>OU618547.1:7830121-9047069 GCA_914829495.1 Eilema sororculum
TTTATCTGAGGACAGATTGTATTGGCAAACTATCAATCTGTCTATACAATCTGTCCTCAAATAAATCGCGATTCAGGCTGAGTGTTAGTCTTTATGCCTGATTGTTAATCCCGGCATCTAAAGCTTTTATTTTTTAGTACGTAATTTTAATTTTCAAATTGAAACCAAATGAAGTTATAATAATATCTACTAAATCTTTTGCGTAATAAGCTATTTGACTAACTAATATAATAATTCATTATTCATCAAGCTTTTAAATTATTATCAAGACTAACAAAGGATATTATATTAGACTAAACCTCGAACTTAAACATAATATTTAGTAAAATATGGTAGTACTAATACTTTTGATTAAAAATTTATAATCAAAAATGGTAAAGGTCAAATGAAGATATTAAAAGCAAACACTTTATCGAGTTCCTTCAGGACTTAAATTTTCCGATGCTTAATAAATTCTTTACAAAAGTTATTAGCTACAATGTTGGATATTTAATAATAAAGTAAGCTACCTGGAAGTCTGGAACTTTTGTAATTATTTATCAGGAAAAAATTATTTTCTTCCACTTACTAAGTTGGTGTACTATAAAGGTTATATATATATAGACTAAAAATCTGCCCAAAATATTAAATAAAAATTTGATTTCGATAATAATTTTAACATGTATTAGTGATCATCACCGTTTATCATCACACATTAATAATGAACTCAATAAATCTTAGAATACTGCATGTATTGCCACCTACCGAATCTAATTTTGAAAATAAATTGTCTACAATTTTCAGCACACTTGCAAACTAAACAGAAGTTGAGCTATCGATTATTTCATTACAAACGTAAAATTTAACCGCCACGTCGAACGGATAAACGGAACGGAGCCATAACGACCTTCTAGATTGATTGGTGAACGAAGATTGATTTTACAGGGGCACAAGTCGCAGGTGGATGTTAGTGGCTAGTTTCTGTCCCGAAACCATTGCTTCACAAGCCTATTACCCCGTAATAAGTCACTGGGTAACTCATAGCCGAAATATATCTCTGTCAGAAATTCCTCATTCAGACAACATGTATCTATTAATCATTGAACTTTATCTGTCCGATGTTCTATTACTGGATACTAGACAGAATATCGAGATATTCAATGAAATGTCTTATACTCGAAGAGCGCCAAGTAAGTTGTAACACTACGTTTTTCAAGTAGGTATTATAATAAAGTAGGTGAGAAAATTCTTATAATTCAGAAAAACGTTAATTATTTTTTACTAGCTTTTGCCCGCGGCTCCGCCCGCGTGGATGTGGGTTATCGCGACCAAACATAGCCCATGTCCTTTCTCATGGTCTAATTTACCCCTATACCAAATTTCATCAAAATCAGTTCAGTGGTTTAGGACAGACAGACAGAGTTACTTTCCCATTTATAATAGTAAGTATGGATATCTTTCCGAAGTCACATCAACGAAGCTATTATGTTGGAGTCGACCCAACTAAAAAAAGTACTTCTAGTGATTTGCGTTTAGAGTGTACCTGAACTCTTGGCTGTGTAACTCACTAAGGGCCGGTTTGACCAAACGCGAGTAAAGTTTATTCCTAGAATAAACAGCCAATATGTGGGTGATATTGCTTGTTTATTCTAGGAATTACTCGAGCTTGGTCGCATATACCATAAATATATGCCAGTGACGTTAGAACGTGATGTACTAAACTGCTAATTTACTCATTGGCCAGATGATGGTGGTGGTCGGTGATCTTGATCTACCACGTGCCCTGCAAAAAGAAAACGTTCCCGCCCTTTCATTGTGGCTGAAAAAAAAAATACGCAAGAAACGTATCACTCTTAAAGCCAGCTTGGTACCAGCAAGGTGCCATCCCTCAACCTGTTACGACTATAGCTCAAATATATCTTGAACCTAAAATGTGCTCAAAATGGGCTCTGTACGCACAGTACACGTTTCTTGGATGGTTTTTCTTCAAATTCACCAAATATAAATTATTACAAAACCATCCGCGAGCGCCAGGGCAATTAAATCTCGCGATTTAGTTCTGAGATATATGATTCCAGCTATACCACACTAGCTTTTGCCCGCAGTTCCACCCGCGTGGTTGTCAGTTATCGCAACCAAACATAGCCTATGTCCTTTCTCATGGTCTAATCTACCCCTATACCAAATTTCATCAAAGTCGGTTCTGTGGTTTAGGCGTGAAAGCGTAACATACATACAGACAGAGAGACAGACAGAGTTACTTTCGCATTTATAACATTAGTATGGATTACTATTACGACTATTTCGTCTGTAGTGTCTTCAATATATTTCAACGTTGGCATTATCGTTAGTTTATTTGATTCGTATATCTCGTACCTAAAATATTCATGCTTTTGACAAATAGGTACTCGTACATTCCATATCATAAAAAAATCTCAGATAGATATTATGTTATTCTATTTGTATGATTCTACAGAGCTTATTTATTATTTCCATTTTTATACCCAGGGCTTGTTCCCATACATTTGCATAGAAGCATACGTGAGGTACTGTCTTTGCATGTCTAGAAGCAGTTGGCTTTTCAATTCGTGACCACAGAGACAGGCGTGTTTACAGGCCTTACAAGAAACTGTTAAAGTTTGATTGTGAACCTCAAGACGATTTATGAAGTTGAAATATGAATTTCGTTTGTTCGCCTCATGCTGGAATTTGAACATTTTGACTAATCGACTCGATTTTAAATAGAGGTGAATATTAACTTACGCTTTCGTTTCAATAGCGAGGTCTATTGAAGCAATAAGATAAATCGTTCGTCCCAAAGAACAATATGGTTATAGATAGTTCAGAATTTTATCGGAATAAAAGGTTTTTTGGTGACGATGGTGATTCGTAAGTGATTTCCATTTATATTTCAATGTGAAGCTATTTTTTGTAAACTATTCTATACTATTGAATGAATTTTTGTATACTAACTATACAAATCGAATACACAGGGAAAAAGAATCTTCTCGGGCGAGACTCGAACCCGCAGTCTTTCCCTTACAGGGGGAATGCCTTGACCAATTCGGCTACCGAGACACGCCCGATGTGATTCAAATTTCCCATCTTATACGTCTTTAAGGCGAAGGTGGAGTCATCTACCGATTTTCTTACGAACTATCGGAATCAATGAATGATGTTACAATCATTTTTAAACCTGTTGTGTAATGTTAACGATTTTCAGAACCTTCTCCTTTGACTACGACTTTAATAAAAGGATATTCTATATTCATATTCATAAAATGTTTACTTATGTATAACCGGAGTCTATTTCGATATAGTGTTATATTTAAATTTGACTGCTTCGAATGTATTTTATACAAAAGCTGAAGAAAAGTTTAACCGGGTGAAACTGTGAAAAATTATAAATTAAAACAAAGTAACTTCTACAATTTTAAACTGCGCTCATTTGTAATGCATACTTAATTAGTTTTAAGTTTAATCTTAACTCTTTTCAGAACAGTGAAAAAAATAAGAGAGCAAAGTCATTTTTATTTGTTAGTTAGAATAGAAGTTTACTTTGCGAGATTTTTGCTATCAACACAGGAAAAGATATTCAAAATATTTGTGGAGATTTTGTGGTTGTGTTTGATTATTATTTATGGGTTAGTTGTCACTTCTGGGTTCGTCTCTATTTTACTTGTTTTAATTTTAGGTCTATTACAACTGGGCCGTTAGTACCTATTCCATAAATCCATTTAATTTTTTAAATAAAGCCAATTAAGAATGAAGTTCTCGGTATTCAAATTTGAATAGGATTCGATCTCGACCGACTATAAGATAGCCAGTAAGTTACAATAGTTTTTTTATATCTCTTATTTTTTGTTGAGATATTTCTTCGACGTACGACATTTGTAGCTTACAAAGGGAGGATCGGTCAGCCAGTCTATTTGCCGGTCTGATGGGCATATATTGTCAGTATTTATACCACATTATTTATATACTTGTTAATAATTTTAATGTGTAACGCAGGACCTGTGGTGCTATAAAATCTAAAATCATTTTAATAAAATGATTTAAGATTTTATCGTTCCAAAAATTTTTTAGAACCTTATGTAACTAACTTATTACTTCTATACTCGATAGTCTTAAGATGTAAGACTTTTACCAAATTGACTTCACTAAAGTCTTAATCCACTTAAGAACAGAGTAAAATCAATATCAAAACTATTTACACAAACTGTCCCCCACAAGTTACACTTAACAATATTGAAGGTACATAACTTAAATCTCGAACTGTCGAAAGTCGAAATCCTTGACCAAAGAGTTTCTAGGTCGGTCAACCAAGAAACTCTAAACCGTGAATCTTCAAACAATCTCATCCAGTTTCGCCAAATGAACTTCAACCCTTCATCCATTAAGTCCTAATAGTTCAGAAGCCAACTATGAGGTCAGTTTCAAAGACCAAACCCAACCCTAAACATCGGAAATTGATTGTTAATACGGACATGATGCCAAAGTTAAATTCGAATTTAACAATGCCCTTATCGTAAATGAAGCTATAAATAAATCCCGGTAGACCAACCCGAAACCAATAATTAGCCCATGTGCTCCAATGGTTCTATATCAAGTAATTAGTGTTCGATGAGTTTTGAACTGGACGTATGTAGTTCAGTTATATGGCCCAGTAATAAATGATTCATCATTCAGATCATTTATGAATAAAAGCATAACCAGCTATCAGGCAACGGATGCTTGCGATCAAAACAATCTGTTTATGTGACGTGATCAGGAAATGGATGCTTGCGATCAAAATAATATTTTATGTGTACAAAGGGTTTAAATTAGTATCTGTTTACATAGAATAATAGTTGCTGAAATTTACTTATATTACTTATGTTTTCTTTTGCTCTTTTAAATTAATTCTGTGCAATTGTATTCATACAATCATATTCCAAGTGAATCTTCCTATTTTATATAAATTTAAGACAATTTCATTGAAAATCGTATATGTTAATTTCGCTTATGCGTTATTACTTTGAATACTGTTTTTTACTATACTTATTACAATAACTATAACGGGAATTAACGCAAGCATGGTATAGGGTTCATACCATGATTACCATGATTAGCTTTGATTACCTTTAATTTGCCTGACGTTTTCACCAGGTTACACCGGCCGTGGTCACAGGCTGATCGCCACACAAGTAAATCTGCGATTGCAGAACACCTGCTTGGAGCAGTTATTAATCACTGGATTTAATTCCACTATACGTAAGTCCTTTGCCTCGGCTCCTCCTTCCCGTTATAATGATTGTATTTCATGGAACGCGAGAGTTCAAAAGTTAGTATAATTATTACTTCAGGAGTACCTACTTTATACTCTAGGTTCTTAACAGTATTTTGTGAAACGATTCCGTGAATTTTATTCTTTGTAAATACATTTTAAAGAAACGAAAATTCGTATCCTGTATATTATAACGTAGAACGCTGATATACAAAGCTTTAATTAAATTACTTTTTCATTCTAGAAACATGCTATTCATATGAATATAGACTACTTGTAACACTAGAAACAAACAATACGTGTATTATGTATGACTCAAAGTTGGTGGTATACTGGGTATGAACCCATAACCTTTGATTTACAAGTCCAATGCCGGGTATACACTAAACAAAGGCGAATGAACGAATAAAGCAGTGTGGAGTCACGGCAAAAGCAAGCAAGTGGAAAAGTCATCATCACGGCACGCTCGACTGTTGGCGTTCGTTGCCTTTTGACTTTAAAATATATATAGTCACAAAATAATAGTGGATAAAATTGTGTAGTGCTGTGGCAAAGTGTATTGGTGTAATGTAGTGTGTATAGTACGCGTGATATCTTTATTTATTTACTATTAACTATAGTAATTATTTCTATTGTTTCCCAGTATTTACAATAGAAAATTTTGCTATGTACTTATGTATATCAGGTCTATTCTAGGACACATATCATAAGTTTAATCTTATATATAAAAATCAATTGCTGTTCGTTAGTCTCGCTAAAACTCGAGAACGGCTGAACGGATTTATCTTATCTTGGTCTTGAAATGTTCGTGGAGGTCTAGGGAAGGTTTAAAAGGTGAGAAAAAATCGAATAATTGCCGGGAACCGACATCCACGTGGGCGGAGCCGCGGGCAAAAGCTAGTTATAGATAAAGTTGTGTAGAATTTCCAAGAATATTTATTGTATTTACTATTTTAATAAAGTGACTTAGGTACTTCGATTTCCTTGCCTTTATAAGAATGTGTTAGAGTGTATGAATGTCAAGTAAATTAGATACTCACAAGAGGAATCATCAATTGGTTAACATAAGATAAGACACAAACTATCTCTGTCGTATGATGGTACAACGACCTGAAAAATATAGGTAGCACAGACTGGATGCGAAAGGTGAAGGACCGGGTACTATGACGTAAATTGGGACAGGCGTGTAACAGCGGTAGGCTGTGATTGATAGACTGATGGAAAACGATAAGTGTTATGGCTGTCGTTGTAATGAAAGACTTTATTACAAGTGCTATATAATTGTGGTACAGTAAGCTTCAGAGAAAACGAACCCCCCTTGATAATGACATGAAAGGATTGAAGTTTTTTGATTCATTACGTATATGGCATGTTGGTCTAGTGGTTATGACCGACGCTTTGAGTATACGGTAAGCGGGGGTTCAAATCCTCGGACGTGAAGTTCTTTTTGTATTCATATATGTAATTATTTTTTTAGTCTCTTAAGCACTTTTTGTTAATTATTATTTAAGGAATCAAATTTTATAGTAGGTATGAGGTTTGTAAGAAAAAATAGGCTTGTTGCATAAACAATATTAATTTATTTCTCGAATTACATTTTATAAGACTACATGGAGGTCATTTCCTGGTTGAGTATACAGTTTTTCTATCTGAGTTAAATTAGGGTTACTTATTTTTAGATTTCACCTGACCTAAATTTATTGACAAAACACAATACCCTAAGTGAAGTATAAAATGTTTAATATTAGATAATTCTAGAAACATAACTACAATATTTATATTTAAAGTTGCCAACATAAATTTTTTACACTCTGAATAATCTTCGAATATAAAAGAATGGTTGAAAAATGAAATGTTATTTGTGCCTGTGAATCACAAAGAAAGAACCAACATGCTAAACTATAACGGGATAGCAATATACATCTTCCTCTTTGATCACATTTTCTGATAAGTAACCCTTTTAACACAGCATTAGAAAAATATGTGAGGTCAGATGGTGCATCGTTAACACATTAGAAGATTACTAAACTTGTAAACAAGAGTAATGGAATGTTAATAATATACTATTATTATTAAGAATGTTAGGACATTTTATACACAGCGTCATCTAGCCCAAAATAGCACCTTAATGTGATAACTGATAAGGATACTAGACAACTGATATAATACTTATTTTAGATACTTTTTAGATAAATTACACCCAGACACATAACAAATACCTAATCGTGTTCATCACACAAAGATTTGTCCTGGTTAAGAATCGATAAACTGCATTAATAACGGAGAGGATGGCCCTCACTGTATCACTTATCGAAGACGACTTTTCATCCCCGAAACCATATTAAAACATGCGGCACTATTTCGCATTAATTCCCAAGTTCTGTTTACCTCTTCATCCATTTTTTTTTACATTATTTCACTTGAGTCCCAGTTTAAAACCATCTGACCTCACAAGTTTTCTATAGGATTAAGATCCGGGCTTTTAGCCGGCCACTCAAACACCGTTATATCTTCTTGTGCATTTAGCCAGTCTTGCACAATTCGGGACCGATGCACTGAAGAGTTATCCTGAACCAGGTAAATTTGTCCTTCTGGATATGCGACCCGCACTGAAGGCAGCATTACGTCTTTCAACACATCAAGGTATCGCTCACTGTTCATGCGGCCACCTATTTCCACTAGCTCGCCTGGGCCCATTGAAGACATCCATCCCCAGTAACCTAAAATAATAAACATTTTCAAATCTGTTGCAATATGTAAAACAATGTCAGCAGCAATAATAATTAAAATATATATATAATATACATACATACATACATACATACATAAACTCACGCCTGTATTCCCCGAAGGGGTAGGCAGAGGTGCTAGCACCCACATTTCGCCAGTTTATGTTTAGGTCCCAATGTAATAGGTGGCGAGCCTATTGCCATTAACCGGGCACTTATAAACCTGCGATAAATACACACATAACTTCGAAAAGCATCGACAAGTCATTGGTGTGTGCCATGGTAAACCTGGGATCGAACCCGAGACCTCGTCTCAGCAGTCCATTACCCATACCACTAGGCTACCGCAGATATTCTCAGCAGTCCATTACCCATACATACATACATACATACATACATACATATATTAATATAATATATATATTATATATAATACATATATTATAATATACATACATAAATGTATTAAAATTAAAGTCGATAAATATAAAAAAATATATATTGTATATATATATATATATAAGCATATATATGTATATATATGTGTATATATTTATATATATATATATATTTTTCGGGGTAGAGAATAATAATTTAGAATAAACAAGTTTTAGGTTTATTTATACATATTTATTTGTTACAGAATATAATCATTAACTTACCTAATGTTAAGCGCAGCATTTTTCGTCGGTAAATATAACAATTTCGTTTTCCCAGTCGGAATTTAAATAACGAGTGGCAAAATTTACTCGGTTGGTGCGATGATCGTCAGTAAGTTGAACCTTTCTGGCTGGCTTATAATTAATGGATGTTCGCAGCGTATAGATGTCGTCGAACAGTGCTCAGCGATACTCCAAAAGTCTCAGCACTTGCGCGCGTAGTTTTGAAGGGTGCCACTGAGTGAGCTTCCACAATATCACGGTGCCGCTCTGATTCATGAGTATAAGCAACTGGGCGAGGTCCTTGGCGTTCACATTTATATAACTCGTCGCTTGATACCTTCGCATCCATCTACGCAGTGTATTTCTCTGTAATGAAAATGATAATAAATAAAAGAAACTCCAAAAAACTAACTTGTAAATGAAAATATAACATGATAATATAATAATATATAAATAATATAATATAATATATACATGATATTATATACCTATTTATATGGCTTAATCAAGCAATATAAATAGGTATATAATATAGGTATTTTTATCGTAACTCTTACCGTTTTGCCCATATCTCGTGCTATTTTCTTTATGCTTTGTTCTTGCTCCCAGAGAACAACAATTTTATAAATGTTGTTAATCGAACCATACTTTCAATTTAGTCAAAAAACTGATCAAAAACTTAATAAATTGAATAATATTACGAGGAGGATTAATACAACAATGCAAATTACTACGAATTATAAAGTTACCTTCAATCACAGTTTAGGAAATAAGGCAAAGAAGTATTCTAATTGCAACTTTAGCGCGCTGTAACAGATATTATAATACTATAGCCACAGCTCATATAGCAGATAAATTTTTGAAGTAAAACATGACGGTAGTGCAATAAGCTGTATCAAGCGTAATCTATTGAACTAAAAAAGAAATCTATACAAATTTCAACCTTATCTCTTAGTCAATTGAGTAATTATTAATGTTACATATGGTGGAAGTTGAAATTTAAACCTTAAGGTCTAGAAAATTACACCGTAATCAACTTTGTTCGATAAAAGGAGTAATGTTATTCATATTTTCGTCATTATTATTAAGTGAACCGATAGCCTAGTGGTATAAGGCACGGTCTAAGTGATCGGCTGGCGCTGGGGATGCGGGTTCGTATCCTCAAGCGGCAGTGGCATCTTTTTGTGAGTTTATTGTATCATGGTTTAAAATTGAGCCGAATGACGAAAAATATCAGAAAATTACAAATATGAACATGCAAATTAAAGGCAGATGAAGCTGCTCGCTCGTTCGCAGCTCTGCGACGATCGCATCACGTGACGTCATTCGTGAGTCATGTGACGCGGCCGGCGCAGGCGGCGATATTCTTTAAGTATTGAGGGGGTCTGTTTTCTCTGACGCTGGCTGTACAAAGGTAACATTTACACTGTTGACTAATAACACTTGGTGGAACTTGCTACACATATTGGTTATTGTGACCTTGACAAATATCATAATAACCTTTGAATATACCGTGAGGTCAAATCAGTCATGTTTAATAAGTAAATATTGTGGAATAATACAAGTGACATAATTCAACACACAATGAAAATATATGACGTTTTAAATCATTGTGATTTGGAATACATATGGTTTTCTATGTTGTTAGTGATACCACTGATATATTATTTCATAGATACCGAACCACTTAGCATCAAGCGAACCGTATGCTAAATTGGCTTCGAAAGTAGTGTATGAATAAGCGAATAAGTTCATCTTCTGTTGACGACATGATTTATCTGTTAAGAAATCCCACTGTAGACGGACGCTCCTTTGTGTGATTTCTACCTGTAATCTCAAAGTACGGACATTGAAATTCCTATGAATTAATAAGCCCTTTAGTTGAAGAGAGGCTGCCGGAGTATTTACCAAAGGAATATTTGGCGACGGGCGACTTAATCCGAGAAAGCCATGGAATATAACTTTATACTTGCGGAGGACACGCTCGGTCTGTTTAATCTCATACCTTAGTATCGTAGTGTGGCTACCTTGAAGTTCTAAAATAAGGAAGTTTTGTTGGAATGGGTATATCATAAAAACCATATGAAGTCGTATGAAATAGTACGCAATATTAAAGGAAAATTATTATACTTACTAATAGACTAATAAGGTAACATGGAAACGGAATGAAGTATTAGATATCATATTCAATATTCAAGTATTACAACGTGCTACATTGAATTAAAATTTATATTGACCCTAAAAAATAAGGGTTTATTTATTCATTAAAAAGTAATTACATAAGAAAAATAGTGTTATGTTTTCGGATTTTGCTATGCTTTCCACTATATAGTAAGGTATACTGTACAGTTTTGGCAATTTTACATGAAAATAAATGAAATAAGTACTTATCTGTAAGAATACTAACAAGATATTTTCTGAAGTTTACGCGAATGTCACTCATTGAAATAAAACCACTTTTTACGGATTCTATCGCGATATATTTGTTATTATTACTTTTAAACCCGACGTTTCGGCTGCTTTGTAGCAGCCATTTTCGCGGTGTGACTCACGATGGTAGTTGTCACATAGTTTGAAGTTTAAGTTATCTCAAAATACCCGAATCATGGTGAATTATTGGTGTTCATATTTACGCAGAATGAGCTCACTGTGTTGTTAAGTCTTGCTGGATTTTGCTGCTTACTGGGTTTGATTAAGTGGATGACTGGGTCCCAAGCTGGTGGTACGGTCCATCCATCCTCTCTATTAAAATTTGGGTGTTTTTTAATTTCAATAGCCTCGCGGATCATTCTAGGAATATATCGGTGTTCTTTGGCGAGTATCTGTGGTTTATCAAACCTTAGGTAATGGTTGGTGCCTTTTTTCGCGTGTTCACATACAGCTGACTTTGTTGAGCGTTGGTGTTTTATGTCAGCTATGTGTTCTTTGACCCGAGTGCCAATGCTTCGCTTGGTTTGACCAATATATGAGAGCCCACAGTCACAGTCTATTTTGTAGACCCCTGCATCTTGTAGAGGTAGTTGGCACTTGACAGATGGTAAAAATTGACTTATCTTCGTTGGCGGCTTGTAGTATGTGTTGATTGAAGCTCGCTTCAAGATCCCAAGATCAGAGTCACAGTTTTATTAATGCACTGCTAATGCAAGACAAAATAATCCAAATTCACATCAAAAATGCTGATTGAGCACCAACAAACTACTTATTTGCTTATAAAAAAAAATAACCACGAAGACATAAGGCAGGAGCTCCGCTTCGCTTCGCTTTCACATTTTCATATTCACATGTTTTCACTCTTTCACACTCGGCTTCGACGGTTCGGCGTCCGTGTGTCACTGCCCAACAGGGTTCTAGTTGAAAACCAGCGCCAGGTCTCCACCTGGCACATGCTGAACTGGACACCCATTTGGTGCATCTGTGTGTCGCATGTCACTTACTGCGTGTCTGTTGCGTTTGGAAGTATGTTCACTATTAATGAGCATGCTTCCAATACTTGATATTTATAATAATGTCATTACTGTTTATACTATAATTTGTTATATTGTGTGACCGCTTTGCACCAAATAAA
This sequence comes from Eilema sororculum, assembly GCA_914829495.1. NCBI lineage: Eukaryota > Metazoa > Arthropoda > Insecta > Lepidoptera > Erebidae > Eilema > Eilema sororculum. Next base: position 7,842,323 of record OU618547.1, read on the forward strand.
TGTTTCTTTCTTTCTTTCTTTCTTTCGCTCCCGCCTTAGTCTTCTAACCTAACCTATCCAGTTCGGGGTGGGTGGTGATCATTCTGAACTTAATTACTTAGTATACATGCTACTCTGATAGATATTTTACTTTGACAATGAGTATCGTCTACATGCGCACTAGTTAATTTGCTGTGCAGTTAGTATTTTTGATAAACATTTGAGGAGCTGGCGAACAAAACCGGACAAGTCCACGTAAATAAATTTTACACGATGACTAAAAAACGAATTTCAATATATGGAGATGATAAATAACCTAACATTGCATTATTATATGTAGGTGGATTAGATGTTTTGTTGCATTAGTAATTTTTTTTTTATTTACTTTCATATTCTAGAAGTTATTCAACAAATACAATTGGACTAAATCGATTTTGTTTGAAAAAGGTGCACTTATCCGGTTGTGATTGAAAAAGTGTGATAAGTCCGGTTTTGTATAAAAGAGGACATTAAAATGAAAATAATTTTTTTAAATCATTCTTATACTGTCGACTTCTGTAATATCTTGAATTTTTTTCTGTTATTAATATCCGTAATATATTAAAGGTTAGTAGTATTATTGTAGATCCAATCGCAGTTTGTATTACCTCCTTAGACCAATCTATTTCTGGATGCTCGACCCAGTCATCAACAAACTGCGTTACTAAAATACGCTCAACGTCTTTCTTCTTTTGAGGTTTAATCTCGTTTACCAAAAGCATTCTTCGAAGTAGTGATGGATGGTTTAGTCCCTGCTTAAGGAGGTTCGTGTAAAGTATAGTACCGTCATCAGTGTTGTAAGTATTTAAACTTTTAACACCACTCGTAAAGTGTGTTAGAGAAGCGCCTTTACCACAACCACGTCTAGAACCACGACCACGACTTCCAGTTTGAGTACTTTCAGAGTCAACCTGGTTTACAATTTGTATTATAATGCAGGCAAATAACTATGGCCTAGTACCGGAAAAGTGACAATAATTTTATCGAGATTGGAAGGAGCATGATTTTTGATCCAAAAGATTAATGTACGAGTACTGATGTATAACGTGCGCATCCATCAGCACTAACCTATGTTAATTTATTTTTATAGTCATATTGTAGTTGCCAGATTAATGTTAGTGCGGGAATGCAAAAAATACAAATACTTTCTACTCCCTGTTTTATTTTTGCTGGACAGGTCCGGTTTTGAATAAAATGTATTCAAGAAATTAAAACTATAAAGGACTAGTCCGCTTCAGAATGAAAATACACCAAACTTTGGAAATATTTATTTTGAATATTGGAATGATCCGGTTTCGTTTGAAAATGTACCTTTTAAAGCCTTCTTTTGTCCATTTAGAGCCGGTTTTGATTGAAAATATTATCAGGGATCGACGCAAATAGGTCAAGACATTACGATTCAAAAAAAAAGTATTTTGAATCATAGTGGACTTATCCGGTTTTGTTCGCCAGCTCCTCATTTATAATTTTTGTACTTAAATAAATTTATTTGTATCGCATTATGAGGATAAAAGTAATGTCATGCTGATGTATATTTTATTTTTTTCTGCAGTACTAGTTTTGTTAAACATTCAGTTTATTTGCAGTAAAGTAATTTATTTGATTTAAAAAAGCATATAAATGATGAAAATATATTGATATGTGATTATTTATTTGATGTGCAAATAATATTCCTTTTAAAAATCAACACTGTCGTTGCAAGAGAACATAACAAACAATTAGGTACATCTAATTATTATGCGCGAAAAGTCGTGCCATTAGTCACTGAAAAAAGAACTCGTCTTCCTTCAACGCCATTTATTTAGCCGACATTGAAAGGTCGAATGCATTTAATTGGATACTTTTTATATCTCTCTGCCCTCTCAAAATTGATTGCAAATAAATTCCTTTTGCCTGTAAATCTTGTAACACTCGTTATTCAAAGTTTAATTAGTTTCAGTTGGACTTTGAAGTTACTTATAAAAATTCACAAACTATTAACAAATTATGAAACTTTTAATGATACCCAATAAAAATGTTTGCGCAAAGAGAGAGTTTTAATAGTTTTATGTTGAAAGATGAAAATAGATTATACGTCGGGGGTTACGTAGGTAATTAACGATTAAAGTGGGTAGGCCCCTAAATTTGTGCAAGAAAAGTTTTAATTTTAAATTAAGGCATCTGTTTCTAAACGAAAATTTTACGTCCGTACCAATTACCCAGTTCGGAGAAAAAACTTTTTTAATAGAAGTGAACAAATTTTTGTCGAAGTGAGCGGAATTCTTCAGATGAAAAAAGTTACGGATGCCTCTTATGATATTCGACACTAGATCAATTATTTAAAACTGGAACGCAAGACCGCTGGTCAGTTCAAAAACTTTACAAAAACCATTGGTGAAAAAAAAAACCATTAAGAAACAGATTACTTTACAAACAGGAGCTTGTAAAGTAATTATTCTTCTTTAAGGGGTTGATGTTCAAACAACGGAAAATTATACTTTACTTAAAAAGGACTCTTAAACAAAGCTTCGCTGCCAGAACTTAGTAAAAATAAATTTCTTTAATGTCATCATCTAAAAAGAAGTTCTGATATTTATATCTAATTTATTACATTTTAAAGTTGAAGACTATAAAAGAAGTTGATACTTTTACTTTACTCCAGGAAAAATAAAATTTATGATAAAATATTATATTATCTAGAGGGTCAGTAGTTTTTAAGAATAAAATGGAATAATGGTTTTTTGGTCATTATTTGGGAATTCATGCAATAATTATTTTTTTAACTAAATTTTGCCGATGTTTCGGGTGCGGTCCAGCACGACTTGACGAGATGAAAACAAAATGAAATTTTATAACAATAGGTAAGTAAAAATCCTAGGAAATCAAAAAAAAACTATATTAGGGCTAGACTATAGTTGCAAAACTTCTGAAAAATTCCGAATAATTCCCGAATACTTCTGGGAAAGTTTCTTTAGCTCAGAATTATTCAAAATGAATTTAATTCTAATATTCTTTAAAAAAATTAAGTTTTTTTTTTTACTGAAATATCGTATTTTGCATCGATCGTCGATCGCCGCCGCCGCTGCCCCTCTGTGCGTCCGCCGATGGCGCCGCATGCGCCCGACTGCCACGCGAATGCGTGCAGGCGATGGCTTTGCGGGGTGCGGTAACAGGGGAGATGCTGGAGAAGTTTTCCCTCACCCCGCGAGAAAGATTCGTACCCCCGCATTCGAATGTTTCCGCTGAATGTTTCCGCCGAATATTTCGCCAGAATAATTCAATGGAAATAAACGTGTTTGTTTGTGGTGTGGTGGGTGAGTTAATTATTGTTCAGTGGAACATACCTAGGTAAAATATAAATGTTTATTTTATTATAAATGGGATTGATTAAGTATATTCTGATAGGATTTTTATAGATTAACAGGATTTTTATTCTTCTGTTTTTAGGTAGGTACCTACTTATTTCGAAATCGAATGCTATCTTTATATTAGTATCAGTTGTGGAATAAAAAAACAGGTTTTATTGGATTTGTTTTTTGAAAAAGGGTTGCCTATTTTTAGGTTAGTTTGTATGTAAGTAGTATGTATTCGCTAATCGCATAGGTAGGTAATTAATACTTAACGCGTATAATATAGCCCAGTCAATAAAAACAAGTAAAGGCAAACCTTGCAAGCAAACATGTTTTGATGCGGTTTTCAGAAAAGTATTTGTTATACTTAGGAGCAGGTTTTGGTATGTTAACCCACTTCAAAAAAAGGAGGTTATGAGTTTGAAACGTACGTATGTGTGTATGCCTGCGATTATCTAGTGTTTGGCTGAACTGATTTTCATGCGTATTTCAGGAAGGTATTTACTATACTTAGGCCTGTTTTTCTACGCTAACCGACTTCAAAAAAAGGAGGTTATGAGTTGGAACCGTATCTATGTAATGTATGCATGTTTGTCTAATGTTTGTCCGTGATTATCTCGCGTATGGCTGAACCTATTTTGATTCGGTTTTCAGAAAAGTATTTATTACACTCAGGAGCAGATTTGGTATTGTTAATCGACTTTAAAAAGGAGGTTATAGGTTTGAACCCTATGTATGTATCACAGTTTGTCCACGATCATCTCGCGTTTGGCTGAATCGATTTTGATGCAGTTTTCAGAACAGTATTAGTAGTCAAATAAATGTTGAAATAAATATGTTTGTTTGCTTGCTTGCAGTCACAACCATAAGCTTCAACTAAAGAAGATTAACTTCCAAGCGTGAAATAAGTTTATAAGGTCGATTTTCCTCGTTTATTTTTTAACATAACATAACATAAACTCACGCCTGTATTCCCCGAAGGGGTAGGCAGAGGTGCTAGCACCCACATTTCGCCAGTTTATGTTTAGGTCCCAATGTAAAAGGTGGCGAGCCTATTGCCATTAACCGGGCACTTATAAACCTGCGATAAATACACACATAACTTCGAAAAGCATCGAAAAGTCATTGGTGTGTGCCGTGGTAAACCTGGGATCGAACCCGAGACCTCGTCTCAGCAGTCCATTACCCATACCACTAGGCTACCGCGGTTATTTTTTACAGTTGAAATATTCCCAAAGTTTCGGCATATTTCGGAATACTTCCGAAGTATTCGAAGGGAATGATTCGGAATTTTTCCCGCCAGCATCTATAGGCTAGACCTTCCGGCTTCGGCGAGGGAGGTATCCGAGGGGAATTCTGAATAGTTTTAGGTAGCTAGTGTATATAGGACCCAATCAAGATCTTCGAGGCGCAAGTCCACGTTGCCTGCTCAGACGGCAGACGCTCCCTTAAGCTAACTGAATCAATATTGATGGAGCAGAAGAGTGTTTACCTGGCTTTAAAATTCGAAGAATTTTGAGAAGACTTCTCAGAAAGATCTTTATCCAAGCACTAACTATTACTAGTATGTGTTTGTTAACAATCCGTCAAATTAAAGTTAAAGTGGCACTTCAGTGCCTCTTAAACTTAGACAGGTAATATTATCTACACGATTCCCCGCCAGGTGATTTACATGAAAATCACATTCTCAAATTAATGCTAGTAATCTGCTTTATGTAAAAAGAAAACGTTTCCTTAACTACATATTTGTAATATCTTATTCAGGAGGAAAATGGTGGTCGATTATCCTAATGAGGACATTGTTGAGAGTGAGGGCTCGTCACACTGTACGAGCGTAATTAAGGATGTGGTGAAGAAATCGACGTGCACTACAGGAGATAAAGGTTTTATCTTTGCTTTTATGCACTTGTATTTTATATGATATAAGAACAATGACAGTTAGTGCGTACTGTTTTTATGAGGTTTTTTTTTACTTTATAGAATCCCCCGAAATGCATTACTCGACTAATAGTTGTCATACTTAGTACGGTGTATCCATGTACGTTGTGGTAAAGCAGGCTTTGATGTGGCCTAGTCATTACTCAGTTTCTCCGCGCTTCTGTCTGAGAAGCCAAGAGCTACTACAAAATTCACTCTAGGTGGAATGAACCGATTCTCTTCGAGGTTTATAATGTACCACCAACTGATAAGACCTCAACACCATGAATGGGAAGGTACACTCTTTGGTGCTACCAGGATGCAAACTCTACTAAAAGAAACTCTGGTTGCCTGGATTGTAGTGACCGTGGTAACCTGTCATACCTGTCCAGATGTCATGTCTGGCCAGAAAAGGCTTGATATTTGTACTCACTTTTCGTGCAAATATTTCACTCTGATTTCAAACGTCAAGAAGTGGTAAGTAAATTGGATGTATGTCAAATCAAAGTTTTACAAAAACTGTTTCGTTAGCAAAAACGTGGCCATTTTCATTTTTTATTTTTAGCTCGGATTCCTTAGTCTGTAAAAATTTTAGTCGTAATCGTCATGTTTTGTGATTAGATTGGTGTCCCTTTACGATGCTCATGGGAGCCATAGGTCATACCCATAATAGGAAACAGTACTGTTGAACAAATTTGAGTGAACCTTGTTAAAAATAACCAAGAAGAACTGGTTGCATTTATAATATAAGAATGTGGGTAGAAAAATAAATATAAAAATATTACAAAGCAATTTAAGATGTGTAACTGGCACGTTAATTGAAGCGGAAGTTTCTTTTGTATTTATTTGATCTAGGCTTTCAATATTTTTTATATGTATAATGGTAAGATGGTGATCTGACATATTTATTTATTTTTAACTTAACAAATTGAATACATCTTCTAGGTATATTAGATAATAATGTAGAGTTTAAATATTAATAACGTCTTCAATGCTTACTGCTCAACGACCAAATGTTTTAAAAATGCCAATAAACTGTTATAAATAACAGTAAATATTCACAAAAATGAGTTTTTACTCTCCCTTACAAAACGGATCTCCTGTCCAGCTAAGAAACACCGGAACACCCCCACCTCGAGAAAAAGATAAAACTGTCCCGAACAATTCATAGATAAATTACACTCACCTTAAAAACGCAGCTGTGAACGGGACAGCGTATTAGAGACCCCACACAATGACCGTTGGACAAGGTATGACTGAAACAACGGGATGGAATCGTAAAAATTATTCAAACTAAATAAAAGCGAGGTGGGTAGAGATTGGATGGACTGAATAAATTAATGGCATACCTATACTTACATCACAAGATGTCCCTTTTTTTTCTTGAGGCTAGGATGTTTTTCGTCACGATGTACAAGTTGGCCCCAAGACGGGGAGGCACCATGAACTTTGTATGTATACTCTTATTCCTTATTCAGAATCCCTGTTACTGTGGGTGTGGGTGTTAATACTAGGTAGAGGAGAGATACATATACCTACCTACAGGTATGTAGGTAGGTATATGTATGTATGGAAGCGTCTTTTTTTGTTTTTTTTTTTTAAATTTCGATTACCTCGTATCCAAATTGTATAAAATATACTACTACTAACCTAAAACTTAAGAAAACCATACCGTATAGTTAACCTCCACTCCTTTCAAAATACATTCAAAGTACATTTAGTTGAAAAAAGTAATTTATCTTTTCCCATGTTTATCAAGTTCAAGTATCAACTATATTACTGAAACTTACAGGAAACGTAATAACATAAGGTAAACGATTTATCTACCTCATTCGCGTCTTACGGTCTAGCAGCAGTTAAACATATCTAAATGTGCACATTCCCTAAAATGAAGAGGGAGGAGGACCGTACCCGACATTTATCATTAAGGGTAACAATGCTTTTTGCGGGATTTCCTTCAAGAATCCAAGAGATTAATGAAGGTGGCAATAACGTCCGACCATCCGATAAATAACAAAATAACGCACGCGGCCCTTAATGACTGAGATTAATAAGAAGCATTAGGTCGACGGATAAAATAAGAGAATTAATTTTTTTGAGTAACTGTAAAATTAGATTGTGACATTTGAATGATTTTTTTTACAGCATTTATTATGCTAACTTTTAAGTTAGCATAATAATATGTATATATAAAGTGCTTATTCTATGGTACGAAAAGCAGTTAAACCCATAGCAAAGATATGAAAATACGGAAGATTTTTTCTTGAAAATGTTCATAATAGCGTCAGATGTCACAAAAATGAATAAGCAAAACTGTCAGGTGCCATTATTAAATCTGTTTATAACACCTCTCCATCATCCTTGTAAGAAAGCAACTTTACAAGAAAAGCGAACTCCACCAAAACACAAAAACTGCTAAAGAAAAGAGTTGTGAGAACTAAAATCATGCAGCTGTTGCTAGCTATAAATCATCTTATACGTATTCATGATTGATTAGCTCTTGCCGCGTGCACGAAATTAACTAGAACTTTTTTTTTTATTTATGGAAAATTCTTTGTGATCGCCGCCGTGAAAGTATTTACATAATTGACGTTATTCTGAGGCCCTTTGTTATTATGTTAGCAGGAACAAGAGGCGTGACGTTGACTTATATGGTCCTTTATTTAATACAGCTATATCCACAGTCAACAGAAATGCATTAAGGTCCTTACCTGAGACGATGCTTTAGAGCGAATGGGTGGAGTCTACGAACGTAATAATCGCAGCCCCGCACCACCCCGCACACATGTCACTAAAGTGATTATAATATAAAAATTTGGGAAAAGATATCGGTAAAAAGGGTACAGAGTGGACACATATTCTGCCTAACTTCACTTACCTAACTGATTTGGTATTTTTTTGACATCGATGTTGATTGATTCTTGATTCTTTATTATAGCTAAGGTCGGCGGCTCCGCTCGCGTGTTTGGTTTTATCTCTGGTACTGTTCTACCAAAACCTTTTAAATAAAAATACCGTATCAAAATGCGTGTGCCAAGTAGCGTTTGTGTCCATCGTGAACAAACAGATAAATTCAATTTCAAAAGGTTCAAATTCCATGGCGTAGCGGTGGAGCATTCAGAGATCGTGGGTTTGATGCCCACTCAGCACTTATATTTATATACATGAATCTTACATGAATACATATATTACCATTGGTTAGGTTATTTATTGCATAGATACATTGAGGAAGGTGAACATGAAAGCTATAAGTATGCTATAGGCATAACAATTCACACGTCATATTACACATTCTCACAGTGCCATCGTTTGCAGTGTAAGCCCAAAAATGTGTTTATTTAAGACATCACATTTTTATATTGATTGTATTGTACACATAAATCTACATCTTGAATGATACTATTTATTAAAGAAAACTGCTTCAAAATCCGTTGCGTAGTTTTGAAGATCTAAGCATATACATAGAGACAGACAGATAGCGGGAAGTGAATTATTTTATACTAGTGATGAAATGTGTAGTGATCATGTTTTTATAATATTTTACTATGTAGTTAAAGGTATGTATAGTATTCTAATATACATAAATATATTATTATACAGAGGTAGTTTGTGATGTTATAGAGGTTAATTCAAGATAGTATAGATAGATAGAAGTTCATAAAAAGAACCAATTCTAAGAATTATTTCACCAATAGAAACCCACACTATTTATCAGTGTCATAGGTTTTATATCATTACACTATGAGTGAGGATCACCAGCCGGAACGGCATCCAAAATCTACGTGGCTGGAGCCGTGGGCAACAGTTGGTAACAAATAAAGTGTGTGAATAAAATAATCAACACAACATTTTCATGTCTTTCTTGAGAGTTTAAAGCTTAGCTTTTTTACCGAATTTATTTTCGGCGTCTCAAAGAAGTGTCTTATCTGTTCACTTGTGCATTAATCTCGAATTGTGTTGCTGTCAAAGCTGCGAAAACATGAAGCACAACCTCCCCGTCCAACAGCCATCACGGCACTGCCGCCCGGCCCCCGCATAGGCACCCGCTAAGCCAAACTCTCGAGAACGTAACAAAAACGTGGCCTGTGACTTCAAAAGTCAATGTATTGAACGGAAAAATGTACCACTTATACTCCAGATCTTTGTCTTTCTTTTAGTAAAAAAATTACGTAAAAATTCTTTTCTGTTTAGAAGTAGTTGCCAGTTTTCTTTTGAGTCACCTTTTTGCTTTGGGAATGATTTTCATATAGTAATTATAAAGTAAGAAAAACTAAAAATGTACCAAATGTAGACAAGAAACTAACAAATAAAACAGTGTAAACAGTTTTCAAATACGTCCACAAATAAAAAAGGAGTTGATCTCTAAAGATAAGCCTAAAAACAGATTTATCATTTTTATTCCTCTTAACAACTTTTTTGCCTTTCATGATACGTTTAAGTACAGGTTGTTTCGTTTTAATTTATACACTATTTCCCGTGTTTCGCCACAGAATTATGTTGGTATTATAATTAAAAATAATGCTCTTATAACTTGTATACAGGTATAAATCGAATATAATCAGGAAACGTGAATCGGTGGGATGGGACTCGAACTGATTTCCGCCATTAGCCAGTGGCCTAATGGTTCAGGTATTCCACTTAGAAAGGGAAAGATCGCGGGTTCAATGCCCACCCGAGTGATTCACTTTTCCAAATATATTCGATTTGCATTAAATAGTTGGCATACAAATTTGACAGTTTTGTAAAATTTCATAATCTCTTTTTCCATGTTTTGCTGTAGCTTTAGTCATTTAGTCATTATCATCTTCCAAGCATCTCACAGTTGCATCCAGAGGAAGGGGTAACTTCTCTACGCGATTTTGGTTAATGGTCTGATGCCTGAACCTGTAAAAATAGACAGGTAAGTGAGATTGGCTTGAATTCAAAAAACCTAGTTGGAGCCATCACCATGCTCAAATAATAAATCAAATTGGAGTAGAAAAAACGCTTTTAAGTGCTTTACTCTCATAATAAATTCAACTGCCAGGTTTCATTTTATATCTATCATTTTATACTGCAATTTAAACAGCCAGCGGCCAGTTTACAAGTGTCATTACTACCACCAAGAGCACTCAGTTACCTACACAACGATTTTGTCAGCCAACTTACTGCTTACATTGCTCTTAAAATGGCATCATCCTTATTATATTGTGCATAAGGTTCAAATGTGTTTAATGAGATATTTATGTGGAGAAAGATGTGATTTAGCCATTTTTAAGTTCTAAAAATTTCAGTGAGTTTCAGTCAGGACGCATCAGTGTGAAAAATGCATGAGTCGGTGAGATAGTGCGCTTGTTGGCAGTTGATGGTAATGTGAGGGTAATTTTAAATTTCGAATCGTAGATCCAGATTTCTTGTATGAATTCTATACCCCATAACTTGAAACAATATTTGAAACCCTTTTCAATTTTCAGTGAAATGTGAACTTGGTCACATTAGCTTTTACCCACTACTGGTTGTTAGTGATCAACTGGGTTCTTCAATTTCAAGTTGATTTTCAATAGCAGTTATACATACAATTCTTATTATTTATCTAGCATACTTAATGCTTTAAAAAATCACTGAAATATTTTAAACCTATTTGAATGTTTCAATATCTTGAAGTAGGTTACTTTATAAATATAATATTATAACAATACCTTTTAGTTACCGCTCATTTATCTTCACTGAACAACGTAAATGAGAAATTGTTGTCAAGGTTAACATTGTAGGTGAAGCGTTATTGAATATTACCTCATAATGCTAATGAATATTTTCCAATACACCTAACAAAGGAGAATTTATCGCTAATTCAGGCACATGTTATACATTATAGCCACGAATCCCTTTCACATAAACAAAGGAATTCACAACATATGAGCCTTAATTCCTCGAATTCCTCGCAAAGGGCTTTTAATATTAAAACGTAACTAAACACCTTGATATTGAAATTTATGGGTGATGACTTTATGTAGATTAACATGTGTAATAAACCTGTTAATTATGTTAATTATATTATAATTGAGAATGTAATGACAACTATACACAAATAAATAAAAATATACAAATTTATTTTTATGTCTCATCATCTATCTACTCATGTTCATATTGTCTAATTATCCTTCATTCATTCATTCATCAGATCTCATTTTCTTCTTTCATCTTTTCGTTTCTTCTTTCCTTTCACGCAATCCATCCATCTTTACTTGAGCCTTCTCTGCTCCTATAACCCTCTGCATGCTCATATTTTGTCGTTTGTTTCAACATTACTTTCATCTCATCTCGTAATATGTCCAATATACCATGATTGTCACTCATTTCTCAATTTTTCATGCACTGTTGTTATTTTCAAGCTTCCAAAAATATATTCATTCGATATTCTGTCCATTCTCGCTGTGTATATTTTTATTAATATACCCAATACTTATGTTGCGTTGAGTTTCTAATGAGAAAAATATGGCTATATGAATATGACATATTACATATATTATGATTCATACCCATAATACATTCTAGAAAATTACAATTGGTGAGTTGCTCAATTGCCTAACCCATTTGTTAATCAAAGAAAGTCCATACCCAGTAGTCAGATAATAAAACAAGTTATACTTTTCCACAAAATGAATAACGAGACCTAATATATTTTCGCACACACGTTCTTGGAAAACGAATGCAGGTAAAGGAGGAAATAGGATTTAGCACGTCATCTCTTTACTGAATTTGTATGTCAAATGCCAAGGAATCGTTGATACGTGAATTTTTAGATGGCACATATTTTGTGATAAATTGAAATTTCTATTTATTGACTTGTTAGTTTTTTTTTACTTTACTTAAGAGTAGGTCGTTGTTTAGCCTACGTTCTCGGACAGTCAGCATCAGAAAGATGTTGATAAACAAAGTACTCAAAATGATCTTAATTTAGTTTTTTTTTACCCTCGAGTGTTCTGATATTTGGCACACAACTTTATTTCGGACAAAAATACCATATAAATCAATAAAACACTTTGGTTGGCTCTTAATATTGTTTTTTCAGACCATTTACTGTAATACTGAATTTCGACGTCAGTGCGAAACACTGGCGTGCATCGTTATGCCATATCTATACATATAATAAATCTGTAAACGATCGATGTCTGTACATGGAAAGGAAATGAGAAAAATTGTTATAGGGGGACTATATAAACGTAATAGAAGCCAAATCAACGATTTTTGGAATTTTTGTCTGTTTGTCTGTTTATCTGTTTATCTGTTTCTCTGTTTGTCTGTGAGTTTGTGCACGCTAATCTCATAATCGGCTGAACGGATTTGGTTGCGGTTTTCACTAATATATTGTGGTAGGCTTCACTTAACATTTAGTGTTTGTTTTATTGAAATCGGTTCATAAATAAAAAAGTTATGTCGATAATAGCATAATCACGGCTAACAATTTGTGATTGTGTGAATAGACCGAACCAATAAAGAAGCAACAATGCTTACAAGAAGATATTATTTCGGTCATAGGAATCTGAAGAACTTCGAGAGGCCAGAGTTCTACATCTCAGCCAAGTCAGGTCAGGTTACTGCAGAATCTTCGGCACAGCAAGTGTCTCGATATAATTCACATTTTTCTCGAACGATTTTCTCTCGAATCCAACAAATTAGTAAGCAACTGGTTCAGTAAAAAGACTCCTGGCTTTCATAATTAATATCATCACGCTATAATAATAAGGAATGGGACAGAATGTTTTATGACATAATTGTAAACGTCTATTTCACACTATGATTTCATGGTAACTGTGGCACAATACGTCTGCGCTGGACTTATAACTTAGCAGAGTCGCGTTCGAATCCATCTAAAATGTAATTTTCCTTTTTTATGGTTTTTATTTACTTTTCTTTAACTTTTTTATTTTATTGTGTATTTGTTGTATTTAATAGTATTTATAGTTTTATTATATTTTTAGTTTTATTGAAGTAAAATATAAATTCTATGCTTAGTATTCTATAGGTAGTACATAAAACTAGGCTGTGTGACAGTAATAGTAGAACTGATTATATAATATTCTTAGATCTATACAAAATTATTCATTTCGGAGAATGAAATAGTGGTCCCACCCGCCTGAGAAGTCATAAAACTGAAACTGGTATTGATATCGATTCCACCTCATCGGGGCAAGCGCAATATTGGAATGTACGAGTCATATATCGTACATGGCACGCGCGCATCATTCACATCAGCACTTTTCCGTCGCCTCGCATAAATTGTACATTTCCGCGACAGTACGCATTCACAGCTCATAATTAGCAGTACTCATCAATCCATTTTAGCATTAGTTACGTGATAGTTTAAGTGATCAATAAACACATCTCATTTTATCTATCGGTGACTTATCATTTCATATCAAACTTGTGTGCGCCACATACAGCAGCGCATACATATTTATGGTCCTTCGAGAGTGAAGTTTTTGAGTGTTCCGAGGTTTCTTTGTGCGGTGGCGAATCGGTTGGGCTGGCCTCCCAGAAGCGGGTCTCACCAGTTCAATTGAGAAGGCGCATTAGCCGTACATAGGATACGGAACGCTTAGATCAAACAGCAACCAGCAACAAACAAGTAACAGAAGCAAATTTGGTGATTTGAGGTAGCTATTATTCAATTTTCTATCATGGAGGACATTATTGAAACTCAATATCAAATCATGCAGGCTATGAATAGCATCTTGAATAACTTTAAAAAGGATGGTCCGGGTCGTAAGACGCCCGAGTACGTGCAGAAAAAAATAGATCTTCTGGACAAGTATTGGGTTGAGTTTCAGACTAATCATGAGAAAATTCGCGACGGCGAAGGTTCTTCACATCCATACTTCGTACAAGATAATTATCAGCAGACACGAAAATTTTACGAAAGTACAAGGGACTTCCTAATTGGGTATTCAAAAAAAGAACGAAAACCAACTTCTCCCATAGTGAAGTCGCCGACCTTTACATTCGATCCAGCTCCATCAACCTCGACATCATTAGAGCCAAATTATCAAAATAAAAGTAAAAGTGAAGCTGAACGTGCAGTTCAGTCACCCCTTTCTATAAAGGTGCCTGAGGTAGTGAAGTCTGACACTAATAGCAAAACAGACGAAATGTTACGCAAACAAAGAAGCAACTTTAAGGCGTTCCAAAGAACAGCATCGAACATCAACGTGGATCTTCTGAAAGATAAATGGCAGTTTGAAGACGCATTAAAGGGATTAGAAACAAGGTGGAATGCAGTTGATTCGCTTTATTGGGATCTTGACAGCTTGCCGAACAAAACCGACGTGCAATATGAGATGTCTTACAGCACGTGTGAACTCGTTTACAACGAGATGAAAACAAAAATCAATGCCAAAATGTGGTCAGTTTCTCACCGAGAAAAATCAACCCCGAAGATCGAAATTCCCACTTTTAGTGGGAGTTATCAAAACTGGACAGCATTTAAGGATTTGTTTGTTGAGACTATTCATTCCAACCCATCACTATCTGAAGCTCAGCGTATGCAGTTCCTCAAAAGTAAAATAAGAGGTGAAGCCGAGAAACTCATTCAACATTTAACAATCAGCTCGGAAAACTATGAGACAGCTTGGGAGATACTCAACCACAGATATAATAACAAAAAGTTGATCTTCTCATCCCATATCAAGTCATTGTTAAGTGTGCCCAACACTATACATTTATCCGCAGCCACAGTCAAAAAACTTCATGACACAACAAGGGAGTGTTTGAACGCAATCAAGAATCTGGGCGTGGATATTTCATCTTGGGATCCATTAATAATAGACTTACTTTGCCAAAAATTGGATGCAGTAACTCACAATGACTACCTAGAGTCCCTGAAAGACCCACGGGAATTACCGAACATCTCAGATTTTCTTAGTTTCCTGGAAAGCAAATTTGTATCATGGGAATCATCTCGGCGTAAGCCAGACGCATCAAAAATACCGCAGTCTGAACAGCCATCCACTAACAAGAGATATCCTTCGTACAAGGCGTACAGTGCAAAGCAAAACATTCAACATAATTTTAAATCGGGTACAAAAACCAACGAAGACCCGTCAAAATGTCCTCATTGCAATCAAGAACATAAGTTATTTGCATGCAAGGCGTTTCTAGAATTACAACCCGAAGCGAAACGGAAGGCAGTTGCGAAATACAATTTATGCAAAAATTGTTTGAACGTTCATACGCGTGGCATTGAATGCATGTCAAGAAAAAGATGCCGCGTTTGCAGTTCGGATCATAATACACTACTTCACGACGCTTACGGAAAAGGGGGCGGACAGACATTGAACAGCAAATCAGAGCACCAAAATAGCATTGCTACTGAGAACAAGAAAATGTCTAACGTGAATAGCAATCACGTATCCCAAGAAAATCTATCAGAAACCCTCCTTACAACAGCATTGATTAGGGTACAAGCTTGTGACGGGTCCCTGATCACGTTGCGTGCACTCCTGGATCAGGGTTCTCAAACATCCTTAATAACAGAAAAAGCAGCACAAATGCTCCGATTACCACGCGGCCGATGTAAAGGTGTCATTTTCGGCGTCGGCGCTACAGAAAATAGTTGTAAGGGAGTCCTAAGTATCACGTGTCACGCCATTCATAGCAATTATACATTTGATACTGATGTATTTATAATGCGTAACTTGATAAATAATCTGCCGAATAAATCGTTCGAGAAGCCAGAATCATGGACATTTTTAGAGAATATAACATTGGCTGATCCCGAATTTCATTTGAGTCGACCGGTAGAAATTTTATTGGGAGCTGACGTGTATTCAAATATCATTCAAGAAGGTATCATCAAGCAGGAAAAATCACAACCGGTTGCACAACAAACACGCCTAGGATGGATTTTATGTGGAAACGTGCAAACATTTCACTGCAACGTCGTGATTAACAACATCGATGATATCCAGCAATTTTGGTCTGTAGAAGACATAGCAGAAAACTCAAATATGTCACAGGACGATTTAGATTGCTTACATCACTATAAAAGTACAACAACCCGCAAGAAAGAAGGTCGCTACATAGTCGAGATCCCGTTCGAATCGAACATTCAAGAGAAATTGGGAGCTTCGAAACCCATGGCCTTGGCACAATTTCGACAACTTGAACGAAAGTTTAGCAGACAATCACAATTAGCAGCAGCATACAACGATTTCATTCAAGAGTATCAGTCATTAAATCATATGGTTGAGTGTACTAGTAACCCGAGCCAGAGCTGTTATTTACCTCACCATTGTGTTCAACGCGCTGACTCGACAACTACGGCGTTAAGAGTAGTTTTTAACGCATCGGCCAAAACGTCCACGGGTTATACATTGAATGATCTCATGAAACGTGGACCGAACTTACAACAAGATCTCATGCTATTAATCTTGCGGTGGAGACAATATCAATTCGCGTATACCGCTGACATTGAAAAAATGTATCGCCAGATACAATGCAGTCCTGATCATCAAAAGTACCAGAAAATTCTGTGGAGAAGCTCTCCTGATCAACTACTGCGTGAATACCAGCTCACAACTGTCACTTATGGCATGAAAGCAGCTCCTTTTTTGGCCATGATGACTTTGAAACAGTTGGCAGTGGACGAAGGGCACAAGTATCAAGATAGCAGAGCCGCTCAAGCATTGCAAGAAGAATTCTATATGGATGACCTTGTAAGTGGAGCCTTCACATTATCGGCGGCCAAACAATTGCAACGCGACTTGGTCCAGTTATTACATTCAGGAGGTTTCAACTTACGTAAATGGTCATCAAACAACGAGGATCTACTTCAAGGCGTAAGCAAAGCGTGCTCAAATCAATCATCATTCAACTTTAAGCAAGCGGAATCAACAAAGACCCTTGGATTAAAATGGCAACCACTTGAAGATATCTTCACATTTGAATTAAAGATAAATCCAACAAAGTCAACCGCAACATATACCAAACGCTCATTACTTTCAGATATATCAAAGATATTTGATCCCCTCGGTTGGCTGTCTCCAATTACAATTAAACTGAAACTTTTATTCAAGCAAGTTTGGTTGTCCAATATTCAATGGGATGATCAGCTTCCGGTTGAAATTTGTACAGAGTGGCTTAAGATTAAGGATGATCTACAGAGTATAAGAGATTTTAAAATACCAAGATGGTACCAGATTGGAGAACATGATCCCATTGAATTACACGGCTTCTGCGATGCTTCAATGAAAGCGTATGCATGTGTCGTATATTGTAAACATAACAACTTCATTACACTAGTCGCCGGAAAGACAAGATTAGTGCCCGAAAACAAAAAGCTGACTCTACCACGTCTAGAACTCAGTGGGGCACATTTGTTGTCAACACTTATACACAAAATTCAACAAGCCTTCACCAGACGCGAAATTAAAGTATTTGGTTGGACAGATTCTACTGCTGTTCTCGGCTGGATTCAGGGCGACATTAACCGCTGGAAACCATTTGTAGCGAAGAGAGTCAAACATATCAAACAATTTATACAACCAAACAAGTGGTACTACATAAAATCTGCTGAAAATCCAGCTGATTGTGCTAGTCGCGGTGTTACCGTAGAACACTTGAAGCGAGAACAGCTGTGGTGGAGTGGCCCCAATTTTCTTCCGGGATTCAAAGAGTCATCACTGGTAGAAAAGCCTATCTACAGCACAAGTCAAGAGGAGAAAAATATACAAAACAACGTCATGACTATTACTCAACCTCATAGTAATGATGTCATAGAAAACATATTACGTAGAAACAGCAACATAACACGAGCCGAGCGCGTACTGGCATGGGTGTTACGTTTCATGCGACCTTATACTGAGCGTTCGGCTTACTTGAATGTAAATGAATTAAACATATCAAAACAAATGATCATAAAATATATTCAAGAGATAGAGTTTGCAGAAGAAATAAGCAACCTACGTTTAAGCAAGCAAGTGCACAGCAAGAGCAAGATCTTGAACCTTAATCCATTTTTAGACGAGAATGGTCTTTTGAGAGTTGGAGGCAGGCTCAAGCACGCTAACCTCAGCGCTGAGATGAAGCATCCCCTGATTATACCACACAGCAGTCATATTACCGACCTTATTATCGATCAAGCTCACCGTCGCTCGTTTCATGCAGGAGCTCGGTTGACCCTCGCATACGTCAGAAATTGTTACTGGATATTGGGCGGAAACAGAGCTGTAAAGAAGCGCTTACATGCATGCATCATATGTAAGAAACACAAAGCAAACAAGCAACTGAACAGCAAATGATGGGTAACTTACCTGAACCTCGGAGCAACCCCTCGCGTCCTTTTCAACACACTGGCGTAGACTTCACTGGATATGTTGACGTAAAACTGAATAAAGGGCGTGGTGTGAAGACCAGCAAAGGATACATCGCGGTGTTCGTGTGCATGGTGACCAAAGCCGTGCATCTCGAACTCGTATCAGATCTTACTTCATCAGCCTTTTTGGCTGCATTAAAACGCATGTCATCACGTCGAGGCAAACCACAGCATATTTACAGCGATAATGGCACTAATTTTGTTGGTGCCAATAAGGTATTGCAGCAAGAATTACAGAAATTTCAGAAGATATTTAGTGATGAATTGTATTCAGAAATCAATGAGTTGGGAATTCAGTGGCATTTTAACGCCCCCGCTTGGCCGAGCGCAGGAGGCCTATGGGAAGCAGCTGTTAAAAGCCTCAAGCACCATCTCCGACGTGTTGTTGGTGAACAAAAACTTACGTTTGAAGAATACAATACGTTACTATCCCAACTGGAAGCATGCTTCAACAGTCGACCATTGTGTGCACTTACAGAGGATCCAGATGATTTAAACTACCTAACGCCTTCACATTTCTTGAGCAGCGGTCCTATACTGACAATACTGCATACAGAGCAAGATGAAAGGACACGTTGGTACAAGACTCAGAAGATTTTCGAAGATATTTGGAAGAGATGGCAGTCCGAATATCTTGTTCAACTTTCAACAAGAAGCAAATGGCAGAGCCCACACGAAAATATTAGAGTTGATGAAGTTGTCATCATACACGAGCCAAACGTCCCCGCAGGAAAATGGGTTCTAGGCAGAGTGATTGAGGTGCATCCCGGTTCAGATGGATTGGTCCGAGTTGTTACCCTGAAGACTAAAAATGGCACAATTAAGCGCCCAGTGATCAAATTGACAGTACTCGTGTCTGACAACAAATCTCCTACGACATGTGAAGATACATCAAACGAGCAGAATATTAGGACAAAGGAAAAGCAATCACAACAACGAACTAACCCGATGTCTAATTTAATAACAACTCTCGTTACTTTCATTTTCTTTATGACATCAGTCTTTGGTGACAAACAGATACCATCGCCATATATAGTCTTACACCGATACACAAGGCATTATACTTTGACCGAATGTCAAACATGCAGTTTATACGCGACGAATGGAAACTCATCGTGTACTACGACATGAACCCATACTGGGAAGGTTCGGCAACACTCGAAAAATATTTGAAGCAAATAAACGCTGTTTGCGAAAGAGAAAGAAACAAAGCACTATGTGACATCATCTTACTACAATTACGTCACTCTTATGATGAATTAAATTACTACAATGGAATGTTAATGAATCAACGCTTCGAACGCACGCGCAAGAGGCGAGGTCTCATTAATGGTGTTGGCTATGTTGCTAACAGTTTATTTGGAGTTTTGGACCAAAGTTTTGCAGATCAATACCAGAAGGACATATCTCTTATAAAACAAAATCAAAATCACCTGTCACTTTTATGGAGAAACCAGACCTCGGTTGTAGAAGCAGAATACAATCTGTTAAAAAGAACTGAAGAGTCCATAAACAGCCAACATAAAACTATCAACAAGTATTTGAATAATCTGACGAAGGCAACTAATACCTTGAACAAAAATATACAAGATCAAGAAATGATGAACGAATTGGCACTATCCGCCATCATAGCAACAAACATGCTTGCGAAACTGAAGTCATTACAGGACACACTGATTGACACTATAACAGATATCCATTATGGAATGTTTAGTGTCCATTTACTCTCACCGATGCAATTGCGTGACCAGCTCAGCATTATCTCAGGCCAATTGTCACGTGAACTATCCTTACCTATTGAAAACATACAAACAGAACTGCCGAAAATTTATCATCTGTTAAAAATCAGAGCCAGGATAACAAAACAATACATCATATTTGAGATCGGCATACCACTCGTCAACAGAGAAAGTTATGATCTATATCAATTAATATCAGTTCCACAACAACAGCAAAACGATACGAAGACAGTGGCTATCGTGCCGGTATCGGATTACATCGCAATTAATTTACGCAAGGATACTTATTTGGCGTTAACAGCACGAGACATACAACAGTGCGTGCAATACGACGAATTTACTCGTCTATGTCATTCCCAAAAGCCAATTTTTCAGTTCAAATCGGCAGACAGTTTGTGTATTAAGGATAATATTACAAACAGATGTCTTACAAATATCGCAGAATGCCGGAATAACTGGATCGAGTTGCATAAAATAAATACATACCTATTTTACTGTTGCGGGCAGTGTACACTCCGCATCATATGTGAGCATCACATTACAGCTATACGAGTCACTAAGGCCGGAGTCATTGCTCTCGATTCAGAATGTATAATGAAAGGCGAAGACTTCACAGTTTTTTCACACAAACTGCGACACACCGAGATGAAAACGTCTCCTGACTTTGACTCTCCATTAATCGCACCTATCAATCATATCCTGAATGTCTCTGTGCCACAAATAGAACTCAACGGCACTGACCAACGAATATCACTACAGCATATCAAACAACAAATTGAACAGATGAAATCTGAAAACACCTTAGATACCGGAATATCAAGTCATGACATTCATCAATATTCAGCGATCTACTTGTTGTTTACGGGCGCAATATTAACATCAGTGGTTTCCGTTTGTCGGTGGTTATATCGCCGCCGGCAGGGGAGCGCCATCTTGCGATCGGACTCCGAAGGGCAGCCAACAATATCGACGACACCCAGACGACCGACGCCTGCCACCAGAAGTACACACCAATCTCAAGAGGCCGTTGAATTGAGAAACTTCTCCAGCATCCTTAGCAGCATAAAGAGTCACAAGAAGATGCCACCCGTTTTTACAAAGCCAGTATCTAGTGATAGTGACTAAAACTCAATTTATAAGCATAGAATTAAGTCATGTCATGTATTGAATGAAATTTATAAGTTTAGTGTTTAAACTTTTACTTTTGTTACTCATTGTCATCATTCACTCGCTCATCTCGCGCCGGGGAATATGTACGAGTCATATATCGTACATGGCACGCGCGCATCATTCACATCAGCACTTTTCCGTCGCCTCGCATAAATTGTACATTTCCGCGACAGTACGCATTCACAGCTCATAATAAGCGGTACTCATCAATCCATTTTAGCATTAGTTACGTGATAGTTTAAGTGATCAATAAACACATCTCATTTTATCTATCGGTGACTTATCATTTCATATCAAACTTGTGTGCGCCACATACAGCAGCGCATACAGGAATCAAACCGATTAAAATTTAACAGAGGAATGGGGCATTGGGGGTATTCTGGGGTAAGGTACCCCAGTATACCTGCCTTGGTTACCTATCATAAATAGGCGGTCTCAACGTGAAGAGCAGGGATTGCTTCGGCTAGGGTGATGGGTAGCCTAAGCTGTCACCATCAAAGCCGCGCTCATGGAGGAAGTAAATCGTTGCACCTTCTCTGAAGCACATTACGTATTCTGGGAGATAGTTGTCCCTACCGTATTACCGTCTCTACCATGGTGAATGTTCTGATGAGCTATTCCAATTAGTTCCACCCTCTCCTTTCCTAGGGACGGGAACCCGAGCCCGAAGAAATTCGGGCCGTGAGGTCTCAGCTCCACAGGGACATGGTAGCAGAATGGGAGCTACGACTTGGGCGACCAAGCGCAGGGCACGCCGTAATAGCTGCGGTAAGACCCATCATGGAGGAGTGGCTAGAGAGGCCACACGGCAACCTCTCGTACCGGCTGACGCAGGTGATTACCGGACACGGGTGTTTCGGGAGTTACCTGTGTCGGATCCGGAAGGAGCCAACGTCCGAGTGCCATCACTGTGATGCGAGCGAGGACACAGAGCTGCACACTGTCTGCCGGGGAGCGAGAGATATGCTTTTGGCAATCTCACCTCCGGCAACCAAGGACCCAAGACGGCGTGCGTTTTAGTCGGTTCGAGTCCGACATAACCACCTCCACTGGCTCCGTGGGGGTGGTATCCGTGGGGATTTATCGCGCGATAAAAAAAAACCCTCTCCTTTCCTACACAGGACAACGCACGCAAGGCTCAGATATCATCCACATACGGATCAGAATATTCCATCAAGAACCAAGCGGTTTGGTGACCCATTCCTATGTCGCACCATTTAGACCTGAAATCCCTGCCAGCTCACGGTTTACTTCTTCCTACAGTCCCGGGTCCTTTAAGGGGGGCGTGAAAAGGCCTCTGATGATACCATCAAGCTGAGTGCCACCATTGTTATGATGGTACATGTTAATAATAGAGACCCTATTTCCGTGTCTTTGCCTTTAGCATCCCATCAGGCGAGGTGAAGTTAAATTGACGTGTCCTATATAAAAACGCGGGATCTTAAAAAGAAGAAAACACATGTGTGGGTAGAGCAATACAGTTCTTAACCTCCTGATAAAGAAATGAAGTCCCCAACCGCTTGGTCCGAGGTGGCATTATTTCTACCGTACGTGAGTGCCGGAAGAAAGGAGAGATTAGTTGAAAGACTCCTAATAGGCTCTTTCAGTCGCCGTGGTGCGGTAGAAATGGTAAGACTGCAGACATTATACATATTGGGCCGCTGCGATCTTATCGATTCCGTCTAATAAGTATCTAATAGTAAATACGTACAAAAAAAAAAAATGATGACAGTATGCCAGAAGAAGCCAACCTATTATTAGGTATATAAAAGATTGCATGCTCCTATTATATAAAAGAGACCGAATGTGGGCAGAGAAACACGCAGTTCCGGTAAATTTAATCAGACCAAAAAATTTCGCCGCGTAGACATCAACTCCAGTATCAATTTGGAAGTATCTACATCATCTGTTGAACACAAGCTTGCCAATACAAGGAATATATAGCAAAATGAGGCTATATGACCCCATCCCAGTCAATGCTGTATTTGCTCTCTTGCCCACTGCGCCCCTCTTCTCTACCTGTGTGTAAGGCAACGAACAAAGATGTGACTGTGGTCGATGGAATTTATCATAAAACTGACACTACCCACCATTGGCTTGGCAAAGAAGAGGACCACTGCTCACTGCTCAGGGCGTGCAAGGCTTCGGGTTTTCTTGAAACTATTTTCTATGATACTTGATGTATTTTTTAATTTATTCAGTTCGTAAGTGGTGGCAGAATATTTTAAGAATAGGAGGAAGGAAGAATATTTAAACCATTAAAACTGATGAACATTGCTTAGTCCACATTTAGCAATGTTCATCCACATACTTGATAATGATTTCGTCAGCAAAATATTGAATTTTACAAATTCCTTCCGCAATATTTGCCAAGCCTATAGAAGAAGCCTGTCTATTTTCGTAGTTTTCAGTAGTTTAGCCACTCAAAAAAGACTGTTTTCATAATATGTATTTGAAAAATACAGGGTGGAAGATGTCAAGCAAGTTTTCGGAATGATTTGAATACAATGTTGTTTCTTTTTTAAAATAAAGGAATGTATCTTTTGTGTAAAATTCACTAATTCCAGTATTCATAGTACTTCCGTTCCAGTTGGGATGAAAATCTTCCACCATGTATAATAATGAGTTTGAGCTATTCCGAACTTAACGCGGACGAAGTCGCGGGTAACAGCTAGTATGCAATATATACGACAATGTGTGAATCGATGTGGAATACTTTCGCACTACCGTGCTGCGCGGTGGAAGACATTCGAAATTATGGGTATCGATGCGGCGCACTTTCGCACTACCGTGAGTCACGTTTTGGTACTTTAGGGCTGCAGTTCATCGCTATTTTGAACTTTGAAATTCAGTATGACAGTCTTTTTAGACCCCGTCGTCAAAATATTTATGGCCCTGACTGTATGACCTCCAAGATTGGACCCACAGCCGCGTACAGCCCTCTGTCAAACATCATGTTTTGTACGACGTCATACTTTCTACTGATAGATTTTGTTTTCACCGTTATTGATTAAAACATTTTGATTAACCTATTTGAATTCCTTGAAAGGGGAGCTTTTATACAGTATTAGTAGAGTCCTTTACGTGGGCGAAATGTCCAATACCCCTTTTTTACACCGGTTCATTTTTCAAATAGTTTTTTTATAACGCCTATGTAGCAGACAAGCACATGGCCCACCTAATAGAAAGTGGTTACCGTAGTTTATGGACGGGCACAACACCAGGGGTATCCTAAAAGCCTGCGAATAGATATGTATTTCTGTAAATCACTTTTTACATCTAAATTTATTAAAACTTTTAAATGGAAAGTCCTCTCAAATATATGTAAAGGTAGGTACCTAAATCGAATCCTAAATCAACAAAATATCTAACACCTACATGAAAGTATCTACTTCAAAATTCTGAACCTCAATACGATATTAAACACATTTTATACATACAATCCATCACTTTTTATTAACATTTTGGGTCTAAGTCTTGTATAATATACTAAGCTAACGTATTGGTAGTTAGCATAAGAAATCCACAGAAAATGTATGATGTAATATTTATTTCACTTGCAGACTTAAAACCTATTCAATACACAAACTTAATATTATTTACCATTTTCTCTTTTATTGAATACAATGTTTATGGAGAACTTGATTTTATAAGAAAACAGCTTGTTTACTTACATGTTACTTAATTTACTATAAACAATTTCCTTAGTTTTAGTAGAAGAAAAAAAAATGTTTACCGTAATGGTAATCACTTTTTTCTTTATTAAACTGTTTGTTCTTATTGTTATTGGTTAGCTTTTATTATTTATTGATGAAATCACTCTGTACAACGGTAAAGATCCTTCATAATAGTACCGTCTGCATGTAATGTGCAGTCACACATCCCAATTTAAAGACCACCCTAATGACATTCACAGAGATGGGAATGTTCGTACAGAAACCCTAAATCCTTAAATATCGAATACAATGTCAAAGCAACCTGAACTGAAAGCATTGGATGCAACTAGAAACGACGTTGAAACACAAAAGTTTATATACAGCATTATCACAATGAATACTACAATTTTAAAACGTCTTAAAAAGGAAAGTTGAAACGAAATATTTATATAATAGTATCCTTGTTGATTTTAAAATTTCGATACACTTTAGATCATGTTACCTCACGGTCGAAATCTGTATCACAAAAGTTTCATAAAATCTACCGTGGCGTATCACATAACGCTCTGTGAGTGGTATTAAGGCTTAAGCGTCGTTTATTTAACTAACAATTACACCCGCGTTATAAATGTTTGCACTAACTTTATTAATCGTAGACTTAAGTACGAGATTCCACACATAACTTTATATTACGGTGCTTTGCCCACATCGGAGGAAACGTTGATAATGTAGAAATTGAACAGAGGGTGTGTTGCGTTACGTTTTTATTCATCTTGAGTCAATGTGCCAAATGAGCCAGTAACTTTTTATTGAAATAGGGAGTCACTAGCTCGTCTCTGGCTGATTGTGGTGTACTAAAATGGCACAGCTGAGATTTTCATTTTAGATGATAGGTCGATAAAATGGCCCAATTTCACTTCGAATTCGGTAGCTATCAGCTTATTTTTATGATGCTTTTTATGAACATGAATCAATTGAAAAGCCTAGGTATCTCAATTAAGCATATTTTGACAGCAGTTATTTTACTAAACACTTTTTAAAAACAATTCTACCTTTTGAGGTCACTGGTCACAACAAGTAGCCACTTTCACAAGCACTTCACGGCTGGTCTATAATGGCATCGTCCTGATCAAAATCGCAATCAAAATCTAAAAACACAATCCCACAATAACAATAATAAGGTACATTCTACAACAGAATTCTGATAATTATTTTTCATCTATTCCGAGATGATTGAAAATGATCGTTTCTCTTCGATGAAAATATAACGAATAACCCATGATCGATAGTCTTTCATTTCAGCATTCCGCAATTCCACAATGCAAGTGTCATGTCATTGTGGCTGTTCCATTTCGCTCTGAATAGAACTACGTCATTTCTTCCTGTGAAAGTTTTCCTGACAATATTGTAAAGGCTGAAACACACGTACCGTTTTGAAAAAAGATGGAATTATATATATACATTTTTTTACAAAGTTCAAAATATAAATTATATTCGAAAAACATTGGAAAATGAAATGCTCAAGTGAGACTCGAACTCACGACCTTTCCCTTACAGGGGGACTGCTCTTCCAACTGGTCCAACAAGGGAAAGGTCGTGAGTTCGAGTCTCACTTGACCATTTCATTTTTTCCAATGTTTTTCGAACTTAAAAAATTCATTCAAATATAAATTATAGTTTCAATAATAACTATCTTTCAAAGACCAAATCAAAATGTACCCCATAACCCCATAAAAGCCTGTTAAAGTGGGTAAATAGGTCGTTTACAAAAATTGTTATGTCTCATAATTTTGTAGGTCAACGGCCATTGTAAACCTTTCAGAACTCGGTAAACGATCAGAGACAAACTAGCGTTTGCGAGGCCTGTGCAAACGGTGATAAACCAATATGACATACTTTAATATTAAGTTCCAAAGATAAATTATGTTTTGGTCATTCTTTCCTTTATATTTCTTTTACATTGGGTAAGCAGTTAATGCTGAAACTTGGCAGTAATTTCTTTGTTTTTAACATACTTCATTGATTTAATAAGTGGTATGTTATTTTCTCCAAAGAGACGAAGAACACTACAGTTGAAATGATAATAAACGCTGTATTTAATTAGTTTTTTTGTTGGTAACCTTTTAAATGTTACATTTATCACAAAAATTATCACGATCAATATTTATGGCTTAAAGATAAAAAATACAGCGATAGTATTTATATAATTCTATCTTTTTTACAATTAAACAACTGCACTAAACCTACAGCGCAGTCTCACATAAACCACACACAACATTTTGTTTAATTTCATCTTCATAATACGCATGGTTATAGATTGGATTACTATTTTGTGGTTTGCCAAAACCTTACTACCCAGATATGTTTAAATAGAAAGATAATAATCACAAATTAATAATTCTCTATGGTCATCTTTCAACTCATCACTTAGCATAAACCGAGATACTGATAAAATGCAAGACTATCCAATAACAAAAACAGTCTACCCAACAAACTATCGCTGCAAATCATTTCATATCCGAAAAATTTTTCAATGTTATAAAAAGAACGTTCTTAACATTGTACATCAACAACAATGAAAAATTTCTGAACTGAAATGATACAATTAAAAATTCTTTGGCAGGTATCGGTATCGCAAATTTAATAGGAATAAAACGTTTGTAGTTGCAAAATCTGAATCATAGAAACGTTAGTCGTCTTTTGACGTGGAATCCAATTTATCAGCGCAATTGGAACAAGAGAATGGCAAATGATTGAGTGAACCAGTGGTCTGAGTCTATTTCACTAAATATTCGATCCAATTGGTTTTATTACTTAATGATTTTATTACTTTACAGATTTGAACTTTGAGTATTTTATTTGTGAATAGATTTGATGGAATTCTTTATGATCCATGGTGGTACTGATTTGATTAGATTAGTGATTATCAAGGTTGTTAAATTTACCCTTTTGTTGGGATTGCAATTTGTGGGTTGAATTTATTACTCGGCATTTTATTGTGAAGTGATGATTCTATAAGATGCAAATGTATATTCATAAATTATCCTCTTTGAACTATTATATTTTTAGGCATAATTTTCATCTCGGTCAATTTACCGTAGTTTACATCGATAACCTACTGCAAATTGGCAGGTTCCTAAGCCTTCGAAAGATTTAAATTTCAACAATCTACGTAAGATGCCAATATTTATACGATTTGGCTACCACTGCCTGGATACCGGCAAAAATTAATAATGTGTTGTGTATAATATCTATATGAAAGTGGTGTTGTGGCTATGAATTTTTTTGATAAAAGCTTCTTCAAAATTCTATAATGACATAACATCCTCAATTTTAAGGAGGTAGTACAACAAAATGCACAGGTAAACAAAAACTCCGCGAGGGCCAGTCGTTTCATACATGATTCACGAAGAAGTCTGTTGATTTCACGGACGTGTTTGTGTCTTGTATTATTCAACACTATGGTCTTACATTTACATAAGCAAATTGGTCGCATTGCCTCACACAGAGTTTTGTTTTGAATTTTTCTACAAAGTTTGAGATACTTCCTGGTGTTAAAGTTTTTATTAGATGCAAGCTTGCCTTCGACTTCGGTAGAATCGAAGTCATTGGTACATTTGTTTTGTTTTGAAATTGCTTTTCCTTTTACAAGGGTACCTCTGAAAAATAGAATTTATTTTCAAACTGTTTCATCAAACCAAGATTGAGTTCTATTAAAATCTGTCCTTGTCTCAAAATTCATTTGGCAACATCGTAATATTAAAATCTTGGATAGCAAATCAATAATAATAATTTATTGAAAAGATTCGTCATTTGTTTTGTTAGGTAATTATTTTACTTTTGGTTTAGGTTTTGATTTAGTTTCATATTTTAGTATTATTTCTATTTTCTTTTTGCCCATAGGTCAAGATTTTCAACCACTTTTCATTAGGTGGGCTTTGAGCTTGTCTGCGAATATTATAAAAAAGTGTGTTTTCGTCACTGTTGGACATGGGCTTCTCCTAATGTGGACCATTATTGTCGATCCTCTGATGATAATTAATTAACAAGCCAAATGCTAAATAATTTTGTTGCATATTTTCACGATGTAAGAATGAAATAAAGTTTCAGAAGTAGAACTCAAAACAAAACATTAAAGTTAAAAAATAAACATAAGAAAATAGGCATCAATAAAGGGTACTTTAAAAGTCCAATTTACTAAGGTATTGAGTCGTCTGGGGAGGCTAGTGTAGGTAGCGATTTTATTTTCTTGAGCCCCTTGGTTCGTAATGCCATCTCCCTAAGGGCTTTCTGTACGTGATGCCAATATTCAAAACGAATGATGTTGCGAATCTGTTTCGACGCCAATTTAAACGCTCGTTTCGATCCAGAGTTTTGTGAAAATGTTCGAAACACAAAATTCGGTTAGATTTAAATTTACTGTGGAAACTTTGGTCATTGTCTTTGTTGTGGTGCGGTATGTGCTGCTATATCGCTTACATGCAGGAAAATAGTATTTTTTAATTTCTTTATTTTATTATTTCGCTACAGGGGGAATGCTCTGATCACTGAGCTGCCAGGCATAGCACGGTATCTTAATCGATTTAAATACTTAGCATGCTAAATGTTTTAGAATTTCACTCAATTGGATGCACTTGTACCCTACTTAACTACTACTAAGTAGGGTAAGAGTCCCGATCACATCGGAACACGAATTTTGGTGCCCCAAAAGTGAAACTAATATTACCTTACAAAGTCAAACTAACACTTCTTGGTCTCCCTTAATACATTATTCCTAGCGCATGTAACAATATTTCTAGAGAAATAATAATGTCAGAGACTTTCTGGTGTTGCAAGCAAAGTTCCTGCAAGCACTTCCGTGCTACTCGCCTTTAGACAGACAATTTTCTTGTAATTGAAGAATTGAATCTTCTTCTTTGTCCAACCCATGTTCCCAGTTTATCTGGGGTCGGGTCTCCCTGTACATCTGCGCCAAAGAATCCTGTTCTGGGTTGTCTGGGTACTAAGGCTATCCTGGTCCATCTCCTTCTTAATATTATTCCACCAAGTAGCGAGTGGTCTTCCCCTCCCTCTGGGCTGGTTGGGTATGTTGAGAACTTTCTTGACAGCGTGCTGATCTTCGCGTCTTTGGATATGGCCATACCAGCGCAGGCGACTCTCCTTCACTTTGTCGTTGAAGAATTGAATAAGATTAGAAAAGTTTTGATCGGTCCAGGCGGGATTCGAACCGATAAATAGGAATGTGTTTAAACGCATTTTAAAATAAAAACTACGACCAATAATAAAACCCTACTGCAACGGTTTGTATTTCGTTACATATTCACCAGTGGTGATCAAAAGTTTGGAGGTTGTCAAGACTGATACCGAGAGTATAATGTGAAAACAGCAGTAGGTAAATTTTAAACAATTTATCAATACAATTGTAAGCCCAACATGAATGTTTTCCCGTTGTCCAATAAAGTTGCAGTGATTAAAAAGTTATTTATCTTAAAACACAATCCTCAAACAATTTTAGAATTCAAATTGAAGATAAACAAATGCACAAACAAAAAGTTGTCGCAGGATTGTTGAAATCCAGGGTCAAAAGTGGCATCGCCAAGTCGAACTTAAAAAGCCGCAGTGCGGCTACCGTGTGTATAGGTAGGTGGATATGTTGATTTATTACCTTATACCAATACAAATCATAGCTTTTTTAATTAATTTCAGCACTGAATATTAATTTTATAATTTTCATTGAATTTGCCCAATGGTTGTTTCTTGCGCGTATCTTGTAATTGTATGAGAGCCGGTAGTACTAAGTTTAGTCTGATTAGAATCCCAGATGATAATGTATGGGTTTTTTTTTATTCATAATACACGTCTTTAAACGTAGAACACGAAATGGCTATGCTGCAAAACTAAAATCCTGGTGGTGACACCAAAAATCAATATTGTAAACGCAGAAAAGTAATATTTGTTAATATCTTTATCACCTTGTATCTTTCAAACTGTTTGATGGCTTGCGACAGTGTTATTTGTTTTGTGACGTAACTAACCTGTAGAATTATTATCAATTATAAAATATTATTATCATTGTGAGATTTGGCTGTACTTTTACAAGAATGATTTTTAGTAGGATTGTAATTTCAAAGTAAGTTTCATAATTTTGACTCCTTCGTATTTGTGTAGACGTTCCGTTTTCAGTTGATTTTCAAAACTGGCGGGAGTCAAATGTTCACGTTGGGCAATGAATTATTCAGGTCAGAACGGAAACTGTGTATTTACATAAGCAAATTGGGTGCGACGACTGAGTACGACACGGCGACAACGGCGTGGAAATATTGGGAAGCGATCACATTGTGTAAAACTCATACCCGCCACATATACAGCTGGTTATTGACGATTTACGGTGTTAGGTACTATTGGTTCACACTCGAAGTTTCACTTATGTTTCAACTCAATAGTTCGGTCCTTCTATTATTATTTATGTTCATCCAAAAGCTACATGTAACTGCAACATGCTGGCTAGTAGATTATTATTATTGCATTCAGTGATAATATATTATATGTTTTTCTTAAAATCTGAATTTATCAGGCTAAGCTTAAAGTAAAGCATAAAATATAAATTTCCAACTTTAGATAAAATCTATTGGCGGAATGAAATAAAAAACTACATGCTGCACATTTATGACCACTTTTTTGGAACGTGTGTGCGATACATATTGTCCGCTTTTGGACAGTGTGTGTTGTTCATATTATATACGAACCCTTACATTTTTCCAAAGGCAGTTCGACCTTCTGTAAAAATGTGTCAGTGCGATGCTAGTTCATCCACATTATTACGTCGTACCCATCGATCGATTTAAATAATAATTGTCGTGTAATTTCTAAGTAGTTTTAGTTGACAAAGTTTATAGGAAGTAACATAACATTAGAAAAACGCACTATGGCATTTTTATCCATCTATGGTTTATCTTTCAGTCATACAAATGAAATGTTAGCAAAGGAAAGAATTATTGAAATCGCTGAAGTTATCTGTGTGAAAAAATCTTGTAATATCGACTAGGAATTTACGTCTAGTCTAGGTCTTTTAATACCAGTCCAGTCACGCTACCAAAAACTGGCCCTTGGTAGCAAAGGGAAGAACTATTTACTTTACTTTACTTATTACCAAAAGTCGGGGTCAATCGACTATGTGGGTGGTCAAGGCCGGTCGAAATCGCTAGAATATCTTTTTTAAGGTTTACCAAATTTTTCGCCTACACACACCGATGTGAC
Organism: Eilema sororculum; assembly: GCA_914829495.1. Lineage (NCBI taxonomy): Eukaryota > Metazoa > Arthropoda > Insecta > Lepidoptera > Erebidae > Eilema > Eilema sororculum. Next base: position 7,874,760 of record OU618547.1, read on the forward strand.
AAAACAAAACACCTTGCGGTCCACATACCCACTTCATCATTACTTAGTTGTAGTTACGAAAAGTCCACACGCAAAAAAGAGCCCATCAATAACACACCACTTAGATACGTTGTCATTATTCAAGTTTTAATGACTTTCTATACTGCTACCATCTTATAGGAGTCTTAAATATTTGGCTATCCATAGGTATCTCTTTATTAGCAACTTATTAATCAAAGATTAATCTTGGGCTGGGATGGGGTCCCATAAGGGTCTTTGGGACCCAGCCAATTTGTATTTGTGAACTGATTCACCTGCCGCTTAACGGATGAAACTTGTACTGGTTTACACTCGCTCCTTAGAAAGCCAAATAAGCCCCTCTAGACCACTGGCAATTCGCTTTAACATTCGTCGATATGGATATGTATTAGGAATATAAAGCATAATAGAAACTGGATGGATAAAGTAGAAGTTCAAATAAACAAGGATTAATACTTGGATGATGAGATTAGAAATCGTAGATTCGTAACACATTGTACGTGAACATAAGCAAAAAAATACGCGTAAAATAACTTCCAATTACATCCAACTTCGTAATTACTTTTTTTGTTCTACGAACATTGATTCACCCTTACGATATAATAACAATAATATACCTTTTTCTACACTTCATGAGCATCTACCTTCGTATTTAACCATAAATCATTCATAGTTGACGGTTACAAATGACTTTGTGCGTTTATACAACCCGTTTATGTGAGAACAAAAAGTTAGTAGCTGTTTGGTATATTCCTAAAATGTGTAATTATCTTTGGAACCAGTTGTTCGATGTTTGTTGAGTCATGTTTTCTTTAGATATTAGGTCAGCTTATAGCTGAAAACTATTGATGGTCAGCTATTATTGTAAAATGAAATAAAACACATACTCGTATATGTATAGTTGAAGCGAACGCTCATGTTCTCATAGTTGTCTTTAGATTTTTATTTAAACTCTACAGATTCGATATCAGTCCGCCTAATATGCAATTGTGCCGGCATGGATTTAGTTAAACACTTGGTTAACTTCACGCATAAGAGGACTTTGATTAAAATCATCCCGCAAAAATGTCTAAAGTCGGTCTTAAAAAATTACATGCGTTCCAAGTATCATAATTTCCTTCCCAGTATACTAATATGCACTAATGATCGCCAATACTGCCAATACGCTATTAGGTTACAGACATTCAAAAGAAGCTACTCCACTTCGCTTCGTCTTCAGTTTTCAGTTCAGTTTCCCCGGGCACAGCGGTGAAAACTTTGAACGCAGTCGGGATTAACCCTGGTATAATAATTGTTAGTGTTATCGCACATAGTTTTTAATATATAGGTATACGGAACCTATATTGAATATCAGTTATTATAAAAAATATACAAATACCTTTCAAAGAATACCTTACGTGAAATAAAAAATAATATCATATCATTAAATTGAATAGTATTACCAAAATAACTTTATCGATATTTTCTCACGTAACAAAAGCCTTTGAAGTGTTCGCTAGGCTTTTCCAAATCAATACCGTGTACAAAGGAGCTTTTACATCTCCGAAAAACCAAACGGATCACAATATTATTATAATGTAACGTAAACAAATTGCATGATACGTTTTGTTTATCGAAACTGAGCCCTTTTCACAAAGCATTTTGTTGTCTATAAAAGACATTGATATTATGATATCATAAGCAACAATATGTTTATAATTTTTATTGGAAAGTAAAAACAGATTGCAATTTTACAAATTCTAGTACTAATAGAATTTGACTGGATGCCGAAGGTGATCAGATGCTGTGGAGCAGGCATGTCTAACAATTATAGACTGTGATATGCCAAAATTGATTGATTGAAATAAGTTTAGTAATAAGTTTAATTTACTTAATAAGTTCAGTTTGAGACCTTTTCTCTTTATTTATGCGATAACTTGTTTCTTATCAATTTTTATTATTCTAATTGAACGGAAACTCTATTCCATTCCTGAGAAAACTTCTTGACAGCAGACGGGCAACGGAGTAGGTAATTCTATAAAACTTTCCATTTGAGGTAAGGACTTTGAAAATATGAATTTTAGAGAACAATAGATTTGGAGCGCACGGGAATAACCCTGCAAAAAAGCATAAAAACAATTTTTTATGCAAATGAATTAAAATAATAAGTGATCGATTGAAATCCATACTAATATTATAAATGCGAAAGTAACTCTGTCTGTCTGTCTGTATGTTACGCTTTCACGCCTAAACCACTGAACCGATTTTTGTAGGTAGATTAGAGATTTGAGTAGATTAGACCATGAGAAAGGATAAAGTCTATGTTTGGTCGGTTGACATCCACGCGGGTGGAGCCATGGGCAAAAGCTAGCAAATCATAATTATACTATTAACACACTATCGTATACATTTTAGGACTTGTTCAAGAACCAGCCGTTCATATTTCGTACCGTTCCTGAATATTATTTTCACCAGAAAAAGCAATTTCTTAGTACGATTTTTATGGTGCTGCTCAGCGAAGCAAAGCGGAACATTTTACCTTCGTTATAAACTCACTGTATCCAACTGGGAACGCCAACCTAAATAACAAGTTCATTCACTTCACTTCATGATGACACAATTTTCTTAATATATCATTTTATGGAATAAGATAACAAAGTTGATAAAAGTTATAAAAAAGAAATATCCAACTTGGAGTATTTATAATGTTTACCGTGTAGGTAACTATTGTCAAACATGCATGCCTCTGTTCATTATCTTATTCACAAAGTTTACAAAAATTAGTGGATATGTCGCCTGTTTTTTGAAATATTTATTCCGAGGTTTCGCCCGCGGCTCCGCCCGCGTGAATGCCGGTTATCGCAACCAAATATAGCCTATGTCCTTTCTCACGGTCTAATCTACCCTTATACCAAATTTCATCAACATCGGTTCAGTGGTTTAGGCCTGAAAGCGAAACATACAGACAGACAGAGTTGCTTTCGCATTTATAATATTACTATGGATTGCCTGGAATAGACTATCATTATATTTCAGACTTTGTCCCAAATCCTTATACCCTGAGTGATAAAGTTTCTGATGATGTGGTTATTATATAATAACAGAAGTCATTTTTCTATCAATAAATACTTGAAAAAATTAGGATAATATTAAACAATGGTTGATCTGAGGTTAATTTAAAAATAAATACCACTATCATGTTGGGTGCCAATATTCCAACTTAATACATGTATATTAGTTACCCATTTCTTTTATACAGCGTTCACAGTAGATCTTAAATACCTTTACACAACACTGTACTCCAATTTTCTTAAATATAACCATAGGTACCTTAATACCAAATTTCACTATAACGCTACTGAATGACTAGGCGATTTAATCAATATATAATTCCACACTTCACCCGTGCAGTATGAAGTGCTTAACTACCTAAGACCTCGGTTACTACGGCCATATAATCCCGTCAGGCAAAGGGCCGTCTTAATAAGAAGGGACAGCTATTGTAAGAGGTGTTACGCACATTTTGCCCTTGCACGAGATTACGTGCTTGCGAGTTTAACATTAATTTCGGAATTTCCATCTCAAGTTTGCTAGAACCTCGGCAGATCAATTTTCGTCAACGACACTTGGTACTAAGCTTTTAAGAGGGGTAAGTAGGTTGTTATCGCGTTGTTTTAGGATTTAAAATATGGGACTCCAATTTTATTCTTAGTAAAAATATTATTTGTAAATGAAATATAAGATCAGTTGGCAAATATTTTAATAGATGTAACAACAAGTTAAATTATAATTATATTATAACCATCAATCTATAGAATCTCTTGACATAAAATTTTGTGGGTTAAAATAACATTAATAAAAATATTATCAGCATAATTTTATGTGGTGATTTAACATCCCCCCCCCCCTTTCCCGCGCCGGAGCCGGGATGAGAAGGTTATATCATCCTCGAGCCGACTAAACCGCATGCCATCTGTGGATCACTGTGCTAGGCCGAAGGTGACGTTATCGTCGACCTCAGCTGACCCTGGGCCATCCCTGTCGGTCTGCCCCTCCTCGGAAGGGGGACCACGGCGTCCCCAACTCGCCCCCGAAATGGGGATCCTGCGTATCGCCGCCGTGGCCTGCTTCTGCTAAAGTGACAGGTGGCTCCACCCGTCACCTCCACGCTAGCGTTCATGGGAGACGGAGGTCATTTTGTACCCTTCGACATTCGAGTTGCTTACGCTCGCGGGCAGTTTGTCACACTCACGCCACCGCGCTCCTGTTCTGCTGTCTCTACTGTTAGTCTCTTTCTGCGAGCAAGTAATGCTCGGGAAGGAGACTAACAGTGGACTGAGAACTGAAATTACTTCCAACCGTTAATTAATACAGGTTATATTTAGGAATAGACACACAGTCGCACATTTATTACAGCTCCCCATTAGATAGTTCAGGTAAAATACACAGCTGTTAGGGAAAAGTAATGTTCGGCCAAATTAAATATACTTTATTTAGGTATTTCATTAATTTACTATGTAATGGATAAGTAGCAAAACAGATCTGAATAATAAACCAGACAAAACTTCTACAAAAAAATAATAACATCATTCTCATTTTCAAAAGCCTCTATTTCGTAATACATTGGACGGCTCCTTTTACCTGTTTACGAGAAACTCATGTTTTAATTGAAAAATACCAAACATGATCCCCTCTGGCAATTTATCGTTTCATTCTTTGTCAACTTAAACGGGGATGCAAAAATAAAGCTTATAACAATTTTAGCAACTAACCTTTCAGTCGTTTATCAAATAATGAAAGGCCCTTTTACAGACGTCATATTTCAAGGTCATATTTTGTAGAGCACATTGGCATTGGCAGAGTGACATTGGCAGAATTTCTCAGCATTTTATAAAGCTCGCTGTCAATGTTGCCACAGCTTTGAATGCCAGCTTGAAAGTATAGCACAGGTGTGTATGCGTATACCACATCTGTATTATTATTAATGAAGGAGTGTACTTTATAGACTGTTTTTGAAGTGAACTTTATCTATGATATCACAATATAGTACCTTGCGGAAACCGCCCAGCTACGTAGGTAACAAATGCCTGGCAATTGCGCCCCCACCCGGTCCAGGTAGAAGGGGTAGGCCCAAGAAGTGCTGGCTTGGCGTCGTGGAGGGTGACATGCGTGAAAACGGTCTCACTACCTTGGACGCCCAAGATCGTGCGAAGTGGAGGAGAAAGAGCCGGAAGGCGGACCTTGAGCTCCGAGGGCACCGTGGCCTCGGATGCAATCAGGACTAACGTCTCTATGTGGATGATGATGATCACAATATAGTACCTATTGATATTGTAACTAAGATACATTGATTTTAGTTAATTATAAAATATGCCTAATTCTTAAAAACTGAAGTATTTAACATGAGACTATCAAAATGTCCATTCATTTTTTATCAAAAACATTGATACCAATTGATGTGAGTACCTGTAAATTAAAAAGTATTACAAGACAATTACTTTGGAATTAATTATATATTTGAGAATCCGATGAAATTGAAATCCAAGTACGTACCTACACAGTTCGAAAAGCGTGATTAGTAAGATTCTCATTTCTATTGAAATCAGAGAGTCGAAGATGGTAAACAGTCTTTGTACTTTGGATATTTTATTGGAGCTTACATTTGATATCTTAAAGCGAAGATTAAAATAAAACGATGTTATTAAGCATTATAATTGTTAAATAAGGCAATTTGCGAATCTAATTCGTAGAATACTTAAATAAATGGATATAAATATTCTAAGAAATTATATATTTTAGTCAAATAGAAATTGAGAACGACTGAAGTACCTACTCGGTGTCTTAGTTCAATATTAGAAATCTGAAAAAGGGCGATAATGTCTTCATAAATGACAATATATCATCTGCAATTGCCTGCAAATCTAGTTTCACCCATTGATAATAAAGTAACCTCATTGGTTTTACCTGACATTCTTCTTCTTAGCGTTAATGCCAGTAGCATCTAAAGCTTTCAGGTTGGAGTCTGGAGTCCGCTTTACCAGTCTAACTGCGGATTTGGCTGAACTTCGATAAATTCTGTGAAGCAATAATTGCCATTTGACTTCCAAAACTCAAAGGCGATTTCGAAGCATTGCAGTTAGACCAGTTTTTAGACTTTTGAGGGCTCCAACTACTCATAACAACTGCCATAGATGTTCGTGTCACAACCGGGACCGACGGCTTAACGTGATTTTCGAGGTACGACCAGAGGAATGCAAAAACCCATATTCATACACACAAATATTTGCATTGGGCGGGAATCGAATCCGCGCCCCTGCGTAGCGGCCCCGCATGGCGTGGTACAGAGAGGAACACTGTGACGGCGCCTGGGACTTGCAAACCCAGGTGTAGGTTTAGGGTGGCCATCTTGTGATGCATCAGCGCTCACCTCTACCTATCCAAATTTGGTAAGATCCTATCAACGCCGTTTTAGATATTCGTTTGAGTAAAGAGCTAACTGAAGCTCTTGGCAATCCGAGGTCTTTAAATAAGTTATACAGGGATTTAGCTGGAATTCCCCTGGCTTCTATTTCTACGGCGTAGAGTTTAACCACATAGCCATTTTTGGTTATGTCGTTGGTCAAGTCAAAGTATTTGTTTATTTTTATCACGTGGTCTTAAGGTATGTTAGTTTCCCACGGTACTGTGAGTTCTACTAGTAACTGCACGCTTTTGCTGTTTCGAAAATAGAAATATATCGGGTCTGGATGACGAGGCACAAATATCCTCCGGTATTTTATAGTGTTTCTCATACGAATCTGCGAGTAATGTCCAATCAGCGGCTGCTATCAAAATTGAGGACGGCTTTTGATTTGTCTTTTTTGAGCAGCCTTCCTTTACAAATGCGATGTTATTTCTTTGGTTTGTGGTTAAACCCTTTTTCGCTCTAACTACCGCCAAACTTACCGCCTCACGTATGATTTCTAATACCTTATCATGTTGGCGCGAGTAATGACCCCGGTCGTCCTTAAAAACGGATATGACGAACGGATTGACATGATTCAGGTGTGGCTCAATAGCTCAGTTGGAAGAGCATTCTCCCTGTATGGGAAAGGTCGTGAGCTCAAGTCTCACTTGAGCATTTCATATTTTCCGATGTTTTTCGAACAAAATTCATATTGAACTATGTGAATATCCAACTAAGAAGCTATTATGAAGTGAATTAAATTTAAAAATTTAAAACCGTGGGCCGAGTACTCGGCACGCTATTCACACATACCGAGCACTCGCTGAAGTGTACTGACTCACCATTCAACTTGGTGCGTGTGATCAAGGCCTAAGTATTGTAATACGAGAGTAGAGTTAAGGTTCTTTACGCCGCAGAGATTTTTTGATGTGAAAAAGGATTTCGCTGTGACCTACTTTTTTGTAAAATATACACAAACAAAAGATTTACACCGCCCACGGTTTAAATCTGCAGTAAAAAGATGACGTTAAGTGATTACAGCAAACTTATTTAAAAACACTCAACCCGAGTCTAAACAGTAGCCGCATTATAAAAACCCCACACAAAAGCGAAAAAATACAAAAAACGCAACCCTGAATTGTCGCTTTTTTAGCTGAATATTAAAACGGGGTAAGTACAAAGCATGGTAATCCATTTACGTAATTTTATTTTGAGTTCGCATAACCAAACTGTCATTCCTTGTGACGTCGTATTAATGAACTGAAGGTGACTTGCGTTACCCTATGATGGATTTTTAAATGTTAGCGACAGTGTAATGGGGTAGGGTAATTTATGGGCCACTGGTGTACTTGTGTTTATGTAGCTCTATGAATAGGGGAAATATTGAAGAGAGTAATGGAAGTGGTTCGAAGCGTAAATGACAAAAATAACTTCAGTATGGAATAATGATGAATTGACTCAAATATGTGGCGGAAAGTATTGTTGACCAGAAATGATATTGGACAAAACAATCCCTTCGATCGGAGGAGTCATTATTACTTATATTTATTTTTAACATTAAGTAACAGAACAGTGCACTGATTCAGCATATAGTGCCCCTTAATCTTATCAATATTTACTCTAAGTAACAGTGTAAGTTTAGTGATATCTCCAGATATGTCCGTATAATAACTTCACATCAGGTCAGCTATCCTTAAACTTTTTACTTACTGTGATGAAAATCATTTTCATTCCCTGTTTTTCATTTCAAACAAAATTGAAAATAGTTTTGTAAGGTGATGTGAAAGTTAAGAGAAAAACTGTTTCCCCAAGTAGTGCACATTCCTTTCTTGCGAAATATGAAAATTTTCTTATTAAAAACTACTTTCATACTGAGTGAACAGAATCAAAAAACAATAAGCTTGTTATAATAAACGGGAAACAATTTATAAAACTTGAACGGAGAGTATTTGAATCTGCTCCAGCGCGCTCAACTTTTCAAAGTCACCGGTCATAATTCATATTTCTGCAATCTTTGTAAGAATTTCTTTCTTAAAACAGTCGTTTTCAAATTTTCTTTAGTTATATTTGTGGAGTCAGTATATTATTATTTTAGTTGTGTTTCTTTTTATACACTACAATGGCAGGTGAAGCCATTGACAGCCTCCGTGGCGTAACGGGCCATGGACCCGGCAACCGCATGGTGAATCCATGGAATGTTAAGAAACGGATCTCTTATAAATTGATTTCTTTGAAATTATGGCAACCACTAGTATTCGCGTATCAGTCTACGCGCGAACGCACTAGCGCAAGGTCACGGTTCGGGTGTAAAAATGTCAGTGACAAATAATGTGAATACGCTTAAGTGTACAAATTGTAATATTGTGATCTCGGAAGTCCTAGCTTTCATACGCAATAGGCATGACGTTGTGGATAACGAGAGCTTAATTCGTATATGTACCTCGGCTTTTTCGGAGGAAGACATAGATGAAGCCAAAAAACTTTTGTTTATATCTACGAAGACTACGCAGAAGCTAGTGTCAAGGCGTAAGAATAAAAAACAGAAGGACGTAGAAGACATGATTAATATATTTAAAACGATGGATCCGGAACAAATTCCCTCATTTGTGGCGTATGATTTACACAGGTTACCCCCCATATGTTTCGACCATGTCGATGTGACCAAACTACTGAAGGAATTGTTAGTGTTAAGAGCCGATATCACAGAAATTAAAGGAAACTATGTAACAAAGGACGAGTTAACAGATATAAAATTGCATAACACACAGTTTAAAGCATCGTCAGATAGTACAAAGGTGAAAAATAAAACAGGGGGGTATAACATACAAAACGAGTCACAAGTTTTGTCGCAAAATCAGCTGAGTCCCAGCTGTGCGTTAATGAGTCATCAGCCGGCAAAAGATGTTGCGTCGGCGTCGCCGGGTACTTACAGCGCACTCCCTCCCGTGCAGAGCGTGTCTGAGCCACACGATCTGTCTGTCTCGCTCACACTGCCTAGTCCGTCGGTTACCGAGATGCACAACTTAATACGGTCGGATAACAACACACTAAGTATGGCGCAAGTTGTTAGTAACGGCACTTGGAAGGAAAATAGGCGAGATGAATGGACTTTGGTGCAAAAAAGGAAAGCGATAACCAATCGTTTTATAGGAAAGACTGGCAAAGCAACAGCTAAGGATGTAGGAAAGTTTCGTGCGGCAGAGTTGAAAGTGCCTTTGTTTATATCACATGTAAACAAAGATACTACCGAAAGTGATATATGCGAATACATACATACTAAACTAAAGGAAGTAGTTACACTTGAAAAAATAAATATGAAGAAAGACAGGCCGTACAATGCGTTTAAAGTATTTGTACCAAAGCACAGAATAGACAACTTCTTGGATGACAGTCTGTGGCCGGAAGGCATCACTTTTAGGAGGTTTATCCAATTCAAGAAGGCCAATGATACGTGGTCGGGTCAAAAAGAAAAACAAGTTTATAATGGATAGAAACGTAAAATTTTCAACGTACAACTGTAAGAACATTATTCGAGACACTCCTAAAGTGCGTGATCTGTGTGAAGAGTGTGACGTAATTGCACTCCAGGAGACGTGGCTATATCCCCATGATGTGGCATATCTGGGAAGTATACATAGCGACTTCGCATACACAGGAAAGTCTGCCATCGACACATCGGCCGGAGTTTTGGTCGGTAGACCTTACGGTGGTGTGGCACTACTGTGGAGGAAGACAGTGTTTCACGCGGTAACTGTAGTGTCGTGTAAAAGTGATCGTCTAGTGGCAGTCAAAATCGAATATGCGGAACGTTCTCTGTTGATTTTGTCAGTGTACATGCCAATTAACGCAATCCACAATTTAATTGAATTTACCGAGTGTATGAGTGAAATTATAGCCATATGCGAAAATAGTGACACTGAAGCTGTCTTCATATTAGGTGACTTTAACGCGCATCCCGGTGAAAGATTTGCGAGTGAACTATTAAAAATGTGTGAGGAACAGATGTGGTCATGTGTGGACATGGAGTTGTTACCACAGGACACGCATACTTTCAAAAGTGAGGCGAAAGGACAACTTCGATGGCTGGACCACTGTGTTGTAAGTAGTGCGGCGAGACTATTAGTTAGTGATGTATCAGTGAGGTACGACGTGTACTCGTCTGATCACCTTCCTGTGATATTAGAATGTAATCTAAATCTTATAGTTCCCAAATTAAAACCTGAACCTTATGTGATCAATAAAGTTACATGGGGTGAAAAAAGTAAGGATAACATTCGGGAATATGCAGACTACTGTCATTCGAAGTTGAGATGTATAGATTTTCCTGTAGAGTTTAGCAACTGTTCTCATGAAATGTGTTCTGATATTAATCATCACTCAGTGTTGAACCGTATGTACCATAGTATAATAAATGTCCTCAGAGAAGGTGCTGAACTTACCTATGAGGGTAGCGAACGGAGGGTAAACAAAAGAAAATATATACCGGGTTGGAATAAATATGTACGCGACGCTCACGGGGAGTCTCGGCTATGGTATCAAACTTGGCTCTCGCATAACAAGCCAACGACAGGCTATATCTATGATAATATGCGTAAATATAGGAATATATTTAAAAGCAAGTTAAAATATTGTCAAGATAATGAAAAACAAATACGAATGGATATATTAGTAAGATCACACACTGAAAAACAGTTTGGTACCTTTTGGAAAACCACGAACAGTTTGAGTCCACGGTCGTCTCGCCCTGTGAGCGTCTCGGGCGTACATGGATCGACAAACATAGCCAATTGCTTTAAACAATATTTTAAAGTAGACTCACACCTTACACGGTCGGGTCAGGTGATCGATGCTGGGGGTGGGACAAGTGATATTGCGGTAAAATTCACCGCCAAAGATGTGAAATCTGTAATAACTGGTATGAAGAGAGGCAAGTCACCAGGTCATGACGGCCTCAGCATCGAACACTTGAAATACGCAGGTGTACACTTACCGAGAGTATTGGCTATGTTTTTCAATCTCTGTATTAGCCATTCTTATTTACCCTATGACCTCATGTTTACTACGGTAGTGCCAATAGTAAAAAATAAAACTGGCGATACCTCTGACATGTCTAACTATAGGCCTATATCGCTGGCGACTGTCGTAGCCAAGGTGCTGGATGGTCTGCTTGATAAACTGCTATCTAAGCATATAAAAATAAACAACAATCAGTTCGGATTTAGACCGGGCCTCTCCACCGAGAGTGCTATTCTATGCCTCAAGCAGACTGTTCAGTACTATACTGACAGAAAGACGCCTGTTTTTGCCGGTTTTCTGGACCTGTCACGGGCTTTCGATCTAGTGGATTATACCATTCTATGGCATAAATTACAGCACGAAACGACTGTGCCACATGAGGTTATTTCATTGTATAAATACTGGTATAGCAAGCAATGTAACAGTGTGAAGTGGGCGGGGTCACTCTCAGATGTGTACCGGTTGGAGTGCGGGGTGAGGCAGGGAGGGTTGAGCTCGCCTCGGCTCTTTAACTTGTACATCAACCGGCTGATTGGTGAGCTTAACAACACTGGTGTCGGTTGTCATATCGATGGACTGTGTATTAACAATATTAGCTATGCAGATGACATGGTGTTGTTGAGCCCATCAATCAGTGCCATGAGACGGCTGTTATCAGTCTGCGAGGCATATGCGGGTGCCCAAGGACTCAGGTACAATGTTAAGAAGAGTCAGATTATGCTTTTTAAGGCACCGGGTATTGAAGCGTACCAAAGCATACCAGACGTGACCATGGATGGGTTACCTCTTCAAAGGGTGGCTAGCTTTAAGTACCTGGGTCATTGGGTCACTGAAGACCTTAAAGATAACCTGGACATCGACAGGGAACGTAGGTCGCTGTCTGTGCGCTGTAACATGTTGGCCCGCAGATTTGCACGATGTACAGAGCCAGTTAAAATTACTTTGTTCAAGGCTTACTGTTAGTCATTCTACACGTGCAGTCTGTGGACAAGATATCGTGGGCGCATATACAGCGATCTACGAGTCATGTACAATAATGCGCTCAGGGTACTGTTGGGGCTGCCGTGGAGGTGCAGCGCGTCGGCGATGTTCGCTGAAAGACGCATAGATGGTTTTCATGCCATCATGCGTAAAAGAAGTGCCTCGCAGCTTGCTCGCTTGCGCGGCAGCACTAACAGTATCTTATCTGTATTCGCAGATAAGTGGGAGTCTCCGATGCTGCGACACTGGATGAAACTCCACACTAATTAAATAAATAAAATTATGTTTTACTAACACTAGGTCATAAGAGCAATGTTACTAACAAAATATGGGCTTGCCTGAAATAAAATCTTTATTATTATTATTATTCTCTTTATTTAATTATTAAACTTATTATTTACATTTTTAAATACATATATAAAAAATAAAACATATATTTAAAAATATAAAAAATAGTACCCCACCGGCATCGGGTACAGGGACCAAGCTACCGGTGGTTAGGGCTCCAGAGAAAGGAACTTCCTCACGATGCGCGCCGTATCAAGGAGTACTGCCTTCTGCATCTGGCCCTTGACCCAACCATCTAACCCGAGCCTCTTTAGATGTTGGTCGAGGCTCTTTGCTATCAGTCCGTTGACTGATACGACTATCGGTACAATGATTGCTGAGTCAACATTCCACATGTCGACAACCTCGTGAGCCAAGTCCAAGTACTTAACTTGTTTATCTTTCTCAGCTTTCACGAGATTCTCGTCATGAGGAATGGTGACATCAACAATCAATGCTCGGCGTTCGGATCGGTCTATCACCACAATGTCAGGCTTGTTAGCTACAACAGTCCTATCAGTGATGATAGATCGATCCCAGTACAATGTGATATGACTATTTTCTAGAACTGGCTCAGGAACATACCTATAGTACGGCACCTCAACTTCCACAAGGTTGTATTTCAGAGCAAGTCGCTGATGGATTATCCTGGCTACTTGATTATGTCTGTGCAAGTACTCGCCGTTAGCAAGACGAGAACAACCGGAAGTAATATGCCTGAGGGATTCACCAGGTTGGTGACACGCTCGACAAATGTCAATTGTGCCATCCCTCATGATATACCTCCGGTAGTTATTCGTCTTAATAACTTCGTCTGCAATTGCACAGACAAAACCTTCAGTTTCCCCAAAAAGGTCACTGAAACGTAGCCAGGACACAGACGCCAGTAGATCTACTTCGGGCCTGTGTAGGGCCCGATAGAACCTGCCATGTAGCTCCTTACTCTGCCATACCTCCCTGCGGCTGTCAGTACTAACTATTGTAGGCCTGCGCCAGTTCTCTTTAGCCAAACCGAGCGGGGTGAGTCCGGTATCTACGTTGACTACATCACGATGCATGTCCACGTTCGACTTAAGAAAGTAGTCTCTGAGATTGCACACCTCGCGATTATGAAGGGTCTTAGCATTTAAAAAACCTCGACCTCCACATTTCCGCGGGATGTACAATCTCATGACTGACGACCGTGGGTGGTGCATTCGGAATGCAGTCAACTGAGTCCGGACTTTCCTATCGATGGTATCGAGTTCAGTCTGAGTCCACCTGAGTATGCCAAAAGAGTACATAAGAGTGGCATGACCCAACTGTTACAGGCACGCACCTTGTTACCACCTGACAAAAGACTGTTGAGTACCTTTTTCAGGCGGCCAAAGAAACGTTCCTGTAACATTTGTTTCATGTCGACCTCATTGATGCATAACGCCTGTGACATACCCAAGTATTTATAGGTCTCAGTTACGAGGAGTGATCTTAGGTTAGTGGAATCAGAGAGTTGTATACCCTCCGACTCCACCACCCGCCCTCGCTTTACATGAATTACTGCACATTTGTCCACACCAAACGCCATTTTAATAGAGTTACTGAATGTTTCAGTTACCTTCAGTAAAGCTATTAATTGAGGATTGGTGTGGGCAAATAGCTTTAAGTCATCCATGTAAAAGAGGTGGGATACCATCTGACCCTCTCTTCGAAGCCTATAACCTAACCCTGAATTCACCAGTAAAGTACTAAGTGGATTCAGGGCTAAGCAGAACCAAAGGGGACTCAGACTATCCCCCTGAAAAATACCCCGCTCTATTGTTATCGGCACGCCGCCACCCAAAGCCTGACGACACCCTGGATAGAAAAGAACCGTCCTCCATTGCCCCATACACGACCTTAAGAAGGTACATAGAGTTGTATTCACTTTATACAACTCCAGCACCCTCAAAAGCCATGTATGTGGCACGGAGTCAAACGCTTTCTTGTAATCTATCCAGCATGCTGTCAGATCCTTACGATTGCGGCGAGCTTGTTGGCTAATAGCCATATCAATCAGGAGGAGCTCCTTAGTACCCCGGGCCCCATTCCTACATCCATTCTGAGAGGCACACATAATAGAATTATTGTTTATATGATTGTTAATCTTAGCTCTCAGGATGGATGTAAGAAGTTTATAGACCGTTGGTAGACATGTAATCGGTCTATAATTATTTGGCTCCAGAGTACTACCAGTTTTATGGAGCAGGTGAGTAACTCCTGTCGTCATAAAAGCTGGTAGCGTCCCAGATTCTATAGCGGATTGAAATTGTGAGGCCAAAACAACATGCGAACTCCGTAGCCACTTAAGCCAGAAATTGTGCAATCCATCCGGTCCCGGAGATTTCCAGTTAGACAACGAACGGACTGCACAATCTACATCAGTGGCATCAATGTAGATTTCTTCCATTTCTGGAATGGTTTCGCATGCTCTTTCGACCTCACGCATCCAATCACCTTCAGTGTGACTAACGGGCACCGACCAGATGCTGCGCCAGAACGCATTTGTGGCTTCAGCATCCGGTCGCCGCACGTCGTCCACACTTTCATCTGTTCGCTCCCAGCTTCTATATACCCACCTTTGGTCTCTTTGGAACATATGGTTGACGGTATATCGATCAACTCGTCTTTTATATCTCCGAATACGGTTTGCCCATGCATAGACTTTCTGCTTCAGGAAGTCAATACGCTCTGTGACCCGAGACGTATAATCTTGGGGACTAATATCAGTTCCCGCAAACGCTCGGGTCACATAGCGCATCACTCTTGGGCGAGTGTTGCCCGACCTGAAGCAGATTAGTTTACCGATGAGCACCCTTGCCTCGGCCACACGTCGTTCAATTCTGCATTGCCATGCTGGTATGGCAGACTTAGGTCGTATGGCAGGATCTTTAATGGGAAATTTAGCACCTGCCATACGACATGCCGCCACAGCAGTACAATACAGAATTGAGTGGGTGTCACCGAGGTTTTCACTATTTTCTAGATATCTAGGTAATAATGAATCAAGGGCACTCACCAACGCTATATTACGCCTATGTATGGGCACCCGCGGGAGACGTGGCCTGACATGTACGGGCACTGATCGATATTCCCGCAACGCACATTCCAAAGCCTCCTTGATCTCTTCATTGTACTGAATACTTACAGGAATAGGTGTGTCATCCGGCGCAACATAAGTATCATTATTTATTTCTGCTGTAGAAGCAGGAGCAGGAGCCGGGGCGGGGGTGACACAGATATTTCGCAAGCATTCTTGCCGTAGAGTCTCAAGTACGGTTTCATTCAACATGCGATTGCGTTGAATGACCCGTACTTGGTCCGATAATCGTTGTGCTGATGTGTTGATGGAAGGTTCAAGCGCCTGAAACAAAGGAAGCATTCGAGTACGGTACGCACTGAGGTTAGTTCCCCCCTCTGTAGCCGCAAAATATGCCCGCATGACGTTTTCGTTGATAGAATTAGTCCATCGCATGCGGTGCACATTACCACCGGCAGCGGGGGCCCTATTCGAAGCCGGAGGGCGTCGGGGTCCCAAGCAGGTCGGTGGCCGGCCTCTCCCCGGCCGACGTACAGGTGTTGGCGACGTCGGCGGAGAGAAAAACTCGTCGCTCGAAGAGGAGCTCGACGCCGCTGGTTCCATTGCTGGAGGTTGCGCGGCGGAGCTTAGCGACGAGTCCGGAGATGTTGTTTGTGCATTCCTGTTTCTAGCTTGTGCTCTAGTCAGCATTTGCTCCACATTTTATTTAATTTGTAAAAATTTTCCGGTGACAGCTGTCATTATGGGTTGGCATTCTTCCTTTAGTATTTATGTACATATCTATTTTACTTATTTAATTACACTCAAAATCAGAATCTTCGAGCTTGGGGTTTTCCTTTTGGTAGATGGTGAGCGGACAATTACTTTAAAAATAGCTAAAAATTAAATTTACAGAAAATAAAATTGGAGCAAAAATATATACGACTTTAGCGATTTAGGGTTGCCAGTTATTATTATTATTATTATATCGGCTGAGAATCTTTAAATTTCATCATCGAATTGAACTGAACTGTCTGAATTCATTTGAAAATACGTGTGAACGGCTACCTACCTACTCGCTGACATCACTCGCATGGCCGAAGAATATTTTACTGACTCGCCACTTTACTCAGCGCATGTGATCAAGGCATTAGAGATAAGGATTTTCAGGTGACCGTAATATTACAGCAACGTGCTAACTATATTGTGAATACTACGAGTATTCACAATTTAGTTTATGTGAGTACAGAATAGATAAATAATAGCAACTACTTGCCAACTTAATCTGACGCTGTAAATGAATTGCGGTCGAAGAAAAAACTTGCCTAATTTCTTGTATATAAATTTTGTTGTAAACTAAAGTATGTTTTACACAAAACCGAACCAATGAAAGAATCATTTTCCAATGATTTATCTTTTTAATATTTTTATATTTCTTGACATCAGTAAATTACATCATTGTAAAATTTTGACATTCATTATGTCTATCTCTCTCTCTTTATTTGCCTAAACTGAATAAATGAAATTAATTCTTTGATTCTCTATTATATATATTCTTTTATTCTTTATTGTATATATAATATAATGACAATAGCATAGCCTGTTATAGTTTAGGAGAACTTTCCTAATACCTTGTATTAGCTGCCGTAGTGTAAAGTATCTACCTTAATTCACAAAACCCAAGAGCTACAAAATACATCGTCCACAGATTCCATGCATATTCAGTAAAGGTTTTAGCGCATTAGAACTTTGATCACGTACTTTAAAACGTTCTAATGCCTATATACATTAACATATAACTCGAAAACAAAGTTCTTAATTACTTGTAAAGTGAAATAAATTATTCAAAACAATTAGCGGATCTAACAACAAGTATTGAATATGGACGCTGTAGAACTCGCAGGGATTTGTGTAACAATTTCGTCACGAGTGGCAGTAAAGTTGAACAAAATTTTAATTCGTTAAATTTTCATTTTCATAAGTTTCTATTATATGATACAGGTGTCGAGGCAAAAGGTACACAAAACAAGAAATTACACTAATTCCATCAACGAAAATATATTACTTACAATTTTGTTTCTCTCAGTAACTGAGTCAGTAATATTGAAGATTGGAATTTCATATTTTCTTTAAAAATGCAATTAAATAATAAAAACAGTCATAAAAATAGAGTACTTTATACTCGCGTAACATGTTACTCGAGTGCAACATTTTACTAAGAATGTGGCTTCAAACAGTTGAAAAGGACTTACTAACAACCTGAGTATCAGATTCAATTCTGTCTTAGAAGTTATAGTTATGGTTTTGCATATAACACGTCATTGTCTTAGTCACACTATACAAAGAATAATAACTTTATGAAATGTAGCGATTCAATACAATAAATTAACTCATTCAAACTGCCTCGGGTGTTCAAATTCCTAAACTTGAGCTATTATTTTAACTTCCTAATACCAATACCAAAAGTTGTCAACAAAAAACAACAAACAGGGCTACGTATACAACTGTCAAACATTCACTTAACTGCTACTGGCATACCACCCCGTAAAACCAATTACAAAGACGGATTACGCTAACTGCCTACAGAATCGAACCCAATTTGTGGACCTATATATTTTAATCCTTGTTTACGCATATACAATGAACGAACGGTTGAAATTTGGGCATTGTACGAATATAAGTGAATCCTAAATATTATAAAGTTGGTATAAGATCTAATTTCTATTGAGAATTTTCTGTATAGTTTTGGTTGACCTTAACTGTTATAATAAATATTTGATTGTGTGTTATATATGCCCTCCGTGTGGTGACGGATTGAGAATACAAGTACCACCACCCCACTTCATCCACTTCCTGATCAGAAGGTCAAAGTAGCTGAATGTCCAACATCGCGAAACGTCTAAGGAGCATTAAGTCTAACTAGCAAAAGGTTCACCGAAGGGTGTCGTAAGGGAGAGAAGGAAAACTCGAAATAATACCCTGTACCAACCTGTCTGGCCAGTGTGGAAACGTAAGCAGAACCCTCCCAACATTGGGAGAGGCGTATGTATTGATTGTCATTATTGTAACCAACATTAAACTAAGTAATGTTTCATATCAAGTGAATATATTCACAAGATGTCTTTTTGCCCATCAAATAGTTCCTCAACTAATTGAGACAGAGTTTAGAAAAGTCTATAACTTTATTAAAAGCAGCAAAACTTTCCACAAACTCGATTATTATGGCCATAAAGGTTCAACATCTTTTATGGCCAATAAAGAACATGTTAATATTCAATACGAAGATTTTATAAGAAAAGTTTTCTCGTTAGTTCTTACGAAGTTTCCGGATGGTAGGATACAACCACAGCTTGCATAGTGCATACTCTAATACCACTTTTTGTACAAGCCAAGGGACGCCATGTTTTTGCAAGTCAGTCACATATTGCCCACGATAGGAATACCTTCTTAGAACACCGTTTGGTTTTTAAATGAGAGGTGGACGTTAAAATCGATACGTGCCCAAGTAAGCTTAAGTTTGGACAAAGATTGTAATGTTAACTAGTCATGTATTTCTAGATATGATCCACTCTTATAAAATGGCTCTGTGACAACTGCAGTAATTTTCAATAAACCTACCAATCTGGCAATTAATATTTAATTTATTGGAGTTACATCAATCACTACCAGTAATTTGGCGGTTTGATTACGAATAAGCTAGTGATTCACTGGCCTAGTCATCAAAACCAAGCGATATTAGGCCTATTACTGGGACAGGTCGTACAATCGACAAAGGAGAAACGGTTGCAGTTTTTCATAATAAAGTTGTATGTAAAGGTGCAACCGTATCTCCTTTGTCGACTGTACCTACCAGTACTCGACAGTTGACAGTCCTAATGTCTGCTTTTTGGACAGAATCAACATCTCATTTTCTTGATATTTTCTAAAGTTCACGCGAATGTCAATTGAAATAAAAGTAATAATAACAAATATATCGCGATAGAATCCGTAAAAAGTGGTTTTATTTCCATCTCATTTTCTCTGCAACATTTTGATTCTATGTTATGAGGTGTGATTGTTTATTACTTATATATCTATAGTCTTCCCTCATTATTAGCAAAATTGTATTTCTAAAAACTAGAACTCGCGCTCAGAACTAATTAAATTCATTTACACCAATTCTAGTTAATGCAACTACCATGTTTGTAACATGAACCAGTTCGCAAGTTTCACAACCGAAACTATTATAAACAAGCTCGTCGCGCGAAAACTTTATAATATCTAATTAAATTTGTATGTATTCGATAACTTACTATTTTAGTGTAGAAGATATTACAAGCAGATGTGGCAAATATTACTAACATTGACAGAAAACTATTTCAACGGATTAAAAACCTAACTTCACCTTTTGTATTTTTTCCTTTTGTCTATTTCCTTCCCTGTCTCGTCCTGCAAACTTAGCCTGCAAGCGTCTATAGGTTTCAATGGGTGCCCTATTTGATTTCGAAAGTTAATGATTCGAATAATCTCTTGTAGTTACAAAAACCAACAAAAATATCATCCGTATGTTTGCCACCTTATTGGTACAATATGTTTTTCCGTAAACAAAATAACATTTTTGGAAATACCAATTGGTGTGTCGCGGATATATTTAATACATTTCATTGCTTTGACAAATCATCAAACGAAGACTGCTATTTCCGCAGCAATGAGCCCATACAAATACAAATTCAAAGGACTCAAACGCAGAACATCATTGAAACAGAAACAATATGTATAATATATCAGTGCTATTGATTGGAATTAGCGTCACATAACTTCCTCATTAGTGTATTTGCCAAACCAGCTTTTGACTAAAACAACACAGCAACGAGCCAAATGTGGATCATGTTCACGTAATTAGCACTTAAATTTTAGTGCTATATTTATTTATGTCGTATAATATACGTGTAGAACACATTGTACGTGTATTGCGCGAAAAATATGCACTGAAAACGTTTATAGTTTGTAACATAAAGCGCCTACTATTAAAGTTATAGCAAAGTTGGTATCGTGATAAAGCATTTCATGCTTGATGCATACGTTCAGGAACGTTCCTTTGTTGCGTTTATTCCACTTGTTTTTTTATTGCATTTATGAGAATGTAATATAGTATGTATTTAGTGCATTAACCGCCAATGATTTTAGACCTTAGTCTTCGTTATTATGTACAACATTTTTTTAACTATAAGTACCTACAGTAGGTAAAATTGTACGAAGGCGGACTTGAAGATCGTGGAATACTTATTTTATCTATTATACACTACTTATGGCTTAGGTATAAAATATGCATGAATATGGCTATTTGTTTCTATGTATAATACTTATGTATGTACTTACAACCAAAAGTATCTAAGTATGTTTATCCGCATTCTAGATTCCATAACACAAGCTAGTTAAGCTTACCATGGGTTTAGATAGCGTTGTACAGAATGTTGTAGAAAAAAAAATATGCAGAGAGAAAATAATAATATTAAGGTGATACGTAGTTAGCTAATGCTGAACAAATCAATACTTTACAGAACAAATAAACTATAATTGCGTTATAAATGCGTGCTCTGAAAAATCTAAAAGTACCCCATACCATCTAAAATTCCGGATCCTTTTACAAGCGGCAGATTGTAAGTCCCCAAGAGTAACACATTTTCGAAGTACCACGAATGAAACTAAGCTTGGATCTTTACGACACCACAGGGTTTTCACCTAAGCAATTTGTTCCATTTTCTTGTCCTGGAAAATGTTCGGAGCTATAAAGTTTATTGTTCCTGTCAGTGTTTTAAGGATTTATGAGATTATAACTTGTTGATCGGAAGTTTCTGAGGTTGATAGATTGCGTTACGTCACGAATCTCAATTAAGGGATAGCTATACTATGTCATAATTTTGAATATAGAGATGTACTTAACTTTGAAGGTAATTTGAAACTTTTGTGTTAGTAGGTTCTCTTCCAATACCCAAATTTTATATACAATTAGTAGCCATTGATTAGTTAAGTTTATATAAGAAAAGTTTATATAAGAAAGTTATAATCAATTTAAAAAAAAAACACATTTATTATTCATATATTGGTCAAATTCATATCACTATTAGTTGCAAGGAAAATTGCACCTATAAGTTAGGGTCGAATTACAACTTCAGTGCTGACAAAAATGCTCAGTAGGTTCCAAACATTAATATGCCTTAATAAGGTAATAAATAACTGTGTACCCCAAAAGCCATTCGGTTTAAATTGGCTTGGTGAACAAGCCACACAACTTTTGTAATGAATTAATTAAGTTCAACCAGAAAATATGGACATCGCTATAAATTACCGATACTTATTAAATGCTGCATCAAAGTCGAAAAAGGTTAATATTGATTGGTAATAGGTGTCCCAAACTTAAGTAGGTAATGAAAGTGTTTTATTTGTGCCAATGTTATTAAAATATTATATGACATGTTTACCTAAGTCTTGCCATAAATACTGTATCAAATATAAAAAACTAATGATTAAAAAATAAAAAACCCGACTGCCACTGAAAAGACCGAAATAAGTTTGATAGCAGGCGGTACCCATTAATTTTCTTTCGGTTTATGATTGGCAAATGGGTACCGCCTGCTATCAAACTTATTTCGGTCTTTTCAGTGGCAGTCGGGTTTTTTATTTTTTAATCATTAGTTTTATTTTATACTTTTTAGTTATGATATGACTTGTATATCTTTTTGTAATTTACATATCGTTTATACTTGAAATAAAAACTTAAATCAATAAGTAAGAACATTAGCAAGAATGATTGTTTTGTTAAACAACTTTGAATCGTTATATATCCTAAACTATTATTTAAAATGAAAAATGATAAAAGGAACCTAAAGATGATTTTAAAATACCTATTCAACGATACCCCACTTGACATAGTTCATCGACTTTTATTTTTTTCATTTTGACAATATGGCGTCTGGTTGTCGCTGTGGTGGATTTTGATTACTGTCATGTCTTTAGTGACACTCGCAAGGTTAAGACGAATCGATTGACGTATGAATTATCAAAATCGGTCCATGCATTTTTAGTTTAAAACATTTTTTCATTGTAACAGTCTTTATGGCCAGACTAAGTTTACTCTGTATTGATAAGAGACAGGTCTTAAGTTTGGTATATATGATGAAGGCCAAGACAATATTTAAAATTGGCACACTTTTGTCTAAATATTCTGAAGGATACTAGCGTCATAGAATAGTAAATAGTCCTAGCGTACTAGGGTATTATTTTGTTGCGCGTGGCGTACAAATCCTCGCCTGATGATGCGCTAAAGGTACTCTTAGAATTTTCGTGAAATTTACCACTCATAAAAATCAAGTTAAACAATAATGCTTTAGAAGGAATACCTGGATACGAATAAAAACATGGTTGGTGGACACAATGCATCATGAATGTTTTATGAATTCAAAATAAAAGCAAATAGTTTTAATTTAGCTGTTGATAAAGGAACTAAGTACATTTAGGTTAAGAATTGCCAATAATATAGAATTATGGGAGAATTTTAACCATGCCACAGATAGATACAGATTATACTGAAACACCTGTCACATTAATTCGTTTTCAATTGTAGAATGTAACCAGTGTCATCCCTTCGGTGTTTGAAATTGACTGTTAATCGCCGAAGTTTGACGATTAGGTAAAGATAGATTAAAATTAATTGCTCCCTGTGCTCGCCTTCGGGGAGCCGTTGATTATCCATGAGGGTTTAGCACTTCGCTTCCTTTAAACCCCTTATTAATCTTCTGGAGCTGTGGACCTTACATGCAAAGGCAAGGCGCTTACTGGCTGCACTTAATGTGTCTTGTGAACAACAAATCAATTGAGGAGAATCTATTACTAGGTAACTATGGTTATTTACTCCATAAAGTTTAGTTTAGTTTGCCAAATAAGGTTACTCGCAGTCGTAAGAGTTCTATACCTTTAACCCATGTTCGTAGGTCACTTTGTAGTGTTGAATGATTAAATCTAGCCAAAGTCGCTAAGCAGCACCAGTAATTTCTAACTACCTGCTCTTAAAATATTATCCAATAATATACTTAATAAGAAACTTCAACTTTCCTCAAGAAGCCATTTGGAAGCAAAGATTTTGCAAGTAAGAACTTGGTTCTGTCACACGTGACTTTTAATCACCAATATTACGTTCGTTGTGGTTCCCTCGGGTGATATACATATGGACTCTCAGGTTAACCGTAGATTTAGGACACTACGCTGTGGATTATAAATCATACATATTTAATCGTTGATTTTATATGCGTTATATAAATGTTGGCTTACGACTCGTCACGTACTGATAAAGTTATATTTTAAGGATTTAATGATGAAGAATGTTTTGACTGAATATTTTATGATGAATGTCAGAATTAATGGCGAATAAAATATTTTTCTGGCATTTCGTCTATCAACGATATTATTTATGGGTGAATTTGTGTTCTACAGTCTTATACTCTCAGTACGTCTTTATTAATAAATAAATAAATATTCCACAACATTCTACATAACGCTATCTAGACCCATGGTAAGCTTTTATAGCTTGTGTTATGGAATTTAGAATGCGGATAAACATACTTATATACTTTTTTTTTGTAAATACATACATATTATACAGAGAAACACCCAGTCCAATGCAAATAGCCATATTCATGCATACAAATATTTGCACTGAGCGGGAATCGAACCCGCGCCTCCTGCGTGGCAGTCGCGTGCACTACCGCCACGCCACAGAGGCTAATTAATTGAAATTTGTTTGGACAACCACATCTGAAACATTCATACTCTCTCAGTCCTTTATTCCCTAAAATGACTTAGGCATCTTCGATTGTATGAAAGCGTTTGATATTAACATAAAAATTAAATTAAAAATTTAAAAAACCCCCGTCACAAAAAACACTTCCAAAAAGTTGAAAATAAATTAATAAATTTTGATTCAACGGTTGCCATGTCGGGGGACCCTAACTGGTTAAGCTTTCCGTTATATTACTGGAACAATTCAAGGTCCCCCGACATGGCAACCGTTGAATCAAAATTTATTAATTTATTTTCAACTTTTTGGAAGTGTTTTTTGTGACGGGGGTTTTTTAAATTTTTAATTTAATTTTTATTTTATACTTTTTAAATTGATCTACTAGTCAAGCACTTTCATTTGATACCCATATTGAGGCAGTTAAGAAGAAATATGTATTCCGACATGTTGTGGCGGCGGCCATCTTGGACCGATTTTTTTCAAACATAGCTAAGAACACTCCCGACTAATATACCTTTCAAACAAAAAAAACTAAATCCAAATCGGTTCATCCGTTTAGGCGCTACGATGCCACAGACAGACACACACACACACACACATACACACACACACACACACACACACACACACAGACACGTCAAACTTATAACACCCCGTCGTTTTTGCGTCGGGGGTTAAAAAGAGGAAAATCTGCGTTAGTCTTATCGTGCCCAAAATTTTGTTGGAGTCTCATAATAGGTTTATGTTACTTTTCTATATCGACTGCATAAAAAATAAGATTTATTTATGACTTAATTGAATGACCTTTTACGTCATTTATTCTATGTACTCTCTAGAAATAACATTTCAAGTTGGCACTTGTTGGGAATGGTTTCCGCACCTTAAATATAATTGTAATCGGTATGTAATCAACGTTAATTTTGATTTGACATTTCAAATCAACACTACCTTACTATGGGCAATTTTGCAATTTCAACCAGAGATAAAATGTAAACGGCATAACCAATAATTTAATTCTAAATATTCCTCTAAGTAGGTCGAATCGTTATAAACATTGACTGTCAGCAAGTGCGGGTTAATTTGAAATACGTCCGGTTGAGTGGCAGAATTCCTAAATTATTAGGAGTGTAATATTAATCAAGTTTTAAATTGGTCTTTGCCTACAATTTCTTGTTAGGAAAAATTATATGTAATATAAATTTTATTTATCCTTATTGAATTTACTTTGTAGTCTAAAAATAAGGACACTTGGACAGTACCTATACATTGTCACTGACTGACCTCCGTCCCCCATGAGCGCGGGCCTGGGGGTGACGGGTGGAGCCGCCTGTCACCCCAGCAGAAGCAGGCTACGGCGGCGGCGCGCTAAGAAGCGCGCCTCCCCATTCCGGGGGCGAGTTGGGGACACCGTTGTCCCCCCTCCTGAGGAGGGCCAGACCGTAAGGGATGGCCCTGGGCACCAAGACCCACAGTCGGCGTGCGGTTTTAGTCGGTTCGAGTCCGACATAACCTCCCCTTCCGGCTCCGGCAGGGGGGGGGGGGGGGTATCCGAGGGGATTTCCGCACGAAAAAAAAAAACAAAAAAAAGTACCTATACATTGTTGCACTTATCTAAGAAGTGTGCGGTATGAGTTTTTGTTTGCTTTTTTTTTGTACAAAAGAATATTAGAACCGAAGTTACTAATATTCCCTCTATTTTGCCAGTTACTAATATTGCCAGGTAGCCTAGTGGTATGGGTAATGGACTGCTGAGACGAGGTCTCGGGTTCGATCCCAGGTTTACACACACCAATGACTTTTCGATGCTTTTCGAAGTTATGTGTGTATTTATCGCAGGTTTATATGTGTCCGGTTAATGGTAATAGGCTCGTCACCTATTACATTGGGACCTAAACATAAACTGGCGAAATTTGAGTGCTAGCACCTCTGCCTCCCCCTTCGGGGAATATAGGCGTGAGTTTATGTTATGTTATATAAATCTTTGACCTAAAAATGTGGTGTAAATATGCTCTATACGTGCAGTGCACGTTTTCTTCGGTGTCTTTTGAGGATAACACGGGATACTACGGCATTCAATAGTTTATTCATGTTTAAATCATCTATAGATAGTGGTGGAGCGCTTATGTGGTTTCTTAATTATTTCCCACATAATTTAATTGTATTTCAATTTTTGTAATTTAAAAGAACCGCTTCTGTGAGGGAATAATGTTTGAATATTGGCGCTCATTTGTTGACCACTTAGTGTTGAAGAAGGCCAATGAATAGCGCTGTGCACGGATTTTTCGAACTATATTTTGAGAATGAAGTTTCTACGAGCGAGACTCTCAAGCACCACGGCGGATCATCTACCCGCTCGCATTTTTTGATCAGTCAGTAACACGCCGCCAGCACCGAAAGGTGTCTTTTTTGACTCCGCTAACGCACAAAACGGAAGTTTGAGTAATTCAACTCCTCGTTTCTTTCTGTGTAATTCTATAAGTTCCTTGGCCACATTCTCAAGTCAGTATAAGGGAAGTGTATCGGAAGAAAACGACAAATTCAAGAAAATAACCAGCCGGTCGAAAACATACCTACCTGCCAGCACGTGCCAGGAACCACGCCTGTCTGCAGCTGAATCCTCACGAGGTGGAACACAGGTCAGTGCCGGTTCTCTTACGTTTTTGTTCATAGAAGCGGTCACATGTGCATTTCCTTTCTATTACAACCAAACGCCAGGTCATAGGTTCTTATACGCTTTGTGTGCAAACACACCAATTTGGTAGGACTATTTACACGTCCCACCATAATTTATGGTCCTTACGAGTCGGATAGGCCAGTAAATAACATATTCACGTAATTATTGGTGAATAATATTTCTTTCCTATTCATTTAATTAAAGGATTCACGTAATTTTGGTGAATTCTTTCCGCCATCTTAGTTTCATTACTTTCATTCGCTAACAGATTTACGTAAATTATTTGGTAAATTCTGCATTTAAAACGCTAAATCTACGTAATAATTGGTAGATATTTATAATAGTTGGTGATTTACGTATTAATTGGTAAATAATCATCATTCTATTCGCATACGCGTAACTTTGTAGGTACCTATATAGGTACGTAGTTAGTTACATTTCCGCTCCGCTGTGCTACTTGCGCTATTATATAATAAGCCGTAGTACAATTTTCAATAAAAAGTAGGTATATCTAAACTGTCTGTGTTGAATTACTATTATATTATAGTAGGTACCTTACAGATAATCTTCTTGTTATATTTCAATAGGTAGGTCCTACCTATCGTTAATTTGCAAACATGTCGTCAGATCTCGAGACGAAGCTTATTCTGTTGAATCAAAAAAAGGAATTATTGTTTGCACGCATTAATCGTTGGTATAAATCGTCGAAATCAGTTGTGTGTTTTGATATAACGACGCGAGCCAATGAAGATTTTCTGGCTGAGACCGAGACCATCGATGACGTTCGCGATAAATTCGAGTCGATTGTGGATCAAATGAATAGCTTAAATTTATCATTAGAACCCCCTGTGGAGCCCGACTATTCTTGCCTTGACTCATTCGATGAATTGTATTCGAGAATAAAACGCATTAGAAATAAATTATCTACGCCCAAGGTCAAGGAGATCGCCTCACACGGGTCGATTAATTCAAACGCGTCTGTAGTGAAATTGGAAATGCTTGTTGTTCCGAGTTTTGACGGACGCCCTGAAAACTGGAATACATTTTATCAGTCCTTTAAGGCCAATATTCATTCAAACAAACAATTATCTGATTCGCAACGTGTGCAATACCTATTCTCAAAATTAACCAAAGACGCATTAAAGTTCACTGCCGGTATTGTTCCGTCAAGTGAGACCTACAGTATAGTGTGGGACGCCTTGGTCAAGAAATACCAAGATAAACGCTCATTAGGTTCATATTATCTTAATAATATATTAGACTTAAAGAATTGTTCACCTAGTGTGAACTCACTTGATTCATTTATAGGTATATATTCCTCCTCTATCGCCGCGCTTAAAGAGTTAGGTATAAATGATTTAACGGACTTCATGTTTCTACAATGTGCCTTGAGGAAAATGGACACTCTAACCATCCAAGCCTTCGAACTTTCTGTTCGAGGTGTCGATATACCTACGACGCAACAGCTGATCGACTTTGTACAAGATTATGCTAAGATGATTGAACGGTCAAGCCCGCGGTCTTCGTCATATGCGAAGTCGTCCACTGCTGGGACGCCACAGTCTAATGATAGGCGTGTACAGCGTAATTCTAAGTCGTTTGTTGTCAGTGTGCCGATTAATAATAAGTCGAATGCGCCCGCCGCAGTTGACGCGTCATGTTGTTTATGTGGCGGCCGCGACCACCGACACCTGTATAACTGCGCTCAGTTTAAAAATATGCAAAATGCAAAGGCTAGATATGAGTTTATTAAATCTAAGCGTGGTTGCGTGAATTGTCTAAGCACATTACATAATCTCCCGCAATGTAAGGGTGCGTCGGTTTGTTTCTGTCAGAAAAAACATCATAAATTATTGCATTTTGGGAATAATGTTAATAATTCGCACTCGCATGCGACGACTGTTGCCGCATCCCCGCCGCCCCAGTGCGTTAGTCTCACTCCTGAGTCACCGCTCGCTTCAAGCACTGTGCATTCGTATGCCTCTAGCCATAAGGGTGATATTCTCTTGGCAACCGCTCAGGTGTATGCTCGCCCTAAAGGTAGCACTGGAAATAAATCTGTAGTCAGATGTCTAATTGATAATGGCTCACAGAATAACTTAATAACATTGTCCTGTTGTCGTTTATTAAATTTACCAATAATACCAATGAGTAATTCTGTTGTCAAAGGTGTTGGCTCCACTTCGCACACGATAATAGGCTATGTGTATTTGGACATTGAATCTCGTATTTATGCAGATCATAAGTATACTATACATGCGTTAGTTATGAATAGCCTTACGGATCAATTGCCCTCGCAATTAATTAAGTGTGATCGCGAGTTAAATCTTCGCGATTTACCGCTTGCTGACTTAAGCTGGAACATTCCAGGAAACATTGATATAGTATTAGGTGCACAGCTCTTCCCGTATATCTACTTAGGAAATAGAGTCGAGTGTGGTCCCAGTGCCCCTTGTGTACTATCAACCGCGTTTGGGTATGTACTTATGGGTGATTACCCACGTAAAGTTGTTGTGCCTACAACCGCATCCTTTTCTGCGCTAGCACTAAATGATTTAGTGCAAAATTTTTGGGAACTTGAGGAAGTTCCTGTGAAACGCCTATTGTCTCCAGAAGAAACCGAGTGCGAGAATATTTTCACATCTACTGTGACTCGCGATGACGTAGGTCGTTATTCTGTTGCGCTGCCGTTCTGCAAGGATCCCTCTGAACTAGGGAACTCGCGCGGCGTCGCTCACCGCCGGTTTTTGTCGCTCGAGCGTAAACTTCGTCAATCACCAACCGTACGCGAAAATTACAATAAGGTTATTCGGGATTGTTTGGATAACGGTTGTCTTGGTCTCGTTGATGACTCTAATTTGTCTATGGATGGTTATTACATACCACATCACGCAGTAGTTCGACATGACAAACCGATGCCACGTATTGTGTTAGACGCGAGCGCTAAAACCCACAATTGTCTTTCGCTCAATGATATTTTACATATTGGTCCCAATTTACAGGCAGACCTGTTTTTATTATTATTAAATTTTAGGCTATTTCCTATCGCAATGAACACTGACATAAATACTCACCGCAAATCGCTTGAGTTTGATGTTGGCAGTCATGTCGCAAAGGTTTTAGCTCTCTCGTGGGAGCCGTGTGGAGATAATTTTTATTTCACATCCACCTTGGTAGATGAGAAGTGCACTAAGAGAAATATACTCTCTATAGTTGCGCGACTATTTGACGTGCTCGGGTTGGTGGCACCTGTGATACTCTACGCCAAGTTGTTAATTAAGGAACTTTGGCTTAGTAAGAGTGATTGGGGTGACCCTGCTCCAGAGCATATACGCTCACGCTTTTCCGCTCTCGTTCAAGAATTAAAATTGCTTGACACATTAAAAATGCCGCGATATATAGGTGTCGAAGTTGATTGCGAATTACGTCTTGTCGCATTTTGTGATGCCAGCCTGAATGGCATGGGATGTGTTATTTATGCACATTGTACCTACCCATCTGGCATTCAAACTCGCATTTTGTGTGCGAAATCAAAGGTCACTCCGACAAAGATTACTACGCTTGCTCGCTTAGAGTTATGTGCTATTTTGCTTATGTCAAAGTTAATAAGAACTGTACGTGATTCGTATGCATTACGCATTCCCGTTACTGACATTTACGCCTTTTCTGATTCCACGATTGCCTTATCATGGGTTCACTCGTCACCACATCGGTGGTCGATTTTTGTTAGCAACCGGGTCGCTCAGTGTCAAGAAAACTTGAACGCTAAACATTTTTATCACGTCGCCGGAGACATTAACCCGAGTGATTGTCTATCACGCGGTATGCTCCCCTCGCAACTTTTGACTTATGATTTGTGGTGGAACGGTCCAGCATGGATCCGCGGCCCCCCTGATGAATGGCCTATTAAGTCATTCTCTCCCGCCAACTGTTCTGACTTACCTGAGCATAAGGCAAATGTGTTGAGTGTGACAACAAAACACACAGAGTCGCCATTGAGTGCGGAGAAATCGAGCTGCCTGTGCATGTGAGTGCTACCGATAATCATTGCTTTAGATTTGGTTGGATTGATACGTAGTCCAAATGATTTGGCCCAGACACTTATGCAATCCAGCTCGCGGTTCATGGCAGATACTGCAGAGGAGGCATCAGTCACCGCAAAATGATTGTATACCTGCAAGTCATCGGCATAAAGATGGTAGCTAGATGAAATCAGTCCGGTGACAGAGTTGATGAAGATGAAGAACAAGAGAGGAGAGAGACCACCCTCTGGTACACCCGCAACAAGTCTACACCAGTTGGAAGATTCCTGGTCCAACCGAACACGCTGCGACCGCCCTCGCAGATACGAATCAAACCAGGAGATAGCATTAGAGAAAACATTAATACTCTTCAATACGCCAAGCAAAATGTCAAAATCGATCGAGTTAAAAGCACTACTAAAATCCAGCAATATTAGTAAAGTTAGTTCTTTCCTCTCCAGGGCCCATCGAATATCATCAGTCACTTTAACGAGAGCCGTAGCTGTACTGGGGCCTTTACGGAATCCAGATTGGAAAGTGTTGAGGAGGTTAGAGGAAGATAAAAATAGAGACAGTTGTTGGTGCACGATATGCTCGAGAACTTTTGAGAGAAACGAAAGTATGGAAATTGGCCGAAAATCGGTAACTGTGGAAGGCTTAGGAGATTTGGGTAATGGAATAATAAAAGCTGGTTTCCGGGAGTCAGGAAAGGTACGAGAGAATAGGGAATAATTGAAAGTGTGAGTTATAATAGAAAGTACAGTAGGGAGAAGTGGAAGAATCATACTATAGTGAGATATGATCAGAGCCAGTCGCGGACGAGGAAATATACAGTAGCGATTTTAGAGTTTCCGCCTCTGATACAGGCATTAAATGAAAAGGTGGAGTCTGTGGAGTTGGGACACTAGAAGGCGCATGCAAAGTGCTCTGCTTGGTAACTGCGTCCAGTGAGACGGGTGGTAGAGAGAAGTGGTCATTTAGGGCACACAAGTCTATATCCCTGGAGTCATAAACAGGTGATTTGCTAATGCCAACAGACCTGAGAAATCTCCATGTATCCGAGGAGTTTCAGTTGTTGAGAGAGTTATAGAAATGGTGTCGCTTTGCGTCTCTACATGTACGGCTGCAGCGGTTGCGTAGGGTCTTGAATGCGAGCAAGTTGTGTTCCGATGGACTGCCTCTGTAGCGCCTTTTCGCTTTGTCCCTGCGAGCCATTAGGGTTTTAATCGCCGGGTTGTGCCTGATCTTGACCCGTCTTAGGGGGGGCGTGTTGGTCAAATAATGCTATAACCCTCGACCCGAAAATGTCCACCATTTCATTGACGTCTGTCGAATTCAAAATGGGCGTCCAGTCAGTGCCACTGGCGTCACGACGTAATGCCTCTAGGTCAATACCCCTAAAATTGCGAAGACAACGGTACTGTGCCTTAACCACAATAGTCCCCACACCACAATTCTTGGGCGGGCGATGGAGTACAAAACACTAATAGCTGCTCCCTGTGATAAAACCTTCAAAAAACACATTTTCAACAAAAAAAAAACAGGTAATAACGCAAGCCGAGGAAAAGGACTACTCCGGTACTAAAGAGGTACGCGTTTACAACGACGGCTCCAAAACAAAGAATGGCTCAGGAGCCGGCGTACACTCCTTGGACCTTGGCTTAAATATCCACCTTCCACTAGGCGAACACAGCTCGATCTTCCAATGCGAGTGTGTCGCCATAACAACAGCAGCGACGGCAATAAGCGAAAAGCAGGTTAAGGGTTTTAACATAAAGCTCCTAACCGACAGCACAGCCGTTCTAAAAGCGCTAGACCACCAAATAACCAATAGCACACTAATAGCAGAATGCCAAACTGCTTTGAACCAGCTATCCACCCATAATGTAGTAACGCTACAGTGGATAAAAGGGCACAGTGTGTTCTACGGCAACGATGCTGCGGACGAACTCGCGAGGAGGGGCCCCTATATGACCACTGCTGGCCCACTACACTACTGCCGATCCCTTTTTCACAGATCCGTACCTGGATACGCCAGAGCTCTGTGGAACTACATAACCAAAGATGGGTACAAACCATCGACTGCAGGCAATCAAAACAGGCTGTGCCGTCGATAAATAAACGGCTAACGAAACGTCTCCTAAGACTAGACAGAACAAGTCTAAGGACAATTATGGGGACAATAACGGGCCACTGTCCCCTCAACAAGCACCTACATACCATCGATGTCACGGATAGCCCCCTTTGCAGGGGTTGAACTACTGGAATGGCCGGAATATCCGGTACTGTGCCTTACGTTTAGGAGGTCTTATCCTATAAGAGATGTATATTAGGTCGTGATTGGCCATGTGTATCTACGTAGTCAGAGGAGGATACTATAAGGAGATCAAGTAAGGTGGAAGGGTGGTCAGGGGGATGGTGAGTGGCAGGTAGTGGCAAAGCATTAAAGTTGTAGGAGGATACAATGCCCATTAGTTGTCGAGACCGGCTGTCATCCTTTGAATAAGCAGGTATTAGTCACTCATTATGACTACGTGATCATAAGGAGAATGAGAGTGGAGTAGACTCTCAAAGTTATTGAAATAATGAATATGCATATTTGGACTATAGAATACCCTTTTTTTTTTTTTTTTTTTTTTTTTCGTGCGGAAATCCCCACGGATACCCCCCCTGCCGGAGCCGGAAGGGGAGGTTATGTCGGACTCGAACCGACTAAAACCGCACGCCGACTGTGGGTCTTGGTCCTAGGCCGGAGGTGAGGTTGTCAAAGACATATCCCTCGCACCCCGGCTGACCCAGGGCCATCCCTTACGGTCTGGCCCTCCTCAGGAGGGGGGACAACGGTGTCCCCAACTCGCCCCCGGAATGGGGAGGCGCGCTGTTCAGCGCGCCGCCGCCGTGGCCTGCTTCTGCTGGGGTGACAGGCGGCTCCACCCGTCACCCCCAGGCCCGCGCTCATGGGGGACGGAGGTCAGTCAGTGCCCTCCGACGCCCGAGTTGCCTGCGCGCGCGGGCGGCGCGATCCGCGAGTCTTTCTCGCTCGCGCCGCCTCTCCCGCTCCTCCGTCTCCTTCACGACCATTACCTGCTCGCTGAAGGAGACGCCGGCCGCCCACGCGTGCGCGCAGCGGACCATTGCTGTGAGCAGGGTGGCGAGGGTGAGAACTCTCACTCCCAGGGCCGCCACTAGCTCCCGCCTCGGTTCAGCCCATGCCGGGCACTCGGTGAGCGTGTGCAGCCCCGTGTCCTCGCTCGCGTCGCAGTGATGGCACTCGGACGTTGGCTCCTTTTCGATCCGACACAGATATCTCCCGAAGCACCCGTGCCCGGTGATAATCTGCGTCAGTCGATACGAGAGGCTGCCATGTGGCCTCTCGAGCCATTCCCCCATGATGGGCCTTACCGCCTCTATGACGGCATGCCCTGCGCGTCGTTGCTCAAGTCGTCGCTCCCACTCCTCCACCATGATCCCGTGGAGCCGGGACCTCTCGGCCCGAATGTCTTCGGGCTCGGGATCGTATCCCCGCTCCCGCGCCTCCTTACGGAACCGATACAGTGCCGCAAGGGATCTCGCTTCCAGGATCCACGGTGGCGATCCGGCTAGGAGACTCGCCGCTTCAAAGGATATCGTGCGGTACCCCCTAATGGCCCTGCAGGCCATCGTCTGCTGCGGCGCATGCAGCAGTTGCACGAACCTGGCCCGCAGGGCGTCCGCCCACACGGGGCACCCGTACAGGGCCATGGACCGCACGACACCCGCGTAGAGTCTCCTGCAGGAGTCCTCTGGGCCCCTCAAGTTGGGTAGCAGCCGCATCAGCGCGTTAGCTGACACCAACAGTTTGGGGCGCAGACTTCGGAAGTGCTCTCCGAAGTCCCACCGACCGTCGAGTACGAGCCCCAGGTATTTCAACCGGGGCTTGATGTCGATGGGAGTACCTCCTACTGTCAAGCTGGATCCCGGGGGTGGCCCGCGCCGAGGACCATGAAAGAACAAGGCCTCGGATTTGTGCAGAGCCACCTCGAGACCCAGCCGCCGGATCCGATCCACGACTTGAGCAACAGCGGTCGTGGCCCTCTGGGTCGCCTCGCGGTGTGTAGCGCCACTCACCGTCACTAGCGTATCGTCCGCGTAGCACGTGACGGTGGCACCGAACGCGAGCTCACCGCGAAGCACCCAGTCGTATCCGATGTTCCA
The DNA here is from genome assembly GCA_914829495.1 of Eilema sororculum. NCBI lineage: Eukaryota > Metazoa > Arthropoda > Insecta > Lepidoptera > Erebidae > Eilema > Eilema sororculum. The sequence continues at coordinate 7,910,223 of OU618547.1, forward strand.
CAGGAGCGGCCCCAGGACCGATCCCTGTGGGACACCGCACGACATCTCACGCCTACCGACGCCGGTCGCACTTGGGTAGATGACGGCCCTCTCCGTCAGGTACGCCCCGACTATGCGGCGGAGGTAGAGAGGCACATCGTGGTACACGAGTGCCTCCCTGATGCAACTCCAGGGCAAGGTGTTGAACGCGTTGGAGATGTCCAAGGACACCGCCAACATCACCTCGCCCCGGGCAACCGCATTCTCCGCCAGGGTCCTCACGCGCATGATGGCATCCACAGTGGAACGCCACCGGCGGAAGCCGTACTGCGTGTCCGCTAGGTCCGGCCCCACTCTAGAGAGGTGCTCGACGAGGCGCTTGGCAATCACTCTTTCGAAGAGCTTGCCCACCTCGTCGAGCAACACTATGGGCCGGTACCCGGACGGCTCGTCCGCCGGGCGTCCGTCCTTGCGGATGAGGACCAGCTTCCCCGTCTTCCACATCTTCGGAAACTGGCCCCGCTCCAAGCATGCGCTGAGGAACCCTCGCAGTCGGGGTTCGAGACCGTCTTCCCCTAGAGCTAGGACCCACGCACGGCCTGGAATGCCGTCGGGTCCCGGGGCGGTGTTCTTCTTGGCTCTAAGCCGTCGCACCGCCAGCTCTAGTTCTACCCAAGTGACCTCGGGCACGTCGTCGTCAATAACCACGCCGGGCGCTTCAGGCGACCGAGGTGGTGGAGTCATCTGCGGCGGAACGTGTTCCGCCCGCGCCGGGAACAGGGATGCCACCACTCCTCCAAGCAGAGCCGGCTCGAGAACCTGGGTCAAGGGAGGGGCCCGGGGGCGCAGCTTTCCTCTTACCAAGCGGTAAGGCCGCCCCCATGGGTCCCGCTCCAGTGTCTCCAGCAGCTCCCTATAGGAAGCTGCCTTGGACCGCTTGATCTCCGCTCGGAGGGCATTCCTGGCTTCCCTGTATCCCTCTTGCAACTCCGCCACTAGGGGATCTGTGTCTGCGGGGCGGCTACGCCTCCTACGGAGCCTGGCCCACCGGCGGTGCGCGATCACACAGGCTTGACGCAGCCTCGCGATCTCCGCAGTCCACCAGTAGACCCGGCGCCTCGGACTATAGGCTGGAGCCCTAGACATACCCGCATCGCAGACAACAGTCATGGCCTCCCGGAACCACGCCGCCTCGTCATCGATGTCGTCAGGCCTGTCCGGCACCATGGCCCAGGCCTGCACGGAGGCGGCTTCCAGGAGAGCATCCCTATTCAGTCCCCTAAGCACCCAGCGCGGCTCGCGTGGGGCCGGTGTGACCGGCGCATCACTCTCGGGAGGGGAGACATCAAACCGAACGTATCGGTGATCCGACAGTGTCTCCACCTCCACGACAACACGCCAGTCCCGCACACGTTGCGACAGCGAAGCGCTCGCGAATGAGAGATCAACGATCGAACTCGCCCCGCGCTCCGCCACCCAGAACGTGGCTTCGGCCCCGCGATTCTGGAGAACCAGACCGAGAGTAGCGGCCCAGCTCTCCAGAGCCCTACCTCGCGGGTTCGTGTGCCGGGACCCCCAAGCCTCAGACCAGGCATTGAAGTCCCCAAGCACAAGAACCGGGCGAGGGTGACAGGCATTGACGACGTCGGTCAGCCGCTCCAGCGACTGCCGATACTGCCCTATGCGTCGGTGTGATGCCGGCGTGAAGTAGACGGCCACGACCGCAATCTCCCCCACACGCGCCGCTACGATGCCATGCTCCCTTGCGATCACCACAAAGGGAGGGGCACCCGCAGCGGCGTTACGCACCAGTGCCGCCGATCCATCCAGGTCGACCACCCAGGCAGGCCCGGGGGGCCGGTGGGTGTACGGATCGGCGACAGCGGCGACGTGTATGGACCACTGTGCCATGCTCTGGAGCAGAAGAGCCTGAGCATCGACACCGTGGCCCACGTTCGCCTGCAGGATGCGGAGCTGGGGATCCATTATGGAACCATCTCCGCATCCCGCTGCGAACTATCGGCGGAACGCCCGCCTCGTGGCTTCGGCTCCCCTCCGGTGCAGGCCTTGCTGCCAACCCGATGGTCGGCCGGTTTGCCCCCCGCCGCACACCTGAAACAGTGCAGCGGAGCCTCGCAACCACCGGCCCTATGACCGGGCTGGCCACAACGGAAGCAGCGGTCGCCGACCGTCACCTCCGCCGTGCACTGCACCCCCACGTGCCCGACCGACAGGCACCTAAAGCACCTGGCCGGTCGAGCCTGCAGGAGCTGTGCCCGCACCCCAACAACGCCGTCCACCACGAGGACCCGCCGATCGGCAGCCTTTTGAGCTGCCGCGATGGGGCAGCCGACAACTGCCGCCCCCTGTCCGCGACGGCCGTAGCGTATTGCTCCGACCTTAACCGCCTCCAGGGGGCAGCCCCCGGCCTCCGCCACGGTGGCCCGAATTTCTTCGGCCGTGATGGAGTCGTCCAAGCCCGAAATGCGCAGTTCTGCGCACTTGATGGGCCTGGACACCCGGACGTCGGCTGCGTCCAGCGTCTCCCTTAGCTGAGCCGCTATGGCATCAGCCTGGGGACCGCTGGAGGCGCCAGGGACCTGGATGAGGCGGGCCCCCGTCCGAGTCTCCGTGACTCGGAGGGGCTTCGCCAGCTTAAGAGACCTCATATCTATGAGGCCTCTGGCCCGCCTCACCAGGTCGGGGTATTGCACGCCCCTCTATCACACTATTCAGAAAGAGTTCAAAACTTCAGCAGTTTTATAAAATTACAATTTGAAAATCTAATTTAAAACACATTCAACTATGGTTGTTTCTGAAGTCTTAATAAGTTTATGATAACAGAAGTATTTCACTTTTTTTTCTAATTGAATTGAAGTCATTTGTTTTGAAAATGTGTTGTACTGATCTTCGTGAACAGAGTCTAAATAATGATTATATTAATGATTTTGAAATAAGTTATGGAGCCAAAGATAATAAATACCTACAAAATTAGAAAGACCAATAAGGTTGTCAACTGTAGCAACTTTTTAAGTGATTTTAGGTTCATATTTCACGGGTATACCGTCACCGAATAGGAAGTCAAAAGTCTATTTTGCATAGTTCTCTAACCGTATTCATTGTTCCACGCCTGTTGCCATCAACACTACGAGTAAGTTTCAGTACATTTGAGAAGTACGCTTAGGAATCGCTGAACAGAAAAACTGAGGAAAATACAATAACATTTTGTACAACATGGATATTGAGCTCTGTATTTCAAGATCGCAAGTAAAACTAACCATTATACTAATGCCATGCAATGTTATTACATGATAATTAGTTGTAGGTAAATGTAACTATGAGAATATTATACTTACGATTTTGTGGCTAAGTAATTTTTTCGTGTTGTTCTTGTAACGTGGCGACTAATGGGTTTTTAGAGAAGCCGTTGCACCGTTACTTCTTCAAGCTCATATAATATTACTGTGTTTTTATTTACGTCCCTGTAATTAGTAATAAACCTGTAACTGTACAATATAAATGTACGTGTGATTCTCAAGAACAGATGTAAGTTTAAGTTTTTTTTATTACATTGGGACCTAAACATAAACTGGCGAAATGTGGGTGCTAGCACCTCTGCCTAACCCTTCGGGGAATACGGGCGTGAGTTTATGTTATGTTATGTTATGTTATGTTATGTTATGTTATGTTAGATGTAAGTTTGCTCTTTTCAAAGATGACGTTGTCACGAGCAAGGCTAGCCGAAGCTTACTGAAGTTCATTGGTATTGGTGGAATTTCCCTACGGTAATAGGTCTGATGAATTTCCATTAAGATTATATTGTGACATTAATATTTTTCATTACAATAATATGTGGTAAAACTTTCACAAGATAACGAATTCTAGAAACAAAAACATTTCAAAACACACTGGGATTCAAATCACCAAAAAGTGGGTTCAAGCGATAATCGTCTTTTATTGTTTGCAATATGAGTTACTATTACTTTCTAACTGCAGTTTGTTAACAGATAAACTGTTTTACCTAAGTGAAATTGGTTTAGTATAAGGGACTGTGCAACTCGTTTTATAGTCCTTTGTTTTGAGAATAACATTTTTTGTAAGTTATATTTTCTTGGCAGAAATATTTGTAGGATTTTTTCGTGAATACACGCGTAGTGCTCTTGGAGACACTTATATATACATCTACGGAAATAGTAACGAAAAAAATATAATGAGGAGCTAAAACCTTTTAAAATGTACAGGCCACATATCTCTTTGTTCTCTGAAAGCTTTTTCTCGAGATCATTTGAGTGATGTGAAGCTAGATTTATTCTACTCTTTATTTTCTGGGGGCTTACCCCAGAAAATAAATTTGTAAAATATGGGCTTGGCAGTAGTGGTGCTTCTTTTTTTAATAAGGCGCTCTAGGCTGTCGTCTTATTAATATATCCACTCATAATTTTGTTGTTCCTTAAAAGTTACTATAGTGAAATTAGGAGTGGTAGCTACCTCACACTAAGAACTAGAAATGGGTAATAAATTGTATGTATAAAACGCGTGTACCGTTGAATAGGTATCTAAAATGATAATCAAAATATTTATCGAGATAGTGGAATAAAAAGCTTCGACGTATTTTTTTTCAAACAAGATAAAATAAATATTATTAAAGTTGGTGATAAAATTTTAAAAAAAAAAATAATACTATTTTGATAAGCGCAAAACTGTGAATAGAATGATTCTGTTTACAAATCAATAAAAAAAAATAATGATACTATTATTGGGTATTGCACGCCCCTCTCCGCAGCCTCCGGCGTCATCGTCAAGACGACAGCCGTGGTGCGGGGGACGCGCAGCCTTCCCGGCGCTCCCTTCGCGGCAGCCTGGGCCTTCCTGGCCTTTTTGGCTGCTTTACGCTTGGCGTTCCGCCTTTTGCGCGTTTCGCCGGCCACCTCCCAACCCCCTGCCGGGGAGGAGCTCGTGGAGGCAACCGGAGCCGGAGCTGAAGCTGAAGTCGAGGCCGGTGCCGGGGCTGGGGTTGGGGCTGGGGCAGAGGACGTCTTCCCCTTGCCCTTCCCCTTTCCCTTGCCCCTGGGCTGAGCGGGCTGCGCAACCCCAGGCCCCTCGACTCCCACGGCGACAGCGAGAGCGGCCGGAGCCACAGGCGCAGCGGATGGTCTGCTGGCCGACTCCTGCGGGGTCCCGACCGCTACTGGGCGACCTCTTTTAACGGCCCCGGCATACCCTGCAGGCGGCACTAGAGGCGGACGGCGGATAGAGTCCATGATGGCCTCTAATCCACGCTTTGTCCGCTCCTCGTGCGCCGCCTGCCGCGCCTCCTGCGCCGCCTGCGCTGCCTCCAGCCGCCTTTCCATGGCGGCCAGAGCGGCCACGACGGCCGCCAGCGGGTCCGCAGGCTGGGCCGGCATTAGCACCGGCGACTCCGGCCGCAGCGGCGACCTCGACCGCACCGGCGACACCGACCGCGCCGGGGATGCTGGCCGAGCCGGCGGCTTCGGCCCCGCCGGCTGCGCGACTGGCTTCCGCCGCGCCGACCGCGTGACGCGCACCTCCGGCAGCCCGGCGACGACCTTCTGCAGGTCCGCGAATTCGGCCGCCATCTTGGCCATCTCCTTGCGGTACTCTGCCGCCTGCCGCTCAGAGCTCTCGATGAGCTCGACCTGCCGCCTGCCTAGTTGAGCCCGGTCGTTGCGCGACTCAGCCAGCTCCGCTCTCAGCAGGCCAAACTCATCGACGAGGCGCGTCGTCACCTGTCGCAGCCGGATCTCCTCCGGCCCCAGGGACCCAGCACGGTTCCCCATCACGGTCTCCAGAGCCTCCAGTACCTCCCTAGAAGTAGGGTCGGTACGAGGCATGGGCGCCGCCGAGGTGGAGGGGCTCGGCGGCACTTCCGCGTCCCTCAGGGCCGGTACCCGTGAGGAGGACGTTTGAGGGGTAGCTCTCTTGCCACCCCGCGTTTTCCCCCTGCCGATCATCGCAGCCTTGGGAGGGGGGGAATTTTCGCTCCCGCTGCTGTCAGTGGAGGACGAGTCGGTCACTGTGACCGCCGTGTCAGTCTCAGCCCTCCGTGGAGGAGGAACTATCCTATCGCCGTTCCTCCTCCGTGCAGATTTCCGGGTCTGCAGACCCACCGGGCTGTTCGCCCTGCTCTTCTCGGTGGCGGTGTCGAAGTTTTCCGACACCGCCGCAGTTGGTGACGCGACCTCCGCGTCGTGGCGCTGCGCGACCTCCGCGCAGACTATTTCGCTTGGTAAGGGGGGGTTTTTATGGATAATAGAGTTCATAAATGTTCCCACGAGCATGAGACGAAAGGTTACACTTCCCGGGTGACGCTCTTTCCGAGAAGCGGGGTACATACTGTGGAGGTCCCCTGGTGTCCACAGGTTTTAAACGACTTCGCTGTCGGGTTTTAGAGACTTTTCCTTGTCGCGGGCCGGCCAATTAAGGCAAGCCCCGCGGCCTCCAGGATACCGGCGTACCGAGTGTGGCTAGCACTCAGATCGTTGTCGATATCTAGGAGGTTACGCGACGCGGGGGAGCAGCCAACTCTCCCAACACCGACGGTGGCACGAGTGCCTGTCGGCCCCTGCGCGAGCAGTGGACCGACCCGTCCCTGGATCTCACGGAACCCTTGCCTCTCCCCTGTCCCCTCTGAGAGCAGAGGGATACTGGGAGCGACTAGCGGGAACCGGATCTCTCTCCGCGGGCCTTGAAGCCCCGCCACACCAGGACCCCGTCTGGGTCGGCTAGCCCTCAAAAGGGCTGTTTGAATGGAAGGAATCCTACGGATCCCTTCCCGCGGGCCTTGCAGGCCCGCCATACCACGACCCCCTCTGGGTCAGCTAGCCCTCAAAAGGGCTGTTTGAACGGAAGGAATCCTACGGATCCCTTCCCGCGGGCCTTGCAGGCCCGCCATACCACGACCCCCTCTGGGTCAGCTAGCCCTCAAAAGGGCTGTTTTAATGGAAGCAATCCTACGGATCCCTTCCCGCGGGCCTTGCAGGCCCGCCATCCCACGACCTCCTCGTGCAATGAGGTCGGCCGTTGGGTTATTCGTCAACGGCCAACAGAACTCCTAAGGTGGGAGTCTGTTAGCCGTTGTCCAGGATGCACCAGCCCCTCCGCTTCCGCTCCCCAGGACCGCAGTCCAAAGGGGGAAGAAACGGAAAGACCAACGTGGAGGTTACCCAACCCGCACCCCGGACTATAGAATACCCTAAGTAGAACCGTAGCGTGGACTAACTTAATTTCTATAAACAAGTGCTCAGATGTCTTGACAGTACGGGAGGAGGGCGATACGCTAACAATATTGTAGGTAATGTTGGCTCGTAGGTATATGGCTACATCACCGCATCCCTAAATTATAATCATTAAGCATTATAATCTGAAAGATTCACTCTGCTGCGGGACCTGTATGAACGCGTCACTCACTTTATTTTAAATAAATAAATAAAAAATAAACTTAACGCAGCACGAAGCTGACTACAAGGTCGACTAAACCACCGACAACTCGCGCGCAAAATATGAATTATAAGTACTTATCGCATTGTAATTAAACTGAAATATGATTTTAAAAGACTTAACGAAATTAAATTTGTACGTTTTTCCCCCAACTAAATGCTAAACGAACCATTAATATTTCGTCGACTAAAATAGTTCATGCTTAATAAAATAATTATTCAATTTTATTGAATGGAAAACATTCTAAACAGACACTCAAATACTTTGATATGTGAGGCAAAATCACTAAAACCGTTTCCTATCAAAACAGTACGTAGACAAAATATACTAAAGCGCCATGCGCATCAGTTTCTACGTAAAGCAAATTTACTTAACTAATAAATCAACTACTAGTTACGGCCGGCAAAAAATACTAAAGCGACATCAATGATTCAACATCAGTATTTTAAGTTGCTGAACAAGGTTCAATTGGCTGGTGTCAGTGAATAAAAATACTGAAGCGACAACGACTAAAAATTAATCAAAACTCGTACTACGTAAGTTTTTGTCACGAATTCAAAATTATGAAACATCTCCTTATTTTGAAGTGCTTAAGCGCCAAAAAAGTGCCCTGATCAACACAAAACCCAGACCATTCGACGCAGAAAAAAAAATCCTATCCAACGATATATATAACTCATTTTGACTAAAATGGCTTTCCAGTGACGATATTATATTAGAACCGATAACTAGGATATGTACAGTCAGCAGCAGAAAGACATTGACGTACTTACAAGGTACTCAAAAGGATCTTAATAAGTTTTTCAAAGTTTATCGCGTGAAGTCCCAAACTATTATAAACTATGAGATCTTAAGTTCAAGTCTCACTTGAGCGTTTCATTTTTTCCGATGTTTTTCGAACTTTAAAGTTAGCATTAAAAATGCTATGCAAAATTCAGTCAAATAAGAGATTTTAATTTAGTTTCTTACCCCCTTCCAGTTGACTGATTGTCCTGATATTTGGTACACATCTTTAGTTTGAAAATTTGTATCATTTAAATCAATAAAACAGTTTGATTTGCTCTTAATACGAGAGTTTTAGGATCATTTTGAGACTTTGTCGTCAAGATATTTATGACGCAGTGGTATGGGTAATGGACTGCTGAGACGAGGTCTTGGGTTTAATCCCAGGTTTACCATGGCACCAATGACATTTCGTTGCTTTTCGATGTTATGTGTGTATTTATCGCAGGTTTATAAGTGCCCGGTTAATGGTAATGGGCTCGCCACCTATTACATTGGGACCTAAATATAAACTGGCGAAATGTGGGTGCTAGCACCTCTGCCTACCCCTTCGGGGAATACAGGCGTGAGTTTATGATGTTATGTTATGTCTTCATTCCAATATCATACATAGCATGAAGCAGTATGAAGCAATTTTTCAAAATAAACGCCAAGCTCCACAAAATCAGATATTTTCATTGTTGTACTCGTATAATCTACAAAGTTCACAACACACATACAGTGATGCCATCTATCAGAAATACGACGAACTCGCAGAACCCACACTCGGCGGTAACAAGCCTCTTTGTAACATAAAGCGAACTTACCGCTGTAATAACGCTGTATTATTTAATTTTTTACACTATATAAATTTAAAAGTATTATAAAAAGGCAATGAAAAGCTCTTCTCAAGGGTTTCTCTAGAACTGATTGAGGAAAACAAATTTAGTTAGGTAGTGAAGTTATTTACTATTGATGTGCTTTTGTCTTGTTTTTTGCTTGGTATCATTGTCTTTTTTGATGCCAACCATTCTCAAGATATGCTACAAATATGGCAAACAAGGATGTACATTAAGATAAGTCAATTGTTATCACTAAATAACTCGGGTTTACTGGAAGTAGGTATCAAAACACTATTCAGAAAGAGTTCAAAACTTCAGCAGTTTTATAAAATTACAATTTGAAAATCTAATTTAAAACACATTCAACTATGGTTGTTTCTGAAGTCTTAATAAGTTTATGATAACAGAAGTATTTCACTTTTTTTTCTAATTGAATTGAAGTCATTTGTTTTGAAAATGTGTTGTACTGATCTTCGTGAACAGAGTCTAAATAATGATTATATTAATGATTTTGAAATAAGTTATGGAGCCAAAGATAATAAATACCTACAAAATTAGAAAGACCAATAAGGTTGTCAACTGTAGCAACTTTTTAAGTGATTTTAGGTTCATATTTCACGGGTATACCGTCACCGAATAGGAAGTCAAAAGTCTATTTTGCATAGTTCTCTAACCGTATTCATTGTTCCACGCCTGTTGCCATCAACACTACGAGTAAGTTTCAGTACATTTGAGAAGTACGCTTAGGAATCGCTGAACAGAAAAACTGAGGAAAATACAATAACATTTTGTACAACATGGATATTGAGCTCTGTATTTCAAGATCGCAAGTAAAACTAACCATTATACTAATGCCATGCAATGTTATTACATGATAATTAGTTGTAGGTAAATGTAACTATGAGAATATTATACTTACGATTTTGTGGCTAAGTAATTTTTTCGTGTTGTTCTTGTAACGTGGCGACTAATGGGTTTTTAGAGAAGCCGTTGCACCGTTACTTCTTCAAGCTCATATAATATTACTGTGTTTTTATTTACGTCCCTGTAATTAGTAATAAACCTGTAACTGTACAATATAAATGTACGTGTGATTCTCAAGAACAGATGTAAGTTTAAGTTTTTTTTATTACATTGGGACCTAAACATAAACTGGCGAAATGTGGGTGCTAGCACCTCTGCCTAACCCTTCGGGGAATACGGGCGTGAGTTTATGTTATGTTATGTTATGTTATGTTATGTTATGTTATGTTAGATGTAAGTTTGCTCTTTTCAAAGATGACGTTGTCACGAGCAAGGCTAGCCGAAGCTTACTGAAGTTCATTGGTATTGGTGGAATTTCCCTACGGTAATAGGTCTGATGAATTTCCATTAAGATTATATTGTGACATTAATATTTTTCATTACAATAATATGTGGTAAAACTTTCACAAGATAACGAATTCTAGAAACAAAAACATTTCAAAACACACTGGGATTCAAATCACCAAAAAGTGGGTTCAAGCGATAATCGTCTTTTATTGTTTGCAATATGAGTTACTATTACTTTCTAACTGCAGTTTGTTAACAGATAAACTGTTTTACCTAAGTGAAATTGGTTTAGTATAAGGGACTGTGCAACTCGTTTTATAGTCCTTTGTTTTGAGAATAACATTTTTTGTAAGTTATATTTTCTTGGCAGAAATATTTGTAGGATTTTTTCGTGAATACACGCGTAGTGCTCTTGGAGACACTTATATATACATCTACGGAAATAGTAACGAAAAAAATATAATGAGGAGCTAAAACCTTTTAAAATGTACAGGCCACATATCTCTTTGTTCTCTGAAAGCTTTTTCTCGAGATCATTTGAGTGATGTGAAGCTAGATTTATTCTACTCTTTATTTTCTGGGGGCTTACCCCAGAAAATAAATTTGTAAAATATGGGCTTGGCAGTAGTGGTGCTTCTTTTTTTAATAAGGCGCTCTAGGCTGTCGTCTTATTAATATATCCACTCATAATTTTGTTGTTCCTTAAAAGTTACTATAGTGAAATTAGGAGTGGTAGCTACCTCACACTAAGAACTAGAAATGGGTAATAAATTGTATGTATAAAACGCGTGTACCGTTGAATAGGTATCTAAAATGATAATCAAAATATTTATCGAGATAGTGGAATAAAAAGCTTCGACGTATTTTTTTTCAAACAAGATAAAATAAATATTATTAAAGTTGGTGATAAAATTTTAAAAAAAAAAATAATACTATTTTGATAAGCGCAAAACTGTGAATAGAATGATTCTGTTTACAAATCAATAAAAAAAAATAATGATACTATTATTGGCAAACAGCCTCTCAAAACAGTTTTAACAATTATACATTTTCCAATTTAATGTTGCTTGTAGAATATTGGGTTAAAATTTTAATTATATTTTCATACAAACTTTTCATATTGGGTTAAAATTTTCACTATCAATAAATAATGAAAATTTTATTTAAACCCCTTTAAGAATTTATAGCTATACTTTAGTGTTTTTTTTAATAATATATCCAATGGTTGAAAAAGTATTTAGACATTTCATTGCCGAGCACTTAACAGCACAAAAGTCTTTAGAGAGTAAGAAGGTTATAATTTATCTTGATCAAATCAAAATGAATCATCTCGATGATATGGCAAAAGTGATCGTAAAATGATCAACTGCCAGTACAGGAAGCTTACAAAGTATGTGAGGACAGAAGCCCACAAGAAAAGAGCCTGAGTATAATAAATGAATGGACCTGAAAATAGTGACACATTGGAGCGCACTTTTAATAGTACTGTCCTAGAATCGCAAGTTTACCTGCGTGACCACAGTTATATTCCAATAGGAACCTACTACCGAGATAAAAATGAAGATATTTTAGCAAAAACGTCCGGATAAATGTAGCAGCATTCAGTAGAATCAAATCTACGTGTTCAAGAAATAAAAATAGGTACTTATTATTACTCATTAAACTCAATTTCACAAATAAGTTAGTTATCATATCATGAAAGGAGCGTAAACTGGTATTTTTAATTAAATTAGGTAAGTTGGTGAGCGGAAATTGTAAAGAATTTTCGGGAATGAAGAATATTTTGACGTAAATTATGCATATTACAAAGAATTAATTGGCAAAGAAAAGAAAACCGTTGAAATTATTTAAACTTTTTAATTTTTGCAATGTAAATTATTAATAGTAATAATATATTAGTAATTAACTATTTGCATCTAATCTAACAGTGAGTTGTTTTTGATAAGCTGAACGGACCAGCCATACAATGTAGATTGAATGAACCAACCTGATCACGTAGGTAAAGCAAATCGTGTGTAATTTTAGCACGAGCTTCCATAAATAACCAGTCTCTATTATTACAAGCGCCTTAATCAAAAGATAAAATCTTAACATAGTCGGATGCGACTTAATCGGAGCTTTTTGGCGCCTACCTTGTGCTTATGAGCAGTTTTCACGCGAGCGAGTTCTGATCGAGTATGATAACAATGACATGATAAATATTCCGACAAGTGGCGCGAACAAAATTGTTGTATGTCTTGACTCATAAATCTTTTGTTTAAAAAAGGTTGACAGCTGAAAATACGTGTATTTTTAGGTGTGGTTAAAGGTAGGTGAAAGATTTGTTTTAATTATATTTAATTAAATATTTATATCCGCCAAAAACGAATTCAACAATATTTTATACTAGCTTTTGCCCGCGGCTCCGCTCTCGTGGATGTCGGTTATCGCGACCGAAAATAGCATATATGTCCTTTCTCAAGGTTTAATCTACCTCCATGCCAAATTTCATCAAAATTGGTTCAGTGGTAGGTTTATGCGTGAAAGCATAACATACAGACAGACAGACAGACAGAGTTACTTTCACATTTATAATATTAGTATGGATAGAGTATATCGGTTAAAAACGAAAATGAAATATCACGAAGTCACAGCCACTTTATATATTTTAACTAAGGCTATCCCTATTCGTGATACAAACCCATCTGCTGCAGGTGAAAGTTGAGGGTTGTTTCTAGTGTAACGTAAGAATTTAACAATTATAATATCTCACAGTATTTCAAATGCATTACTATACATTAATTTAAGATACTTTTTTCCTGAATTAAAGAAAATATATAGTTTTTAACAAAATAGCTGCAAGATCAATAATGGTAATTATTACTGTAATATACACATTACACATTTCTCATAGGTTAATTTATAACCTATTTCCAACAGCGAAAATTCTTATATCTTATAGTAAGGGAAAACTTTCATCTAAAAATAAACGTGCACAAGTACACAATGAAGACTATCGCTGGTTTCAGTAAAGCACAACATGTAATAAAGTAGTCTCAAAAGTATCAGTAAATCGTAAATTTGATGGAAATAGAACAACACATCGTAACGTACGTTGAACTTTATAGATTTCAGACATTTTTTAAATTCCATTAAAGTTATTGTTGTAAGGATTTAGCATAGTCTTCAAAGACAAGCCTTAGTTACGGCAGTTTTAGTGTTAGTAGACTATAGCTTGCTAAAATGATATATTAAATAAAATAAATAAATAAATATTCCACAACATTATACACAACGCTATCTAGACCCATGGTAAGCTTAACTAGCTTGTGTTATGGAATCTAGAATGCGGATAAACATACATAGATACTTTTTTTGTAAATACATACATATTATACATAGAAACACCCAGACCAATGCAAATAGCCATATTCATGCATACAAAAGAGCGGGGATCGAACCCGCGCCTCCTGCGTAGCAGTCACGTTCACTACCGCCACACCACAGAGGTAAACTGGCTTACTATATTATGACTCTTATTAATTTGAAGTCCCACTCGCTAGCGCTATGCCACCACCGAAGTAGTAAGAGCCAACGAGCTTTAGCTTAATAATAAGAAGCAGTTATTAAAGTCGTTTGACTTTAATAACTGCTTCTTATTATTAAGCTTATGTATTGCATCATATAGACTAACATAGATTTTTGTTGACAATAAGATTCACCAACGGTCGAAATATTACAAGATAAATATCTGCGGTAGCCTAGTGGTATGGGTAATGGACTGCTGAGACGAGGTCTCGGGTTCGATTCCAGGTTTACCATGGCACACACCAATGACTTTTCGATGCTTTTCGAAGTTATGTGTGTATTTATCGCAGGTTTATAAGTGCCCGGTTAATGGCAATAGGCTCGCCACCTATTACATTGGGACCTAAAACATAAACTGGCGAAATGTGGGTGCTAGCACCTCTGCCTATCCCTTTGGGGAATACAGGCGTGAGTTTATGTTATATGTTATGTTATAAATAATTGCGAATACATTGAAAATTCGTGTTGGTTTACGGCGAAGTAGAATAGGACCTCCCCATCACTTCCCGTGGGTGTTCTAGAAGTCGACTAAGGAAAAAGAAAAGGCGAGTAAGCATACAGTCCATGATTAAGTGTCCACTTGACGGCAATAGGCTCGCCCGCTATTACGTGGGACCGAACCTCTTGTTTGGCGGAATGTGGGTGTTAATACACCTCTGCCAGCCCCTTCAGAGATTTACCCGGTATACCGGATCGTATGTATGGATGTACATTGAAAATAGTTTCATTTCAAATAATAAAATTATTAACATGTGTAACAATGTATTACAAAACGAATACCTAATGTCACTGAGCGAGAGTAAGTTTATATAGGGTGTCTCAGTAAGAGTGCACTTTTTAAAATTGGAATTTTTTTTTCATGCAAGTGGCAACTCTGAAATTTTACAGTTGTCACCTAAGTTTATTCCGATTATTAAAAATGGAGCGCTCTCGAAAGAACAACCCGTTAAAATTGTAAAAAACTCATTACAAAACTCATTACAAGACAATCGATTTACTGCAGCAACGATTTCCAGAACACATTATCTCACGAAATTCTGATATCAACTGGCCATCAAGATCGTGCAATTTAACATCGTGCAATGTTTTTCTTTGGGGTTTTGTGAAATCTCGAGTTTGTGCGAATAAACCCGAAAAAATTCCTGAGCTCAAATCGAAAATCCAACGCGTCACCGGTGAGTTACAGCCACATCTCTGTGCAAAAATCATGGAAAATTTCATGAAAATGCCGGATATTTTGTTCCATACTTAATCGGAACATGATTTCTTTAAAATACAATAAAAATATCACAACTCTGTCATAAAATACTTGTATTTATTAAAAATTAAAAAGTGCACTCTTATTGAGACACCCTATACATAATAAGAATCATATATTTTGGTTTCATTATATTGCTAATAATTCATTGGATTATCCAAACAACGTTTTGTATTAGTGTAATAATAACTAAAGTAGGCCATAAACATAACAGTAACTCTATTAGAGCTATACAACTGATTAAAATTAAAATTAATTACTATAGTCTTTTTCTATCACGGCCAGGTGTAAGTTAATGAATAGCAACTTTAAGCCAGTCATATCAGTCAATGCTATACAAAAACGTGTTTGAAAATAAGGGCAAAGTAAATTAGCTATTTTTGGAAGGAATGTTAGTTGTTTTATTGATGTCGATATTCAAGACAATCTCACTGGTTATGTTAGACCACCTATAGCGCAAGTAATAAATAAGTAATTTACTCAGACGTAAGATTATGTAAATGTTATTTATTTATTGTTTTTAAATGTAGCATCTTGTTATTCCAATTAATTTATTAGATTTGTTAATTAGGTAAAGTAACGTATGAAATTGCTATTTATTTTGATCTGTCAGAGTTTACGACCAGTACTTCATCGCAAGCGTATCGATGCTCTTGGAGATATTTAGCCATTGGAGATCTTGTTCGCGACAAACATCTTATGGTTTTGATCAGCTTTCAGTTGGAACAGACGACAATTCATCGACAGTCGAGAAATATTTTATGAAGTCAAATTACGCATTTTTTTAAATATAACTATCATAACACCATTGAAAATTAAATCATGATTTCTCTAAAAAACAGATAGGTAACGCAATTTTTAAAGGAACGAAAATCAGCCAGCGTAATGTGGTTGTCGTCACTTATGACAATATCAAGATGTAGGTAGGAATGTAGGTGTACTCTGCACCTACATTCTGTAAAGTCCGTTATTCATTTGCTGTATTTTTTCTATTCCTCCTCACTGAATCCGAATTTGGAATTGAACCGGCTCAACCGATACTTCCAGCTTCCGTTTCGATGGTTCTTTATTGAAAGCTCCATTCGTAATTTGAAATCGAAGACTTGCTTTATTGAAATATTCTTGAAATGCAACCAAGATTTGTCAAAATTACTGTTTTATTTTATAAATACTTTCTTGTTTGCGATACTAAGTATTAGGACATAATACGTATTGACATAGTTTAAGAGTCATTGGTTATGGCGGTCTTTAAGTTTTGAATTGATTTTTGACTAATTTATTAATAAGCAAAAGGAGTACCGTAAGTTTCTGCATTTGTAGTCAAAGCAAATAAAATAAATTTAAAAATCATGAAGGTAAACATTATTTTAAATTTGAAACAGTAATCATTACGAAAAAGGAAATACCGGAAAACCAAGACCTTAAAAAACTAAAAGTTTTTTTTGTATTTCTTTTTTTATTCGTCAGCTGTGAATATTTCAAATAGGTATAGGACTGTGCGTATTACCAAAGCTTTAAAAAAAAGTATGAACACTTGAGTAAAAGTTGACCACAGACTAACAATAATTAAAGTTTTGGGGAATTGCATACTTCTCCGTTCGCGCAATTTTCGTAAAAGAGATGCAAAGTTACCTATTTATTTATCAATATATATTAAGTTAAAACCTCCTTACTATTTTTTATATTAGTTTTTTTATGTCGTCAGCTGTCAACATTTCAAATAAGTACGGGTTTTTTTGGCCGGAAAGCGTAGAGGACGCATCGCGGTATTATTTTATTTTCCGAAATTGGTGTGAATTCAAGTTTTTATGTATAAAAATGGTGAATTTTTAGCCTGAATGCCTTGGACAACGCACGTGTAGGAAAGTGGCATATTACAGTGAATAGTGATTATACGCGTTCAATCCAAATCCTGGGGAGATTTGGATTGCTTTTAGTAAAGTCCCCACAACGTTACTAAGGCATGAATTATCTATTTATCATTCAACATCATCATCATCATCATCATCATTATCATCATCATCATCAACATCACCATCACCATCTCACCATCATTAATATCATCCACTGTTATTTCAATGAAGAAAATATTTGTAACTGATGATAAGGCAGCGTGGTCATAGTACCTTAGCCTGTTCCGAGAGGAACTAATGAAACAAAAAAAATCAAATAGTTATGGAACTGTTGATTTACCTATGCCTAAAAAAATAACTGTATGTACACGTAAGTGACATGCGTATGTGTGTGTGAAAATTGGCTATAGTGTGCGTAACGTTTATTTTAATAAAAATAAGGTATTTTAATGCATTATTATAAAAAAATATTAATCTTATGCACTTCTCTTCGGTATGAACTATCAATATGCCAAATCTCACCCTCCTACGTACCCGCAATTTTCGTAAAAAGGGATCCAAAAATTTTCCTTCACGTATTAATATATAGATACCCAGTCTAATAAAGTAATCGAAGTGCGAGGCAACTTGCAGCCGACCGGTAAAATTTATGTAGGTACTTCATGTTTCTGCTTCCCAACTACCATAAACGTATTACTACATCGTAAATTGATCCCAGTTAGTATAATAATTTTAGATTTCTTTAGCGGTCAAATTAATTAATAATATCTTCATGACGGTGATGACAGCACGGTGATGGTTCACTAGAGTATGTGCACGAAAATAACAGACTAAAAGCAGTAATCCCAAAGAAATTTTAATTTGAATAATTGTTTTAGAACGTTTGAATATTCTGAACTTTAAATCCAACTGGCTTTGAGACATACATGTAGATTAAGAAAAAAGCGCTCCGTCCCACTTCGACCACATCTCAAATCGTCCACTTCCCAAATTGACAACATCTCAAAAGGTCCACATCTCAAATTGACCACTTCTCAAAAATGACCGCTCCGTCCCACTTCGACCACATCTCAAATCGTCCACTTCCCAAATTGACCACATGTCAAATCGTCCATTTCCCAAGTTGACCACATCTCAAATCGTCCACTTCCCAAATTGACCACTTCTCAAAAATGACCACATTTATTTATAAAACGCTAAGTCCTGTCCATGAAGCCGTTTATGGAGCGTATGGAACGGAACTAATATTGTCCGGGGTGAAGAGGAAATGGTGGGAGGGGGGGGGGGGAGCTGTACTGAGTAGCCATACATATTTAACTCGGTACTAAGGATTCAGGGCTTTCTCACGTTATTAAATATATGGTGGGGGGGTCTGTTTTTTTTTCGTGCGGAAATCCCCTCGGATACTTCCCCGGCGGAGCCGAGGGGGGGGGGGGAGCTGTACTGAGTAGTCCTACATAACTCGGTACTAAGGATTCAGGGCTGTCTCTCGTTTTTTACTATATGGGGGGGGGGGGGGGGGTTCCTGAGTAACCATACATTTTACACTCAGTACTTTTTTTTTAATGACTCTTTTTGTTAGCATTTTTTTTTCAATTTTGATTACAATAATATGGGTATCGTTTTCGGGCTTTTAGGGGATGCTGATTACGAATTAACTACCCATTTAGCGATCCAAGATGGCGGACATGCATTTTTCAACAAAGTCAATATGGGTATCGTTTTCGGGGTTTTAGGGGATGCTGATCACGAATATATCACCCATTTTGCGATCCAAGATGGCGGACATGAATTTTCCAACAAAGTCAATATGGGTATCGTTTTCGGGGTTTT
Organism: Eilema sororculum; assembly: GCA_914829495.1. Taxonomy (NCBI): domain Eukaryota; kingdom Metazoa; phylum Arthropoda; class Insecta; order Lepidoptera; family Erebidae; genus Eilema; species Eilema sororculum. The sequence goes on from OU618547.1 coordinate 7,929,086, forward strand.
AGGGGATGCTGATCACGAATATATCACCCATTTTGCGATCCAAGATGGCGGACATGAATTTTCCAACAAAGTCAATATGGGTATCGTTTTCGGGGTTTTAGGGGATGCTGATCACGAATATATCACCCATTTTGCGATCCAAGATGGCGGACTCGAAATTTCACCAAATTCTATATGGGTATCGTTTTCGGGGTTTTTGGGGTCGCTGATTGCCAATATATTATCTATTTGGCGATCCAAGATGGCGGACTTGAAATTTTCACTAAAATCGATATGGGTATCGTGTTCAGGGTTTTTCGGGTCGCTAATTACGAATATATTATCAATTTAGCGATCCCGGCGATTAGCGGAAAATTTCATCGAAATTCGAACTCGAATTCGAATCCGAATCTGAATCCGAACCCGAATCAATATTCAAATCGAAATCGAAAAACTCAGACTTAGAATATTACGTTTGCTTGATCATAATTGGTTGAGTAGAACTGGAAATATAACCAAAAGTCGCAATAGCCGACATCCAAGTCAAGTAATTTCGATTTCGGTTCCGGTTTTGCTTTCGGTATCGGTTTTGGTTTCGGTGAATTTGAGCTCGAATTTCGATGAAATTTCGCTAATCCTCGGGATCGCTAAATTGATGATATTCTGAAGGAGCCCATCCATATCGGTATTGACGACCATTTTAACGATGATCAAAGATGGCGGACTTTTAATTTTCAAAAACGTCAATATTGGTATCATTTTCGAGGTTTTCGGGGTGACTAATTACGAATATTTCATCCATTTGGCCATACAAAATGGTGAACTTGAAATATCCTACGTCAATGTGGGTATCGGCATCGAGGTTTTCGGGATTGCTGATTATGAATTTATCATCCATCAAGTCATCTTGGATCGCTAAATGAATAATCAGCGACCCCAAAAACCCTGAAAGCGATACCCATATCAATTTTAGTAAAAAAATCGTGTCTGCCATCTTGGATCGCTAAATGGATGATACATTCGTAATCAGCGACCCCAAAAAACCTGAAAGCGATACCCATATCGATTTTAGGGAAAATTACGAGTCCGCCATTTTGGATCGCTGAACGGATGATATATTCGTAATCAGTGACCCCAAAAACCCCGAAAGCGATACCCATATTGACTTTGTTGGAAAATTCTTGTCCACCATCTTGGATCGCAAAATGGATGATATATTCGTGATCAGCATCCCCTAAAACCCCGAAAACGATACCCATATTGACTTTGTTGGAAAATTCATGTCCATCATCTTGGATCGCTAAATGGGTGATATATTCGTGATCAGCATTCCCTAAAACCCCGAAAACGATACCCATATTGACTTTGTTGGAAAATTCATGTCCGCCATCTTGGATCGCTAAATGGGTGATATATTCGTGATCAGCATTCCCTAAAACCCCGAAAACGATACCCATATTGACTTTGTTGGAAAATTCATGTCCGCCATCTTGGATCGCTAAATGGGTGATATATTCGTGCTCAGCATCCCCTAAAACCCCGAAAACGATACCCATATTGGCTTTGTTGAAAAATGCATGTCCGCCATCTTGGATCGCTAAATGGGTAGTTAATTCGTAATCAGCATCCCCTAAAAGCCCGAAAACGATACCTATATTATTGTAATCAAAATTGAAAAAAAAAAATGCTAACAAAAAGAGTCATTAAAAAAAAAGTACTGAGTGTAAAATGTATGGTTACTCAGGAACCCCCCCCCCCCCCCATATAATAAAAAACGAGAGACAGCCCTGAATCCTTAGTACCGAGTTATGTAGGGCTACTCAGTACAGCTCCTCCCCCCCCCCCCCCGGCTTCGCCGGGGAAGTATCCGAGGGGATGTCCGCACGAAAAAAAACAGCCCCCCCCCCCCACCATATATTTAATAACGTGAGACAGCCCTGAATCCTTAGTACCGAGTTAAATATGTATGGCTACTCAGTACAGCTCCCCCCCCCCCCTCCTACCATTTCCTCTTCACCCCGGACAATATTAGTTCCGTTCCATACGCTCCATAAACGGCTTCATGGACAGGACTTAGCGTTTTATAAAAAAATGTGGTCATTTTTGAGAAGTGGTCAATTTGAGATGTGGACATTTTGAGATGTTGTCAATTTGGGAAGTGGACGATTTGAGATGTGGTCAACTTGGGAAATGGACGATTTGAGATGTGGTCAATTTGGGAAGTGGACGATTTGAGATGTAGTCGAAGTGGGACGGAGCGGAAAAAAGAAATATTAACAAATAAAAATATACATAAAATCGGTATTTCAGTCAAAGATATTATATAAAAGTTTTTGACTGGAACACCGATTTTATGTATATTTTTTTAGCAGGACTGCCTGAAGTCGAAAATTGACAACTTAGTTTTAAATAGAGATCGAATGCACAAAGTTGAACGAATTACATTGATTGCTATAAGTTGCTCTTAACATGCAAATCTTGTGTTTAATTTTTGGGTTAAATGAATAATTTAGTTCAGCGCTGCAGAGAACTTCAGTTTTGTGCGATAAAAGTAAAAAGTACCCTTTTTCTACTAGGTAGTTTTACGTAAATAGTAATTCCTAAAGTGCACCTATGATATGTGCCTGAGTAGTATCATATATGTGCCTTTTATACTTTGAGTATTAAAACTATAGGGGGTCTCACACCGGGGAATGTTTAGCCTTTCCACCGTGATTTCTATAAGTGTCATTCCATGTATACCATAACAAGTAGTTGTACCTTTATTTACACTTCTGACTCGGAATAGTATTAATATAATAGCGAAAGTAACTCTATTTGTTTGCCTGTCTGTAAGCTTTCACTCCTAAACCAAAAAACCGATTTTGATGACATTTAAAGGGAAGGTAAGATTTTGAAAAAGGACATAGGCTATGAGGAGGAACCGCGAGCAAAAGCCAGTATATTATAATATATTATTTGTAATTATCAATCTGTCTGTTAGCCCACTGCAGTGAGGCTAATCCCAATGTGCACTTTACCTAGATACTTATAAATAATATATGTATATAATTCCTAAATAATAATTTTCTTGAGGTTTCAGAAACGGAAAGTTTGAGCGTACAACCTTATATGCAGATATTCTGTATTAACAGTGTACTTTCATGTGATTTATTGTTACCCAATGACCCGCATTCGGATTTCAGCGACCTAATTATTTTTGCGGTCACAAAAGGTCACTTTACTAAGCATGTATTACATAATTTACTAGGAAGATCATGAGCATAATCACACTGAAAATAATTATACATTTAAAATTTTGTATTAAAATTCAATTATGTCGGCATAAAGATACTTTATCTCATATTTTATTACTCCTACTTATTGTATGCCCCAAGCATGAGTGGTGAGCTTACATATTTTTTTCCTGACTCCGTATAGCTAGGCAAAAATTTCTGAAAAATACTACTCGAGCTGGCTAAAAACCTTGGTCCACACGCAGTGATATCGCTACTACAGTGTTTTTCAGTACATAGGTACATACATGTACTCACGCCTGTAAATTCCCGAAGCTATCCCTTCCCAGAAATGTATTAATACCCACGTTTCGCCAACCACTATTACACGTAATAAAGGGCGAGCCTATTGCCGTTTAGCGGGCACTTTTTCTTGGGCTGTATATTTACTGTCGGATGGAGAACAGCCCTATCCCTTAGTCGTCTTTTACGACACCCACGGGATGTATCCATTACAAGTAAGTAGTATTAAGACTTATCTAAGCATATCGACTAATCCTTTACAAAATAATATTTACATCAAGGCAATTAAGTTACGGAACTATAATATAGGGGTACACCCGTAGCCCAGGTAACAATTTAATTCAATTTACCTCGAACAAGTGGCTACGATTAAATTACAATTCCTGAGTGCTCCTCAGAGTTTAATATAACTCTGTATAGAAGGGATTTCGGGATTGGCCGATAACATAATACTCCAACGGATGTAATAAAAGTTGTCGTTCTCAATATCTTGGCACTTCTTTTAAACGGCCAGTTAGTGTATGTTTGAAATTGGAATCAGATTCCGTACAACAAATTGCCCGAGCAAAGTGTAATAAATTATAAAAAGCTCTAAAAAAATCTTACAAAAACTAATAATAAGTCATCTAGTTTATTTTCACAACCTCTAGAATTTTGTAATTTTAGACTTTATCCGGTAGTCTCAATACCTCTTAAACAAAATGTGTTGGGGCAGATGCTGTGGAGGATGCTGTGGGGGCTGCTGTTGCCCCTGCATAACCATCTACACCTGTTGCACAAAGATCTGCTAGTACAGCTGCGGCCGAGCTCTTCGCGGCAGGAGGCCCAGAAGGTCTTTATGTCCGAAGATGGGATCCGGTCCTTCATTTCTGTGCTCGTTTCCGTGCCGTTTTTGGGAAATATACTCCTATAAACATTTATGAAGAATATTGATTAAAATAAACGAGATTATTCTAAACGACACAGAATAGAATAGAATACAGTCACACCATTTCTTCCTGTGGGTGTCGTAGAAGGCGACTAAGGGATAGGGCTGATTTCTGTTAGGCAGTAAACATACAGCCCATGACTAAATGCCCACTTGATGGTAATAGACTCGCCCCATATTACGTGGGTTTCAATATTGGGGTTTCAATATTTACAGACGTGAGTATTTGTGTGTATGTATGTAACAAGGAATGAATTAGGGTTTATTCAACACCATATACTTTTCTCTAGTAATCTGAGTGTTTATATGGAATAGCCTCTTGCTATCAGACGTATTAATTCTTATATATTATGTTCACATTACAATTAAATCACTGTTTGCTGTAAGGCATAAAACGATGCAGTCGCATTCGGCGACGCGCTGAAAAGCGCGCCTCCCCGTTCCGGGGGCCAGTCGGGGACACTGTCGTCGTCGACCCCACTCCCGAGTAGGGCCAGACCGTAAGGGATGGCCCTGAGACAGCCGGGGTGCGATGGATATGTCGAAGACAACCTCACCTCCGGCCTAGCACCATGACTGTCAGTGGGCGTACGGTTTTAGTAGGTTTGAGTCCGACATAACCAACCCTTCCGTCTCCGGCTCCGGCGGGGGAGGTATCCGAGGGGATTGCCGCACGAAAAAAAAAAGCAGTCGCATTATTTAAATTGTAGTCTATAACATCTTTGTCATGTGTGTGATATAATATATATTGTATGTACTTGGTATTCGAGACTAATCCCATTCACAATCTCGCTAATAACTCCTATAAGCTAGGATCAACAATAAACTACATGGTGGAAAGTTCGGGCAAAATTTCATATTGAACGTAGAAGACAGTTTCAACGCAAATTGGGTTTACTAAGATGTTATCATGTTTGAAGCTATATCACGTATCTTGCTAACAATATTTTGGCAATTTAGAAATCTAAACCATTTTAGCTCAATTGTTGACGATATTCGCCAATAGGATAACTGCCTGTTTCGACACATACTTATTATAGCTCTTTAACAATCAAATGTTTGTGTTAGATTTATATGAGATATCGAATTAACATAAACAAACAAGAAATGCTGGAATGAAATATGATTTATTAATACGTAGATATATGATATTACAGTTGTGCGATTCCAACAAGAATAAAAATCATACACATGAGAGATATGTCAGAAAATTATTCAAAATATGAACACTATAGAAAGAATGACGTCCAAAGAGGTACCTATCTCAGTTAAATTAAAGAACACTTTCAACAGTTTGATATTTTTAGGCTATATCTATTACCTCTGTTTAATTTAAATATCCCAGCTGCATTTTCAGGTCATCCGTCCTTCTAGACTACCGTTCCGATCCGATTCCGAACTTATCTTCCGTTTTCTGATCCCATTTTCTACCCCTAAACACTTATTTTGCTCCATTGGCCACCGCTGCTTCGTTAGATGTAGCTATTTTAGTTTAATTACTAAACATAAACTATTACATCTAATAAATGAAAACAGAGCAAAATTTGAAGAATTTTTAAGAAGTCTTTAATATATTTTACTGTACCCTATAAACGGTAACAGTGAAATAGAATTAATTTATAAAGACGAAGACTAATAATAAAACACTTGATATGAAGTAGAAGATAGCACTTTTATTAACTTCTCGTCTTAACAACTGCTTTGATGGGATAAACTAGAATTACGAATTCAGGCCAGTAAAGCAAGCTATATGAATATCAGGCCACTTGTTATTTTCACATAGAGGATTACAACGTTTGAAGTGGTTTGAAGTATGATGTGTAGTTTAATAAATTTAATTAGTTATCGGTTTGATCTAGATTCAGTCCCGATACAGTTTACACTGTGTATGATCTCAATAATAAACGAACGCGATTGAAATACAGTTCATAAACATACACAGATAATGTACATCCACGTCTTTTCATTTCGAGGGAGGCAGAAACAAACGAACATTTAATTTTGTCCTATTCATATTAGTTAAATTAATTTGCTGTGTATGTCACAGTCAAAATTCTTAGCCGGCTGAAAGCCATTTCTCCTGAAACAGTTTTGTTAGCAAATCATATAAGAATAAATCTGAGTAGTCATTAATTTCTTTGATTGTGTGCGAAACAACTATATTACCAGATTTTGGGATATGGTTCCTTCGTGAAATACTATTTATAATGATTTGTGATTTACATGGTCATTAACATTAATAGTGTAACACTCACCGGGATACTTACGGTGGTCGGTGATCATGGCGTTTGAAACAGCGCCGAATTATCGGTTACCGAATAAAATAATTAACATGGTAAATACTCCGGTGAGTGTTACACTATTAATCATTTATAATATCTGGTAAAACACTTCAATACAGCAAGAAAAAGGCCATAACAATAAAACCACTATAAATATGCTAAATCAAACAGAAAACAAGGTTACTTATGAAAACATAGAAATTCCCACATTTTAACAATTACGGTAAAATACTTTACTCAGTATCCGAAGGCACTCCAATAGTCTGTTTGTTATACCTCAAGAAATAAGCAGAATTCATAGCTGTTGCCAGCTCATTATTTACAAACATTATTAATTTGCCCGCTTCCTTGCAACTCTTACAACATATCTATCATTACGTACTGCGGAAATTGTAAACTTTTGTGTTAGTGGTTCATACAAACTCGTAGATGGATCAGAGTAATACCCTCACTATTTGAGGAAGGATATGAATAGCATGAATTAAACTCTAGAGATATCGAGAGATAGAGAATTTGAGATATTCTAGTGATCGTAAAGTGACCATTTATTAATCTGTCATCTGTTTAAAATGAACTTAATATTTTATTGAGCGCTATAAACAAATAACATTAAATAATCTTTATATCACTGAGCTGTAAAATTATATTATCTTTTAAAATTGCTGTATTGGGATTGACTTCAAATTTTTATTTCAAAATTTTTTTATGTTGGATACTGTACTTGTTTTATGTACAGTAAGCTGCAGAGAAAAGGAACCCCCCTTGATAATGGTTTTATTCTCAAGGGGGGTTCCTTTTCTCTAAAGCTTACTGTACAAACTTTTAAACGTATTTAAATGGAGGTCTCCTCTGATACAAACATTTTTATGATTTTGAGTTTTTTATAACTTTTAATTTTCGTGTTAGTATTTTGTTATTTGTTTTTTCTATAGTTATTGGGTTTGAGAATATATAAATTGCAATATTAGTTAGGTAGAATCTGAATAAAAGTCAATTTATAATATTGGTCAAAATTAAATTTTTGATTTATAAGATACTAGCTGTTCCGGTGAACTTCGTTCCGCCAATTTTTTTCCCGCTGCATCAACTACTATAATAAGCATGTATTGTACGTATAAACCTTCAAACCTTGAATTACTCTATCTATTAAAAGAAACAGCATCAAAATCTGTAGCGTAGTTTTGAAGATATAGGCATACATAGGGACGGACAGACGCGGAAAGCAACTTTGCTTTAAACTATATAGTGATATGAAATTTATGATATACCTTATGAATACATGTTACGACACAAACTTGACTGGTGTTTGTTAATTTATTAAAACCGTATTCCTCGCTGTTCAATTCTTAAATGACTTATCACAAAATACAATAATCAACTTTCATTTTGATGAATGGTTATAGGCAAGTGAGCATAGTGATCTAACTGGCATTTGACCCTACAAAATGAAATTCCACATAAATTAGAACTTAATACGGCAGTTTCACAATAAACTCTTCCAATCAATATTATGCGGACAAAATCCGTGGCTTCCTCACTCTATTCAACAGACTTAGACCGTAATTGACACACAATTTATAGTCGGATTAAATTATAAGGCAATTTTAGTACCAGTATACTGGCTTACCCGAGGCAACGATATTGCGATGTTTTCTTTTGATAAATCTAGGACAAGTTCAATTTTCCTATCAACACAAAAATAAATCAGAGGAGGCTATAAATTGCACATGGTTATTGACTGCATCGCTAGTAATTATTCACAAATGATGAATATTTATTTTGATTCCGGCCTTCCAACATCCGTCAGTATTGACGTACACTCGGCAAATGTTGAATATAGATTTTTGACTACATTTTGGATTCACTGTCTCGGCTAAAGCTTTTTTGTTGTAAACGTTAATAAAGGTTTTTTTACATCTTATATATTTTTCTGTTATGTTGGCTTATAGTTATCACTATTGATACTATTTGACGGTGTTTTGCTAAGAAAGTGTGTATTTGTAACGATAAATTGTGTTTTGAACTGTTAAGGATTTTGAGTAACATTTTTTATTTGTTGGTTTTTTTTTTTATATATATAGGACACGTCAATTTGACTTCACCTCGCCTGATGTTAAGCTAAGGGCAAAGTCTCGGAAAGAGGGTCACCATCGTAAACATTTACCATGTTAACAGTGGTGGCACTCAGCTTGACGGCCTCATTAGATGCCTTTTCACGCCCCGCTTAAAGGACCCGGGACTGTAGGAAGAAGGAAACACGTGAGCTGGCAGGGAATTCCAGGTCTTAGTGGTGCGGCATAGGAATGAATCACTGAAACGCTTGGTTCTAGCAGGTATACTCTGCACTGTAAATGGATGACATCTTAGCCCTGCACGTGTCGTCCTGTGAAGGAAAGGGGAGGGTGGGACTAATTGGAAGAGCTCGTCAGAACATTCACCATGGTAGAGACGGTAGAAAACTGCCAAAGACGCAACATCTCTACGCATCTGCAAAGGCTCGAGGGTGTTCGTGACCTCAGGATCCCCAATAATGCGGACCGCACGTCGCTGCAACCTGTCGAGAGCATCTAATAAGTACTTTGCGGAGCCGTCCCAGAGATGTGAGCAGTATACCACGCAGGAACGAATTTGGGTCTTGTATAGAAGACACCGCTGCTCCGGCGTGAAAAAACGTCTCACTCTGTTCAGGACTCCGAGTTTACGCGAGGCTGATTTGATGATACTCTCGATATAGTTTTTGTTATTCAGTTTGCAGCGAACATCCATACCGAGGATAGTGAGGTGATCCTGCAGTGGCAGTGGTGTGCTCTGAAGAGTGGGAAGTGGGAATTTGACAAGATCGGATTCATTCTGATGGTAAAATTCCTAGGTAATGAAGTTTTTCAACAGACCATGAACCTATTGGATCTGTTTTTACGAATTTCATACATTGGTTAAAAAGCCTGTGTTTTAGATTTTGATCTTACAAATTATAACGTCAAATAGGAAAAAAATCTGGCACTCAAACGGGAAAACAACGGGGGAAATCGTTAAGGTTCATAATGTCCAAATCCCAGAATGTCCAGAGGTTGCAAAACGTCCATATCCCAGAATGTCCACATCTCAGAATGTCCATATCCCAGAATGTCCACATCCCAGAATGTCCATATCCCAGAATGTCTTTCCGAGACTTTGCTTAGCTTTACATCAGGCGAGGTGAAGTCAAATTGACGGGTCCTGTATAAAAAAAAAACACCCCTTAATGTCCATGTCCCAAATTGTCTATATCCCAACATGTCATTACTTAATATCGTGGTACTAAAAGTGTCTATCACATCCACCGCGATGAATCATCATTTCTAAATACCGCTGTATAAACATTATATAATTAACACCGTCGTCAATCATTACTTATTAAGTTGTTCGACGATTACATGTGTAATTAAGGTACTTCCGCTCTGTATAATAGAAGGTGCGCCGAGAGCCGCATGCATTAAATGGAGTGGCATCGTGTTTGCGATGCAATCAGAATACTATGTATTTCAAAGGGAATTTCAGTTAGTTCTGAATACATCAGTACTTAGGTATCATTATTTATTAAGTTCATCTAAGCACATTACTATTATTTATCTTAGACGACGAAATTATGTGCACATCAGTATAAAAATTAAGTGTTATGGTTATTAAAACTTCATCAATTAATTTATTCTTCTTTATTCGTTTGTTTTATTTAATGAGAAGTGTGTACAAAAAGCTATATTTAGGTGTATATTTAGACATCTATTGCCTTTTTTATAATCTTACTGGCAGATTGAAGACGTTTTAAAGGTCAGATGAAGAGTATCTGCCGTTGGATATAAGGAACGGTAGCAACAGTAGGTACACCATTGAGAAAAAGCATGACTGTATATAAAGTTTAGGAAAACATATTATTAAACCTATATTCCTTAAAGCAATGAATATTTATTATCCGGGTCATAAATGAGGTTCACCAGCAGATTGATATCTTCTCGTGCAATAGGAGTGAATTCGCAAAGGTTCTTCTATATATTATTGCCTACAAAGGTTAAATTTCTGTAATTTTTGTAACTTTCTGTAAGTATCTGTTATGTTTGTTGTTTTATGTTAATTTTATATAGTGGTAATAGTTTAGCTACGCTATCGCATTTGGTGATAACAACCTGTAATGATAGTAATAAAAACATAAAAAAATAACATGTAATATACGTTATAATAAATATGCCTAATAATTGTTATGATAAAAAGTTATACTTCGTATTTGAAAACTTTACGATAAAATCAATATTGTGACTTTCAATAATATATAAATGTAAAAAAATTAAGGTACATGATTATATAATTAAGTGTTAAACAAGTATTCAGAACAGAACGCTATTAAGTCTGAAATAATCTGGCTTTCTTATTGAAACATAAAAAATAGTACCTACTATATATCTAGTTAACAAAATTTAGTTAAGTACGTCGATACGCTGTCATAGCAAACACTTTAATCCTTACCATATCATAACAAATGACCGATCGGCCGAGCAGATTGCTGAGAAAAATGATTAATAGATATGATACCTACATTTGCAGCTGCAGTAAAGGTCGTTTGCTCTACGTATATTCTGTCATAATCAACTACCGAGGTCACATCATATTAATTAATGATTTTAGCTAGAATTACTCCACTCTAGAAAATTAAACAAGCTCTAAATGGTGCATAAAATGTAAATCTCATGTATTGTTAATTTAAGTCAATGGCCTCGTTATTGATATGGCTCCACCAAGAATTTCGAGGTCCAAGTCAATCTCATATGCAAGCAGACAGCTTGAAGCTGGAATACCAGAGAATTTTCTCTCAGAGCACGTTGTCAGGCGAACAATCAGTCCCGTAACTTATAGACTGCAACGTGATTGGATATTTACTACAAAATATTATATATTCTGCGCTACTATGTATCTACCTGCCCGCTCCCTAACACACGATTATAGAACCTGGTTCCGAAGAAGGACTAAAATATGTGCAAATTATACTGGTATGTGTAGTTTTCTATTGCGGAATGTTTTATAGAACTACTATTACATTTTACCCAATAAGGCCAGGATTTCCACACAACGTGCTCTAAAACTGAACATTTACGGGTATATTTCGGATTTCAAATGTACAAATGCTAATATAATCAATACCGTATTTGCTAACAAGATATCTTTACGAGGAAACTGAACTGGGTTGTATTAATATTAAGCTAGGTAGATATTTCAAGAGCGTACAGTTCAGTTGAAAGTAGTAACTACATTCTTAACCAACTCATAGGCTATTCTCATCTTGAGCGATCATAAGTAAGACAAATCAACGCCAAGAAGGAAAGAAGTGAGGTGTGTATGCGTCCGCTGCCCAGGTTGCACCACGACCAGGCTTTCTATTCCAGATCCCTATATCAGTAAACCTGCATGTTCTATATCCAACATCTAGCCTAGTCAGTTTTTACTCTGTATCTACAGTATAATCAAGATACATTATCTAAATAACGAGTACATTATAATAGATTATTCCATGAATATTTTACGAAGAAAAAAGTATGGAATAACTTATAACAGCATGTAATTTCGACAGCTTAATGGTACAGACTGTACTGTACATACATCGCAGTGATTGTAGTGTCATATCAAATTGTGTAACACATTATGGAACCCAGTCACAGGTCAACGATTAATGCAACATGATGGAGCATTATGCATGACGCATTGCAATCAAATGTGGCTGTTAAATGATTTTAATCTGTAACTAGCATACGCGAGATGGGTAATAATCGGTCTACCGAAATGGACTATTTTAATATGAAATGTTGATAGGAAAACAGTTGACGTGTGTAATGAAAATGGATCAACCTTGTTTGAATAAATATATACCAACAAAATAATTTTGAACATTTACTAGAAGACAAACAAAAAGCTTTATAGGTAAGTGGTTACCCGTATCTATAAACAAATATCGAAATATGATATAGAAGTATCGATAGCTTAGTGGTTAAGGAGTCTGCCTTACGATCGAAAGTTTCCGGGTTTGACTGACGTGAATCCACTCCTAACACTAGCAATTTAGCTTAGCTAAAGGGGCTAGAAGGAATATTAGTAATTTCGATTAAAATATTCTTTTTGAAAAAAATGCTACAGAAAATGTAGCCCATATTTCGAAGACAAGAATATTGAAAATGTCCAGTGCCCATTCTTTCCAATAGTCTTGTTGGTTCTTTTTGTAGGTATTCTCGTCATTCTCTTTTGAGAACTGGAGAAAGCAATTTTTTGTTCAAAATTGTTTTCGTATGGTCCGCCAAGATGGACTTGACCATCTGGACCACGGGTAATATACGTATTACCTAAAACTAAAAATATATCTTATACCAAGATTTTCCTAGCTATATTTGTATACAATAACAGTCTGGCAAATACAGGTAAAAGCATAAAAATTGCGTAAAATTAATGAACTGAACACGCCCATGGACCTTAAATGCATTAATTACTCTCATCATCTTTACGAACCGACCTACATAATAATGTTGCATGACATGTTATATTTAAAATTAAAAATAATATTGATAAATGACCCAATTTACTAAATCTATAGAACTTTTAACCTTGCACTATTAACATCATAATTATAGAATAGATATACATAATGGAGAAGGTATCGACGATGATAATTTCCATACAGAATATGGTAAATAGAAATGCATGTTTTATTAATGTTGCATTTTGAACGTGCATTGAGCAGGTGCGGCCCTGGCGTCATTGTTTTGAATAAAAATATCTATTCAGTGACATCAGCTTCACTGTTAATTCAAAGAATAGAATCAGATGTATTTGGCACATGCCTGGAGTGTCTGCATCTAGTAGAATGTAAGCAGAATTTCTGTTGTCAATATCAGAAGGTCGGTGTAAAATAGTAGGCCAAAATTATTCTGCCCTCTAAGTATTTATCTCTTGAAGGGATGAGGTATTGCCTCGAGGGTATAATTAATAATACCTAATATTATTAACGTATGTCAGAGATTACCTACAAGGTTCTATGGACCATTGTTGTGGCTTGTAAAGTAACCATTATATAAATCGAATACATAGGGAAAAAGAAGAATCATCTTGGGCGGGACTCGAACCCGCAGTCTTTCCCTTACAGGGGGAATGCCTTGACCAATTCGGCTACCGAGACACGCCCGATGTGATTCAAATTTCCCATCTTATACGTCTTTAAGGCGACGGCGGAGTCATCTACCGATTTTCTTACGAACCACCGGAATCAATGAATGATGTTACAATCATTTTTAAACATTGATTTTTGATAACTCCGCCGAAACAATTGAATGATTTTTTTACGGCATTAAGTATGCTAACTATACAAATCGAATACATAGGGAAAAACAAGAATCATCTCGGGCGGGACTCGAACCATTATATAAGTTTGAGTATGATCGATAAATTCTCATTATTAGTACTCTGTATTTACCAACTTAAGCAAATTTACTCGCAAGTTAATGAATTTATCTCTTGATCTAAATACCCTTATTTAGTCCTATTAATTGGCACATTTATCTATTTTTATAACTTATAAATTAATCATAAGTGTCATTCCCATATTACGAGCAATCAATCAAAATTTAAAAGGAACGTCGTACCGAGAAATGATAAATTAACTTTAATAGACAACACCCGCCCTTTAAATGGAGCATGTAACGTAGGAGTAAATTGAATTAATTCTTTATGGTGATTCTCTGAGAAAGTTCATAAACAATAACAAGACGTGGGACCAAACGTTTGTGCTACGTATAATAATATTGTTGGTTCAAAACTTCACAGCAATACTACCAACTTTAGATTCATATTTACTTTTATTTCTAGTTGGAGTAACTCTGTTCAAGTTGTTGGAATCGGTTTAGATACACATATCGGAAAATCCGGAGCCATTATTTTACGTATCGCGTGGATTACGGTTGTAGAGGATACGAATAAAGTTGTGGTTTAAAAGCAGCTTATCGTCAGGTTCTACCTCACTTTCAAGCTTCATTACAATACACGCAGATTAGTTGTAATAAGGTAAAACTAGACAAAGAAACAGGGAACCTCGCAGTTATTTGAATGTAGATAATAGTTATTTGTGGTAAATATATATCCTATCAATACATTACCTTTAACCAGGGGCGTTGTCTCCAAATTTGACGGCGAGATCAGCTTTAGAGTCCCTTTTAAGGAAACAAAACACCGGTTTTAGTTGTTACAATCTAGATATAACCACTTCACTATGTGCAGTGAGGTGATAGGTACTACAAGAGAGTTCCAATACCTATTTAAAAGCCTGTACTCATGTAAGACAGAGATTGTTTTGAGTAATTGCTTAGCTCCTTGCAAATTTTACACCTTACCATATTGAAAATGCAAATGAATAAGATGATCATTATCCCTCAAGGAAAAACAATAGACATGGTAAAACATACACTGTCTGCTGTTGAACATAGACCTCTCTCAATTACATTCACAAAAAACGCTTACGCCATTCAATGGCTCGCTGCCAGATTGGTCAGGTCATCAACCCATCAAGAGATGAGATGTTCCACACTGCACTTTCCCATTAATGAACCCCTATTTCCCAGCAGAAGGCATTATAAGGCCCTTATGATTATCTATTGGTCCACGGCAAACAATGCGTCAGTTATATATATTGGTTCTCCTAAGACCCCAGATACCGAGGTGAAAACTTCGGTTGCGACTGTGATTAACACCAGGATAATGAAGGCCGAGCGTAATTTTTGAGTTATGGGTTGCGTAATTTCAATTTTGTAATTTCTATTGTTTTCGGTGTCATAGAAAGGTCCTGTTTGATTCACACGGTGACGCAAAATGAGTTGTCTGCAAGCAGAAGTATTCTAAGAAATCGAACCTAGTGTTGGAAATTACATAGCTCACAGCTCAAAAAAATACGCTCATTTGCTTCAGCCTCAAAAAACTATATGGGAGAGTCGAGTTCATTGTGCTGTCTTTTATTTAGTATAATCATAGATTTCTCATTAAATTACTTTTTTTTTACAATGGCAACACCAAACTATAATTTAGTGTCGTCTCCAACTTACCTACCATTTTAAAATGATATCTAACGTGTTGCTAGTGTAGGAAAAAAGTGTAATTTAATAACAAATCTACAGATTGTTCGATTTAAAAGGCGATACAATATACTTGATTCTCCTCTAAGGACCAATATTTTATATAGAAACACCAAACGTGGACCTTTCCATCGATCGTTCATAATGACTAGGTAATATTAAAACTTGTCCGTTCGATCTGCGGACGGACCGTCATTAGGCGCGGCCATTCCAAATTACACACGAACGGGTGACGAGCAGTAAGGGATGTCAATTAAGTGCACCTCGTTTGTTTACTGTTATTTAGTACAGTACAGTACAGTACAGTACGAAAGGGTTTTCGATTGCATTTAGTAATTGCACTTACTAATATTAGAGGTATCAGGATATTTACCATGTTGTTTTGCTTGGTGTTCCCCGATCCCTCCACTAATAATGTGAGTGACCATGATAATTTGAATACCTATATTGTTTCTAATAGCTTTTGCACTGGAAATAAAATAAATGTTGCTGCTACTAGTGTATTAAGTTATTCTTATTTGCGATAGCGATATTTACTATCGGGATTAAAACAAATAACAACATTACACATTATCACAAGAAATCTCTGATTTATACATGCGACAGGATTAACGTTCGTTAAATGAAATGAAAGATAAATCAAAATCAAATCCTAGTAACTCTCTTCTTATCTAGAATTTAAGGACTTCGTGTAATTCATTTTGGATGCTAAGTTAAGCTTTATGCGTTTACATGCAATGTTTAACTTGCCTAGCTACAAAGGGAGACTACTAATGTGAGCATTACTGATGTAGCACAGTCTAGTCATCGAGAATCAATTTGAGTAGCTAGTAAGATCTAATAATGTTAGATATACTACTCTGTCAAGAAAGTACCGTGAAAAAATCAATAATACACAAAAAAATTGTTATTCATCCAAATTTATTTTATCAACTTCAAAGTATGCTCCTTCAGAAACGATACACTTACGCCAACGAATAATCCAATCATCAAAACATTTTTAAACGCTGTTTCCGGAATTGAGTTCAGTTCTCGCCGCGAATTCTCCTTTATGTCTTCTACTGATTGAAAACGGGTGCCACGAAGTGGTAATTTGAGTGTAGGAAAAAGAAAGAAGTCGGCTGGAGCCATATCTGGTGAGTATAGTGGTTGCTCGATGGTATTTGTTGAGTGTTTGGACAAAAATTCGTTCACAATGATGGCCTTGTGCGAAGGCGCATTATCGTGGTGCAAATTTCAAGAATTTACTTTCCACAAATCTAGCCTTTTTCGTCGAATTTGTTCTCTTAAACGTCGCATAACGCTCAAATAATATTCTTTATTTACCGTTGATCTTCCGGCAAAAAATCCGAGTGCACAACACCGCGATAGTCAAAGAAAACAGTCAACATGACTTTGACTTTTGATCGACTTCGACGTGGTTTTTTCGGTTTTGGTTCAGTTGGAAGGCGCCATTCCGAAGCTTGTTGACTAGTATGCATGTCAAACTCGTAAACCCACGTCTCGTCACCAGTAACAACGCGTTTCATGAATGTTGGGTCGGTATAGACCCGTTCTAGCATGTCCTCAGCGACTCGTGCGATTTAATTTTTGAAGAATATCAGGTCTTTTGGGACTAGCCAGGCAGCAACATACCCAAATTATTAGTTAAAATGGTACGGATCGACTCGTGAGATACAGAAAGTTCGGCGGCCATCTCTCTCAAACTTGAATGAGGATTTTCAGTCACTATTTCCTTCACTTTTGCGATGTTAACTTCAGTTGCAGACGTTGATGGCCTACCAGAACGAGGCAAATCTTCCATCACATCTCGACCGCTTTTGAACGCTTTGTACCACTCATAAGCACGTGTTCTTGATAAAGTTGATTCACCGTAAGCCTTCTGTAACATAACATTTTCAGTGTCTCCGAACAAAAAATTCCGTTGGCAATGCAAAATTTAAGACAAACTCTTTGTTCGATGTTTTTGTCCATTATGAAATTCGCAATACACACTAGATATTATAAAACTAAAAACAGCACTGTATTAAACATAAATGACAGATGCAACTCAAACTCCGCGCCAAAATGGAAAGCAGTTGTGTCAATCAAAGAACAACAAAAAAAAATTTAATTTGGAACCATAAACAAAACATTCATTCCCGATACTTTGTTGACTGAATGTATATAAATATTCCACAACATTCTACACAACGCTATCTAGACCCATGGTAAGCTTTACTAGTGGATAAACATACTTAGATACTTTTTTTGCAAATACATACATATTATACATAGGAACACCCAGAACAAAGCAAAGAGCCATTTTCATGCAGATTAAATATTTGCACTGAGCGGGGATCGAACAAAATGTAGCAGTCGCATTCACTACCGCCGCGCCACAGAGGCTGTCAATGGCTGGAAATGGTTCCTGATCATCAAGTGACTCATCATCATACTCATAACGATTTGCCAGATTCCATAACACAAGCTAGATAAGCTTACCATGGGTCTAGATAGCGTTGTGGAATATTTATATTATATTATATTTCCGACAGTTATTAACTTAAGAGAAAACGTGAATGGACTTTACCTGCATGAAATAGAAAATAAACATTATTGATCTCTAACCCGACTGGAGAATGCAGATGGAATAAAATTATTTATACTGGCAAGCTGCCTGAAATTCTATTAGAAAGCTACTAGAAGCGGCAAATAAGAAAAAGTACTTGACTACTCTGAGACAGCAATGAGTATATTACTCCATGTAGACGTGAGCAAAACTTTTGTTTAGCAAATTTTATACATATTTTATATGATTTTTCATGTTTTTTTTTTTGGAATGTCATTTCACCGAAAATAGACTTATGTTATACAAGCTGTGTTCAGTTCAGATTAGTTAGGGGGGCAAGGAAGGGAGGGGAATCTCTACCTCCCCCCCCCCCCCCCCTCCTTGCTCTCTAAGCTGCCCAATGGAGATTTTAAAGCTAATTACTTTTTTATGGAATAGGGAGGCAAACGAGCAGACGGATCGCCTGATGGTACACCCGCAACACCAGAGGAGTCACAAGTGCGTTGCCTCCCTATCAATAGAGTACGCTGTTTTCTTGAAGTTTTGAAGGTCGCATTACAAAAACTTTACATAAATGCCCCGAAAGAACCCATTCTAATCGATTTAGAAAATAAACATATTGAGAGATACTACATGCTTAAAAATCATTCAAACAAAAGATTCCATGTTCTAAATGATGTAGGGTATTAATATTATCATTTCAGTTCCTACATAGTATTTGCATAGATTATTCCAGCTTTATTCACGAGTAAGTACATTGCAATAACACCCCGTATTATGAAATGCTCGAGAGTATAATCCGACAGAATGAGAAAACTGACAAAGCTGACTTGTTTCGAGCATCTGATATTGTATATGAAACTACGACATAAATAAAAATGCCTGTGAAATAAAAATCTGCTTCTATAATAATGAGAGACAGTTAGGGTTGCCTGTGGAGTGATGATTGTCCCAAGGTGTGCACACATTCATCTAAGCCTGTCACTAAGAATTCACCTACCAGAATTTCTGTAGGATAATTTCAATTAATTTATTATTAAAAATATACATTTCACACTTGTACATCAAATATACGACTACATCATTTAATTAAAATTAAAATAATAAATATTTCATAAGCTTGTTATCAAAATGCCAGATTTTAAATCTTCAAAATTAACATTAGGTAAGTATTATTATTGTGGAGTTAAAAGTTACCAAGAAAATGAGGGTTTGTTTATACCGACGTTACTATTGAATTACCATATTAAAAAACGTATAAACTACATTAACAGTTGCTATTTAATTAGAGTAACAAAACAAGGGACTTTAATAATGTCAAATAAAGCGATCCTTAGAACTAATTCTGTTTCAGAGTCCTGTTGTTAAAGTTATACGACTTCTAAATTGTTTTTATTGGATTATCTAAGACGGAATCTAGGACAATATTATTTTAACTCGAGTGACGACTTTGTCTTTTATGCAGTCAGAATAGTGATGATATTAGAATCGATGTTCCTGATAATATTGTACCTACATTTAATTAGTAAATTAAAATTGGCGAAACGTCACACTAAAACTCTATTTGAATTCTCTATTAGCAAAAAATGGTTCGAAGCACATGTAGGAAAATAAAAGCATACTATAACATATGTATAAAATACCAAGTCCTCACTGACTGACTGACTGACTGACCCAAATACAACGCACAGCGTAATCCGCTGGTTCAATATTTTATGGGATACTTTGAACCCTGTTCCGTATTCTCCATCATATCCAAGCTTCTCATTAACGTGTATATTAAAGAACCCAAATTTTTGTTCTTTCTAATGCTAAAAAAAACAGACTATAGGTAAGTTAAATAAATTTCATGAATGGAAGTAAAGAGCACGTCACATAGTGCTACGTATGTAACTGTAATAAAATTATGTTCTTTGATATACCTATTATATGATGTATTTAAATTCATAGTAGTTATGTTTTATAAGTTTGAAGGCTGTACATGTTCCAAACCAAGCTCTCGGTTAAAAGGATATATATCATCGACGCTCGACAATGTCGTGGTTTTACTACATGGGCTCTCTCTGTGCTACGAGTATAATATCAGGAAAATTAATTATGGTGTGGCTAACCTACGCGATATAAACAAGTTCATTCATTACCATATAACGGATGAGAGCTAATGTAGATTCGAGTAAAAGAAAGAAAGGCTTTTCCCGTCGCTAGACCATAAGTCGGAAGAGTTTTCATTAGCTATCATCACCATGCTGTCTTGCTTTCTAATGAATAAAAAAAAAAATACAAAGTCCTGACTGACTGACTGACCCAAATAAATTTGTAGAAAAAAAAGAATGCGATACTAGTTCTTTCATCGTAACAGAAACTGCTGCTGCCATATCTGCTATTAACGGTAAAGGTTCTAAAGTAGGCTTAAGTTCAAACGACAGACGATTTCATAAATAGTTAAAATAATTCGAACACGAAATGGAAAGTGGAGCCTGACTGGAATACAACCAAGATCCTCGCTAAGATAATATTGATGGAGGTTTAACAATAATCACTCAGAAAGAAATGGCAACAAATATCCAATACAACGAAGAGGCATAGAACAATCTCTTAAAAGGGATCAACAGAGATTACCCCACTCAAATAAGATTAGTTGAGACGATTATGTAACAAGTACAATTTTGTATACGAAAATAGCAAAAAGAAAGTAATTACTAGAAACAAGGTCTATTGTGTAACAAGTCATTATATTACTACAGTCACCATTAATATTTTCCTGAATTTATATATAATTTAGCAATCTATTAATCCTTCGATTATTTAATTGAAAAAGTTTCTGATCATTTCTTTTGTGATGTATAAGTACATTGACGGTTCCGAAATTTTTGTTTTACTTCTTGTAGCTAATATTGAAAAATTGCGTTTTTTAAATTTCAAAATTCAAGCTGTTAGTTACCTAGCGAGTTGTGAAGAGGTACCAGCAATGAATTCTAAATTATAAAAAGTAAAATGCAGGATTGCCGTTATTAACAATACTATGTTTAACATTCTATTATCATTCAGTATATTTTAACCCTTAACATCCCAGTATGCTTTTATTATTTAACTGTCCAGAAGTGTCCAGTAGACACTTTAATAAATGTAAGGAATATGTTTTGTGTGTTCATCGTATTATTTTTGTTTTTAATTTTTTTTTACATCTAGTAACAATCATAAGATATCGGGTAAGCAATAATGACTACCCAGACCTTTGTTTATGTTATAATCGTATCAAAATGATTAAGAAAAATTTGTCTCTCCGACACTTGTGGGTTCACGAAGTACTATTTTCGTTTATATTAAATAATAAATTATGCATGTTACAAATATTTTCTTGCATATTTAGATTCATAATGGATGTTTTATGAATCTAAATATACGCTTTCACGCTAAACCACTGAACCGATTGTGATGAAATTTGGTATAAGGGTAGATTAGACCTTGAGAAAGGACATAGGCTGTGTTTGATCGCGATTACCGACATCCACGCGGGCGGAGCCGCGGGCAAAAGCTAGTTGACGATAAATTAGATAAAAGTCGATTCATAAAAAGAAATACTTTAGTTTTTATGATAACATTAACACAAAATTATGTCCGCGAGGCACTTGTGGGATTTAAGGGTTAAGGATGAATGAAAAGTGACCAGAATTTAAAATACACCTCGTTACAAAGTTGCTAAAGGCTTTAAGGCAACGACCATCGAGAACTATAAAGTGACGTTCATAGTTCCGAAAGCGATAAAACGATTGCAGGACGTGAAAACGTTGGCGATTATAACTCAAATATAGCGTCATAAAGTAACGGTTAAATGACAACTGTGTTATCTAACAAAGTTTTAACTTGGGTTACAAATTACACAGCTAGGAGTTTAAACAAGAAAGTCAGTTCTAAGTTACTTAAGATAGAGTAGTCTGTCTTTGTCTTGTCTTTCTTGATATACATTTCTGATGATCTGAAGTATCTAGCAGGATAATCCGCCTTTTATAATGGGAGGTCGTTATAATATTTGACTCTTCTACATCGTAATACAAAACCACCAAAGATATTACTAGACAAAATAATTAAGATTACAGGATTACTGGTCATCGAGGAATGTAAATACAAATTAACGTAAAATTACGACAATGCGATGAGATGAAAACTGGCTACAATGTAATAAATGAAACGCTAGTACAATTTGTAGCTGCATCATCACAATAAAACAATGCTTAATAAGCAAAGTCCACAGAACAGAATTTTACGAGCAGAATTAATCCCGTCGGCGCGACGACATGTCCGTCAGTAATTGTGTCAACCGTTCGTTTCTCATAATAATAAATTAATTTAGTCTTTCTGATTCCGGGAATGTGACTTTGCTATTTGTCATTTTGTGGGAAATGGGCTTTTTTAATTATCCAGTTGATAATTCATCAGTGAGAAAACTTACGATCCAAAAATATTTGGATGACTAGGATATTATCAGTATTGGTGAAACTACGAGTATATGACCATTATGCCAAAAAGCAGCCATAGTATAATAATCATAGGTTGCGGCTGTGACCATAATTATGAAAGTAGAAGAGTCTAGTTAGAAGCGTATTCTAGGTTCGTAGCAAGATGAAACAAACAACTTTTTTTATACCACTTAGGTGGCAGAAAAGACTTTGCCCACCTCAATAGGAGAGAGTAGTGTTTATACATAATATATGTATCCTCTAACTGTGTCTTAATAAATCTGTATTGTATGTAGGTACTGTGGGAAAAACAATTTATTCATTTATTATTCTCTAAGAACAAAATATTTATTTTGTAAATTCGAAATACATGTACCTATTGTTCGTGTCAAGCTCGATTTTATATTGTTGATACTAGGAAAGAAAACATTTCATTTTATTTGATTCAACGATCTTTCCCACAACAGGAAATTTTACCGGTAACATTTATTTTCTAATTCCACCATTGAAATTCCCACAAAGAAAACATGGTGCGTAGGAAATCATCACATTATTCACGTAGTACTGCACAATTCCTGTTGACACCGAATGCGAATGCGTAATAAGCGTGAAAGTGCCAGTTATTCTCATCAGACAATGCTGTTACAATGTCAGCAGTATCTGGGATATCAGCTTGTCAATTTGTGAGAAGTCAGCATGTTATGAATTGCGAAGATGATTTTACGTTATTAAGCTTTACGCCGCTCATTTCGCCATTGAGGATATTGTGTGCAGTTTGCAAAAACACTGTATGATTGATAAGTATATTTTATTTTACCTTTAATTTATGTGACTACATAACAATGTCATACCAAGATTTAATACACGAACTAGTATATCTATAGTTTTGAATCTAACTGTAGTATTCTCATTCACACTTGCTCAATCAAATTCAAGAAGACATATTAGACGGCGTGGAAATTTAACACCTGTGTGGTCAATTTATAACAATGTGTGGTCTTTAGCGTTGAACGTCTCACAGCGATGGTACGATGCGCAAACGCTTGGGGTGCGGCCGCCTCCTTCTGCGAGCAAGTAATGCTCGAGAAGGAGGCGGCCGGTCGGGTCAGGACCAGACTCCGGGCCCGGGAAGCCCGTGCAGAGCGAAGGCGAACCGGACGTCGGAGGTCACAGAACGACCTCCGTCCTCCACGAGCGCTGGCCTGGGGGTGACCGGTGGAGCCGCCTTACACCCTAGCAGAAGCAGGCCGCGGCGGCGGCGCAAAGTGCGCCTCCCCGTAACCAGGGCTAGATGGGGACATTTTGGTCCCCACAACCCGAAGGGGGCCATCTCGAAAGAGATGGTCCTGGGTCTGTCGGGGTGCGAGAGAATGCTTTTGGCAATCTCACCTCCGGCAACCAAGGACCCAAGATGGCGTGCGTTTTAGTCGGTTCGAGTCCAACATAACCACCTCCACCGGCTCTGTGGGGGTGGTATCCGTGGGGATTTATCGCACGATAAAAAAAAAGCGTTGAACGTATCACTAATAATTTATATAAAGTAGAGTGTAAGGAACTTCTCGACATAAACGTATTGAAAATAAATTAGTAGCTTACAAAGTTATGTACTGAGCGTAAAATCGGACAACGACTATGTGCAGACGATGTGGTTGCAGTAGCAGCCATAAAGCTACGCTTCCTTAACACGCGCTACCCAAGTTCCAGAACTAAAACAGCTAGGATTAGGTTCAACTTAGACTTTATGTCTATAAACGTAAGGTTAAAATTAGATAGCGAAGAGCTCAAGCAATATTAGATGCTTTACCATGTAGTGTTTGGTAACAGCGTGCGAAATAAACTATGATAACACGAAGGTATGTGCTCTTCGGTGTTAAATTTCCTCTTGCTTGTATCTAGTAACATGTATGTAAAAAGTGGCTTGTCCCAAGACAATGTCTCCAGTAATTATTTACTATTACGAGGGCGGTTTGCGATATTATCTTGATTCGTTTATTAATTGCTCTCAACGGACTCATTGATCAATTACACCAACGTTCAAATATTTATAGAGAAATAAATGTTTATATTGAATGATAAATAAATACTTTTATTTATTTTTTTATTGGACACGTCAATATGGCTTCACCTCACCTGGTGGTTAGCTGAGTTCGATCTCACGCCTATGACTTATGGAGGTTAGATGGCAGTCGATTCACAAGAACATATCGAATTTAGGCCACTTTGGAGACTTGTTTCAGTTTGATTCAGGAAAATCTAGGAGGATGGTAATCCAACAAAATTATTGGTTTAATTTATTATGCTTCCGCTATTGAATTTGTTTTAACCCGACTGCCGAAGGAAGAAGGGTAATGTTTTTTTAATACTATGTCCAGCAGTGGACTGCAGTGGGTTAATTGATTGATTGGCATCATAATGTCTAAATAGACTGATAACTGACTATGTATTTAATTATAATAAACATCTATAATGGTACTCTATTTATCATGGATACATAAATAATTCTCAATAATGATTCTTTTCAATCTAGAACCTTTTATATAAACACCAAATACATATTCTCAGAAATATACAAATTTGATTCTGAGTATCTTGTCTCTAAGAATATTTTATTACATTATACATACAGGATGAGTTTGAAAGTATTTCAATCTTGTACTAAGTTTTTTGTGAATAATTTAGATAGGTCTTCTCTCTAGAATCAGAAGTGATGTGATATTTTAAGTACTTTATTAATTCATATTGATCTCTCAAATCAATAGCGCCCGCGTGGGTTTCCAGTGAAATAGAATAGGGCCACCCCCATCTCTTACCGTGGGTGTTGTAGAAGCCAACTAAGGTATAGTCACCAATGTCCCCACTTTGTGGCAACGGCTCGATCCTTATTACTTGAACCCACAGGTGAATTTTTGTGTTAATTAATGCCTCTGTGGCGTGGCGGTAGTGTACGCGACTGCCACGCAGGAGGCGCGGGTTCGATTCCCGCTTAGTGCAAATATTTGTATGCATGAATATGGCTATTTGCATTGGTCTGGGTGTTTCTATGTATAATATGTATGTATTTACAAAAAAAAAAAGCATATAAGTATGTTTATCCGCATTCTAGATTCCATAACACAAGCTATAATAGCTTACCATGGGTCTAGATAGCGTTGTGTAGAATGTAGAATATTTATTTAAAAAAAAAAAACCTAACCCTCCGGGGATAAAGGCGTAATTATATGTATTTATGTTCGTAAAACATTGACGATAAATTATATAAAAGGTCGATAAATAATAATAAAATACTTTAATTTCTGATGATAACATTAACGCAAAATTTTGTCCGTGAGACACTTGTGGGAGGTTAAGGGTTAGAGGAAGTTTTATAAGAAAGGCATGGAGATAATGGTTCATATTATACACAGATGGCGTATGAGGTCAAAATTTCGGGGTCTAAGCTACAGCAAACCCGTCCAAATGCTGACTTACACAAGAGACTCTCTTCGGGACTTCTGGCTTGAGCATGGTGCAGGCCCCTCGTAAAATGCTATAATTACAGCATGGTACGGTATTAGTTACGTGACTTATTTGTAACATTATGTAACTTTGGTTTATAATTCTTAATTATAAAGTGTTTTATATACTTTTGTGATGTCCACATTTAGCTTTAAGAAAATAAATATTGCAAATTTACGTCTAAAAAATGCCGCAGTGGAGTTTGTTGCGCCGTTTCTTCTCCACCAGCGCCTCGGAAGCGGTGGTAAACTTAGATTAAGTAGAATTAAAATTGACGTCAATAAGAAACAATTTTACTGTTCAATATTGAAAAATAAATTACTATGACTATGACTATGACTTTGACTAGACGGCACAGGTTTTGCTATTATATTATTTGTGTATAATACACAAATAATCATAAACATCTTCATAACGTTCTTATAAGAACTCCTCATATACACACATAAAACAAAGTAAACAGAAAGGAAGACATAAGTAAGTATGTATGTATATTTCATGCCATCATCAGCGTGTTAACAGAAAGAAATATTTCATAAAGACCGAATCATCTAACAGCTGTTCTTTGATAAAATGTCGTGTTACGTAAAAGTGACGCGAAATTGCGTTGTTTTGTTCAAACTTATGTAGGTACATTCTGAGTACGAGCTTCTACATATGTTTTCACGAGAGTCGTAAGGTGGTCCAAATTATAAGAGTTAGTGCGTTATGACACAAAGGGTTATGGAATATGGTTGGTGAGAACCCGTAACAAAGGAACATAAAAATGTTAAGTGCCTGGCGTTACAAAGTATTTGTACCCGATGACGTGCCAGGCAAAACGAATTCTTTAGGACAAATATAGCCCTACTTTACCAGTTATTATAGGCCTAGCTATTTTTTTGCGCAATCTGTTCTGTTCAACTTGCTATTTGTAGGTACTTACTGTGTGATTTCTACTTTGAAAAAGATAGGTAATTTAAATATCCCTTTCCTGCCTCAATTTTACCATCGTGTGACTTGTTGTAGTTCAGAGAAGTGACAAATTGATATTAAGTACAATCTATTGTATTCTTGACAAAATTATAAGAATATATTCGTTTCTATATCAGATGACAGTAACTTGTTATTTTTCAGCTTGAGATGTGACTCGACGCAAAAGTATCAATACAAGTTGTTTAATAAAGGCACAACTAAATATCTATATCTCTTTCATGTTCAAAATCACGGCATTTTTCATGCAGAAAATGAAGTAATTGCACAATTTGTACCATACGACTACAAGCATGTTATTGCCATTATATCACGACATATCATTCGGAGATCTATTCTGTCGTATTTTTATAACAAATAAAGAACGTCTTTGAAGTGGCAATTTGTAGAAACTCTTTAACTTATACTTTTGTATTGAATCTAACAATTCCGAACTATAAATAAAAAACTAAATTTAACTTGTTCTGTAAAGTTATGCCGTTGCACCCAAGGAAATACGTAGTAAAAGTTAAATTAATTAAGTAAAATTAAAATGGCGTCAGATTTTGGTGTATACCACCAAAAGTATTTGACAGCCTCCGTGGCGTGGTTGGTAGTGAACGCGACTGCCACGCAGGAGGCGCGGGTTCGATTCACGCTCAGTGCAAATATTTGTATGCATGAGTATGGCTATTTGCATTGGTCTGGGTGTTTCTATGTATAGTATGTATGTATTTACAAAAAAAAAAAAAGTATCTAAGTATGTTTATCCGCATTCTAGATTCCATAACACAAGCTAGTTAAGCTATGCTTACCATGGGTCTAGATAGCGTTGTGTGGAATGTTGTGGAATATTTATTTATTATCATTTATTAAAAGTGTATAGGTATACATCCGGGTTTTATTCTTCAAGCTTCAAGCAAGTTTTAAAAACCAAATAATATTGTTCTAGTTCGAATATTATTAAAACTAACGACGTTGTTGAACGTTATAAAATTTAAAACACAATATCATAATTAATTCAAAAACATTATCATAATTTTTCATCCACAATACAAAGTACCAGCCTCGCAAATCTAAATACCTATTATAAAGAAAAAATAACAACAAAAAATTTGGACCACAATAAAAGTGTCGAGAAGTTGAATATCTAAATGAAATAAAAATAATGGACCTCATAGTAACTGATATAATAATAAAGTACATTCAATTTCCATTGTTAAGTTAATCATAAATTACATGTACTTAAGCAATGCTTCCGAAGATGCCCTCAAACCGTATTTAACCATTTGTTCGCAATAAAGATAATGAAATTGTGGAGAATACTGTAGTCTTCGTGGAATTATGTGCCGTCTCTCGATAGCCCTGCGGATGTTGTTTGCCGAGGGGTAAAAGCTGACCTTATGAGCTTATTATTGCTATGGAAGTTTTTGCTACATTTTTAAAAACAGCCAAAGCTCAAAGTCAAAATCTCAATTATAAATATAATAAGTTATTCATAAATATTAGAATTTTACACGGATTGGATGCATAGAAATTAATATAGAAAGATTTATATTGAGTTCACGAATGTTGATGTGATCACAGTATCCTTTAAACCACTTGCGATTTCAACCCAGTGCCAGTGGTTTTTGGTTACACCATTTATGTATTATGTATATCAATCAATAAGTCTATCGCAGTCCACTGTTGGACATAAGCCTCTTCCAATGTTGGGACTGCTGGGAGGCTTTGTTCTACTGTTTCCACGCTAGCCAGACGGGTCGGTATACGGTTTTATTTCGAGGTTTACTTCTCTTGCAGTGATATCGTCTGCGTATTTTTCGATTGTGAAAACGGAATTTTGAATTTCTTAGCCAAAGTATATAATATTACAAAATATTTTTTCCCATTTTACAGAATTTGACATACTTTCGGTAACCTGTTAGTATATTCTACTTACGTGAGATTATAAAAGGTTTTAACTGTAAGTAAGTTTGTATGTGTTATTATTTATACTGTTGACTGATGGCACTTGGTATAATTCATTGTTACACATATCAATAAAACTGCAGTTTTTAGGAATTAGAACATCCAAAACCTTTGGTAAATGTAAACCTTTGTGAATGCCGTAAGGCGAAACCGGTCAGGTGTAATACAATAAATACAGTGGAAGAAGTACAAGTGTTCTCAGTATGTGTATGTGTATTGTGTAATATATTACGATTGAAAATTTTAAATAGTCCGTGGCATCTTCCCAATGGCAACTGTTAAAACGGCAACTGCCGGTGGTCGTTGAGACAACATCAAAACATTATAAACCAACAAATCGACAGTAACAACGTTATCTTTTATTGTCTTATTTATATCCTTTCACAGAGAGATGTAGTGGAGGTTACGAAAGTTTAAGGTCGTGCAATTTATTTCACGGCCTTATAGTGAATTCCTTACTTTTAATACATACGTACTTCAAAAATAACCAGCAGACACGATAAACAGCCTCTTTTGACCCTTTAGATTTCTTTTATTCTGGTTCTCTATTACAATTCTTTTATACAGAATGCTTTGCACGAAACATCTTTGGTTATTTTTCTCTACATAAAATGCATTTTTTTTCCACTACGGTTTTCTTTGGGTTTAAATTATTAAGTAATTGAATTGAATTATAAAGCACGTATTGTTTTATATAGATCTAAAAAACTGTCAGGAAAAATATAATAACTCTCAAAAATTAAGTTTCAGAGCCGTGTTTCACCATACTTTACTCGAATATTTCTTATCTTTAATGACAACAACACTTAATACCCGTAAAAAGAATCATGTTATCTTAAAACCTTAACAGTCGCATAGTCAGCAAGTCTCAGTGAAAAGCTCACAACATACATAATATTTAAAGTTCATAAAGAACTTGAATGCTCAGATAATGGTGTTTATTCAAAGAAATGGTTATTTAAAATGCAGTAAAGGAAACTAATCTAGAGATAAAGTTATCAGTAAATAAAACATGACGTTCGTTGTGATAGCTGACACTTTGCAGCTTAAGTGCTTCGTGATTGGGCTTCCTTGTGAGATAATGGACAAAAATAACACTGATGTGTTGGTTTAGTGGTGACAGCCGCTATCTATCAGTGACTACAAGAGAAAACCTCTACATAACGAAATACAATTACGCTATAGCTAATTTAGTACGATACGTCAGAATAAATGAAAAGTTCCACCAATCTTATACCATTATCTAATTAAACTTTCATTTCTGTTATGAGAATACTAGAATACTCGCCTTTTCTCTTCTCTTTTATTTTCCCTTCTTTACCTCTGGCTGCTACTCCACTATTGCGCAATCATAGGCAAAATCTCACTAGACGAACCTTTTATTTGATCACTGTGACTATAACCAGTGTAAGCAAGCATCTTTATCACAGGTTGCTCTGCAATAGCTAGGAGAACACTAGCCCAACGTTGTGTTTAGCTATCTTAAATAAATCATTTAAATACTGGTTTTGAACAATAAATACCTATTACTATTACTAAGATACTCGACGATATGGCGTCATTCGCAAAATAATGGGTTCCAAATTAACCGAAGACCCGGAACTGATTATCCGGTAATTAAGCCTTGAAAATGACACTTCCGCTTCGCCATTTAACCAGTCAATTATGGCAAGACAGAGTTAAGAGATTTGTTACGCCCTTGGGAGATAAACTCGTTACCCAATAAAGGAACAGTTTGCCAAAGAGGCTCTCTAACTCCCTAAGGAATATGTATCAACATGCATTCGGCTGTTGTGAGAATGGTTTTTCTTAACCATGTGTTACCTCTTTTTCGTAGATATCTTATTAGACATGATCATAATTTGATACATCTGATGGCCAAAATGTTTATTTTATTTCTTTTATAAAAAAAAATTAGAACCGAAATTTCCTAATATTCCCTCTAACCGCTCCAACTAAGCTAAATTGCATGTGCTAAGAGTGGGTTCACGTTGGTAGTGAAATGGCCAGGATCGAAATTACATACATACATAATACATTTGTACATACATTTTTCAATAATAACACAGCGTTTTAGCGAGGTACATAATGTTTCAATTACCAACTATATAACATCAATACCCACAAATAGCTCACAGGATCATTATTTCAAACGATTTTTTATTTTAACTACCGTAAAATGGGGTGGCTTTGATTAAGTTTAGGAATAAATCGTTCTCTATTTATTTTTAATTTGAGACAACAGCTTAGGAAAAAAAACTGAATAATCGGTATTTTGAGTTGAGTACATACAAACTGAAAAAATAAATTAAAGTCTAACCCTTTTGCAGAAAAAAAATTAAATGTCGCTTATCAACTTCAAACGGTCAGTGGGGTCACTTTGATACCACCTGTTTTTTCAATCGTATTTGAAAGTAACCCGTAAAAGGAGCAAATCATAGAAAAACATTTTATTTTTCTGTCAATACTTTAAGATTTATTAATAGTTCAATTAATTTGGGGTGACATTGATTACAGGGGCTAATTTGATTAGTGAGGAGGACAGTTAGGAGGAGCGTATTATAGGTTAAATCAACATTCAAATAACAAGTTTAATATTAAAGAAATATTTATTAAAGTAGTTTGTACCTTTATAGTTTTATAAAATATTTAAAATGTAACCAAAATATTAAAAATATTATCACAATCTTCAAATTATATATAAGTAATGTTAACAAGTGACACTTTAATCTTATTATATCAGACTTTTTTATAATCTTAACAAATCAGACTTTTATATAATTATTTTTTTTTTATATTTATATAAAATATTAAAAAATTATATATATATATATATAAAATATAATATTTTATATATAAATATATAAAATATTATAAATATTAAAAAAAAATATTTATATATAATTATATATAATTAATTTTTATAGAATTAATTATATAAAGTGCCAAATGGTATTTTGTACGTTATTGAAGCCAAATTAATTGACATCTCCAGACTGGTAATTTTTTCGACAGCTTCCTCTAGCTGTTCTGGCGTGTAATTTTTATAATTTCTTGAGCCCGGCTTTTTTGTAATTGCGCACCATGTTTATTCCTGTAAAGGGGTGACTTTGATAAGAAATAAAACCTGTACAAATCGAAAGCGGCATGCAACGAGGCGACTTTGATTTCTATCAATATCGCCCCCTTGAAATTATCAAAGTAACCCCAATAACTTTAACAATAATAACTTCAAAAATTTTGCAAAAATAAAGTATGTGAAATTCGGAACATAATCACCATAAACCATGAAATGTATAGACATAAAGCTCAAAAAGAAAATAAAAGTAGTTATTTGGGTATATTATAAGTTATTATGACCATGATTTACTTACATTAATTGGATGTAACTTCGAGAATTATTTGTCACGTTGTCTGATGCGTCTGCGCTTTGGGAATGAATGACAATATGGCTGAAATATCAGTTCTACCAACACCAAAAAAATATTAGGACGCGTTCGGATATTTCATGAGAAATTGAGGTAAAAGTAAATTTTTTATGTTATCATCAAAGACACCCCATCGTTCTAAAGTCACCCCATTTTACGGTACACATTACAGGTTATCAACGATTTTTTTATTATTGTGATAATAATGACTTATGTCCATTAGCATTGACTGAAAGCAGCAAAAGAAAATAAGCAGTATCATTCTACAACTTTTTCACCATCCAACAAATATGTTATATACCTATAATATTTTATTTTTAGGTGCATTAACTTTAAATAAAAAAGCAGCTTGTATAGCCATGACATGCACTTTTTATGTACTTAGCCCTGTATTTATTCTAGTACTGTAACTTGAAAGATTTTATAAGTAATCTTGTTCTCCGTTATACTAAACCGTATGTAAGAAACGTAATTCTTGGTTTACGCAGCTTTCATTACGCGTAGTTGCTGCCGAGCATTTTATTAACGTGTTTTGTTCGACTATTTTTATGTCAACGGTCATCAAGATTTATTTTCGTAGATTATGACCAAGCATTAATTCGTAATTTTATAATTTTCAACCGAGAAACGATTTCGAATAGACCTTGATACCGATTAAAAGCACGTGCATGCAGACTTTCTCTAATGAAATTTAAACTTTATTACTATTATATTGCGCTTTAATGTGCACATTGAATATGTTACCGTTCCATAAAACTATTAGAAGTTTATTATTTTCCTTGAATTGTACCTATAAATGGTAACATAACTCATTGAATATTAAGAAAGCATTTTGATTTAGAAAGTTCTGAAAATGTGTTACTATAATATATAATTATATGAATTAATTAAGTATGTATGTTCGATATATTGTATATCTACCTATACTTAGGTAGCTATTGTGTTTATTTATTTTAATATAATATCTTTATTGTCAATTAACATTAATTATATATAAATCATGTCACCTTAATACTAAATAAATACTACACAGTATTAGTCGAATAACCCGCCCCTGATCGCTCCCGGTGCAAAGGTGCCCATCACACTAGCAGCATTTCCACGCTGGATTGCAACGGCCATCCTCTGCACCAGGAACGACCCGGAACGGGAGTCACCAGTAGCCTCTATGAGCCTCTGCCCAATCGCCTTTATAAGGCTTTTCGCGTCTCTGCCCCAGCTCCCCAGGGTCTCCACCGCTATTGGCACGAAGTAGTATTGCGGCTCCAACTCAGCGTACTTGAGTCTCTTCCTCGAGCTGGCGTCATCCGCGGCGGCCGACGGGGAGTGGATGGTGCGACTAAGGTGGCTGGCGGCTACAGTGCTGACACAAGTTGCGTCCCACAGCAGGCACTTACCGTTCTTCCAGGGCACCAAAGTCAGCCCGTCCGGTCTCTTACCGTCCGACCTACTCAGACCCGGAGGCTCAAGCACGCAGGGTACGTTCGCCGATATAAGGGCTCTGCGGACGATATCGTTCAGAGCGTGGTGTCGCGGAAACCTTCCAGTGCACCGCCGACAACTCAAAGCGTGATGGCCATCCGCTTCCACCATGGAACCGCAGGTGCATATGTGGGGTTCACACACCTTACAGCCCAGGCGTAAAGCCACTGCCACCCGCAGAGAGTCGCCGTCAAGCAGGGTACCCAGATGAGGAGAAGGTAGCGCCTGCAACCACGCTCCCGATTCCGGCTGTGACACAGCCCGCAGTCGAGCCTTATCGACCCCCGCAGCCCCGTCTAATAGTTGGGCTTGGAGACGCCTCACCCCTACCTCATCCCACGCTCGCTGAAGATGCCCCAGTTCCGGTATTGATGCACCCCCGTTGAGGGCCGACCAGGCCGATACAGCGTCGGACACAAAAGGCACGCTCGCCCCGTCACCATTAGGGTTTAATAAAGTAGTGACGAGGCTAGCCACCCCCTGCGCGGACGCCAGAAAAGCCGGGAGGCCCACATCACGCACGCAACGCACCCCCAGACCGCCACTCCGGATTGGCAGGGTCGCCTGACTCCACTGAGTCCCATCTAGGTTGACGTTGAGGACCGACTCCACAACCGATTTTAGGGCATCGTCAAAGGAGGAGACTTCCTCAGGGCAAAGCCAAATTGGGGTGGTCCGCAATAAGTACGCGATTTTTGGGAGAGCGAAGCACATGCGGAGCAAGACAATTGCAACGTGCGCGGGAAGACCCTTTAGACGTTCGTGAGCGGCCAGAAGAAGATGCTTTCGAACGGAGATGGCTTTAGGAACAGCAGAGAGAAAAATTGGTGAGCCCAACAGGTAGAAGTCCGAAGGAGAAAGCTCCTTGAGGCCAGGTAGGATGGTACTTAGACGAGAAAAGCATGTGCGAGCCTCAGTGCCGCAGGAGAAAAACTCGCACTTCGAAGGGTTCACCTCCAGACCCAGGTCTCTGAGGCTAGGAACTAAGGCCTCCAGATCCTGTACTACGTCTTCCGGTTTGCCTCCGATTGTGCCATCGTCCAAGTACCAAACGTTTAGGGCAGATTTGAGACTTTGGACCGCCTTATGTATAGCTAGGCTAAACACAAGCGGACCAAGAGGATCCCCCTGTTGGGCTCCCACCTTTGAAAGAAGGAGGTTGTTTTCATAGAAGAGGTTAGAAGGAAGTCTATACACTTGGTGAAGGAAAGGGTAGAGAGAAGGAATTTTTTCTTTGACCTCACTCAACAGAACGTCTCTTTCTAGGGTGTTAAATGCATTGCGAATATCCAGCTTTAGCAAAATTGCCCCCTCGTTCTTCGGGTCCATAACGAAGGCCCGCGTGGCGTGAATGGCGGCCTCGCATCCCAGACGCGTCCCAAACCCTAGCTGGTGTGGCTGTAGGTAATCGGCCATTTCCTCCTTGACGGCACAGCACGCCAATTTGGCAGTTAAGCGGCGAAATACGCTACCGACTGCTATAGGTCTTAAGCCGCCATCTTTTTTGGCCAAAGCAAAGAGGGAGGCCCCGTACAGATACGGGCACACCAGAGGGTTCAACTGACCACTGAGCAGGAAATTCACCAACCCGGTCAAGCACCCCACAAGACGCCTACCGCTCTCTCCCGCCGACACAGACGTCAACTCCTTGAGATGCCCTGGCCGAATTCCGTCCAAGCCCGCCGCTGAACCCGCGTAAAACGACCCAACAGCCGAAATCACGTCTCCTGTCGTGACTGTCACCGGAGTAAATGAGAGACCCGGATCCGGAGGGAAATTAAGCGGACGTGAGGGACCCGGATGCTTCAGCTCCAAGGCAGTCATTGTGCCGTGATCCCGATTTGCGAAGGAATCGTCGGACATCAAAAGGCGAACAGCACCTCTAAGATCCCCCTCGAAGACCTTTGACTCGATATTCTTCTGTAAAGATCGAGGGCCAGTGCGCGCCTTCGACGCTGATATTTCGAAGTCGTCACCGTGATCTGACGACAAAATATTATTCTTTACCTTTGTCGTCATATTTCCGGACGATTCCCTCGCAGGCACTCTCAACGCTGTGTAGGCAAACAAGAGAAGAGTGGCCCATTCATCCACGCCATTGCGACCGATGCATGAGTCGATAATGTCGCACAGCCTACCGGCCGCCTGACTTCGTGCACCCTTAGGGATGTGCCGGAGGACCGGTACATTACCCCTCAATGAAGCGAGTCGGTCCAGAGAACTCTCAGCGGACGACGGAGTTGACAAACTCCGTCCCATAGACGTACCCGCGTTGGTCAAAGAAACCGGTGAGACCGTACCCAGTCGCAGCACATCCTTGTGCATGCGTCCAATATGCACCCTCAGCCCGCGCGCGGAGAAAACACGGGAAGACCCCGGGCAGTGTGGGCACAATAATTGTGCAGAGCTTACACTCATGTTGGCTCCACTTATTTTGTCTTACTAGTCAAATCAACCAAAATCACAGGAAACAAACCATTATATTCAAAATGTAGCTTAGATACTACTAATAATTTGTTGAAAGTTATATACAATAATACCAATTATAATGTCAAAAGCAGTAAACAATAATAATTAACATCATCAATTAATAAAAATCAATTTCAATTAATTAGAATACAAAATTAAAATACAGATTAAAAAGTCAAACAGCAATAAGCAATAATAATTATTGAATAAAAATAATTATAATGCAAAATTGAAGACCTACAAATTTAAAATGTCGAAAAGTAATAAAAAAATTATATAAATTAATTAAGTAATAATAACAAAACAATAATAATCTGTTTAAAATCTTAACGTCTATTACCAAAAAAAAAAAACAAAAAAAAAAAAATTAAGAAGGCAAAAAAAAAATTATAAAAAAATACAAAAAGTAAAATGGGGTTCGATTTATGGTTTAATTTGAAACAAAAAGTCAATCGTCTCCAAATGAGAATTGAACTGCTGACGCCGCCGCCGTCGCTTCGCTGTTGTTAGTGTAACCCTCTTGCTTATGCGATAGGCTATCGTTACTTGTAGTTGAAGAGCGAAATATTGCACTACAAGTTATCGGCTTCGATTTTAGAGTTTAGTTCCCGCAGATGTTGTTATGTGGTAAGCGCTGTTAAAAATCCAGATTGTGGGTAGGTACGTACAATTCTTCACTTTTTGTCACACATAAATAACTGTTTTGTTATTAATTTAGTGATTATTATAATTTCTCCCAAACGCTAGGCCACTGCACCACCAAAATAAACAATCGCCCCCACTTGTTGGTATTGGTAAACGGATCACTGTTTGTTTATTTTGCTACACTCCCACTTCGTCTTGTGCAGAGATTATACGATTAATTCCTCCCTATTTCTTGATAAATTTCCTGGATAACGCTTGCACTTGAACTACTGCTTGTTAGAATTTATTTTAATTAATTTTAATTTATTTTAATTATTATTTCTTATCTATGACCACCCTGAAATGATTGTCTCCATTTTTTTCTCTCCATCCTATGGTTGCCTGGAAGATAGAATAAGGCGGCCAATTGTATTTACCTACCAAATTGTTATTACGTTTTATATGCTATATCCTTGGTGTACAATAAAGACGATTATTAATATTATTAAACTGACAAAGGATTTCAGATACCGGGAGGAAAACCTCGACTTATGTGAAAAAAAAAATGCTATAATGATAATAAATCTACCTAATCCATAGTTATTTCCATAAAAGTTATTACCTACAATAATATCCAAATAGCTTCATAAAGAACATGGCAATAAGCTAGACTAATGGTGATGAATCAATAAAACTTAATTGCATGTAAAGATACGCAACGATAGATTGCTTCCGGACTTGATTAAAATGTTTAAAACATCGATTACGCCCATTTGTGGTAATTGGCAAAGTTAATTTTAAATATTATTAGTACTTGGTCTTCAATGAATCGGTAGAAAATCTGTTGCAGTTGTGCCTGTAGCCAGTAAAGAGTTATATTATATAAGCCTATCCATACTTCTATACTAATATTATAAATGCGAAAGTAACTCTGTCTGTCTATCGGTATGTTACGCTTTCACGCCCAAACCACTCAACTGATTTTGATGAAATTTGATATAGGCGTTAATTAGACCAGGAGAAAGGACATAGGCTATATTTGGTTGCGATAATCGATATCTACGCGGGTGGAGTCGCGGGCAAAAAGTAGTAATTTATATGGTAATATTTTAGATTAAAGCCTTTCACAGAAGATCCATCTTTATTTATTTAAGATTTATGCACACACAAAACAATCATAATCATAATAGTTGGTACAATGATACTGCTTATTTCTACAAGAAATTTCTTCCAGCAGACCGGCGAGAGGAGATCGTGAAGAAAAGAAAAGAGTTGTGAATGTGTGTATGGTATCTTACATCTTAGTATTTCAGACTTATTATCAGATGCAGCAATATCAGAGAACCCCATTACCGATCAAACAAGTTTTACTTTCCTTAATACCTACTCGTTCTCCTTTTATTAGTGTACTTAAAGTATTTTATAGATGATTCACCTTATACCACAACCAAGATTTTTTTATTTGATTTAACAGATACTAAAAGGTCATCTGTAGCTCCGTGTCGTCGTTATCTCTGTCTTAATTTGTATCTAAGATCTTTCAAGACGATCGATCATTATCTTAAGCTTGAGCTGCGGTGTTCGTGTCATTTATTTATGAGATTGTTATTAATTGGTTCTGTTAGCTACTGTTTACTGTTTTATTTTATTTTTGTATATATTTTATATCCATGTTAAATTCAGAGTAAAAATACATCTATTCTGTATAGACCACTAAATTGGACTTTACAAAACGTCAATATAAAAAGGATACTAAAAACTAGCTGAGCAAATGGACCACCGTTGGTTCAAACTCTAATGTTGTTGATTCAAACAAAACATCAATTTTATTTTTAATCGTGTATTTCAGTCTAAATACAATATATGGTTGATTTAGTATCGACTAAAAAAAAAAATAATTTGCCAAGTGCGAGTCGTACTCGCACACGAACGGTACCGTACCATTATCTAATACAATATTCGATGTCCCTACCAACTTCAACACTATTTATAGGCAAATAATGTCTGTATAGACTGGACAACCGGTGTAGTGCTGATTACCAGGTATTTTACCCTAGTCAACCGCATCTACTATGTTTGGCTTGAAAAATATTTTACATCCCTTCTATTCGAAAAATGTCAAATGTCTTTACTGTCACTGTACCGGGGCGCAAAATAGCTCTTTTCTGTTCAGAGCCAGCAGCGGGCCGTAAAAGTGATTTGAATTTGGAACATTATCATTCATAGAAATCGAACTCAAATTGTACGGATTACTGGCTGGTACGTGTTGGCTGCACAGCGCGGGGTTACCTGTGCTAACTAAAAAAAAACAAAGAACGCCAATTACCTCTCTGTTCTTTAATTAGTACATTACCTATTTAAGTTGTATTTTGCAAAATAATATGAGTTCTACTTCGAGTTAAGGAAGTGACAATGCATTAACTCTTGAAACAATTAGATATTATAGAAGCTAACAATGCCGTACAAAACTTGTTACGCCCGAAATCTCGGGAGAAATAAATTTTCTCATAGAAAGGGGATGAAAAGTAGAGTGTATAACTCGGGAGCAAATTATTTTTCCCTCGGGCGGTGTACTTTGAATCCCTCGCTACGCTCAGGATTCTACGTTAGAATCCTTCGCTTTGCTCTTGATTCAAAGTAGCGCCCTCGCCGTAAAAATACTACTTTGCTCCCTTGTTATACAATCAGTCAGACAGTAAAGTGACATTTTTCGAATAGAAGGGATGAAAAAGTAATTCTTGGTTTACGCAGCTTTCATTACGCGTTGTTGCTGCCGAGCATTTTATTAACGTGTTTTGTTCGACTATTTTTATGTCAACGGTCATTGCACGGAAAGATTTATTTTCGTAGATTATGACCAAGCATTAATTCGTAATTTTATAATTTTCAACCGAGAAACGATTTCGAATAGACCTTGATACCGATTAAAAGCACGTGCATGCAGACTTTCTCTAATGAAATTTAAACTTTATTACTATTATATTGCGCTTTAATGTGCACATTGAATATGTTACCGTTCCATAAAACTATTAGAAGTTTATTATTTTCCTTGAATTGTACCTATAAATGGTAACATAACTCATTGAATATTAAGAAAGCATTTTGATTTAGAAAGTTCTGAAAATGTGTTACTATAATATATAATTATATGAATTAATTAAGTATGTATGTTCGATATATTGTATATCTACCTATACTTAGGTAGCTATTGTGTTTATTTATTTTAATTATTATTTCTTATCTATGACCACCCTGAAATGATTGTCTCCATTTTTTTCTCTCCATCCTATTTATTTATTTATTTATTTATTTATTTATCATTACACAAATAAACTTCAGCTTAAATTATACAAGTATAAGTATAGGCTAAAATAGTTCATTAATAAGATTAGGTAGCATCTGCAGCCGAACTAGGACGAGCCTGTATCTCAGCTTACAGCGCCGATCCCCACCGAAAACATTACATAGGTTCATAGCCCTACTTCGGATTTTATAAATTTACAAATAACAATAACAAAATTAAGAAAAGTAACACTGTCGCATGTGCGTGTGTGTGTGTGTGTGTGTGTGTGTGTGTGTGTGTGTGTGTTTGTGTGTGTGTGTAGGTGTGTGTGTGTGTGTGTGTGTGTGTGATCTAGCTCTGTATCATTATCAAATCTTCTGTTTCGTCATAGGTAAGACTTTGTAAGTAATTATATGTATTTTTCTTAACCAAGGCCTTGGTTAGTGGGTATATATTAAGAATTTTATTAATTTTATTATACAAGAGCGGCCCAAGGAAACCAGAAAATTGCCGAAGAAACGAAGTGTTCGGCTTTTGCAGCCGTGGACACACATTGTAGCTTCTCCGCTTTTTACACTGATTAGGGTCAAACGCAAGCTTGCCATGCTGTAGTAGTACCATCTTTTGTATAAACAATTGCCTTACAGTGAGGACATCACAATACTGGTATAGAAGCGTAGTAGGATAAAGGGTAGGCCTAAACGTACATACCTTCAAAACGGCACGTTGGGCCACCTCAATACTTTTTAGTGTACTTTTATGAAGCCCACCCCAAGATGTTATACAATACGTAATAATTGACTGACACAAGGCGAAATATATTTGTTTTAACAGTGTAGGATCTGCAACATTTCTCAAAGTTCTGAAGACGTAGATGATTTTCCTCACCCGAGCAGAGAGGGCCTTAATATGTTCTTTAAAAGAGAGGTTACAGTCGATAGTTACACCTAGATATTTTATTTTTTTAGCACATTCCAGTGGCCCGCAGACGCAGTCGTTAGAAGAATTGCACTGATGGTAAATAATATTATGTCTCTCGTTAATGTGCACGTTTCGAATAGAGAATGTCATTAATTTAGTTTTATCTACGTTCAAAGTTAGCATGTTACGATTGAGCCATGTTTGCACCATATTAAGACCGGTTTGGGCGGCGCTGTAGGCCTCATCCCAATTATTAGCGGAAAAAAGAAGAGCAGTATCGTCCGCGTAGCAAATAACTTTGCCAAGGGGCAGCTTTAAGTCAGAAAGGTCGTTAATGAAAATTAAAAATAAAGTTGGACCCAGAATGCTTCCCTGTGGCACCCCGTAGGTAACAGGAAGCTCGTCACTAGTGTATTTTCCCACACGCACACACTGAAACCTTTCCGAAAGGTAACTTTCAAAAAGCTTCAGCTGAACTCCCCTTACAC
Organism: Eilema sororculum; assembly: GCA_914829495.1. NCBI lineage: Eukaryota > Metazoa > Arthropoda > Insecta > Lepidoptera > Erebidae > Eilema > Eilema sororculum. The sequence continues at coordinate 7,971,044 of OU618547.1, forward strand.
CAAGCGCCTCCAGCTTTTTTATGAGGTAAGGAATCGAAATGGTGTCGAAGGCCTTCGCGAGGTCAAGAAAGATTGACAGACATTTTTTCCCTTTGTCAAGGGCACTGCTGATAAAGCTAGTAAGTTGATGGACTGCTACGTCCGTTGAACCACCCTCCCGGAAGCCATGTTGATTACTGGATAGCAAGTTGTATTTTTGGAGATAGCCGACCAATCTAGTATTAATTATTTTCTCCAGTATTTTAGATAAAGAAGGAAGGATAGATATAGGTCTGTAATTCTGAATAAGATTTCTATCTCCACCCTTATGTATAGGACGAACTACGGATTTCTTTAAATGATTCGGGAAGATACCAGTCCGTAGACAAAGATTAAAGATGAATGTAAGTGGGGGCACCAAAATGTTTTTAAATTGTTTGAGAAAGTTGCTAGATATTTTATCCAGTCCAACCGAACATATACTTTTTAGGCCATTTATATGTCGCTCTACTTCACCCTCATCAACATCGTCAAGTACGAATGAATGCAGCTGCGATACACTAGGGGAATCAGTATGTACAACAGGATTTCCATTCATCATCCGACACTTTTCTGCTAGAGTTTTTCCTACATCTATAAAATACTGGTTAATAGCATTCACTGATTGCTTGGGGAGGGAAGATGCGTTTAACAATTCAGTGGGAGAGCTTTTATCCTTAGTCATATGGGTGATGTTTTTGACGATATTCCAGGTCTTTTTAGGATCATTCTTAACCATCTCTAGTTGAGTTTTGTCGTATGAGGTTTTCACTTGTTTTAAGATTAAATTACAGTAATTCCTATAACGTCTATATGTTGTTTGAATTATTTGATTATCTGGTGACCTTTTCGCTTTATGATGCAATTTGTCTCTGTTTGTCATGCATCGCAGCAGACCCGGTGTGATCCAAGGCTTTAACAGTCTTTTACGTCTCGATAAATGTACTGTTTCCGTATTATTATCTATTATTGTTTGAATGTTTGTAACCAGATAATTAATTGCATAATTTGGATCTAATGATTGATATATTGGACTAAGGTTAATATTATTCATATCATTGAAAAGTGTGACTGTGTTTGTTTTTTGCATTGTATCAGTTCCACACCGCCAACGTTTTTTCCCTTCCATACACAATAGAACGGGATAATGATCTGTTAGGGTGGTTTGAGGGACTATCGTGTTAGCGGGAAACTTTGACTTTAATAACACATGGTCTATACACTTGCCACTTGCAGGCCTAGTAACTTCTGTATGTGCAGGGAGAAGACCATGTGTAGCCATTCGATTGAGATACCTTTCCCCAGCAAATTCAATCCTCTCGCTATTAATTGCAATATTAAGATCCCCAATTACTATAATATTACTTATGTGTGATAGGGTTTTCAGCATTTGGTCTAAAGAGTCCAGGAAGTTATCTATACTAGTGTACGATGGGGATCGATATATACTAACAATTGCAGTATGAGTGGATGTAGCAACCAAACAGTTGCAATCTTGTAGGCCGGGCTCATAAATAGTGAAATTTAGATGGTCCTTGTAAAATAATACAACTCCATCGTTCTGGATAATGTTATTAGTAGTTGCGCTAGTTCGGTAGCCCTTAATTGTTGGTAGTGCGTCAGCCTTATTTGTTAGCCAACATTCCGTAAGAACGAGTACGTCACAGTCAATTTTAAGTCTGCTCAACATTATTTCCAGGCCAGAGAAGTTGCAATTGATACTGCGAATATTTTGTGTGAAAACAGTGAAGGAGATTGATGAAACATCAATATTTTTATGGCAAGAGTCTAGGTCACAAGACAGGGAATTCGAGACCGCCGCATCATCAATATCGTTAGTTAAGTCATTTATGGTGTTGAATTTTGACAAAAGTGTTTAATTGGGTAATTAATTGAGATAGACAGGTAAATTCTGAAGTTTCCGCTAATATAACTTTGGCCAATTCATAACAAAAAGTAAGTGTCGGTATAGTTGTATGCAGTATATTTGGTGTGTATATCATGAAATTTGAGTTTAACATTCTGATACAGAGTGGGTTGAAACGTAAGTGTGATTTTGTATATGTGTGTATATTATAAAAGTATGAAACAGTAAAACATGCCTTTAAATTACTACCTAGTACTAGTCATGCAGATATATTATTCCTTAACTTTTCAAGATCGGCTTCAGAGTTAATCCGAGTCTGACCATCATTTGCAGTTTTGCGTAAATAAACTATGCCATGAGATGTCCAGCAAAAAGAATACCCATGCCCTTTTTGAAATTGTCGTGCCAGAAAATACAGCCTCTGAGTTTTATGGGTTAGAGTCTCAGAGACAAATATTGGTTGCACTGGTGATGGAAGCTTGAGATGCGTTGTGTTAAGTTTTTCCCCCTTATTTTTGGTTTTATTGAAGTCGCGTACTTTCTGTAGTATCTTTTCCTTTAATATTACAGTATTTAGTTCCATCACCACAGGTTGAGTATTTTCTTTTGATTTGATTCTGTATACATCTTTTATGTCAGACAATTTAATATCCGTATCCAAGGACTTTCCCATATTCACCATCAATTCGCATAGTTGATTTTTGGTTTCCCCATTTCTTTTAGGTATATTTCGTAGCTCCAGTCCAGTCGCACGGGATTTTCTCTCAAGGTTTTCTATTTTTTCTTCTAATTGCTTAATAATTTTCTTATCATCTTTTCTTTCAGATTCCAGAGAAGAAATACGCTTCAAAAATTCATCATGTTTGCTAGACATGACCTCCACGCCTCTTTTCAATTCGTTGTTTTGCTCTATAATGTCCTCCAGTTTCAGCAATAATTTCTCATACCGAGCCTCTTGGGCCTTCACGAATTCCGAAAAAATGCTTGAGGTAAGGTCTCCAGGGTTTAAAACCTCCTCACCACCAATTTTTCTCTTTTTTCGTTCAGCCGCATTGAATGGGATTTGCGAGAGATCAGGTGTGGAATCATATTTTTGTGACATGGATTCGCTGTCCAAAATTCGCAGACTTGCAGTCTCTGCAGCCGATGGCACGAAAGGAGAAGCAGGCGGTGATTTTCTATGAGACATTTTAATTCAGTGTCAAATCTCATGAAATACTGACGTCTGCTATCGACAGGTTCGCAGCAAAGATTGTTTAGTGTTGGGTAATCAAATTTGTACGTTGGCAAGACTATTCATATTTTTCACCAATGGCAACACTGAGCAGAGGCAGATGACAGCACGTTGACACATAACATTGACAGACAGATGTCAAATTGTTGGCGGATGACGTTTAACTTGACAGTTGACGTTTTGTTTGACGGATGACGTTAAATTTGACAGGTGTCGTTACTCAGATGACATTTGACTGAGGTGATGCAAGTATGTGAAGTAACTCACCCAACCCTTTTTGTCTCCATAGTTGCTGTCTTCCTCTAACACTGACTCTGCGTTCGCTTACTATTTATGTGCGCCTGGTACTTCACTGGGATTTTGGTTGTTATTTTATGTTATTTATTTTAATTAAAAGCAATACAGAGCACACGTCTGTTCGCTGCCGCGGTCCGGGGGGAAGGGTTATGGTTGCCTGGAAGATAGAATAAGGCGGCCAATTGTATTTACCTACCAAATTGTTATTACGTTTTATATGCTATATCCTTGGTGTACAATAAAGACGATTATTAATATTATTAAACTGACAAAGGATTTCAGATACCGGGAGGAAAACCTCGACTTATGTGAAAAAAAAAATGCTATAATGATAATAAATCTACCTAATCCATAGTTATTTCCATAAAAGTTATTACCTACAATAATATCCAAATAGCTTCATAAAGAACATGGCAATAAGCTAGACTAATGGTGATGAATCAATAAAACTTAATTGCATGTAAAGATACGCAACGATAGATTGCTTCCGGACTTGATTAAAATGTTTAAAACATCGATTACGCCCATTTGTGGTAATTGGCAAAGTTAATTTTAAATATTATTAGTACTTGGTCTTCAATGAACCGGTAGAAAATCTGTTGCAGTTGTGTCTGTAGCCAGTAAAGAGTTATATTATATAAGCCTATCCATACTTCTATACTAATATTATAAATGCGAAAGTAACTCTGTCTGTCTATCGGTATGTTACGCTTTCACGCCCAAACCACTCAACTGATTTTGATGAAATTTGACATAGGCGTTAATTAGACCAGGAGAAAGGACATAGGCTATATTTGGTTGCGATAATCGATATCTACGCGGGTGGAGTCGCGGGCAAAAAGTAGTAATTTATATGGTAATATTTTAGATTAAAGCCTTTCACAGAAGATCCATCTTTATTTATTTAAGATTTATGCACACACAAAACAATCATAATCATAATAGTTGGTACAATGATACTGCTTATTTCTACAAGAAATTTCTTCCAGCAGACCGGCGAGAGGAGATCGTGAAGAAAAGAAAAGAGTTGTGAATGTGTGTATGGTATCTTACATCTTAGTATTTCAGACTTATTATCAGATGCAGCAATATCAGAGACCAGAACCCCATTACCGATCAAACAAGTTTTACTTTCCTTAATACCTACTCGTTCTCCTTTTATTAGTGTACTTAAAGTATTTTATAGATGATTCACCTTATACCACAACCAAGATTTTTTTATTTGATTTAACAGATACTAAAAGGTCATCTTTAGCTCCGTGTCGTCGTTATCTCTGTGTGTATAAGATTCATATTTGGACTACGCAAATATGATCATATTTCTGAATTTCGAAAAAAACTCAAGTGGTTACCTATACGCCTTCGCCGGAATGCTCATATTCTTTCCATGTTGTACAATATTTTATTTAATCCCGTAACTCCCTCATACCTCAAACAACGTTTTGAGTTCCTGCACAACACGCACTCGAGGGTTTTGAGATCATCGGAGAATCTGAGATTGAAAATGCCGAGTCATTCCACCAACTTTGCCGACAAATCCTTTTCGGTCCAAGCGGCTCGGTTGTGGAATGCTCTGCCCGTAACTATTAGGCGCGCTCAGTCCTTGCCTATATTTAAAAGACAAGTCAAAGAACACTACCTAGTCTCTCTGACTGAAGTGGAATAAATAACTTTCCTCGATTATATTATGGTAAAATTTTAGTATTTATGTGTATATTAATTTTATGATATCTATGATATTAATAGTATGTATGTTTGTATATTTATGTATATCTACCTATACTTAGGTAGCTATTGTGTCTATCTGTTCTATATATATATCTGTTATCTCTTGGTTATTTATTATTATATTCTATGTACACCAAACTGCCCGAAATATTCTTTTCCTATTTTTTCTCCATCCTATGGTTGCCTGGAAGAGATTGCCGCAGAGCGATAAGGCCGCCAATTGTATGTACCTACCGAATTGATATTATGTACCTATTGTAATGTTATATCCTTGGTGTACAATAAAGACAATTATTATTATTATTATTATTAATTTGTATCTAAGATCTTTCAAGACGATCGATCATTATCTTAAGCTTGAGCTGCGGTGTTCGTGTCATTTATTTATGAGATTGTTATTAATTGGTTCTGTTAGCTACTGTTTACTGTTTTATTTTATTTTTGTATATATTTTATATCCATGTTAAATTCAGAGTAAAAATACATCTATTCTGTATAGACCACTAAATTGGACTTTACAAAACGTCAAGCTGAGTGCCACCACTGTTAACATGGTAAATGTTTACGATGGTGACCCTCTTTCCGAGACTTTGCCTTTAGCTTAACATCAGGCGAGGTGAAGTCAAATTGACGAGTCCTGTATAAAAAAAAAAAAAAAATATAAAAAGGATACTAAAAACTAGCTGAGCAAATGGACCACCGTTGGTTCATAATTTCAATGTTATTGATTCAAACAAAACATCAATTTTATTTTTAATCGTGTATTTCTGTTTACATACAATATATGGTTGATTTAGTATCGACCAAAACAATTTCTCTTAATATCACCATTATTCAAAAGAATGAAAATTTTTAATCAAGAACAAAGCACACACATGTACACATGAAGGTCTAATAAAAATCATTAACGAAAATCAACCTACACGTTCGTACGTATATACGCTCCCAACTGGCTGTGACACGTTTCACCACGACCACGGCAATCAAAGTTGTAATTAGCAACTAGTGAAACAGCAAATTAAACGTCCTTTCATGTGACAAATTTACGTGAGTCTAACGAGAACTGGATTTTCCGCCAGTTGAGGCTTTATTTTATTCAGTTTTGTTTTTTTTTTATGTGCAAAATGAATAAATCATGATTAACATAACCTGACTTCATAATTTAATTTAACTAAACTAAGTCTAGGGTTTAATTACGTTGAATGAATTTGATCCTTTAAGATTAAAAAATAAAGATGACTTTTTGATTGTTGCTAAATTAACCTTGCTAAATTGCTACAAATTTTTGTTAATTACTAGGGTTTGGTTCCCGGGACGCCTCGTGTCTCGAAGTCCCGGGACTTTTGTGAAATTTTGGCTGTCTCGAATCCCGGGACTTTTAAAATGGTCCAGGCCCCTGGGTTAAGAGTCAATGGCATTGAAATCGAACTAGTTCGTAAAATTACGAAGAATACTTATGTTAGATTATACTGTCTCGAGTCCCAGGATGGCATGGCCAATTGGCAAGTGGCATGGGCAATGGACTGCTGAGACGAGGTCTCGGGTTCGATCCCAGGTTTACTATGGCACACACCAATGACTTTTCGATGCTTTTCGAAGTTATTTGTGTATTTATCGCAGGTTTATAAGTACCCGGTTAATGGCAATAGGCTCGCCACCTATTACATTGGGACCTAAATATAAACTGGCGAAATGTGGGTGCTAGCAACTCTGCCTACCCCTTCGGGGACTACAGGCGTGAGGTTATGTTATGTTATTTCCTTAATAATAAAAGCTTGTTAAGAAAACAAAATATAGGTTTTCCTCGTTACGATTTGATAGTATCATAAAATGTTAGAAAGTTACGTACGTTTTTTTTTCAACTCCGACTCAATGGATTATCCGAGTGCAACTGGAATTTTACAAAAATATTTGTAGAATTTTTGCAACTAGCTCAAAGTAAAACTCGGGCACCAGTGAATAATACAAACAGTTGTCCGTGACACCTGACGCAGAACTAGATACAGCGGCAGGTAAAGTAATTTATTAAACTGCTTTGCCAAATGTAAAATTGAATTAAATATCCTAGGTAGTATTGAATGTTCCATAAAAATAATGATCTTACAAAATAAAATCTTTTTATCATATAAAGTAAAGCCAACGAGACGAGAGAAAAAAGGTACACAAAGCGACCACTACTCGTTTGAGTTAACATGGCACCTGGCTCAAACCAGTGACGTTAAAAGTACTTACTGCAAAAGAAATTTTGAATTTTCGAGAGAGCCATATTTTATTAGATTAATTTCTTACATTCTTAAATATTGATTATCATAATTAAATAGATTTCTAATCTTAAGATTAAAAAATAAACAATATTCATGCCATATCTTTCTTATGATATGCTTGTGTTATACATTTTGTTAAGCTAAAATCATATCGAATTAGGTAAGTAGGTATATTAAATAAAAACACTGTAGGTGAATCTACATTTTTAGACTTTTCTTTCTAAAAAAGGAAATTTTAATGTAAATATAGGGATGAAATGTTATCCCATTAAAATGTTTCGATTGTTTATCTGTACAATTGGTTCATCCTTATACCGCACCTCTTATTCTTAAACCAGGTAAAGCTATTTCTATCGTTGATTTTTTGACCTCAAATGACAACACAACACAAGGACGCCGGACGTTTCGCTAGAACTAGTTGGTGACCAAATGAGTCATTTGGCGTATGGAAGGCTCGTTACTCGATTACCTTCATGATCATTTCCTTTTTCATGGATCTGACCTAGGACTTATATTAACCACCTATATAAGGTAACCCGAGCACCATATCGTTTGCTATAATAGCACGTAACTATAAACCCAAGTGGCTTTAGTTTAGGTAATCTGTGCCGCTACGCAGGAGGCACGGGTGCAATCCCCATTTAGTGTAACTATTGGAAAGGATATCGCCGTCCCCGGGGAATAAAATGATAACTTGCAGTTAAACACAACTTTTCAGGAAAAATTAAAAACATGTTTTCAACGATTACTCCGGAATTACTGGGAATAGGTGCGTGATAGTTAGGTTTTCTAAAACGTAATTTTTTCTTCATTTGAATCGTTTTAGTCGAATTTGCCTAACACCTGTCAAAATTAAGATAATTAAAGAATAAAAAGTTAGTGTAAATGAATCATCATCAAAGTTGTATAATGTCAATTAGCATTTTATTCTCCGTTCAGCGTGATCAGAAAGAAATATGATACTCGGTACTTATCATTTTCTTCTACGAGTTTTTGGGATGGGAGTGATGATGATAATACTTTAATATCATTTTATTCTCATAAATGCTGCATCGAACGTCATAAGTCGTCGATCCGAACTTCTTAAGTCGTTAGACAAACGTCTTTATACGAAACGAGAGGATGGTTTTGAACGAGAATAAAAAGATAACATGCATTTATCATATTAAGATATATGTTTTTTTACGAGAATATAATTCTATTACTATTTGTCAATATAGCAAGTGAGGATACGTTTATGGTAATATTACCTATATTATCCTTTTATTCCCGTTCTTTTAGGCCTGTCATAATTCTTCGAATACTATTGTAATTTTTTGCAACTTTGTAAATAATGGTAAAAAAATTACGAAAAAATTTAAGTAGATGTATTAACACTCAAAGATCTCAAAAATGACATAACATTAAAATCAAGATAATGGTATCATTTTATTCCCCGGGGACGGCGATATCAAAGGAGATCACAGCAGAGACTAAACATGCCAAACTCAAAGAGGACATAATATTTTAGTGCCGTCAGCTCCTTTAGTGGTAGTTTACTGCCTGAATAAAATTATGACAGTAGGTTGTACACGTGCATACTAAGAGTGAAAAAGTCCTATTCATTATTTTTATAATATTATATTGATGGATTAGTTTAGTTTTTGCTACGTTGATGATTACCGCCGTTGTAATAAGATTCTTATATTGATAATGAGATTAATTGAAAGCGTGGATGCATGTTTGTTAGGTATTTAATCAAACCACACAACGGTAGAACGAATCTGGATGAAAATTGGCAGAGATAGAGAAATAAAAAAAAGGAATCCTTCTTATTCCGATTAATTCAATTCAAAAAATTTAAAGAAATACATACTAATATGATAAATGCAGAGTACAGTAAATCTGTATGTTATAAAGTCATAATCTATGGGCGGAAGGAGATAATGGTGGGAAGTGTTGCCACTGTAAAAAATATGATTATTTATTGTAGGAATAGAAATTATTATATATTTTAATTATAGCTATTTTGTAACATTTCTGTGTATGTGCTGCAGCTGCGAGAAATAAATGTATTTTCTTTCTTCTTTCTTTCTTTCTAAAGTATTGTGACAAAAACTCAATAAAGTAAATTTCAAAATTCCAAACGTAACAATAACAAAACTCAACAAAATCTGATAATAAAAATCTACGATATTAACATGTACAACAGTCACTGTGATGCGGACGCTACGGCAGGACGAGAGCGGGGCATCGCGCGGAGAAGCGGGAGGAGGGTTGTTTGCAAGGCCAGGTGCCATGTTAACTCGCACGAGCTATAGGTACTGAGTTACGTTGCGATAACTGTTTTATTTTCTCTGTCCTTTTCGCACATATCAACGTACGCGACAATGGCCGAGCGAAAGCTGTCGTTGCGTGTCAGCACAGCGGTCCTAAACTGTCAGATCCGCCATCTTATAAGCAATTTCATTCCTGCCTGGAACGCGCTTGAAGTGATACGTAATCATTTTCAAATAAAAAAGTTTGCAACCGCTGAAACATTGTTTACCTTTATTCTCTCGCTTCGTTGGCTTTACTTTAGGTTGAAATGATAAAAAAATTCAAATATTATTGTCCTTGTTAATAATGACAAATAATTTATTACATCTGGTTAATATTTTTACGCGTATTACATCCGGCTATTTCTAAACAGTATCATAATCCTAATTCTCTTATTTTGTGTGTTAAGGACTACACAGCTGTATCGAATTAATAACGAAAGAAAACTGGAGCAGTATGTGTCTATTTTAACCTATATTCTGATTCCCACGGCTGTGATTGAGGATTATAATAGTGAACCTATATAAACACAAGACAAAGTCCTTAAAAAATGTGACGGAAATTTCAAATAAAATATTTAATGTTTGCTATGTATTGAGTAATGTAGGCACGCACGGTCCAATTGTCAAGAATAATTTATACATCACAAAGATTCCGCGGTTTAAAAAAGCGATAAAGTTTTATTTCTAAATACGAATGTATTTTTTCTCTATTATTATTAGTAGATAGGCATTTTAGTCCATCCATCGCTCAGATTTATCAGTTTCTTGTCGTTGCATATTATTTTGCTCTGGGAGAAGACTTTTGAAAGTTTAATGACACAAGAGGAAGCTTGTAAAGTCTACGGACTGTTGTATAGGGGGAAAAGGGCGTGATTATATGTCAAATGTATGAATACAGAAGATATTTCACTCGAACAAATGCACAATTAGTTAAATATAAATATTTCCACAATACATCCAGTTGCTGCGGTCAGCTCGTGTGGTCAAAATGCAATTCAGTGTCTAAAATTCGATTTAGAACTCGTCCTATTTTAGAGTATGGTCGTGGCTAGTAGTGGTCATTTAATCTCTATTTTTGTGTTGCGGTAAGCTATTCAACGGTTAATTGAACTTTATACATTAATCGGTACATGGTAGTTTTGTGTGCTACTAATTATTGGGCTGGAATTTTGAGCTCGACCATTAATTATTGCGTACTGTGCGTTTCCATTCTATTGTGGCGATTTATTGGTTTCAGTAGTAATCGGTACCGAATATCTGTAAATATTACAGCATGCCTTATTATCGTCTGAAAATGTCAAATATTTTCTGAGGACGTAACCTAGCGTACCTAATTCTTAAGGTACATACAGATCTTAAAATCTGGTGGTTGTGAACACAATATATTGTCGTTAATGATCAAATTTTCTTTTTTTTATGGATTACGGAGGCAAACGAGCAGACGGATCGCCTGATGGTAAGCGATCACCGCGGCCAATGGACACCCGCAACACCAGAGGAGTCACAAGTGCGTTGCCTTCCTTTTAAAAGAGAGTACGCTCTCTCTCTTGAAGGTTGAACAAGAAAACAACATCGACTATTAATGTCATTATTAATTTGGCCGTAGTTACTAACTATCTAACTAGCAATTTTAAATGATGTAGTTAAGTGAAACTTCATTGCAATTAGGTATATATTGTTTTTTCTTGTAACTCTACGCAAATGGATCTGTAGAACATGTTATAGAACATCTATGAACCATTGAGTGCATAATAGTCACGCAATTTTGTCTAAAAAGGAGATTAGAAACCAATATAAACTGTTTCACACTACAACTCTAAAGTGATAAAATGAAAATCTCTCGCTCGAGCAGGCTTCGTGATGGGAAAAGTACGAATTTATCCTTTACTACCAAATATATATAACACACACACATACCAACGTTTTATATTACAAAATGTTATGTTGAATAAGTAAGCTCTAACCTAAGCATTCAATCAATCAATTAGCCCACCGCAGTCCACTACTGGACATAGGCCTCTTCCAATGTACGCCATTGCCAACCTAAATATTGAGTTTTAGATATATAGAGCTCGTGAGCATGAGTTTGAATGTCGTACAAAAATTTTCACTAGAGAAAAGACATCAAATCGCCATTAAAAAATGAATTACATATCAACACAACTAAAATTGAACAAGTAAATTTCAAATCACTTTCCATTCAATATTCATCATTTACCTGTGGCGATAATAATTACTAGCCATAAACTAAAATTATCCACGAAATTAACTGCTGTAATTACATGTGCAGCATTAAAGCAATTAAATGAAAGCTATTTACTGTACATAAAGCACTTGACTTGGCGTTAGAAAATGTCGATGTATAAACATAATACTCGTATCTCCAGAGGACTGTCACGAAAACCAGTTGCAAGGTACACTTGTAGGTACTTTATGTTTTCTAAACTTTCGACATATTATTATGTATACAATTTATCAACAGTTTATAAGTTTTCCTACGTACTGTCACATTATTTATTAGACTACCTTATGTCGGAACTGTTGGGCCCGTTCTAATTAAAAATAATAATAAACCGTTAAATTATTTTATGTTTGGGCTAACATCAAGCATAGTATGTGAAATATTAGTTTATTTAATTAAATATATAATTAGTCTGAGTATTGATGCTTATTATATTCGTACAATATGGTAGGAATATAATAATTTTTTTTCATGTTGTGGTAATCCCCACTACTCCCTGCTGAACACCGTGAGTACTTGTGCCGGAATATTGCACACAGCGCCTGTTCAGACACGGCGGGAACCGCGCGACAACCGCGCGGTCATGTCTGAACGGTTCAATAGATATCTATGTAAATAAGAGACAAAGTGGGAACCATGCGGTTCCCGCCGTGTCTGAACAGCGCCTTAGGTTAATCCTGCACCAACTACGAGTAGCCGTTCCGGTCTCTAAAGCCTCCACATCCGTTTATTTCGTGATAGAGAAAACTACAATTTTGTAAAGGAAATAGATTAGTCAAAGATATCTACAAGTAGCTAAGATATAATATTAAATACACAATAGTGTATCAACATAACATCGTGGAATCATAGAGTAAAGAGAGTAAAGAATCTCGCTAGGTACCTGCTACAAAATCAACTAAACAACCTTTTGATCAAAGAACAAGCAATACCCCGTAAGTAATATTGCAATCATTTAGACGTATGAAAAGGGCGATTACGATTAGGTTACGTCAATGCTAAAGTTATTGACTGTAAGTAACTAAGAATCATTTGTTGTTTGACCCAATTTTGACAAGCAACACAGTTTGGCTTACTGACCCTTGGTTCGAACATACTGCCAAATAACATGCGTATGTTTTCCATTATATTCACACCTCGACAAGTTACGTCAATATTTACTATACAACTTTTCTCTTTGTCACCGCATATAAGGTATAAAAGAATGAAAGTGGAAATAACTTGAATAACAAAACGGGATATCATTAAAAAGATCGAGTCATGTCCCAACAAAGGGGGAAGATTAAACGGACTATCCACAGTTTCGAATAATCCTTTACAAAATAAAACGAAAGGGAGCCATCGTTACACCGACTAGAAACTTTTTCAATATCTGCCTCAATAACAATGGGTGACATTTTTTTCTCTGTATACTGGCACATAAGCTTTGTATACTTTTTTCCTGGATAACCGTATCAATTTTCTCTACCAAATTAATTCTGTTTGCATCATTGTACAGAATTGAGGCTTTGGGGAAATGAAATTAAGTAGTGCACTCTTCTGGTTCCTTGAAGGTACAACATATACGCACACTGTTAGGGAACGGAAATACTCTGTGTGTAGCGTCCCATATTCTAGCTCATCTCGTCGGCTCGTGCCGTTTTTGGGCGAAATGGTGTCGTCTACCGTTCGAGCGAAAGTCGATTTTCGTAGTGTGTGAACGCCGCTTTGGAAGGGCGGCCGTCGCGTAAGCTACGGGCCACGTGCACCTCGACTGCTTGCGCTTAGTTCTTCACGAACTGTGTGGGAGGTTAGTCCGCTACATGAATATAATGTTTCTTGAATGCCATGCGCTAAGCGTCCGCCGCGAAAAAGCGTAATTCGCTTGCGCCCAGCAGTGATGCGTGTGTGAGTGTTGTCGCTCCACGTGATTTTGACAGTCGAATCGTTCAGAAAAGCCGGCTAGTTTATTTTATCAACAGTGCGATGTGCGCGAACTAATGACGCAGAGAAAGTGTTATTGATAACAGTTTATGTGAATGAACCACCGATATTATAGAAATGTTTTAAGATCAAAAGACCCCACATCAAGGATGATTATAAAATATTACTTGGCGCAATTTCCGCCGGCAATGGAGTCTTTTCGGTGAGTCGCTAATAAGGTTTTTGATTAAGGATCAGAATCTTGAGATAATTTCATTTCAAAGTTGGTTGGCAAATATTTGTTTCATAATATTTTGTTGGAATTGAAGTAACTAAGGCCAAAATTGAAGTTTGTGAAAATTATTTCTGGTGACTGGATGTAATCACTGGTTATTTGAATATAACAGTGGGTATTTTAACGACAGCGTAAAAATTTTAAGGGGATTCTAGCTGATATAGATTTTATGCTCCTAGAAATGTTTTTTTTCAGCTTTGTTTACATTCTATTAGACAAGAAAACGATTATTTTGAATGAAGAATGTCTATAATACGTGTTACCATAATGGGTGTAAGGGCTCTGCATAAGCAGACTTGCGACAAATTAAATTCATTGTTTATGTATAACGTCGCTTCTGCGCATGCTCGTTACTATGTCAACAAACTATATAGATACGCACATAGATACTGGGTGTAGTATGATGAATAAATCAAGGGATTCGCAGGGTAGTGTTGCCATTTCACAGTTTAGGGAGTTAAACTGGGGAGTTTTTGTAATGGCACAAGTGAAACTATTTTTGTAGTATGTGTCAGTACTAGAAATGGTTCAGCCAAGTCCGTTCAACTGTGAGATCATCTTTTGTCTTATATTAAGAGTATGTCTTTTAACTTAATTATTGTAGCATTTAGTTTGTTCTAGATGTTCAGTTATTGCTATTCTGGTTTTAGATCTTTGTATACTTTCCTTATATATTCAACTAGTTTTTGCCCGCGGCTCTACCCGCGTGGATGTCGGTTCCCGGCAATTATTCGAATTTTTCTCGACGTAAAAACCATACTAGAACTTCAACGAACATTAAAAAAAATGACCAAATTGGTACTGGCGTTGTTGAGTTACGCTTACCAACACATTTAGCGATTCATTTTTATATTATAGATGACTGTTAAGGAGCATATTACTGGAGTCTCCGATTCTTCATTTCCTAGGTTCAGGATCATAATATTCTGTAGATTTGTGTTACAGTATTGACAACTGATAATCGTACGATGAATATATATATGCTCTTATAAAGTGGCATCCACGTTTGTGTTAAGTACAAATTTAAAGATGAGCACATTCAGCTAAATAATGCAATATTTTTTCACTTTTGATTACACGGTAAAATTGATATTTTTGTGATAACAGTAAATTAGCGAAATTTTGTAGACGACTAAAGTAGTAAACAATCAAGAGGCTCTCTTTATGGTAAGCGGATATCGTGACCTATAAGCGTTTACAAATTCTAGAGTAGTAACTTTGACGTTTTCGAAGGAGAGGGCTTGGCCTTCCCTCTCCGAGCTTCGAAGTTGTGACGAAGATGGGGACGAGAAGAATCAAAGGATGGCTAGACTTGCGTATTTTGGCAAACCATACAGAATACAATACACTGATATTGAAGCTCGATATTAAGTGGAAGGGTAGTTCATTAACTCACTTCGCATACATTTTTTCTTCATTCTAGTATTTGTTGACTGTTTTGATTAAACATTTTTGACCCACACTAATAGATATATCGTATATTTATGATATGTCATTGATCAATGTTTGGCCATATTAACGCCTAATTATACACAACGGGTGCCGAAATGTCTAATAATGCTTTAATGTACCTATTATTCATTTCATTTTCGGAGTTAAAAACTAACGGCTTTGGCGCTGTTCACAAATAATATATTTTACTTTAAAAGCTTTGCAATATTCTCATAGTAAACGACTAAGAACAAACAGAAATATAATACTCTTTACTTAGACATTAATAGAAAATGTAATACCTAAACAGTGACAGCTTAGTAGTTTAAGTGGTGAAATTCATGTTATTCATGTTATTTCTTTACTTACTGTTTTCGCAATTCATCAGAATTTTAAGTTGCATTCATAATTAATATTTAGTAGTATTAAGTAAGTTATTAGTTAAGTACTTATTTAAGTCTCAAAAGCCTGGATTGAACTACCTACTTATTCAGCCAATAGAATTTTATCTATTATGTTGTTGTTATCATAGAGTGTTTGTTGGCTTCTTCGTTCATGAAGGAATTGATTGACAGTGGACACAGTAGTAATTTGTAAGGTTGTGGATTTTTTTAAATCGATTTATTGTATTTTTCAGAAAAAAATCCACAATGTTACCACTTACTGAATAAATCTAATTTATAGTGTAATGCTTAGTAAAATAATGTGAAATATAAAGTCGAAATACATCGAGAAAAAGAAGAACTCATTGGGACTTGAACCCACGACCTTTTCCTTACAGGGGGAATCCTCTTCCAATTTTATTGAGCTATTGAGTCACACCTGAATAACATCAAATTTCCCTTCTTTTTATATCCGTCTTTAAGGGCGACGGTAGAGCCATCTACCAACTTACTTACGAACTGTTGGAACTAATGAATGAAAAAAAAGTGAAATATAAAGGCCAATCTAATATTATTGCATAAAATAAATGGATACAAGGAAAGTGTGCCATTTCTTATCAACCTATTGACACCTTGTACGGAATTATTGGGATTGTCTTTCAATATACTATGTGACTCTCCTGGTATTGCACATGTCCAAAGGCCACGGTTACCACTTTCCATCAGGTGAGCCGTGTGCTTGTCTGCCACTTAAGTTGTATAAAACTTTTCACGGTAGGCAGGATAGTTCATCATTTGTTCATCTTCTTACATAACTCACGAATTTCCTGTACTTGACTCCTTATTATCATCATCATCATCATAGCGTTAGTACCGGTTGCATCCAATGCTGGTACTCGAGAACCTGCGGTCGATTCTCTAACTCTTCTCCTTGATTCGATTTGTCTTGGCTTTTGCCGTATAACTCTCCAACCCGCAACAGAGCCGCTTCGGTTAATCAGTAGGTATACCAGATGAAGTTAACTTGAATTCCGAAGACCTTAGTTTTCCAAGCACCCAAGACCTTATATACCTACCCAATATCTACGTATCCTATTAAAACCTATTCTGTCCTAATATTTAATTTATATAATTCTACCCCCTAGAAAGCCTCACGTCATTATGAGTAATTACAGCGCTTCCAGGAAACCGTAGCATCAGATGTATTACCACCTGCAAATATTCTCACGACAGTAATTTATACGTATCACAAAGAGGGTAGTACAAAAATAATGTGGCCTTTTATTTCTTTTGTTGTACAAGTGGCAGGTTTTGTCAGCTTCCAGGGTAAGACAATTCTATTTACAAACATGTTAACAGCTATTACGAAAAGGTTTGTTTTTGTGAAACACCTTTTCGCACAATATGTTTATATAGAAAATAAATAACGCAACTTCGATACGTATCGCTGTTCTTTATACAACGTCCTGCGAAAATATTTTCTTTGTACTTTTTTCTCATTTCAGAAGGTATTTTATCGTGCCATCTGAGCTCGACGGAGAGCATACCTAAGCTTGACGTTATACAACTTTTTGCCAGCTACTTTTGCCTGTTTTCAACGTACAACAGACCAAAGTGGGCTGTGTAGATAAAAAACTGGCTAAGGGCACAACGATCTCATGACGCAAATCTCTTTATGATAAAACATTATTCTAAAATGGAACTTGTTCAGAATACTCACCATTTGGACGGTTGGTGGTCCACAACTGTGCCTTTCTCGAGAAACTTTCTGCCTCGCACAACTAAACTGTGGAATGAACTATCGCCAGCGGTATTTCCGAACCAATACGACCTTCAAACCTTCAAGAAAAGAGCGTACTATCTTTTGAAAGGAAGGCAACGCACTTGTGACTCATCTGGTGTTGCGGGTGTCCATGGGCGGTGGTGATAGCTTGCCATCAAGCGATCCGTTTGCTCGTTTGCCTACCTATTCCATAAAGAAAAATGTGAGGGAAAATAAATATTTTTAAACTATTGAAGTGCAAAAACCAAACATGTTACCATTTCAAGCGTTAACAACGGGATTATGGAATTAGTGTCGATCTCGGTAAAATGGTAGAATGATAATGAATTTGTTTATTAAGTTGTTGTTCGTAATTTTCCCAATGCGAACTGAGAGATTAATTAAGATTTTTAATAGTAAAACTTAATGCCAATTTGCTACACAGTCAATGTGTACAATATAATAATAAAATACTACAATATAATAATAGACATAAGTGCTATATCTCGTCATCTAATTCCAAACTAAGCATTTGGGTGATTCTAAAAAATGCGAATAAACGTACATAAGACACTTCATTTGTGCATAATGTTTCGGCTAATATGCGAAAGGCCTTACATCTAATTTATGCAGGAGTGTGTATTCATATTGTATTTATCACAATACCTATGCCCTTTATAGCATGTTTGCACAATTCAAAACTGTCTGTTATTGTCTAACAACAATGGGCTACGGAGATCAGGGAGTTGTTGATATTTGAGTAATTCATCCATACTAATATTATAAATGCAAAAGTAACTCTGTCTGTCTGTCTGCCTGTCTGTCTGTCTGTCTGTATGTTACGCTTTCACGCCTAAACCACAGAACCGATTTTGATGAAATTGGGAATTGGGGTAGATTAGACCTTGAGAAAGGACATAGGCTATGTTTGGTCGCGATAACCGACATCCACGCGGGCGGAGCCGCGGGCAAAAGCTAGTATTGAATAAACACTTAACAATTACCTATTGCTGTGTAGTTTGTACATTATCGCAATATTAAAGTGAACCCAAAAATCTCCTGGCTAAATTAAGAATGGGATATTGGAAGAAACTAATACATCATACAATAAAAAATTCTCCCTACCTTAAACGCAATCAATAATAGAGAGAATCTTATTGAAATTGTATGGTATGATTTGCCATTTGATCAACCGTAGCAAAGTTCTTTAAAAATTACGTACTTCTCAAAGTAATCACCAACTTCCTTACAATTTCACATTGCAAAGATTTATTAGAAATTATTGACCATTTCTCAAAGACTGTTTAAACAGCCTGTACTGCAAAGCAAAAAAATAAAGTTTAAAACTAAAACCCGACTACCGAAAAATCACGCTCTAAAAGTAACACACAAGAAAATAGCCGTGGTCGTATGCCACTTTTCCCTAGAATATATTGTTTTGTCAGAGTAAGTGGCATACGACCACGGCTATTTTCTTGTGTGTTACTTTTAGAGCGTGATTTTTCGGTAGTCGGGTTTTAGTTTTAAACTTTATTTTTTATTTATATTATTTTGGGGCTAGGTAAAGCTAATAATTTATACATATTTGAAATGTGCTTATTGAGCCCTTTCATTTGATACCAAACACGGCATATTTATCTCAAATTTATTTGTTAACATAGTACCTTATGAGCGCTAGAGGGCGCCACACAAGATTGAGTGACACTTCATATAGCCTATAACCATCGGACGATCAAGCCGCTTGTAACGATACCTCATATGTCCAGTTCTAATCAGTAGTTGAGGTGCTATGAGGGAACAAATGAACATACATACATACATACATACATACATACATACATACATACATACATAGCCTGTCAAAATCATAACCCTCCTTTTGGCTTCGCCGTAGTCGGGTAAAAAGATTCTTATTTCATTTATCAGTTAATATCTAAAAATAATATTTAAACTACAGAAGACAATGAAGTTATAGAAGAATTAGATTAACCTCTACAATAGCATTATCGTACATTTTCTTTTGATGTTTACCTTTCTCTCGGCTATAACGTACTACATGATTGGCTTGGGTAGGGTACAATGTCTAAACGAGAGCCAACAAAACCAACTCTTCATGAATAATGCATTATGACGTATGCGCTTTATATCAAGCTTATTACTGCTAGCCAATAAATTTCATATAAATGTTTCACAAGAGATGCCTATTAGATACAGTATATATAACTAGCCTTAAATAACTCTTCATCGTAAGAACAATGACTTTGTTTGTTTATTTATACATACCTGATGCATCAAAGTCAAGTTCAAAGTATTAAACAACGCAGATTAGGCATCTGCGAGAGTGTAAAGTACAAAGTTTGTTTTGGACTATAATGGATATAGCGACTAAAAGGTAATGTTGTAATCAATTTGAGAGGTAGCAAACAGCCCATGACAGTGAATCTGGTTGACAGTAATAGACAGGCTGGTAGTATGAGGATAGCCTGTTAAAATCGATCGAATGAGTTTGAGTCATTGACATGTTTTTTTTTTTATTAATAATATTCATCCACAACCCTAACAGGGATACAGGGATTTATACAAACCGTGCAATGAATAAAATATACTTATAACTAAACACATACACACCAAAAGATTAAAACACTAGGAGAACGAGAATCAAGAAGGAATTGGAATAATTCCTTCCTTCGTGTCGATTATTCATTTAATTGGTTGAAATAGTTTGGACACAAAAATCTGCCAAGACCGCTTCCTCACGTCATCCTCATATCACAAGTCACCTAAAAAATATTTAGCAAAGTGTAGGTTTTGTACATCAACTAACTTAAACCCCGCCCGTAATGGCATGCTGGAAAAGTATATTAATGTTTACAGAAGAGTAATAATAAGTTATTTTGAACTGTGCACACAATAACTACAAAATTCACAAATACTGAGGAATTACAATTACTCATTGCACATTAAATTGAAGAGTTGATAAAAGCAGACCATGTGTAGCCTTCTATTTTGGTCTTATTGAACTTGACTCGCAATGCACTCAAGAAAATTCATATTTGTAATGCTCTTGAGTTTGTACGCTATAATAGAAATTTTAAATCTGTTAAAATGCGAGTAATAAGTACAATGTTTACATACCTCGCCCAGATTAGAATGAAAAAATTGAAGTGAGGGTAATTCGCACCCAGCTAAATGTTAAAAGTGTAATGACGTCACTATATTTCATAGTTTAGACCGGATTTCATGAATTTATCGCCGCCTTTATTGCACTGCTTTTAAGCTGCACACATGCAAACCTTTTATAAATAGAATGTTTTTAGGTTATATGTCACACATTACTTGCAAGAATCTATTGCTACATCGTGCTGTAGCGTCGCAGCAATGTATTGGATATTAAATTTATAGCTTCACCTAATTGGTCATATTTAACTGTGAAATAAGTCTTTCGCTTCCTACTGATGGTATCAATGTTTTATGGCCTGTTGGTGTCTTTTTACATATTATCTCTAATAGGCCAATTTCTTGTTTAGTATCGCATAAGTATCTATAATCGGCTTTCGAAGATTTACAATCGATTTTGAGTTAGTAAATTTTTTATCTGCCATTAACTTAAATTTAAGCTGTTGCAGTGATATATCATAGTTACACTGATATTTAGTTTAGTTCATCCGACTATGAAATAGAGATTAGACGGAAATTATGTTTAATCCCGTTTTGTGGCTATTTAATTAATCCTTACGAAGTAGGAAGCACATTATAAAGTTTGAAATGAATTAGTTCCTCTTGTCCCATTTGTTGCACTCATTGAGTTTTATCGGTTTAATTCTGTGGCAACTGATAAACTAAAACTGGGTCTGGAGTGCCAGCTGTTATCAGTAGTAGCTATAAAGTTGTCTTACATAATTGTGATTGAGAATGTGAAGCGCTTGTAGATTACTGTGTTGTCTTGTTATGACAATATTGAGTAGTTAGTACTTAAACTTTTGATCTAGTTCATATTGTTATAAGACATGATGCAATATCAAAATCACAACGTTATTTCCTGTACAAGGCTTTTTGTTTTCTTTCATCATTCTTTCATCCTCAATCAATCCATCAATCTCTTTACCGCAGTCCAATGCTGGACATGTGAACCCAATGTGCATCATCATCAATCTCCTGCCGTTAACCTATATTTATTTGTTGGTTTTTACACTCTTCTTTGGTTACAGTCATCCCATCATTCACACCTATCTCCTTTTAGGTTTTGCATTCATAGCAATAACTGGATATTACGAAATATTTTTTGATTTTTTTTCTCTGTCTAATGTTTTCACCAAACAATGGAAACGCATTCTCTCAACGAAAGCTGCTGTACATAACTCATAAAAACACGTCAAATCTAAACTGAGTTTGATAGTCTTATGCAAAACAGGTCGTGTGACGGATAAAACAATTCCTGCGTAATGTAAGCGCAAACGCATAGCCAGACGATGACACTGAGCACGGTGTGAGAATAAATTACAGAATAATAAATTATTCTCTCATTTGATACTATAATGAATGTCCCTCCAATGTTATTCATACAAATTGGACAACTTAGTGTTGACCAAACTAATACTGTATTATTTAATAATAAAGCGAACAGATACATGTGATTTAGCGGAGGAGCATTCGATTTCAGCTTAATACAATTTTTTGTATGCATATTTGTATTGGTCTGGGTGGTTCTGTATATAATATGTACAAACATATTTTTTATGTAAATTCTAACTGTTAGCTGCTGCTCTATTTTCGAATCACAGCAGACTATGTGCTAGACTATAATCTATATCTGCCAAATTTGAGAAATAGAACTCTATAAGTATATCATGGGGAGGAATTCTTTGACGCCTGAACCTGTAGTTTTGCACATATCTTGTTTTAGATTTCTATTTATAATAATTAATAAGTATTATTATTATGTACATAATTGGCGTACCTATATCATAATTTCTCGTTTTGAAATTATTTTTTACAAAATTTTGTAAAGACATTACGGAAGTCATTGGTAAACTATCCATAAAACTATCCATATATACTACAAAACTTTTTCATTTCATAACGACCGCCCATAATTATCATCAAGTCAATCCGCTATTGGCAAGTTAACATTTTTATGAATGAAATGAAAGATACAATCAAACGTAATAATATGTAAGAAGGTCAGTTTTTACATAAAATTGTTGAAAACGACTTCGTAATCAAAATCGAAATTACTATTGACTACGTCTTCCCAAGACTAGTAAAGCTTTACTGTTATGTACTTAAAATTCATGTTACACGTTTTATTAAGACGTGATTGGGTAAACGTGGGTAGTATTAGTAATAAGGTTTTGGTTGTCAGTGTGATTATATTATGTACGGTACAGATATTTTTAGCTTATTTTTTGTTGTGGGTTGTTGTTGGTTGGGGTGTTGGGGTTGGGACATTTTTGTTGTCATGCGCCAATTTAATTGTTATGGACATTTTTTTATTGTTTATCAGACAGAATTTCTATAAATGTATTTAATTAGTAGGTAATTCAAAATATAATATCTAACAAAGTAGAATTAAGTTATCAAATGACGGCAATCGATCCAATAAGATAGTCATGACAATAATGCACATCACCGTACAGAGTGGAGGAGGAAAAGCCGGAAGGGAGATTTGGGGCTCCAAGGTATGTGTTTCAGATGCAAAGGGGATACAGCACCTATATGCTGATGAGTACATAATACGATACACGAATACTAAAAGATTTAAAGCTACAAATTAAATACGGCTTCTTTACTGTATATCTGGAGTGTGGCCGATGTTTTGTGAAATGGACGTTTCTTTTTATGTATAATATGTATGTATTTACAAAAAAAAATGTTTATCCGCATTCTAGATTCCATAACACAAGCTATAAAAGCTTACCATGGGTCTAGATACCGTTGTGTAGAATTTTGTGGAATATTTTTATTTCTTTCAATATAAAAAACTTATTTCTTCTCATTTAAACCTGTGTAAAACAAATAAATAGGAAGGAAGATATTTGTCACTTGAATGTTAGGTAGATAGTACAGCGGGCGTAGCGATTGCCTCGTCTGATAATACCATTCTGTCAAAACATGAGTCAGGTCCTTTTCATAATCAGAAATAGATTACGAAGTTGGTGGGTATTATATATACGTGAATGGAAAAACACAGCGTCTTCCTGAACCTACGTTCAGCTCAACTTATTTTTACTTGAGATGTCCTACGTATATCTCATGTAAATATCATCATCATGAAAAAATTACTGCTGCGGTAAAAGAAGAGTATTCAACCCTTCACACTCTTTGCGATTGCTCTTACTCAGTTGTATTGCAATCTAAACGTACTAATGACATAATGCTTATAATATCAAATGTTTTGACAGTACGATTTTATATATTTTTAAATATAATTTAGTGTTATCATTGATGCGTATAAAAACGCTTACTTCTGGTGTAAAATTATGATATCACATTTATAAATTACGTGGAACATTGTTATTTTACATTTATAATTAAATATATACCATTTTCGATTTAATTGGGAATATTACTAATTGCGGTAATATTAGATCAAATTGGTGACCAAAATAGCTTGAATCCAATATTTTGATGAATTGAGAAAATTTTACTTTTCTTCTTGAAGTAAGTTGACAACGAGTATAAAATGTTCATTTGACCAATGTTTCGCATCATTGCAATTACATTTCACATTTCCGTACAGATAACTTACGACTTTGGCAGTTACGATGCTATTTTCAATTTTAATAATGTCACTGTGACTGAGCGTTACAGTCAGTTCGTTTACTGAAATAACAGTTACGAAGCCGAAGCATAGAGTATCTGATTACTCTCCAAGTTGAACACTCAATTATTAATGAATTATTTATTTTCACTATCATTATACTATTTTACCAATGTGCCTGCCATTTTGGTATGGATTTGCTGCTGGCGAAAGATTTTCGTGAAGATGGAGTTAGTACGTTTATGTGCAAAGAAGCCTCATCACCCAGTCATCATCCTCAGGTTAGGCCCTGATATCATTAAGCATCACCGAGATAGTCATGAAAGAAAGAAAGAAAGAAAACAAAATACATTTATTTAGGACTGGCACTTCATGCAGCCTTCTCTTTTCACAAATACGTAAACCTCTGAAAAGTTTTTACGTATGCGGTGAAAATTACTAACTTCTCTTATGTGCAGTATTTTCGAGAAAATGTCTACTTAAAGATTCAAATTTATCGTACGTCGAGTATCTGGATGAGTCAAGCGGTTTGTCGGTTACGTGACAAGAATGCCTTTTCCTACGGATAACTTTCGAGAATTTGATGTACGTCCCTAAAGCTGGATTGAGGTGAAGGCGGAAGTTTTTAAGTATATTATACAAAGCATGGTTAAATGCTCGTTAATCAATTTGTTTTCATTTGTTGTGACCATTTAGTTCATATATTTTATCTTTTGAATGCTTTTGCATTTTTCTTGGGTATCTTTCTTAAAAATTGTGAGTAAAAGATTGAGTTCTAAACGAATTGACATTTTGATGGAGTCTTCATTCAACCGTTCACAAATCTTTGACTTTATTTGTCACATTAAATGAATGAGACTAGCTTGTTTATATAAAATACACGAATATCTGTCACACATAATTAGTCGAGATGAATATTCATATTCTCCCATCCTTACCGGCTGAAATAATAATAATCATCCGCGTTTTCGACGAACGTGAAAGATTACGAAAGAGATAAGTGCTAGCATTAATTTCAGCCATTTGTAATGATGCAGTTAGAAGTACTCTACATTTTTATTCAGGCAATTTCAAAAGTTATAACCACTTTGATTAAAGTACCTATAAATATTACAATATTTGTACGTCAAAATTTTATGGAGAGTATAACAACATAATTGTATCAATATATCACAATAAAGTCCTTGATCAATCCTTCGAAGTTGAAGTGGTCTAATATCAAATTTAAGCTTAGTTGTGTAATACGATATTGACTTAACGCTTAGGAAATTTTGATAAGAACAATAATTTTATAAATCATATTTTTTATTTTTGTTCCATTGAACTAACGACTCAGTGATAGTTGTGGTGGTTAGATGGCAGTCACTTCACGGAAAATATCGAAGTTCATTCACGTTGCGGTTGAACTGGAAGAAACGGACCCCGGATTCCGAGGTGAGGTTTCATAATGTGATTAGGATTTACACAAAAATGATGATTTTAAAAAGTTATATCACAAATTCTGCCACAACCACTTAATATTTAAATTTCATAACATTTCCTGATACCCAAATAATGTATTCAGGATTGACAGAACACAACTCATAAACTGCCAACTATTTGTAATAGCTCCCTGTGCGCCATCTTCACGCACGATGACACACAATCTTCGACTAATGCTCAGATATTCATATCTGGAGTAATATTCATCCCTTAGTAATTCTATTCAGTTAATTTAAATTCCGTGCACCCGGGAGACGCGTAAAGTTATAACAAGCAAAGTTAACGATGTGAAACGGTTCGCTAACAAACGACGCATCGCGTCAACGAGCACGTGCCTTGAGATGGGTAGCTAGTAGTCCCTTTTCTGACAGGATGTAATAAGTTCTTGATATGAATCGGATTTCTCATTATAATTATCGTGATTTGCATAACATTCAGTTACGTACGCTTATCTTTATTTGCTGGTTTAGTGAATGAGCAGCTGGTTCTGTTATCTCTTGTCTAGGTAGTTTGGTAAAAATTCTTAGTTTTTATAATACTAACTAGCTTTTGCCCGCGGCTCCGCCCGCGTTGATGTCGGTTCCGGGCAATTATTCGAACTTTTCTCACCTTTTAAACCTTGCTTAGACCTCCACGAACATTTTAAGACTAAGATAAGATAAATCTGTCCAGTTGTTCTCGAGTTTTAGCGAGACTAAAGAACAACAATTGATTTATATATATATAGATTATGATATGATATGATAAAAACCTAGCATTTTCATTTTGACAAGATTATCCGCCTTCTAAGTGGAATTAAAAAAATATAAAAGTTTGTAACGTAATGTGGTAGTATACGGTAGTATACTACAAGACACGGTGGTTATAAGTTTGTAACTAAATCAAGTTACTGAACATTTTAATAAAAAAATATTAAAACATAATAAAATGAAAGTCACTAATACACACTTGTCAGTTTATATTTTTTTATTTTGTTTTTTTTAGACTATAAGCAACCGAAATGACTAATATTCCCTCTAACCCCTCCAACTAAACTGAATTACTTGCGTTTAGGACATAATTAATTATATTGGTAATATTTAGAATTCTAATACCTATTAGTCTTCTTTCAACTTAAATTAGAGAATTTTAGTTTTAGTTTTATTTTAATTCTGCTATACTATTGCTAAATAATTATTTATATAAATATGTCATTACTTGGAGAATGAAGTAGATATTCTTAAATAAAAATATTGTAGAGAACTTATAAGACACATTTCCAAGAGGTCGTTTGCAGAAATCATATGGTTAGTAGTACACAATACATATCTTCCAGACGTACCTGTAGTTGATTATGTATCTATGCAAAATATAGCCATAACCAAACCCATGTTGATAAGATATCAAAATATAAGAACCATTTTATTTTTGGCGTTTAATATAATCTGAACCAATGGCAAGGCAATGCTCTGCTGTTGGTTTAGTTTTTAAGAAATTCGTCATCATCATTAAATTCGTAATTGCTAAAATCCGAGAACGAATAAACATTCTGTGCGGAATAGTTTTATGGGGAGCAATGAAAACGACCACAAACAGACGAGTGACGTGAAAGCATTGATGATTTTTTAATTACTGGGCAGAGTTCAGTGACATGGTTGATTTAATCTAACTTTACTTTTCATTTCATTTGGGTCTGTTAGTAGTAGTACTATGGTAGTAGATAAATGAAATTATTGGTTTACATGTACCTATTGATTAGATATAGTTTTTTTTTTTAAATAATAATAGAACCGAAGTTACTAATATTCCCTCTAACCCCTCCAACTAAGCTAAATCGCTTGTGCTAGGAGTGGGTTTACGTCGATAGTGTAATGGCCAGGTTCGAACCCGGGACCTCTCGATCGTAAGGCCAACTCCTTAACCACTAAGCTACCGACGCTTCATTATTATATTTTCAACTTTTTTTTCATTTGTAACTCTTCAGCAAAGATCTTCGTAACCCAAGTCAACTGCAAGCCAGTATGCCTGAGCTCTGAGTCAGGTTTTTCTCTCTAAGTTGGGATATTAAATGGCAGTAGCTTCCTTTAAGCCAAACCATATTATGGAAAGGAGGTGTAGGAGACTGACCCCAGGCTCCAAACTACAGAAAAATAATTTCTGTTGTACAGAATACAGAATTTCACCCGAATAAAGATTACCTAAATTTATGTCATCACACTCATCACAGAAAATGTTACCCAGGTAATTCGTGGATATTTTTTACTATTATGTTAAGCAAATCTTAACTTTAAAGAAAATCCACAAAATCATCATATCTAAATATTAAAAAAGATTCCATATTATAATGTAAAATGAAAATAAATCTAAATCATTAATTTCTATATTAAAGTGTGTCAACTGTATATATCCCACGCGTCTTATCGGACCGCGTCGAAATTGATGATGTATGGTATAATTGAAAGAATCAGTTAATACTTTCTATTACATCAGGTGACTCAGCGTGGGCGATACACGGTTTGTGGATAGGCGACTGAATGCAAGGTTTTTGGAATAAAATATTTACAATATAGATTTAGAATACTTCGTTACCTTTTATTTAGCAATTTGACGATTATTTGCTTAATACAGAGAAATGGTAGGAAGTGGTTTGCTCGTGATATTTATGTACGATAGTATTATAGTAAGACTTCGTCTATTAAATAGTACGAGTAGCGTATAAACTAGCGACAAGCGCGTGCTTTTTTGTAGTGGTGTTTTTTTAATGAAATTATCGTTTCATTTAGCTCTACTAACACGATGGTGAGTAAATAATGCAAAATAAAAAACCAAAAAAAAAAAAATCTTTTTTAATATGCCAATGTGTTATATACCTGGAGTATTATTGGGGGTTATTGGCTTTGGAGCGTTCCCCTTACAACCGGTATGGGCCTTAAGATCATGGACGGTAAGTGCAAATACAAGAGTCATTACAGTCATTCGCAAGGTATCGTAGCTACTCGTATCTTCTAATATACCTATCTAGTAACTCTTGAAATGGTCATTGTCTTGTTAAGTCATACGCTTTCCATCTTTTACTTTTTTACAACATAACATAACTTAAACTCACGCCTATATTCCCCGAAGGGATAGGCAGAGGTGCTAGCACCCACATTTCGCCAATTTATGTTTAGGTCCCAATGTAATAGGTGGCGAGCCTATTGCCATTAACCGGGCACTTATAAACCTGCGATAAGTACACACATAACTTCGAAAAGCATTGAAAAGTCATTGGTGTGTGCCATGGTAAACCTGGATCGAACCCGAGACCTCGTATCGGCAGTCCATTACTCATACCACTAGGGTACTTTTTTTCTTTCATGGTCTTATTAATATTATATCATTTTAATCCAAAGACTAAATACTTGATGTTGTGTAATGTGTATCAGCTGTAGCATCTTATTTGCTCATGCAAGATTAAAAGGCATCGTCATAATTATCAGCCACTTTTATACCGCGGTGCAATAGAGTTTCAAAACAGTTCTTGTGATCTTCGCGGGCTGGTATTAGATGTATAATGCCGCAGTAGTAAAACCTGGTAAGTATTGATAAATATTTTGTTTCTCGGTATCTACCCTAGGCTATAATTATTTCAACCTAATTAAATTAATAACATGAAACACATGATTACCTACTGACTAATTTACAGTTATCTATTCTTAATTATTTATCTTTAGACTTCTTATAACTTATACCCTTCTTTTTATAAGGTGTGAGGTCATCGTTACTTCCAAACTTTATTGCATTAGACACACTATATTACAGACACTGTCACCAGTCTCAAAAAGCACTTAAATTTTCACACGTTAGCAACAATGAATGTGCAAGCACAAAACTTGCTAATTGATCTCACGAAGAGATATTTTCGAGATCTAACCTTTGCTGCGTCCCTGCTTACCCACGTAATTAGCAAGGGAAAGTGTCCCTAGATAAGAGAATGTATGGCACGCCAGGAACACTTTATCTGCAATTTAATGATGCACTTAATTACGTGACTTCGTTTTAAAATTTATTACGGCAAACTATAAAGTTGGCAAACAAAACTAGTAAGTAGTATAGTATCCACAAAAGAAAATATTATACTTACTCATTAAAAGGTACTGACTAACTCATTTCATAAAATTTATTAGTTTAAATAAGTTTATGGAAATATTTTACTCCTGCAGGAATATGCAACTACATTTAGACATTGCACTAGTATTAGTATTAGTATCGAGAGTATCATCAAATCAGCCTCGCGTAAACTCGGAGTCCTGAACAGAGTGAGACGTTTTTTCACGCCGGAGCAGCGGTGTCTTCTATACAAGACCCAAATTCGTTCCTGCGTGGAATACTGCTCACATCTCTGGGACGGCTCCGCAAAGTACTTATTAGATGCTCTCGACAGGTTGCAGCGACGTGCGGTCCGCATTATTGGGGATCCTGAGGTCACGAACACCCTCGAGCCTTTGCAGATGCGTAGAGATGTTGCGTCTTTGGCAGTTTTCTACCGTCTCTACCATGGTGAATGTTCTGACGAGCTCTTCCAATTAGTCCCACCCTCTCCTTTCCTTCACAGGACGACACGTGCAGGGCTAAGATGTCATCCATTTACGGTGCAGAGTATACCTGCTAGAACCAAGCGTTTCAGTGATTCATTCCTATGCCGCACCACTAAGACCTGGAATTCCCTGCCAGCTCACGTGTTTCCTTCTTCCTACAGTCCCGGGTCCTTTAAGCGGGGCGTGAAAAGGCATCTAATGAGGCCGTCAAGCTGAGTGCCACCACTGTTAACATGGTAAATGTTTACGATGGTGACCCTCTTTCCGAGACTTTGCCTTTAGCTTAACATCAGGCGAGGTGAAGTCAAATTGACGTGTCCAATATAAAAAAAAAAAAAAAAAAAAAAAAAAAAATTAGTTTCAGAGTTTTTTTTTCTAATATTTTTATTGTACAATTAAATACAATTGAGTAAAAGTAGATAACTATATATTTATTTTCAAATATACCAAAACTCATAAAACCACAAAAGAGAATGAAGATTAAGAGGAGTGTTGGATAAGAAGAGCGTTTAATCGGTATAGACCGTTTTGATCGTTTTGAATGTTAAGTATAAAATGCAAAATTGATTCCGGAGTCGATATCCGTTAATCTTATTAACCAGCGATTCGACTTCAGTTTATAGCTTAAAGCTCGGCAGTACCTTAGGCAAAACCTTAATCACGAATGGGATAAGTATTCCGCCATCATTTCTCATATTTTATAGTAAAACGTGATTGTAGTTTCATAACAAATTCAAATTAGTTCTCAAGATGATGACTACTTGGATGACAAGACAAATCGTCCGTCTGTCTACAAAGTTGGGCTTAATGAAATTTCGCCAACCGTTTTAATGCTGGACACGTATTATATTACTAAATATTTAACACTATTAGGTACAATATTAGTTTTCGAAACAGACACAGTATCATCCTTTGTGGCTATTTTAATATCCGGTACCCGAAGATTAGGTGGTGAAATTTCGGAAAGTTCCGTGACCGTTTGTATTGTAAATCATTTTACACGGAAACTAAGTATTATAAACTGTTTCATAACACCAACAAAGTTACAAAACAATAGCTTATTTTAAACGAAAATCACTGCACCGTTCGCTATATTCAGAGATATAAAATCTGTATTCTAGACTTAATTTACATGAATAGCGAAAGAGCGGCCGTTCTTTGTCTTTTAAGTTGCAATTAATTATTCCACTTTATGTAAATAAGTCTACAGACGCGTCAGACTCGGACCTCGGTAGCCTTTTTGTGGGCAACTGAAGCATGTGCTTGCTAAAAACTTAATATTTTATGCTAAGGGAACCGAGTAAATAAAACATGGGCTTCAGCATACTCTGCTCAATTGAATCTCAAAGTGAGAAGTGATGCCCTCATCTACATTTACTTACTCAAGAATATAGTAAACTTCAAAACTGTCAGTAAATGCATAGTAATGACAGGCCTAGTTCGTCGTCCTTATTGATTCTATCAACTCACGCCATTGACATGATGTGAAGGTCATTGACTTCAACAATAATGTTTGCGATAGCTTTTTTTTTTTTTTTTTTTCCGTGCGGAAATCCCCTCGGATACCCCCCTGCCGGAGCCGGAAGGGGAGGTTATGTCGGACTCGAACCGACTAAAACCGCACGCCGACTGTGGGTCGTGGTGCTAGGCCGGAGGTGAGGTTGTCATCGACATATCCCTCGCACCCCGGCGGACCCAAGGCCATCACTTATGGTTTAGTCCTCCTCGGGAGGGGGGACAACGGTGTCCCCGACTCGCCCCCGGAATGGGGAGGCGCGCTTCTCAGCGCGCCGTCGCCGTGGCCTGCTTCTGCTGGGGTGACAGGCGGCTTCACCCGTCACCCCCAGGCCCGCGCTCATGGGGGACGGAGGTCAGTCAGTGCCCTCCGACGCCCGAGTTGCCTGTGCGCGCGGGCAGCGCGGTTCGCGAGTCTCGCTCGTTCGCGCTGCCTCTCCCGTTCCGCCGTCTCCTTCACGACCATTACCTGCTCGCTGAAGGAGACGCCGGCCGCCCAAGCGTCCGCACAGCGGACCATTGCTGTGAGCAGGGAGGATGTTTGCGATAGCATTGAATTATGAATTACTAGCTTTTGCCAGCGGCTCCGCCCGCGTGGATGTCGTTTATCGCGACCAAACATAGTCTATGTCCTTTCTCATGGTCTAATCTACCCCTATACCAAATTTCATCAAAATCCGTTCAGAGGTTTAGGCGTGAAAGCGTAACATACAGACAGACAGACAGACAGACAGACAGACAGACAGACAGACAGACAGACAGACAGACAGACAGACAGACAGACGGACAGACAGAGTTACTTTCGGATTTATAATATTAGTATGGATATGGATAACCAAAATATAAAAATAAATATAAAGATATCAGTAGATATCAGCGAAATAAGTAGCTGATAGTGATTACAAAATATTCAAACATAATTTCTCACACAAATTGATTGATTCTGATAATCGTCCTGATGATGTATCGATAGGTAATTGAGTGTTCACTTCAATTAATAACAATAATGGTAATCAAATTATTATGCCAGGTAGTTTATCTTTATTAAGCAAAGACAATAAATTAAATAGCAGTTAAGGCGACCACCCGTAAAGCGATTTCGTAGAACGCACCCACGAATAATAAAACAACGAATAAGAGTGTGAGTGAAGTGTGTCATTAGGATTACACCGATCTATTTTTGTTTAACTTCCTTGCTCGATGATATTATTTTTAGATCATTGTGAGCGAGAGGACGGATCATCGTAGATCAAAGTTTATTGCTCGCTGAAGATAGACAGTGTTTATATGGGTATAAACGAGAAAACATTAACAAGTTGGTTGTACTATCTATGTCTCAAACGAAATCGTTAACATAAAACGCCTTTAAGGACAACGTTAGCGGGAACACGATTATCGATACGAGTATGTAAACAAGCAATCTGAGATACTGATTAGACGAGATTTATTTACTCACACTTTCATCATCATCATCATCATAAGGTAATAAATAACGATCGTATTTTTTCAGTTAGGATACATAAGTGTACATACTTCATTGCAACTTCAATTTTGTCACTGTAAACAATAAAAAGATAGAAAATAATAAAATAATGTAAAATTAAATACATCAGGAAAAGAGAATCACTCGGGCTGGACTTGAACCCTTACTTTTCCTGATGTATTTGATTTGTATAGTTAGCATACTATTGGTACATTCGACCAAAAGCGAGTAAAGTTTATTCCTAGAATAACATCACTCACAAATTGGCTGTTTATTCTAGGAATAAACTTTACTGGCGTTTGGTCGAACCGGCCCTTAATGCTTTAAAAAATTCATTCAAATACAGACTAATATAGAATCCCCTCCTTTTTAAAGTCGGTTAAAAATTTCGAATATAGTGTTAACACAGCATTTTGACTTGAAACTGTTTTATCCTTTATATAATAACTTAATAAATCAAAAGTTCTATTGGCCAGTGTTTCTTAAGGTGCAATAAAGCGAAGCTTCTTCAATGCACTGCAGTCAAAAGGGATCCAGAATACTTCAAATTTTAACTAACTTTAATCTCCTCAACGCCTGTGTTGTTTTATTACAAGTTTGGAACTGCGGGAATAATATTGTGGTATTTTACTCTCTATGCACTCTGAATTAAAGTTACAAAAAGCTCTATTTTTTGTAACCTTATTTCAGAGTACGTTCCATAAAATAGAACTAAAACTAAATCACAACACATCTGAAATTGTAGCATACCACACTCCAGAATGCTTTTTTGGATCTAAATGACTTAAAATAAGACAATATTGGGTGGCAGACGAAAAAAGAACATACATAAATTAAGTCATGGTCACTTCGCGAATATGGCTAGACCGTGAAAGATTAAGATTCTTTTCGTAGCAATTCTCCTATAAAGGGTTTCAGCAAAAACTTGGCGAAATGCCAACAGGTTTCTTTCTTTGAATCGAAGACGAACGACAGACTTGAATTTATTTATTAGGGTTAGCAGTAACGTATAAAACGGATTCTACTTGCTAAGCTGTTTAAGGCTCGTTTCTGGGTGTTCCGGACATCAACAAAGTCAACCTTATCTGTCAATGGCCTCGTATATCAATCTGGTGTCAGTTGATTTACGATCTGTAATATTATAATTTAATTAGTTTACACATATTTCAGAACTAAACGATCTCTAGTGGCCGCCGGCGACTTTATATGCGTGGAGTGATTTTGACTCTCATACAAACTACCATCCCCTGTTTTAACTCCAAAAGGGCGTTGATTTCTAAGGACACATTATAAGTATAAGGGTAGGCAGCGCGAGTGTAACGCCCCTGGTGTTGCATACGTCCATAGGCCGCGGTAACCACTTTCCATCAGGTGGGCCGTGTGCTTGTCTGCCACCTAAGTGGTATAAAAAAAAAAAATAAGTACACCATCTATAGAGCATATATTTTAATTTCCAAGTTTCTTACTTCAAAAACATAGGACTTTCATACAAACTTCCAACCCCCGTTTCACCCCGCTAGCGGTGGAGTTTCGTCAAATCCGTTCTTAGTAAATACACCCTGTATGGAAGCTATCTACAAGTTTGTAGGCGTTATTGTTTCTGAGATTTTGTGAATAATTAATTTTAAGTGGTATTTCACTTATGATTTCACAGATTTTATTGTAATTACTAACTTTTTAAGAATTATAATCAATAATAAAATAACAGCATACTCCAACTATATGCTTAAAAAGCAGTTCGAATAATATACAACTTCCTTTTTTCTATTAGGTACCAAAAAATGCCGTAATTTTAACTCTTATATTGAAATCAGAATGTTTTTACTTTTTTCCTCGCGTCGATGCTTACCCACATTTTCATTATTCCGTACTTAGACTATAAAGCCAACAAAGCCTTTGTTCACGGCATCTTCCCAACCGTTATGGGGAGCTCCTTCATCCTAATTTACATGAATAGTGTACGAACCAGAATTGTTTAATGTGTTAAATTTAAATAGTTCTGTGTTGTTGAGATATATTATCGCTTTAATGCATCTTTAGTAATCTCAGAATATAATTAAGAGTATTATTTATTCTTTTCGATATAAGTTTTATTGTTCCAAGAAGCTTTATCATACTCGTGGCTTGAACTCTTACATTGTAATTAGCACTTGTTTAACGAGTTCAGTATAAAATGGGTTGCTACATTGACCATCAGTCGTTTGGCCGATGTAACAGTCTGAAGTCCACAGTACAGTCAGCGTCATAAATATCTTGACGACGAAGTCTCAAAATGATCTTAAAACTCTCATATTAAGAGCAAATCAAACTGTTTTATTGATTTAAATGGTATTATTGTACAAACTAAAGGGGCTAGCCACTAAAGGTGTGGAACAAATATCAGAACAATCAGTCTACTGGAAAGGGGTAAAAAAACTAAATTAAGATCAATTTAACTACTCTGTACGTCAACATCCTTCTGATGCTGACTGTACCTTAGTGTCGTGTGTGACCATTATCAGGTTACAAAATTCAAGTCATTAATTCTACATTGCAATTGAAGTTTCTGTAGATACGTCTCATAAATCATATGTATTTTTTATCAATGATATCTCCAGTTAATCAAAAACTCAATTGAACCTAAATCCTTTTTTAATTTAAGTGACATTTAATGTTACCACGAAAGCAACATTAAAGATTTTTTGGTAGTACCATTTTGTGTCCTTCCAATACCTTTCATTATTTACCGTTTACCCAAGGCGGTGGAGTAAAATCTCGGTGTAATGAATCTACACTTACCTACCTTAATTTCCATGAAAAGTGTTAAAGTCTGAACAGTTTTCTCAAAAGAGATTTTAATATTCCACTTTACTTAAACAATCTCCGTATTTAGATGCTAAGTAATACTTTTAAATAGAGTTTTAAGATAGCGGAAAGGGGCGTAGCGGTAGAGCGCTGATTTGCATGACTTGGTAAAGGTTTGGTCTAGGTATTGCCATGCACATATGTTTATGTAATTTCTATATGTATCAAATAAATACATCATATGATTAATTTAATAAGCAGAAAATAATATAGGTTCTAGAATGCGGATAATCGATTCACAGGAATCAAACCCACCGATATTAAACTTCGAACGCTTTACCGCTACGCTATCAAGCTATGGTCATCTGTCTGGAACCAACATAGGTTCTAAACATAGACTTTTATGGGGGCAACTGGCGTCTGAATAGTTCAAGGTTCGGTCGGATACCAAACCTTAGCCAAAGACTCGTACTTCCAATCTGTGACTATACCTACTGGCTGGCAGCGCAAGTAAAAAAATAAAAGGTAAAGCCAAGCAGAGCTGCTCATCTGCTTGGCTTTTGTCTTGGTGGGCCTCATACATTTAAAACACGCTAAAAGCATAATATAAACGATAATCTTATCTGATTTACATAGGGTTTTATCATAGAGGCATATCTGTTGTTTAATGGACTGTTTAATCGGATAATTTGGATAGCTATTAGTTAATTCGCGGAAAATTTCATCCACGCCTCTGAACTCTTATTGAATAATTCGCTGTAGCGATCAAATAGTCCACAAACTTTTTGATCGATTTAGCAACAAAATTGATATGAGCGGAACCGCTAAATCAGTTAAATATTAATTCACAAAAAAATCTAAATTGGGGCAGTAAATAAAATTGTCATTTCTCATTATAAACTTGGTTGACAGTGCTATGTTTACGCAATCCCGAGTGCACGCAGACACTCAATAGGTCACCAGCTGTCATTAAAGTAACCGGGTTTGTATTGCAGTTTGTACCCGATACCATTAAAGATCAATCATTATACATATAACAGAAATGCACTTACTGGCAGTGGTAGTGACATAAATTATTCAAGCATCGGCCTCGGGTCGATAACCCAGACATCGTGAATGGTAGAACATTATGGCTTATTCAGACATTCCCGTCTCAAAATAGCAACTGAAAGCCTCAATCGCTTTAGTCGATCAAACTTGTGGGCAATGACGTAGAAATGCATTAATTTAGATACTAAACCAGTGTTTTAAATCTAAAACTTACTAGAATATCTTAGCGAGATAAGTGAACTGGGTTCCACTTGAACTTCAACATTATCTCGATAGTGATGCGCATCGAGTAGAGTGAATAGTTTTTAGTCGACTTCCTTCGTAGATAAAAGTCGATTATTCACTCAGGTAATTGAATAGGTAAATGTATTCCAAGTATATCGATTTAGCTTGAAAACCTTTTAACTGAGTGTTTGAAGATTGAAAGTAAGTCATAGGAAAATCTTAAAAGTGTTTGAAGATCAAACTTAGTCATAGCAAAATCTTTGCTTTAATGAAATTATTGTAAAAGATTTTTATTTTATGCCTAAAGTAATTTTATATGAAAGACCTTATGAAATTCTATCTAATAAGCGATAAGAGCATTTCTTACTTAAAACATGTTCAACAATATTTGAACGAAGAAAATTTATTATTCATAAGTAATAAACATGAGTAATAATAGAAGTTATGTTCATAAATTATGCTTGTCACATACACAATAAATGCCATTTAATAGTTCTTTCAGAAAGCATAATTATTATTCACCATTCCCGTTTATGCATTACTGTGGTTCAGTGTAAGATTTTACTTGAATTTGAGCCACTCAGAGAATTGTCTTAATCCTATGAACTACGACAGTTAACCAGCATTTAAAGAATTAACAGAACACAACACTTAAGTGCCTGCTTGACGACAATAGGCTGGCTCCTTATTACGTGGGACGGAAACTCATAGTTGGCGAAATGTGGTTGTTAATACACTTCTGCCTACCTTTTCGGGGATTTACAGACGTGAGTATATGTATATTTTATGAGTTTACCTAACTGTATTTTAAGAAGATTGGAAATAACTCACTTCTTACATTTAAGGTATTGTACTGTTGTAATACCGGTATATACATTGCCGGTAACATAATATACATATTTTTTCTATGTTCTCGGAGTTCTTACTTCTCACTTATAAAGGGTGTCTCAATAAGAGTGCACTTTTTAATTTTAAAATAAAAACAAGTATTTTATGACAGAGTTGTGATATTTTTATTGTATTTTAAAGAAGACATGTTCCGATTAAGTATGGAATAAAATATTACATTAAATAACATTTTCATGAAATTTTCCATGACATTTGCACAGAGATGTGGCAGTATCTCACCTATGACGCGTTGGATTTTCGATTTGAGCTCAGGAATTGTTTTGGGTTTATTTGCACACACCCGAAATTTCACAAAACCCCAAAGAAAAAAATTGCACGGCGTTAAATCGCACGATCTTGGTGGCCAGTTGACATCAGAATTTCGTGAGATAATATGTTCTGGAAATCGTTGCTGCAATAAATCGATTGTTTTGTAATGAGTTTTGAATGAGTTTTTACAATTGCAACGAGTTGGTTTTCCAAAAAGCGCTCCATTTTAAATAATCGGAACAAACTGAGGTGACAACTGTAAAATTTCAGAGTTGCCACTTGCATGAAAACAAAAATATCCCAATTTTAAAAAGTGCACTCTTACTGAGACACCCTATACCTACTAGGCTGTTTAAACCTTTTAGCCATGTATGTTTACACAAACACCATTAATTAAACTCTGCGTGCAAAACTTCACACGCAATGGTTCTAATTTCATACCCATGTTACCCATTAATTTTATCACTAGTGACGTTATTTGTGTAACTGATCTTTTAAATTTTTCGGAATCTTGCAACATGGGACTATGCTTTACTTAGCCACCGTTTCAATGAATTTAATAGCATTAAGTATACGACTTTAGCCACTAGTTAAACTTACCGATGTCTACCTGATGTATTTGCTTCTTTATTGTTATACTTCGGTTATTGCGACCAAACATTGCTTGTGTCCTTTCTCGAGCTCTAATCCATCTCTGTACCAAATTTCAGCAATTTTAGCTTAGTGGTATAGACGTGATAGAAAGACAGAGCTTCTTCTGCATTTATAGCATGTTTTTTAGATCCATGCATCCTCATAAATCAATGAGTAGTGTCGCTCTATTGAAACTCGTTCATTGAAACAGTATACTAACAATATACTAGTATTGTTTACTTCAGTGTCACGCGACCAGAACGGCTTATATCGGCCAATTGGTCCGGTTCGGAAGATATAAACTTTGATTTTACGATTGACTTGTTTTTATTCTTCCAAGAAGTTAATGCTAGGTCTGTGTTACTCAACCTAATTGTAAAACTCATATCTATAATGAAACGTATATGAAACATTTTTAATTTTTAATACCTAACCATTGCCTACCTACAATTTTATTGTACAAGTGAATGATTCGTAATCATACAATTATTTAAATATAATTATATAAAATAAATAGGTATTTTAGGTAATAAAGAGTACTTGTATGTAGGTAATGTGAACGTTCACGCGTAATCATAAGCTCGTAAAAATATTTTCTTTCGTCTTTCTTCTTCATACTACTTCATCAAGAAATAAGCAACTTCATTAGATACATCTCGAGGCTATTTTAATGTCAACCGTACAAATTAGCTCTTGGTTGTAACAATCAAAAAAGAAATTGTTTGATGGCAATTAATATCTTGTATTATTTCATATTGGACTTTTAAGATATTACGGACTTTGTTAAATGTTAAAGAGAGAAACAAATACATTTTGCTAACTTTGACAATTTAATAGAACATTTCATAAACCAATAGAGATCAAATTAGATATTTGAAACTTTAAGCGCCGCTGGCCAGAAGTAATCGATTCTTTGAATTGAAAGTACAAACACAGTGAGAGTAAGTCAGAGTGGCCCAGCAAAGGATGTAGTACATCCTTGTTGAACGTCTATTTTATAAAAGGACAGAGAAAATTACTATTATGTTTAATAGATTATATAATTCTTAAGTTAATTGAAATCTAAGAAATACCTAAATAGTACGGTACAGACACGATCGAGATGTTTCCTGGCTATTATACATTTCAGACGTGAAACCGCTACTAACGCAAGCAGTATTCTACCTACAAAGCTGCTTTATAGTTGTAAGTTATTCTGAAAAAATAAAATAAAATATAGCTTAGTTGGAGTGGTTAGAAGCAGGGCTGTTCAAACGAAATACGCCTTTTACACTGAATATTTTTCTCCTGCTAGTTTTCTTAAAAATCGACTGCAAATCTGACGTTTTACGTATTAGACATGATCTTTTTTCTTCGTTTCGTTACTATTTATGTATCCTTATAGTATTGTAATTACCCGTGACACACTTACATATTTTATTACGCTCTACTGTCTGGCAATAATAATAATAAAATATAATGGTGTCTGATTCGGTCATGCTATTATCAGAACTATTTAATTATGTAAATTATAATTATTCAGAACAGTTCTGTTTATCTGTATATACGATCTCCTAGACCGATTTTGATAAAAAACGACGTTATTGTGTGAGTGACATCAGGTAGGTAAGTACATTAAAATTTATAGGAAATCAAAATGGTGGATTTTTGGCGCCAAAACGTTTGTTGTCAAAAATATTTTTGACTCGATAGGTTTGAGTCAAAAATATTTTCAAAATGAAGGAGATTACGAAAATATAGCTATACATGTCATTGAAATAAAACCACTTTTTACGGATTCTATCGCGATATATTTGTTATTATTATTATTATTATTTATTAATACACTAGCAGCCTAAGCTGATGCGTGTATATCACTGCACTTGTGTTTTTAAAATTGTATAATGTTTGTCCAGTCTATTTTTAAAAATGTTTAGGTTAGGAGCACTTATCACACTTTCTGGTAGGGAGTTCCACATTTGCACCACGCGGTTGGGCAGGAAGTTATACCTAGGGTTGCTGGCACACCGAGGCTTACTTAGTTTCAGTGAGTGGCCTCTTAGATGTCTGTTGGAGTTCATGGTGTAGATGCTTTCAAGGTTTGATACATTGTAATGTTTGCTAAGGATTTTGTAAGTTTCTATGAGATCTCCTCTCTTCCTTCTCTCTTCCAGTGTGGTTAGATTGAGTTCCAGGAGGCGTTTTTCGTACGACATCTCTTTCAAACCAGTGACCATTTTAGTGGCTCTTCTTTGCACTCTTTCTAATAATAGGATGTCTTTTTTAAAGTATGGACTCCAAATTTGGAAGGCGTATTCCAGCAGAGGTCGTATGTATGTTTTGTAAATATTAAGAAACAATTCCTTGGTGATAACATAAAACGCTTTTCTGATCATGTACATCATGGAATTTGCCTTTTTGATAATGTTCATGATGTGCTCTTCCCACTTGAGGTTATGTGTGATGGTTACCCCTAGATCCTTCTGG
The DNA here is from genome assembly GCA_914829495.1 of Eilema sororculum. Taxonomy (NCBI): domain Eukaryota; kingdom Metazoa; phylum Arthropoda; class Insecta; order Lepidoptera; family Erebidae; genus Eilema; species Eilema sororculum. Next base: position 8,012,879 of record OU618547.1, read on the forward strand.
GAGCTTACGGGTTGCATTATCACTGAGTCTATGGTGTATTGCAATTTTGGGTTGTTACTGCCAATATGTAGGACTGTGCACTTTGCTGCGTTTAGTGTTATAAGCCAGTCCTGTGTCCATTGTACTACGCGATCTAGGTCTTGCTGTATAATATTGTGACTGATAAGAGGATTGCCCATTATTTTGGTATCATCTGCAAATAAAAACAAGTCCGATTTGATAATGCTTCGGAGGTCAGTAATGAAAATACCAAATAGGATAGGTCCAATCACAGATCCTTGAGGAACGCCACTGTGTACACTGTGGGCTTCTGAAAGTATGACCCCCACTCTAACCTTGAATTTTCTATTTGTTAGGAAGTCAGATATCCACTGCAGGAGCTGCCCACGGATTCCAAAATGCTCAAGTTTTGTTAATAACCTTCTGATAGGCACTCGATCGAACGCTTTCTCATAGTCCAAGTAAATAGTGTCAGTTGGTTGGTTATTATTCCAATTCAACGTCCATTTGTCAAGACACGTAAGTAGATTTGTGACAGTGGATCTTTTGGGTACAAACCCATGTTGTTCATCTATTATAATGTTCTCCTTACTGATAAATTTCCGTATTTCTGCCGCTAATATTTTCTCCATGGTTTTACACGCTATACTTGTTAGGCTGATGGGACGGTAGTTGGCTGCCAGGCACTTGTCACTCTCGTACGTACGTACGTAACATTCGCGTAAACTTCAGAAAATATCATATACATGTCATATCAGAACTAAAAAGTATAAAATAAAACAAATGATTAAAAAATTAAAAAAACTCGACTACCACTGAAAATATCGAAATAAGTTTGATAGCAGGCGGTAGCGATATACCCATTAATTTTCTTTCGGCTTATGATTGGTAAATGGGTACCGCCTGCTATCAAACTTATTTCGATCTTCTCAGCTGTAGTCGGTTTTTTTATTATTTAATCATTTATCTCATTATTATGATGGAAATCGTAAATTGTGTTACATTTTTACAAATGTAACTACTTTTCATAGTAACATAACATACATATCATAACATTAATTCGTTAATAATCGCAAATATTACACTATACTTTTATATTAATAACATACACTTTTGGACGTATATAATACACTGAAAGCTTTAACAAACTAAGAACTTAACTAACTATATTGCACTTGCAATGCACATGTCACTAGTATAGCTGAAATCCTACTCAGGCGTTTCCAATTTGAGTAGGTATTTGTGGTGTAGTCTCTGCGACTTGCGAGTGTGTTACATATTGTATCCGTTCTGAGCACAAAGCTACACCGCAGTGGCAAACACAGGCAAGGAAACGAAGGCTAATTGTTTGTAAGCTACCTGTGTGACTAGACTATTGGTACAGGTTTGTTAGGCTAATTTGGTGAGCATTTTCGGGCATTCACCGTTGTTAGCTTTAATAAAATATATTCTGTTCGAAAAACATTGGAAAAAATGAAATGCTCAAGTGAGACTCGAACTCACGACCTTTCCCTTACAGGGGGACTGCTCTGCCAACTGAGCTATTGAGCACCACTTGAATCATTCCAAATTTTCCTTCTCTTTATATCCGTCTATAAGGGCGTAATAAATGCTATAAAAAAAAAAAACATTCAAAAATATATTCTGTTTTTAAACTAAAAGTAGCTAAACTGACTAAAGTAAGTGATAGTAATATGTGATTCTCAAAATATTACAAATAATAGGTAAAATAAATCTAGATATCAGTAATAAATATGAATCTATTTATAAACTTAATAGCCGGTCAAACGCATTGAGAAAACAACAGTTATTTTTGTTATTATTAGGATATTTACACCAAAACGGTCATGGCGCGCTTCCGCCCGGGTTGACGTTTGACCGGCTAGCAAGAGTTAGATGATTCTCGTGTCGACGGTCGATAGGGTCAGTAAGCAACGATTATATGTCAATACTCACCGTTATTACAACTGCATACTGTGTTGTGTGAGTCTAGAAACTGTAATTGTGGAATAGTACCTATCTAATACAATTACCTATTGTTGAATATCCCGGCTTTCATTTCCTGACCCTTTTAAACCGTATGATAATAGTATCTATCTTACCCATCCGAATATATCATACCTACCGTTTTTATTATCCGTATCTTGTAGTTCTCCACCCGACAGTAAACATTAGCCCATGGTAAAGTGTCCTATTCACGGCAATATTCTTGCCTATTTATTACGTGGGACTGAAGACGTCTGCCCACCCTTTCGGGAACTTGTAGTGAGAGAAGAAGAGGGACGTTGCTGCTTTTCGAAACCACATTTCACGCAACCTTTTAAGTAGTTTAGCGCACTATAAAAATGTAACGAAATTCCAACGTCAAAGTTGTAACTTTTAGTTCTTCACATATTTTAAAACACTTATACAGTTAAAATATTATTCGTTGTTACGTAAATGAAGAGAGTTCTATTAAGTTGAATATTAATATTATAGACTCAACTTTGCATTCATTTGCAAAACAAATAATGATATTACAAAGAGCTCCAATTTTAATACATTTTCTATAATTGTCTGAATACAAAAGTTTTGAATGCAAATAATTCAAACCTTGGCATGAGTCAATTTAAAAATATGTAAATATCTAAACTTCGAATGTCTCTGTATAAACACAGTGGACTTAATAACTATCTTTATACATAAAAATAATATAACTCTTACTTTAAAAAGTATTTTTTTATTAAAATTATATTACAAAAAGTCAAAATTGTACAACATAAAATGCTTAGTACATGTATGTACTAATAAATAACCCACCCCCTGATCGCCGCGGTGCAAAAACGCTCGTCACACTTGCTGCGTTGCCATGCACTGTGCCGTCGAGCTTTTGCACCGGGAAAGATCAGGAAAGAGAGTCACTTCAATGAGCCTCCGTTCAATTTTTTTGATAAGGCTTTTAGACTCCATGCCCCAGCTAAATATTATACTAAAAATAATAGTAATATAGATGTAGATATTTCTTGCTATCACTGACTTTTTGATGCGGGTTGCAAACACAGTCATAGTATTATTCTATGTATAATAAAGTCTTTACACCTTCTTTTATTATGTTATAACTGATTGATTTCTGATAAAAATCTATTGTAAAGTTCTATCATCTGACTCTTTTTCTCACTGTTCTAGTAAAAATTGACAGGGGCAGTTCATTTTATCATCATTTGTATCCCATTTGAATAACGATAGTTACATTTGAAAAAAAATCCTTCTTATTAATACTACACTTCGTCACGATATCACGCTTGCTGTTCATTATTATAATGTAGTTCAACGTGCATCTGTCTTTCGTACAGGCAGCATCAGAAAGATGTTGATGAACAAAGTGCCCAAAAGTGCTTATTGCTTGGTTTCTCCCCTTCCGTTCCCCCAGCTTGATGTGATATTTATTATACACCTTCAGCTCGGACAATAATACAATTTAAATCAATAAAACAGACTCTGTGGCGTGGTGGTAGTGAAAGCGACTTGCGTAGCAGTCGCGGGTTCGATCCGCGTTCAGTGCAAATATTTGTATGCATGAATATGGCTATTTGCAGTAGTGATGTTTTTATGTATATTATGTATGAATTTACTAATAAAATATCTAAGTATGTTTATCCGCATTCTAGATTTCATTACACAAGCTAGTTAAGCTTACCATGGGTCTAGATAGCGTTGTGTAGAGTATTGTGGAATATTTATTATTATTAATTTAGTCTAGACTTTGTAGTCAAAATATTTCTGATACTGACTGTACAATCTTCCCTTTTGATATCAATCTATTAATCTTTTAACTAATCATATTTGCTCAAAATACATTCATTCTCCACATTAATAAGCAGACAAGTCAACAAACCCGCTTAAAATAATACGGGTTAAGCTAATATCATAAAGGATACCATTAAAATACTTCATAGTCTTTGGTAACTTAATATTTTAACCTTCCTACCATTAAAATGCTACGCAATACTATAAAGCAAAAAATATTATAAACCTTTGAAGAGGAAATCCTTGTAATCCGACCATAAATTATTTCGGGAGCTTCTTATTAAAAATGGGAAGAATAATCCTTCACGATGTGTTGAATTTCTTGACATAAACAGTCCATAATGAATTTAGACTGTTTTAATGCCATGAAATTAAAAACATTTTAATTTTATTATCATATTAATGTTCCCCATCAAATTTCGTTGATGTATGCGAGCCATCTCACTTTTGACTTTGAGACTACGCACCAAAAATAGGATTTATGATGGAGACAAAGTATTAGGACCACCGGAAGCTTGACGTATTCTTGTCTTTTGGATTACCGTGCTATAGGAATGAAATCAGCATTATTATTATCAAGCACTCATCAACATTTTAATTATTATTAACTAGTCTAAGCACGGATATATGTGAGTGCTCTAGTGCTGTGTTGTACATACACGTTTTTTTCGCCGTGAAAATTCATCGTTTATTCGCCATGTGTAGCCCCGTGGCCGTGGTTCGCCGTGGTCGTCAGTGCTCCATACAACGCTGACGACCGTTCGTCAGCGTTGTATGGAGCACTGACGACCACGACGAACTTACCGTGAATTTTTACGGCGAAAACACGTGCGTGTACAATAAACGTAAGTATCCATCCATACTAATATTATAAATGCGAAAGTAAATCTGTCTGTCTGTATGTTACGCTTTCACGCCTAAAACCACTGAACCGATCTTAATGAAATTTGGTATAGGGGTAGATTAGACTATGACAAATGTCGTGGATGTCGGTTATCGCGTATAGGCCATATTTGGTCGTGATAACCGACATCCATGCGGTAGGAGCCGCGGGCAAAACTAGTTGAATCATATAAATTTATTCACATAATATTATTATGATTATGTATGCTTAAATGAAATGAATACCTACTGTTTTCTTTATTTTTGATTGTCTTTTCTTGAAAATAAGCTTTCAATAGCAGTATTTAAAATGGTACCTCTGTCTCATACTGACATAAACCACAAATTAAAGCTTTTTAACTTTAATTCAATTAAAGAGTCGATTACAACGGAGATTTACTGGCTGAGCAAGTGATATCAATTGTTCGATCGTCTCAAATTAGTAGCTACGATATGGGTGGGTTACTTTAGACACTTGCTGTCACGAGGGCGACTAGACGTTGTTTTATCTCCACAATCGGTCTGGAAACTTAGATTTATACTGCAAGACATTGTGATGTCAACTTGAATAGTTTATTGATACATCGTTGGTCTAAACTTACACAATGGTATATAATATATATATTCCACAACATTTTACACAACGCTATCTAGACCCATGGTAAGCTTTTATAGCTTGTGTTATGGAATCTAGAATGCGGATAAACATACTTATATACTTTTTTTTTTGTAAATACATACATATTATACATAGAAACACCCAGACCAATGCAAATAGCCATATTCATGCATACAAATATTTGCACTGAGCGGGAATCGAACCCGCACCTCCTGCGTGGCAGTCGCATGCACTACCGTCACGCCACAGAGGCTGTTATTGTATATTGTTTCATAAACTTTTCAGTTAGTTAAATTACTTTGTGAATTATTTGAAATTCTATTATAAATTTCAAATAATTATAATCTCGAAAGTAGCATCATCAATTTCTCCTAGAAGTTTTTCTTGTTGTCCTCAATTTTCTTACATTATTGATAGTTATAATTTACTGTTTATGTAATATATACATTTTTATTAAGATTATTTCAAGAATATTTTGCTCTTTTTATAAATTTAATTCCAATCTATTCAATACTATTTTGCTTTGGATACCATACTCTACCGAAAAATTTATAACTTAGTAAGAAAAGATAAACGGCATCATTATATTATTATAACTGTTCTTCAACAAGTCAATTCTTGTGTCCTCTTACAGCCTGCAAAGAGCCAATACTTAGCAATATTTTTAATGAGTTTTCAAAACTTACAGTAAACGTGAGTTGCACTTTACTAATCTTTTTCTCAAAATCAATAACCAACAGAGTCGGAAGAAACCCAATAAGTTAGTGGCAAATAAGTTAATACCTAACACGTTGCAGAAAAATAACGCCTTTTATTTACTACAAGGTATGAAATAGACATTAATTTTATGATTGGATTACAATATTACAGTGTACTTCAACTTCAAAATCGAACAAAACGTGATTTTCCAACACAATGGTGAAACAATTTTACAATGCCAATACGAGTATTCAGCTACATATTAAAGACTATATACATTCTGTGTACTAAGTATCGGGAATTTGTCAATAAAACAAAAAATACAAATTATTCATCTAAATTTATTTTATCGCCTTCAAAGTAGGACCCATCGCTTGCAATACAACATCTCCACCGCTTCACCCAGTTTTCCATACATTTTTCATAGGCTATTTGCGGTATGGCCTTTAGCTCATTCAGCGAATTTTCTTCTATGGCTTCTATCGCCTAAAAACGTTTTCCTCGAAGTGGTAATTTTACCTTGGGAAATAAAAAAAGTCAGACGGAGCCATATCAGGTGAATACGGTGCTTGGTCGAGAACTTTTGTTGAATTTTTCGCTAAAAACTCTTTCACTATAATGGCTGTGTGTGATGGTGCATTATCATGGTGCAGCATCCATGAGTTGTGTCGCCAGAAATCTGGACGTTTTCGGCGGATACTCTCACGCAAACGCTTCATGACGCCTAAAAATATTCTTTATTCACTGTTTCTCCCTCTGGAAGGAATTCGGAGTGAACCACACCACGGTAGTCAAAAAAAACTGTCAGCATCACCTTGATTTTGGAGCGACTTTGCCGCGGTTTTTTGGGTTTCGGCTCGTTTTCGAAACGCCATTCTGAAGACTGTTGGCTTGTTTGCATATCATACTCATAAACCCATGTCTCGTCGCCAGTTATTATACGTTTCATAAAGGTCGGATCCGTAGAAGCGGCGACGCGTTTCATGCCTAAAATGTCAATGAGAATATTGTGAACGGACTTAAAAGATATGTTTACTTCACTAGCCAACGCTCTCAGACTCATACGTCGATTTTCGAGCACTAGCTTCTTGATTCTGTCAATGTTTTCTTTGGTCGTAGCGGTTAAAGCTCTACCAGAACGAGGCAAGTCTACTACTACTTCTCGGCCTTCTTATAAGCCTTATACCATTCATAAGCCCTTGTTTTCGATATACACGATTCGCCGTAGGTAAATCGCAACATTTTTAGTGATTCACCACATGAAATATCATTCGAAACACAAAATTTAAGGCTCACTCTTTGTTCAACAATATTTTCCATTGTAAAAATCGCCGAGGACTCAAAACTGTGACCAACAAAAAGTGTAGTCTAAAACAAATTAAATGACAGATCCCGCTCAAATTTTGCGCGCTATCAGTACAGTGCTACCAACATGCAGTAAAAAAATTATAACGACCTCTTTTACGCGGGTCTTTTTATTGACATATTCCCGATACTTTTTACACAGAGTAGTAGTAATCTAAAATGTAATGCCAAAAATGTTATACAAAAATACACTGCCGGAATTTTTCTGCTTTTCAGTAATAAGCACATATTTTTTCATAATACTCTCTAAATAAATAGTGATACAAAAACTTAAACTTTCAAGTTTACCAACTTTATTACTTACTAGAGTTATGACTTTTCGCTGGCGTTTGCAATATTGGCGAAAATCAACAAAGGTAAATATCCCAATAACTTTAATAGTAAATTTGGTATAGAGTTTTTCAAACCATTATTTTATTTAAATTGCATATTTTGCATATTAAAACATATTTTATCGAAACAACATAATTTATGCAATTTTAAACTCTATGACACTGATTATTAAATTGAATTATAACCGCAATACTAATGATTTGATGATGATGGAGTATCTCGTTTATATTAAAGAAGTAGGTACTTACTCTTTGATGTAGACCGGATATTCTAAATATTGAATTGTCGAGTACATGTAGTGTTGGCGCCGCCGGTGCAGAGACCGCACGCAGCGATACCGCTAATCGCGATCCGCTATAAGAAAACCTACTGACTCAGTAAAGGGTACTCACCACGGAAGATAAAATCGAGAAGAAATACCTCGCAGCTATCGATTATGTTCATCGCAATGTATAAAATTGTAAAGATGAAAATCTTTATTTACCCCCCGATAGGTTAATAACTGACTTGAGCATGAATGATGAAAATTATAACCAATCACATCACTTTTGCATGTGATGTGTTTGATCATGATGAAGTAAGATTATGTAACTCCCTTTTCTTCAAACTACTACTGATAAATATCTAAAGAACTTGCACTTTTATTCACAGTATACAAGTAGAGCCCGAGGCCTGATCTTTTACTTTATTTATATATATATTGACGTTTACGGGAACAATTACCGCCCGACCCCTCAACTTCGAGAGGGGCACCTGAGCCTTATCCGTTTATCATCAGGTGTACCGGAACTATATAAAGTTGCAGATATTTTAAATGGAATAAAATTTTATACGTATATAAATGAAAAAGTACCTCGTTTTTTTTTCAGTATAGTCGATTAAACTATACTGAAAAAAAATTACATTTAATACATTTAATGGTCTTTCTTTCTCCTCCTTTGCGATTGTTACATAACGTCTTAGTAGGTGTTAGAAACACGGAAGTACGAAGTGTCGATATTCTTATCTAAATATAAGCTACAAATAAACAGTGAGCTGAACTTAAAACCTGCATTTCTTTTAGTTCAACAAAAGCGTAAAGTTCTAAAATAAATTGACCTACTGGTCTTCGTCTATTATTTTGAATTCTAAAATTAAATCTCTCATGCTCGCAGTCAATTAGATGGCCACCGTCGAGGTGATTTGTGGCTTAATCGTGATTTATTGCATTTGACTGTCATCGTGCTATGTGAATACTTAATTTATGTGGAATTTGTATTGGATGAGTTAGTAGAAATTGTTACATAATTTGCATAAAAAAATATTCTACTCAATTTTTCCCCTCATTAAACCTAAAGAATAATAACTTATTTGTGTCACTCATTTTTTTATTGTAGATAAGAAACGATTATTAAAACTCAAAAAAAGTTGGTATTCGGTCCTTTTCTTACTGCCAATAAGTGTAATTCGGGACGAACAGCGATCGTTCCTCGGTATTTACCCATCTACACACTAGTACAAGAACACAATACAATATTGTACTTCAGAAAAAGTTATATCATATCCAAAGTAATTATTTATTACCAATAGGTCAATTCTCAACCTCATATTCAAATTGTCATAATACCATAAAGCGCAATTTTCAGTGTAACATTTATTACAGCAGTTCATTACGAAACAACATTTTGTGGTTTTCGCAGTCCGCCATTAAAACCTGTTAACGAATTTAAATCGGAAGTTTGCGGTTTGGAACCAAGGGGTCGGCACTTATCTGACTTCTGGTTGCCCGGCTATATTTCATTGCCTAACAAAATATTTAGCAAGTTTTGTAAGTAAGCTGATTTTGTTTTTTGGTGGTTGTTCTTTCACAGGGAAGTTATTTTTGCTAATTAGATTTATACATTCATGCCTGTATTTTCCTTTGTTGATGTATTCTGTATTGCTACCCTTCCTGATTTTTGCATCGAGATTTTTTACCACTGCCATTGTTCTTCATCTGTATTTCTATGGAGATTTTCTTTTCTGTAGCTTACTGGTGCTAGAGAGAAATTCGAAGCAAAGAGCCAGCATTCTTGATCGTTACCAGTCATGGCTTGATTGATTGAATTGATTTGAGTTCATATGAAATCTAATCGATTCAAAAGAGTTTATTTTCATAGAAGTTTTCGTCCTCGTAGTCTTGAAGATCCAATGTTTCCGTCCTTTGATGGATTAACTATTTGAGCGCCTATAACAGACTACAAAACAGAACACAAACACTTTCACGCGTTCTCTCTACACTACGATGTATTTTGCTGTTGTATAATTTGTTGTAACGCTCAAAACTTCCTTGAACCAGACCTTTTTACATCTCACTCAGTTCAAATCAGACAAACATAAACCATTCATATACACACAGCAATAAATTTCCACCACTTAAAATTCAGTGTTGTAAAAATAAAATGCCAGAAGACAGGAAAGAGATACGTCGAGTAGTAATTGGTCGTATCCGCCGGAAGGCTAACTAGTACGCGTACTACGAATTAACAAATAGGCAATAACTCATTTGTGTACCAAGTAAACGATCACATCTCGTTAGCAATACTAAAACAATTATTTATATTCAGTAAACAAAATCCTGACCAGGAACTAACAATATTTAGAAGTTTGAACTTGAACATCTGTGATGTTCCTACGGTTCATATTTAGGCTAACAATCAAAAATAAATAACTACCTATTTTTGATCGTAAATCTGAATATGAGAGCGACATCATACGGACTCACAAACATCATCCACACACTAACAGATTCCGGAAAGCAAACAAACATATACCGAAAGATTCATTCAGGGGACTGGAGTTTAAATATAAAATGATTGTATTCAGAATGTGTGAATACAATCGTTATATATTTAAACCTATCACGGGATGTCCTTGATACTTTACCTCCGTCCGGTCAAAAAATAGGATAACCTATAAATCTAAAACTTTGTACACCACAGCTTTTCAATAAACTTGGTAACATCTTCGTTCCTTATTATGCCATTTCAAAGGGTCGTGTTGGTCATTAGATTAATTATCTAAATTAGGAAAGTTAGTTCACACTAATATATTAGTACAGTCGATATTTTCCAACCCTCAACAAATATCCTGGCAGATAGAGTCTACGAAAAGCCGAACTAACTACTTGAAGACATCACTTCACTAGAAGGGATTTTAAGTCAAAAATAATTGTTAAATGTACATTCAACGTTAATATTTTAGGTAAGTACTACGTATTTGGACAAATTTTGTTAAACTGAATTTATGTTATTATATGTAACTATGACTATCTTTATTGCTTTTTTTAAATTGCCGGTCCTGAGTTCTATTTCTGGTAATGAGCTGCTTGGTTTTCATATTACAAAATTCCCAGTATCAGGATAGAGTCTGGAAATATGCCCAGTAGACATTAATTATTAGTCTCTGTTCAAAACCTAAAATGTACCTAAATAGTTCATTAATGAAACTACAATAACATGGCCTGGTCTTAAAGATTTTAATTTCACAAAAAGAAGGAACGGAAACTTACATGAACACAACGGAAAGGCCATGTAAGCTTATTACTTAATTTCAATTATTACAACTACAAATTGTAAGCTTTTTCTCAATTAATTTGTAATGACTCGATAAGTATACAAAAATAATGTAATGTTCATATTCCATTGAAAATATACATATTCGAAATGGCCCTCATCGAAGCACTGGACTTTAAATATATTATAAATCAGACGAGCGGAAACGTATGAAATACTAATTACCTCATGCTGATGATTCACGTACTGTACCGGATCTAATTTTAGCTGTATATCAGACTAAATATGGTTTGCATCAATATTCGCGTCAGATAATCAGTAAATAGAATCATGTTGATTATTATCGGTAAATAGAATCTTGATTATTAGTTATTATGAGTAAATACAACCATGTTGATTTATTAGCAAAACCTGTAATTTGAACACGAGAGATAATCATTTGCTAGTTAGTGACCTTATTCCCATTCCCAAGCAGAGCAAGAAAATAACACTGATATAATTTGAACGCTTATTATATATATCCAAATAATATTTCTTTAATTGCGTGCATCATATACGTTCGTGAATATCATCACACATCATGTTTAAATAAATTGACGAACAATGATAATAATAATATCTTATTGTTCTTCAATTTACTGGCTAGCCAATTTATTTAAGCATGGTGTGTAATTTGTTATGTCAAAATACAAAATAGAACACAACTGTTTAGGTAAAATTTTTCACACAACTCCTAAAGAGACAATTTTCAGAAAATAACACTTATGCAAGCCGTTGCGTGGGATCTCTTGGGGCTTTACATGTGAAAACGTGTTTCTTATTTTTCGACATTGTTCTCCAGGTGTGGCAATACATATCAAGTTTTATTTATTTAAGAAAGCACGCTTAAAAATACCTGTCTTTTCAATGTCTGACTCAAGTAATATTTATTCAAGTCATTTTATAAAAGATGAGGATAATGAAAGCGAGGGAGGTTTCATTATCTTTATTAAACTGGCCTACTAAAGATAATGTAAATGTCATTGAATTGAGTGTCTAGAACTTACTGCGCTGTCTTATTTCTATTCTTTTATATAGAAGAGCACCCTTGACTTAAGTCTTTCAGGAGTTGCTTTGCTACGTTTGTAGTAGATATTGAAATAGAAAAGAGTATGAAGAAGGGTGAAAGAAATATCCAGTCTTGTGCACTCTCATGAGGTGTACAAAATGTACCAAAGTATACATATATATGAACAATATACTTTGGTACAGCCCTTCAGGGATTTACAGTAGTGAGTATATGTATGTATGTATCTTCGGACCCACGTAAAAGGGGGCGAGCCTATTGCCGTCTAGCGGGCACATTGTCTTAGGGTGTGTGTTTACTAAAAGATGGAGGACAGCCCTATCCCTCATCTCTCAATCTTTAAGTCAGTCAGACATTAATCAGTGACTTTTCTAGTTAATAGAACGTAAGTAAGTTTTATTTAATACCAATATTTATAGTATGAGTACTAAACTTTAGAATAATATAATATCCATTTATAAACCAGAGGACGAATTAAATAGCCTTGTAATAGATAGTATTTCACTTTTAGGGATGCCAAACGAAACGATCTTCTTTCGAAAACACAAAGAGACTATCAAAACAAACTTTGGCATAAATAAAGCTCATTTTGTTTCGAAACGAAACAAATAGTGGCTTTCATTTTATGGGCTGTTAAATGTCTGTAAAAGGTTTTAATGAGATTATTAAACCGCCTCTTTGTAGAGTGTTATCAATTCTTAAACTTCATTTGCAAGTTTATGACGGTTACCTATCTTAATCCCGAATTTTAATATTCCGAATATCATAATCCAGAAAACGTTTGGCCATTTATTCAAAATCCCGGTTTTCCAAATTCCGAAGTTTTATTTGCCATATAATCGCAACTCCGAATTTCATTTTCGTATTTATTCATTTGTACGACGTTTTATAATCCAGACGAACGAATTCCAGACACACGAAATCTAAATGCACAAAATCCAGATGACCGTAATCCATATGCACGAAAGCCGAATTTTTAGAACACCAATTTTTGAAATGCAGCTATTGATATCCAGACAAACCAAAACAAACACAAAGACAGACAAACAAATAAACCTAACCTACTGAGTCGAATTTTTCTAGCACTCGCCGGCCGCTGCCGCGGCACGCTCGCTTCGCTCGCTCGGCTCGTGCGGGGGTCGCAGTTCTAACCTAACCTAACCTACTGAGTCGAATTTGACACTTAAACCTATCTGTAATACAATAAATTTACTGACTGGCAATTGAAAATTTGGTAATAGTTTATTTGGAAAATGGTACGATGGGAAACAAAAAAAAATATTCTGAGAATCTGGTATAACTATATTTGGATTATGACACTATGGAAAACAAAAAAATACTATTTGAGAATTTGGTTTTAGTGCACCTGGAAATTGATTCATCTGGGAAATGAAAAACGGAATTATAGAAAGTTGTCATTCATTACATCTGTCTTTTAAAGTTCTACCAACCGTTTTCGGGGTTTTAAGATTCGGGTAACAGAAATTCGATATTTCAATAGGTTACCGTTTATGACGGATCTTCATATTGTTTATTGATGAAGAAGATACTTTCAGGGTATAGAGACGGCTTCTGTTTTCTAGTTGTTTCGTTATATTATTATTGAAAATGAATACTTTATGCAATACAAAGAAATTGTTCTTCCCGTCCCTTCCCTTCGCTTTGCTAGTTGATAACCAAGTAAAAGATTCAATTTTGTGCCGCATTTTCCGCAATTTCTTTAATATAACTCAGATTTCAGAGTCCTGTATTATTTAGGGTTCAATAAAAGGTGCATCTACGTGTGAATAGTAATGTAGCATACTAATTTTTAAGGTTATTTATACACATACTGGGGAACATGAACGAGCAATTTTACGTCAAAAGGAACCAGAAGAGGAGCTACTTTGATATGCGTCACTTTCTTTTCTTTTTTCACTTTCTCACAGGAGAAGGAATTCACCTGTAAGAAAGTTAAAAAAGGACCATTCCTAAATTCTAATTCTGTCGAATACTTATACCCAGTATCTATTACTAATCTCGAGCGGATTATAAATAAGATTTATTTGAAATTAGATATATTTAGACTGCTTATACGCGAAGTACAAGCTTTTACTATTTACTATGTTCTAATATATCAAATTAGTTAGTATCATCCTAAATTGCCCTTATAGGAGTTATAATAACCAAATTAGCGAACCCTGTCCCTACAGAATACTATCATAACTACCGCCACATTGTTGACGAAGCACTTTTGTAGTTTACACTGTATAATTTTTAATGAAAATTTAACTAGGTTGGTAATTGTTTGAGAGTCGCAAATCAAGATTATTATACCTCTGAGCAAAACACTTATTGTATGGACCTGTGGACTATAATTATGAATGATTTCACGATCGATTGTACTTCGGGTCCGAAGTAAAGTACTCACGTTCGAAGAAATCGAATCAGTTTGATGAGAACTTTATGTTCTTATTCATTCAATTACGTAGTTAGATTCTTACATCGCTGGATCTTCACATATTAATTCACACTCTTCAGTTCTTTGCAGTTGTTTGTGTAACTATCTTTAGTTAGCTAGTGTATGTAGGTAATGTTTTTTAACACGTGTAAGTGAGTTACTAGTTAAGTCATTACTGTACTGTGAAGCGTAGTTATCAATAATTGGTTTGATGTAATTTCCATAATTATACTGAATTTAAATTCTTGTTTGAATGATTTTCCCAACATTATTTCGAAACTATTGTTACCTGCAGACTTAAGTTGTCCATCTAACATGAGTACTAGAACCGAAACTTCATCAACCCAAAAACACGAGTCCCGTAACCTACATAACTAAAGACATTCTTCAAGCTCCATATCAAAGTAAGCGACGTTTATCCTTATCCCACTGTTGCATACTTTCAAGATAACCCAAATAGCTTCAAAGTTTGTGAAGACACTCGCATAATTTCTTACTATTATGTAGGGACTAAAATCCGTCTTAATATTATTATTTTTCATGCAGTATCTATGTATAATAGAGTTAGGTATATATTATAAGAAACTTCTATCTATTTATAGTTTTTTTTGTACTGAACTCTAAATGGCTGAACCAATTTGATCTAATTATTATTATTTGAATTGGTCCATACATGGTTCAAAACAATTCTATCCGGTAGATGGTATGGTTCAAAATCCATAATAAAATTATAAATGCGAAAGTAACTCTGTCTGTCTGTCTGTCTGTCTGTATGTTACGCTTTCACGCATAAACCACGTTATGATGAAATTTGGTATAGGGCTAGATTAGACCATGAGAAAGGACATAGACTATGTTTGGTCACGGTAACCGACATCCACGCGGGCGGAGCCGCGGGCAGCAGCTAGTCAAACATAATTCCTTTTAACATCAATAAAACAGCTATATAGATCGTGATTGTAAAAATGTGTGATAGTAGTCTATTGCCACTGTTCTTATGTGTGTTATTGCTATTGAAATTCCGGGTATCTGACATTTTTAAAAGAGTTCTAAACCTCTAAATAAAGAACTGTGTACAACCTAAGAGTCCACAATGCATCTATATAATTGCCAGACACTTTGTCTAAAATACCATGATGTGGTTTTCTTACATTGTTACACTTTGAAAGTAATGGTTACCATCGATAGATCAGTCGTAATCGTTGATGTTGCTTATTTTTATTATGATTGAACATTATTATGAAACTTAACAAAATGCCTCCACTAACTTCTTTAGTTTTTATTCAGATGTTAAAGTTGTGAGATCTTAGTATCAGTTAGCAGTCTTAAAAGACGCGCCACTTAAAACCTTTCGAAAAAAAAACAAAAGTTTTTTTAATGTTTTTAAAAAAACTTTCGATTTCTAATTTATCTAATATGATAATGATATGAGCTGTCATATCATTATCATATTAGCGAAAGCTTACACTTCGGAGTTCAGGGTCCATTTACTCTTTCTCCTCCACTTGGTTTGGGTTTTATGACTTTTCTGGGAGTGACTACCGTCTTTCTTATCAACTATCTGCTAAGTTGTTTATAGACATATTGAGAACACTTGTACTTTTTCCACAGTGTTTAATAAATAGAACCTGACCGGTTTCGCCTTACGGCATTCTCAAAGGTTTACATTTAGCAAAGGTTTTGCCTTACGGCATTCTCAAAAGGGAAAAAGTACAAGTGTTCTCAATATGTGTAACATTAATTCCACCAAGTGCCATCAATCAATAGTAAAAACTGGTTTCCTCATCCAAATCAGTCAATTGACAATATTATGGCAGAAAAAAAAAATAAGTTGAAAGGAATATCAATCTTCTACTCAATTAGTGAACTCAATAGAACCTGATCGTAATGAATCAAATATTATTACTGGACCTTGTGCCAAGAAATTTATGCGAGAACATAAATTAGACATGGGAAAATATTTCGATAACATATAAATTATAAATTTGTTTCGTGAACTTGTAAATTGATTTATGCTTCGAGAAATGGCTTCTGCCTGAATTTATTACCTTGGATATTATGCAGGAAGAATGAAACACAATTACCGAATTCTTAATATTTTATCTTTTAAATTAAATTTTAAGTTTCAGAAAGACTGTATGGATGACGCAATGTATGAAATATTTTCTACACCGATTGTCGCTCTGTCAAGTGTTGAGAGTTCGATTCGAGTTCGAACTTCAATCAATTTGCCTATCCCAGTCCACTGCTGGACATAAGCCTCTCACAATGTTTGGAGGCATTAGCCTACTGTTGGGTTATTTAGGTAACCCTGTAGGGTTATTTCAAGTTTTCTTGTTTGTGTAGTTTTTCATTAATCTTACGATGATTCTTTCTCCGTCGCCAGGCGGATGAGTTCAAACCTAAGAATGTAATATTTTTATAACAATAAATAAAAAAGAACCACTATATTTAATGAGGGAGTTTCCGCATAACACACCTAAAAAGGAATGACAAAAAATACTTTTGTCGAACTTGAATAACAAGCGGTGGTACCAATATGTATATGTCATATATATTTACAAAATACGTGTGTACAAACCATTAGCATTTCCATACTAAACGAACTAAATATGCACAAAACACATCCGAAAATTTTAAACAAATACAATACATATGAAAGCAAAACTACGAGTGGAAAGGCCATCGCAAATTCAACTCGCATAGTTTCGCTTCAAGTAGTTCCAAAGAGCGTTGTAAACGGTGTAAATATTTGTTCAGTTCACTCAAACGCAACGAAAGTGGGTATCGGGCACCTCACAGGGCCGTAATCGGAAGTGGCAAAGTGCGACTCTGTTTTTATAGAGGCGATGTGTTTGTATAGGCAAAGGTCGTTCTAAAGTTAACGGTACGAGAAAATCAGGAAAAGTGTTGCATGTTTGCAAAGTGTTAATGTCCTCTGTGGCGTGGCGGTAGTACACGCGACTGCCACGCAGGAGGCACGGGTTCGATCCCTGCACAGTGCAAACATTTGTATGCATGAATATGGCTATTTGCATTGGTCTGGGTGTTTCTATGTATATTTTGTATGTACTTACAAAAAAGTATTTAAGTATGTTTATCCGCATTCTAGATTCCATAACACAAGCTATAAAAGCTTATCATGGGTCTAGATAGCGTTGTGTAGAATGTGGTGGTAAAAAAAAACCAAAGCTTAGTAAGTGATTTACTAAATTGAGTTTTTCAATAAATAACACGGTCACTTTAATCTAAAAATGTATTGCGAAGTTGGTCACTCCCTTATAATCTAAAATTGAGACTTATTTGAATTAATTGTAAAGCATTTAGTATACTAATAATTCAAATCCATTTGATAGGGAAAAAAATTAGACTTATTATTCTGACGCTCAGTTTTACTGATTTTTGAGTCCTAGTGTGCTGATGCATAGAAAAAAAACCGTATTATCGACTTGACTCGATATGGTGTGAAGACGTTTACTTCATTGAGTACATATTCACAGTAGTCATAAAGACGACGATCACATGATGTGTACTAACAAAATAAAATACTAACATCGTTTTTTTTACGATTGTGGTCTAGTTTATTTATTAAACTTCTACGTTATCAATTTACTCTATACTCCCAGGACTAGTTGTAATTGAGCTTGATTAAAACTTTAACTCGTTTAGTTTAGACAATTGTCTTTTTCGGAGCTTTTATTTTTATTCTTAGGCCTACATAATACATAGTGTCACTTACTGTTTTGAGGCGAATTTCAATTTAATTTTTGGTATTCTCGAGACTTACCTACATCGGTTTCCCTTTCTTTAATATGGTTAAAGGGTGCTTAAGTATTGAAGTTAAACGTATCTGTTCTTATCTAGTAATATGTACAGGATTTGATCCCCAACAACATGGTAGGCTCGCCAACATTAACCTTAACCGGACCCGACCGGCCGATCGGGTTCTCAGGGATTTCTTATCTTATGGTTTTAGCCATTTCAAGTCCAACATACCTAGTGTTAGCTCCGGTTAGGAGAAATCTGAGAGATTACTTTAGTACCTAAATCCCTTTTCCTTCCGGGGCAAAATATAGTATGTCTAAGTTACTATCCTCTAAGATTTTGTAGAGAATGCTTAGTAGGGCTTTCCTCTGAACTATTTTTGACAATAGATATCAGGATTCAATATGCAGTATGCACCAAGAAGTAAGCTCACAATGGTAGACCGTATATCTATTTGATCGTAGATACTATATTTGAGTGATAACATCTGTAGCTGTGGGTCGTGGGTCGTCAATTACATGATGAACCTACGCTCCGCATTAGTGGTGCACCATGTAATCAATCAAACAATATGTCGATAGCATACTCTCAGTGTCTATCTGTATTTCACAACAACAATACGGTAGTTTAGATTATGCTGTATATGCAATACTCGTAAACTTGCAATGTACGACATCGTGATATCTTTGTGGAATTACACCAACATCCTGCGATTCGTTTCTTATCAATTACTGTCATTATATCAAAGTGTGCCTATGTGTATACACAATAGACTTACACACAGATCAGTCTATCCAACTATTAAAAATAACACCAGCACATTAGTGTAAAAAAAATGAATGTTACACCAACGTGAACTCGGTCAGAGAAGATTTTCAAACGGTATTTATTAATAGATTGAATAAATCATGTAAAAGTATCGCAAGTCTTCTAGAACTCATGTGATTGTTAGTTAATGAGCTATAAAGAAAATGATTTTTCTGAAGTCAGAAAATACCTAGATACAACTAAAACTTTATTGCGAAGAAAATGTGACTTTTATTGCATTTTTCGCATCAATTGACTGTAACTGCTTCAAGAGCTGCATTATTAAATTGAGATGTAACTTTATTGGCCCTGCAGAAATAGTTTAGTACGCTAGGTAACTCAGCGCTACATACGTCAGTACCTGAGAGAGAAGCTTACATGGCTATTAGCTATATACGTGTGGTGACGTGGAATCTATTAATCAGAAATCCTTAGAGAATAACCTCTAAGCTGAGAGCTTTAATAGTACCTTGAAGCTGCAACTAAGCCTGTACCTTCGGTTCGCTCGATATATTATAACATGAACTTCACTAAGACCGAATGGATAAATAAAAGCTAGGAAAACTATTAGGCTAAAAATTTAAAGAACTAACCATTGGTTAATTAACTCTTACATTAACTCTTCAGATAACTCTTGCAATATATTTCTGATTATATTCAATTCTAGTTCACTTTTCTTCAGACTGCGTAAATGAGAGGGAGAGAGAATATGGCACTTCCACAGTTGAATCGGGCAATATCCTTATGTTCCCTAAAAATATTCAACTTTTTTTTAATAAGTACATACATACTGTGTAAAACAAATACAATAATGGCTCATTCTCCGGTTCAGGATTCTTAACGTCACCTTCGTGGCAATTTTCATTTCTTTGATTTTCATGATATCAACTACAATATATTAAAATTTATACAAATACAAGTTCATTGGTATGTGTGACATCAAAATATAATGAAAAATGAAAAAAATATACGAATTATAAAATTTTGCTCACACGAAAGTGACGAAGACTTCCACGAAAGTGACTTAGTAACTAATCGGGGTAATATCAATACTAATAATAGAATATTCGAACTTTTTTAGTTTTTTCCTGAGCCTTAACGGCATAAAAAGTATCTTATATGTCCGTTTCCTGATTTTAAGCTACCTCCCCACCAATTTTCAGCCAAATAAGTTCAGCTGTTCTGCAGTAATAAATGGTGTAACTAACATGATTTTTTGTTAAATTTATATAAGTATAAGATTGTATTCTCGATCTTCTGGAATACTTTTACAAAGACCTAAAGTATATTTAGGTATGAATGATATTTAGTAAAACCAGTCGAGTTATTAAAAATATTTATTTCACTTATAAACCCACGATCAAAAAATTAACAATCATAAGTTGAGAAGATGATCACAATGAATAACCAATAAATGAATAAACTTACTAATAAAAAAGATAATCTCTCCATGCTATGTAATTTAAGGCGGGGAGATTACTATTTTTATAGAAATGATAAACCATTTGAAACTCACAAATGAAGCAATCAAAAATTATAACTTAACGGACTTTTACAGTAATAGTTTTTTGTACGTCCATAATCAGTCTTTCATTTTAATAATTATCAAGTGTAACATTTATTTAATAGAACTTGGTTTAAAAACTTTAACAAGTAAATATCTTCTTTTAATCTAAGGGCCGATTTTTCAAAGCTCAGATAAGGATTTCTTATACAGTTAAGCAACAAACATAAAATTATATCTGGTTGTTTATCTATGCAGTGAGAAATCGGCCTTAATTATATTAATACTCGTAATTAACTATTTTTCTGATTAATATTATAATAATTGGCAATAATCAACAAACATAAAAATACAATCAAAATAATCTCGAGACTGTCGATGTAATCATCATTATCTATAACATCCTCATAATTGACATCAGAGACGACAAGATATTACCTACATATTAGAAACCGATGATGGACAGTTACATAGCATCATCACGCTTTCTCAAAAGCTTCATCGGTTATTACACCACCTCGTAAATAGACTAATAACAAATTATAACTATCAAAGTGTTAAAGCAATATTTTCGTTTTTTTACGTCTATATCAGTCTTTCATCTTTAAGAATATCAAGTATAATATTTATATAATAGAATTTGGATCATCAAAAACAACAAACAATTATTTTCTTATTATCTAATTAATCATACTAATAGTGAACTGTTATTCTGACTTGTCTTACAATAATCTGCAATAATCGGCACCTTAACATAATTATAAACATAAAAATGACAATTAAATATCGACGTAATCATCATCTACATCTATGACATCCTCATTTAGAAAAGATTATATTGGAAACAGATGATCACGCTTTCCCAAAAGCTTTTATATCAGTCTTTCATTTTTATGAATATCAAATATAACGTTTATCTAAAAAAAGAACTTAGTTCAAAGAGTTCAACAACAACATATCTTCTTATAACTAATTAATAATATGGATAAGGAACTGTTATTTTGACTGATGTTATAATAATCTGAAATAATATTGGTACATACCATAACCTAATTAAAAATTATAAAAATGGCATTAAAATATTCTCAGATTGTCTACGTCTTCATCATCGTCATCATTTATAGCATCCTCATCGTTAATATTTAGTGTCGAAAAGATAATATTCGAAACAGATGGACAGTTAGCATCAACTGAAGACACACTTTGCCAAAAACTGTCATCAAGTGGTAGTGGTAGGCTCAAGTCTTTTGTAGGACTAACTCTAGTGGTTTTTTTATTACAGGAACTGCTTCCAGGTGCAGTATAATTTTGATTTTCTGTAAGATTCCTCTTTGCAGCAGAAACTGATAAATTTATTCGCTCATCAGAGAGAATCTGAACACGTGATGGTTTAGTTAATTTTCTTGAAATTGGCTCGGTAATTATGTCTTTATTCTGATTTTGTTCAGGGGAATTCTTCAAAATATAAAATCCTACATGCTGCCCATGTGTACATTCTACTGGCGATATGGCACATTCATCGAGGCTACAACTTAACTTTCGCATTGTCAAACTATCAATGTTATTTACATGCCAAACGACCTGGTGAACTCCCATAGTACCTCGAAAGTTAGGTAAAGTAGCTGGCATCAACATATCTTTTTCAAAAATTGAACTTTCTTCTACTTTTTCAATAATTACGCCTTTGATATTTCTTCTCAATACATCCAGTAATGTTTCTAAATTTGGAATATCATGTCCTCTCGCGACGACTCGGTCAGCCGTTCTTTTTAGAGTACCTCCTACACCATCGGGGGCACCCTTTCCATGCCCCGATTCTGAGTAATTCCAGGTAATAGATACTAAATTTGGAAAATACCAATGAAGTCGTGTGATAATTGTGAAATTAAGAATAGCATTTTTGCGTTCCTTCATTCGTTTTCTGTAAAGTCTACTTTTAATACGATTTTGTTTTCTTACTTTATTTTTTTGCTGGCTGGTCATCTCACTTATAGGGATAATTTTTTTTTCAGCTTTCCTTTTATGGTATCTTGCCCTAGCTTTTGCTTTTACCACTTCATGAAGCTCTGCATCTCTTTTTATTTTCGCTCTTCTTCTTTGTTCAGCTAACCGTTTATACTCTAAATATTCATCTCTGTCGCGCGGTTGCATTTTGTTGACCGCTGAACCTAAAATGAATTTCCAATAATTACTGTGGTGTACTTATGCATTGATTTTACGTAAATTGCTTTTACAATGAAATTAATTTTATATAATCTAATTAAAGTTTTATATGGACTTAATTATAATATTTCTAATTCCTATGAAGGTCATCGAAATACCTAGACAATCAAGGAGTCCGTGGAAGTCCTAATCATGATTGTTTACCATAAGAGCTTGTCAGGAATTATACCAAACCAACATACCAGTAATATATTATAGATAAACTTGTATATATTGTTGAAATACCTTTAAAACATAACTTAGAAACTAAGGAAAATGAGTTGCAATATAGTAAATCACCATCGTGGATTGCTAAATCACTTTCGTGACTGCCAACAACACGAAGGTGATGGAACGAAGGTGATGAATTTTCGTTCACATTGAAAAAAAGTGCTTCAATAGTTGGATAATATAAACACGTAGTATATTACAGAAACAGGAGTTATATAAGCTTATTTTTAGACAATATTTATCCTTAAAATAGTCTTAAAATAATCATATAACAGTGCCCACGAAGGTTACCTTCACAGGGTAACAAAATTATTAGAAAATGTTTACGTACCTGTATCGTCCTGTCTATAGCCTTGAACCACACGTACGACCCTCACGGCGCTCACTCGTCGACTGGCGTACCGGGGAACGATAAACACACAACCGCAAATCGTTCATTGATGGAATTAAATACCATTCAATGACGCGGCTTCACAAAACTTAAAATCGTGTGACAGATACATTTTATTTTATATTTATGTAATAAAGAAAGTAACATTTATATAAATATATGATATGTATGCAGCAACTAATAACAAATATTATGATGTACTATACATAAGTATACATTGAATAGTTCAGTATTTATACCTGATTGTTTGAAGTAAACGGGCAGTGTGACAGGCGGAGAATGGCGATTTTACTCCCGTTTTCACTGATGGGATTTTTTTTTCAAGTATTTCAATTTAACTTTTGGTAATAAAAATATGGTTTTTAGGGAGAAGGATAAATGAAGAAACAATTAAAAAATATTT
The DNA here is from genome assembly GCA_914829495.1 of Eilema sororculum. Classification (NCBI taxonomy): domain Eukaryota; kingdom Metazoa; phylum Arthropoda; class Insecta; order Lepidoptera; family Erebidae; genus Eilema; species Eilema sororculum. The sequence goes on from OU618547.1 coordinate 8,036,905, forward strand.
CATAGCTGTATCTATATTAGGTAAATTAATATTACCGTGTGACAGTCAAAATCGGTCTCCCGGAGAATGAGCCTAATACTAAATATGTCAGCAGCCTTATCAATCATGAAGTGAAATACTTCATTCGGTCCGCTTATATGGTTCAATTTTAGAAAACGGTAAGTTACTAATTGAAATAAAACCACTTTTTACGGATTCTATCGCGATATACTTCTACCGCGAAAATGGCTGCTGCAAAGCAGCCGAAAAAGTAATAATCTATACATATAATAAATCTGTAAAAATCTGTAAACGATCGATGTCTGTACATGGAAAGGAAATGAGAAAAATTGTTATAGGGGGACTATATAAACGTAATAGAAGCCAAATCAACGATTTTTGGAATTTTTGTCTGTTTGTCTGTTTATCTGTTTATCTGTTTCTCTGTTTGTCTGTGAGTTTGTGCACGCTAATCTCATAATCGGCTGAACGGATTTGGTTGCGGTTTTCACTAATATATTGTGGTAGGCTTCACTTAACATTTAGTGTTTGTTTTATTGAAATCGGTTCATAAATAAAAAAGTTATGTCAATAATAGCATAATCACGGCTAACAATTTGTGATTGTGTGAATAGACCGAACCAATAAAGAAGCAACAATGCTTACAAGAAGATATTATTTCGGTCATAGGAATCTGAAGAACTTCGAGAGGCCAGAGTTCTACATCTCAGCCAAGTCAGGTCAGGTTACTGCAGAATCTTCGGCACAGCAAGTGTCTCGATATAATTCACATTTTTCTCGAACGATTTTCTCTCGAATCCAACAAATTAGTAAGCAACTGGTTCAGTAAAAAGACTCCTGGCTTTCATAATTAATATCATCACGCTATAATAATAAGGAATGGGACAGAATGTTTTATGACATAATTGTAAACGTCTATTTCACACTATGATTTCACGGTAACTGTGGCACAATACGTCTGCGCTGGACTTATAACTTAGCAGAGTCGCGTTCGAATCCATCTAAAATGTAATTTTCCTTCGAAAAACATTGGAAAAAATGAAATGCTCAAGTGAGACTCGAACTCATGACCTTTCCCTTACAGGGGGACTGCTCTGCCAACTGAGCTATTGAGCACCACTTGAATCATTCCAAATTTTCCTTCTCTTTATATCCGTCTATAAGGGCGACGGTGAAAAGTTAGCATAATAAATGCTATAAAAAATTCATTCAAATGTAATTTTCCTTTTTTATGGTTTTTATTTACTTTTCTTTAACTTTTTTATTTTATTGTGTATTTGTTGTATTTAATTGTATTTATAGTTTTATTATATTTTTAGTTTTATTGAAGTAAAATATAAATTCTATGCTTAGTATTCTATAGGTAGTACATAAAACTAGGCTGTGTGACAGTAATAGTAGAACTGATTATATAATATTCTTAGATCTATACAAAATTATTCATTTCGGAGAATGAAATAGTGGTCCCACCCGCCTGAGAAGTCATAAAACTGAAACTGGTATTGATATCGATTCCACCACATCGGGGCAAGCGCAATATTGGAATCAAACCGATTAAAATTTAACAGAGGAATGGGGCATTGGGGGTATTCTGGGGTAAGGTACCCCAGTATACCTGCCTTGGTTACCTATCATAAATAGGCGGTCTCAACGTGAAGAGCAGGGATTGCTTCGGCTAGGGTGATGGGTAGCCTAAGCTGTCACCATCAAAGCCGCGCTCGTGGAGGAAGTAAATCGTTGCACCTTCTCTGAAGCACATTACGTATTCTGGGAGATAGTTGTCCCTATCGTATTACCGTCTCTACCATGGTGAATGTTCTGATGAGCTATTCCAATTAGTTCCACCCTCTCCTTTCCTAGGGACGGGAACCCGAGCCCGAAGAAATTCGGGCCGTGAGGTCTCAGCTCCACAGGGACATGGTAGCAGAATGGGAGCTACGACTTGGGCGACCAAGCGCAGGGCACGCCGTAATAGCTGCGGTAAGACCCATCATGGAGGAGTGGCTAGAGAGGCCACACGGCAGCCTCTCGTACCGGCTGACGCAGGTGATTACCGGACACGGGTGTTTCGGGAGTTACCTGTGTCGGATCCGGAAGGAGCCAACGTCCGAGTGCCATCACTGTGATGCGAGCGAGGACACAGAGCTGCACACTGTCTGCCGGGGAGCGAGAGATATGCTTTTGGCAATCTCACCTCCGGCAACCAAGGACCCAAGACGGCGTGCGTTTTAGTCGGTTCAAGTCCGACATAACCACCTCCACTGGCTCCGTGGGGGTGGTATCCGTGGGGATTTATCGCGCGATAAAAAAAAACCCTCTCCTTTCCAACACAGGACAACGCATGCAAGGCTCAGATATCATCCACATACGGATCAGAATATTCCATCAAGAACCAAGCGGTTTGGTGACCCATTCCTATGTCGCACCATTAAGACCTGAAATCCCTGCCAGCTCACGGTTTACTTCTTCCTACAGTCCCGGGTCCTTTAAGGGGGGCGTGAAAAGGCCTCTGATGATACCATCAAGCTGAGTGCCACCATTGTTATGATGGTACATGTTAATAATAGAGACCCTATTTCCGTGTCTTTGCCTTTAGCATCCCATCAGGCGAGGTGAAGTTAAATTGACGTGTCCTATATAAAAACGCGGGATCTTAAAAAGAAGAAAACACATGTGTGGGTAGAGCAATACAGTTCTTAACCTCCTGATAAAGAAATGAAGTCCCCAACCGCTTGGTCCGAGGTGGCATTATTTCTACCGTACGTGAGTGCCGGAAGAAAGGAGAGATTAGTTGAAAGACTCCTAATAGGCTCTTTCAGTCGCCGTGGTGCGATAGAAATAGTAAGACTGCAGACATTATACATATTGGGCCGCTGCGATCTTATCGATTCCATCTAATAAGTATCTAATAGTAAATACGTACAAAAAAAAATTAAATGATGACAGTATGCCAGAAGAAGCCAACCTATTATTAGGTATATAAAAGATTGCATGCTCCTATTATATAAAAGAGACCGAATGTGGGCAGAGATACACGCAGTTCCGGTAAATTTAATCAGACCAAAAAATTTCGCCGCGTAGACATGAACTCCAGTATCAATTTGGAAGTATCTACATCATCTGTTGAACACAAGCTTGCCAATACAAGGAATATATAGCAAAATGAGGCTATATGACCCCATCCCAGTCAATGCTGTATTTGCTCTCTTGCCCACTGCGCCCCTCTTCAATGTGTGTAAGGCAACGAACAAAGATGTGACTGTGGTCGATGGAATTTATCATAAAACTGAAACTACCCACCATTGGCTCGGCAAAGAAGAGGACCACTGCTCACTGCTCAGGGCGTGCAAGGCTTCGGGTTTTCTTGAAACTATTTTCTGTGATACTTGATGTATTTTTTAATTTATTCAGTTCGTAAGTGGTGGCAGAATATTTTAAGAATAGGAGGAAGGAAGAATATTTAAACCATTAAAACTGATGAACATTGCTTAGTCCACATTTAGCAATGTTCATCCACATACTTGATAATGATTTCGTCAGCAAAATATTGAATTTTACAAATTCCTTCCGCAATATTTGCCAAGCCTATAGAAGAAGCCTGTCTATTTTCGTAGTTTTCAGTAGTTTAGCCACTCAAAAAAGACTGTTTTCATAATATGTATTTGAAAAATACAGGGTGGAAGATGTCAAGCAAGTTTTCGGAATGATTTGAATACAATGTTGTTTCTTTTTTAAAATAAAGGAATGTATCTTTTGTGTAAAATTCACTAATTCCAGTATTCATAGTACTTCCGTTCCAGTTGGGATGAAAATCTTCCACCATGTATAATAATGAGTTTGAGCTATTCCGAACTTAACGCGGACGAAGTCGCGGGCAACAGCTACTAACAAATATATCGCGATAGAATCCGTAAAAAGTGGTTTTATTTCAATGAGTGACATTCGCGTAAACTTCAGAAAATATCAGGTAAGTTACTACATTTAATTTAATAACATATAAACATTAACTCACGCCTGTATTCCCCGAAGGGGTAGGCAGAGGTGCTAGCACCCACATTTCGCCAGTTTATGTTTAGGTCCCAATGTAATAGGTGGCGAGCCTATTGCCATTAACCGGGCACTTATAAACCTGCGATAAATACACACATAACTTCGAAAAGCATCGAAAAGTCATTGGTGTGTGCTATGGTAAACCTGGGATCGAACCCGAGACCTCGTCTCAGCAGTCCATTACCCATACCACTAGGCTACCGCAGCTTTAATTACCGCTAATTTAATGATATCATTTCAAAAATACATAAAACAAAAATATCACTGAAAATATGCTATACTCAAGCACAAATACTTCGTAATCCAATAAGAGAGAACTTGATTGGGACGATTCTACCGTTTGATCACGTGTACAATGATACCAAATACAGAAAATGGCGCTTTGCAAATATTTGCTATTGTTGCTCGTTTTCAATCTCATTTGCTGTAACGAGCTATTTGCGAGCAGCCGAATATTGCTCGCACGCCGCTTAGCATTTGCAGGATTACTGCAGGCTGGGTATAATTTAATGTATTCAAGTACCTTTTATTGCCACAGCTTTATATGCACAGGTGGTGGTGTATACTCTGGTAGTTTTACTACTTATGACTAATGACTAATCCTATAGTGACGTACAGGACTTGACTTAAACCGCAATCAGTCCGCAATCATCTTCCAAATTTGGGATAAAATTCAAAATATAATTTTGTTTATCTGATTCAGCTTATTTATTCACATTAAATTCTAACTTTTTTAAATTAGGAGTTTATGCCCTCAGTTACCTATCACATGAACCGAAACGATTCGTCATATGACACGAATTCAGAATTCTGATGATATATGATGATCTCAATCAGACCTAGTTCTATATTGCTACTCATAACGTCCTTTGCCTCAGGGGATAATTATAATAGACAAAATGATAGAAGATATCGTATCATTAAATGGATTGCTTTTTCGCTCGTCTCGAGAGTTGCAATCAGTTATCACTGCCTTCAGGGCTACAACAATAGGAATGTCAGAAAGCATATATCTCAAAACAAAATTCGTTTGCAGAGTACTTAGGTAAAATGTTTATTTGATATTTATGCTAATAATAATGTACGTTTTCTTTTGTTACAGAGTATCGAGAATTTCCAATGGAGACATTAAGATGTGAGTAGCTATGATGTAAGAATCTGTAGCAACGATAAATAAATAAAAGTAGTAGCAGATAATACAATTTCAAACTTATGTAGCGGGGACCTCACTAAATCTTCAATTTAAACCAATAGTTAACATTATTGGAAAAGGAGGATTTCAAACTGTATTGCGGGTACAAGACACTCGTATTGTGGGGAAAGTTTCGCAATAAAAATATGTATTGCTATGTGGAACTGGTATAAAACTGTTATTTTTTTACTAACTTCGAGGGCAATACAATCGAGTTGAGAGGTGTCTCGGCTCCGTTTGTTATAAGAGTACGATAGAAATTGTGTCGGGAATTTTAAAAGAAAGTCAGTAAAGTGTTTTGTTGTGTAGTCGTTTCGCTTCGGGGTTTCAACCTGCGGTTTTATTGATTATATTCCAAACAAGTTACTTTGTGCGTACAGAAATTTAATCATTTTCATAATATGGTGAGTAAACAACAATCTATCAGTTTCACTGCCAAATTATACCTTTGATGAATTTATATGCCAGAACTTAGCTTGGGTACTTAAGGTAAATTAATATTATATAATTTCATATTCAATCAATTAATGTAGCTAATAATATTTAGCATAGTGGTAAAATAACAGATAAGTAATCTATCATAATCGTACTACTCGTAATACCATAAACGCGAAAGTTTGTAAGTATAGATGAATGAGAAAGTATAGATGGCTTTTTGTTACTCTTTCACGTCTAAGCGGCTGGATTTATTTTAATAAAATTTGGAATGGAGCAGCTGGCACCCTGGATTAACACATAGGCTATGTGTGGTGAGTTTATAAAAGCTAGTCAGCAAAGTTTTAAAGCTCAAGCTGAAGACGATACGATTATCTGCCTCGAATATCAGGAGTATCATCACTACTCATAAAAGTTTAATCAAGATCTGATAATGAATCCATCTAATTTATGTTCTTCATTTTGCGAAACCTTAAAACTCTATATTAAGTACTAAACTATAATCTGGTTTAAAGTCCTATCTCTTATTACCTAAAACTAATATTCTACATAACAAACATTTAGCAGCATATTTTAATACGAAATCACTATTTTCATTCTCGTATTCTGAAATCGCACCGAGTTAAATGATCACAGTCAATAAAATTTAATGGCTTCAGGAACTCTAAATCTCGGCACTTAGAATAAAGAACACGTATAGAATCCCTAAGGACTATGGGAATTACGTTTGAAATTTACTGTTAGCAATATGTTCTGTACCAATTCTCACTGGCCAGCATTCAATAGCATTGGTAGCTGGATCAGAATTTACTCCAGCGGCTTCCGGCAACGAAATCTTACAAAAGCTTTTAAACGCTCTCAACAACGAAACACACAAAGTAACCTATATGTTTAGCCCCGAGAATGGAGTACCATAATTTTTGTTAACAGTTTCCGTACTGCAAAATATATATAAAATATTTTCCAGCGTCTTCTCCTTGTATCTGGAGGACGTATCGTAAAGCTGAAAAATCGTTTTTCATGTAAAGCACTTTTCACACTGGCCCCTTTCACCCTTAACAATAACCCACTTCAGTTTTATAGAAATTTTACACCCATTAGGCTACCAATAAAATGGTTTGCTGTAGAAGAAATTCCGCTACATTTGTTCATTTATATTTATTTGTGTTATTTACAACTTTAACTAAAGTGATGTCCAAATTGTTGAATCGTCCAATAGGGACTTCAACAATTTGGACATTTAAATAAAATAAATTTGAAAGACTTTACGGATCTGAATCAAAAAGCTGATATCGTAATAAGTCATAGTTTTCATAGTGGTTTAAATAAAATGTTTATTTTACGAATAAAACTAAGAAAAAAAATGAATATAGTAAGAACTTTGAGTGCGGAAACACTCAAAGTTCTTACTATATTCATTTTTTTTTTGAACCCACGAAACCCTACCAACAAATTTTATTAAGGCCCTTACTAGAGACGATGCCATAGAGCGAATGGGTGGAGTCTACGAACGTAATAATCGCAGCCCCGCACCACCCCGCACTCATGTCACTAAAGTGATTATAATATAAAAATATGGGAAAAGATGTCGATAAAAAGGGTACAGAGTGGACACATCATATTCTGCCTAACTTCACGTACCTAACTGATTTGGTATTTTTTTGACATCGATGTTGATTGATTCTTGATTCTTTATTATAGCTAAGGTCGGCGGCTCCGCTCGTATGGATGTCTGTTGTCGCGACTTTGGTTTTATCTCTGGTACCATTCTACCAAAACCTTTTAAATAAAAATACCATATCAAAATCCGTGTACTAAGTAGCGTTTGTGTCCATTGTGAACAAACAGACAAATTCAATTTTAAAAGGTTCAAATTCTATGGCGTAGCGGTAGAGCATTCAGAGATTGTGGGTTTGATGCCCACTCAGCACTTATATTCATATTACATGAATCTTAGATTATTAATAATCTAAGTCATGAATATATATTTCCATTGGTTAGGGTGTTTATTGCATAGATACATTGAGGTAGGTGAATATGAAAGCTATAAGTATGCTATAGGCATAACAATTCACACACATTACACATTCTCACAATGCCATCGTTTGCTAAGTAAGCCCAAAAAATGTGTTTATCTAAATGACATCACATTCAAACCTCTTATATTATGCACTAACTGACCCGGCAAACTACATTTCACCTTAAAAATTAGAATTTACCTCAATTGGCTGTATTAAGTTGTCCTAATTATTTTGAGAACAGAAAGCATTACGACAGGGACTCCATACGCCCACGGAGATCCTGACACCAATAGGACATAACAACGTCTTTCGGGTCAGATATTTCATATAATGGTTAAGTATTCTTAAATGTTTCTATTTTCCGCGCATATTTTTTACTTTTTCTTTCATAAAAACCTTCACAAGACAATAACAAACCCAACAAAAAAGAAAAAAGCGCAATTGGTCCAGCCTCAGCCAGTCCAGCCAAAAATGAATCCCTATTGGGAAATAGGGATTCATTTTTATATTATATAGATTGTATTGTACATATAAACCTACTTCTTGAATGATACTATCTATTATAGAAAAGCGCTTCAAAATCCGTCGCGTAATTTTAAAAATCTAAGCATACATAGAGACAGACACACAGCGGGAAGTGAATTATTTTATACGAGAGATTATATGTAGTGATCATGGTTTTATAATATTATATATTTAAATATATAGCTATAAGTATGTATAGTATTCTAATATACATATATTACTATACAGACGTAGTTTGTGACGTTATATAGGTTAATCTCTGGATCTACAGAACCAATTCTAAGAATTATTTCACCAATAGAAACCCACACTATTTATCAGTGTCATAGGTTTTATATCATTACACTACGAGTGAGGATCACCATCCGGAACGGCATCCAAAATCTACGTGGCTGGAGCCGTGAGCAACAGCTGATAGCAAATAAAGTGTGTGAATAAAATAATCAACACAACATTTTCATGTATTTCTTGAGAGTTTAAAGCTTTAGCTTTTTTACCGAATTTACTTTCGGCGTCTCATAGAAGTGTCTTATCTGTCCACTTATGCATTAGTCTTGAATTGTGTTGCTGTCAAAGCTGCGAAAACGTGAAGCACAACCTCCCCGTCCAACAGCCATCACGGCACTGCCGCCCGGCCCCCGCATAGGCACCCGCTAAGCCAAACTCTCGAGAACGTAACAAAACCGTGGCCTGTGACTTCAAAAGTCAATGTATTGAACGGAAAAATGTACCACTTATACTCCAGATCTTTGTCTTTCTTTTAGTTAAAAAAATACGTATAAATTCTTTTCCGTTTAGAAGTAGTTGCCAGTTTTCTTTTGAGGGACCTTTTTGCTTTGGGAATGATTTTCATATAGTAATTATAAAGTGAGAATAACTAAAAATGTACCAAATGTAGACAAGAAACCAACAAATAAAAGTTGGTCTCTAAACATACGCCTGAAAACCAGATTTTTCACTTTTATTCCTCTTAATATTAGTGAGTGATTGTGTAATATGTATCAAAATTGGAAATAATAAATATCTATTCATGGATGCTGCTTTGCCATACACAGGGAATAGAAACATTTAGTTTGGCAATATATTCTATACTGTCACTTACTGGAAATTTACAGTCCATTCTTTAAATACATGTAAATTGAGGTGAGAAATAGAGCTTTTAATCGTCCATTAAAAATACCGTTAAGTTTCAAGATGTTATGCTATATCCCTAAATCTTATATGTTGTTGAGGGTAAATATAATTTATAGGTACATATTTATACTGCTAGCTGTTGCCTAACCGGGGTCATTCATCAACTCGCGGGCAATAAACTTGCGGGAAACCGCGGGTTGGCATTTTTGAATTTTATTTTATTTTGCTGTCGCCAACTCGCGTGAATATTAAAGTACAGTCAGAAAAATGGATCGAAACCAAAAATTTAATATAAAACCAACTTTAATACTCGCGCATTTATACACCCGCATTGGTTAAAGTAACTGCGCCAATGATGAAACATGCTATTTGTTATGGTTATGACAACGATGTCATATGAATGAAACGTCATAGGAATATCTTCTTTTTCTTGTGGTGATTAAATTTTATTGTAGGATAAGACAAAGTACATTTTAAGCTAATGAAAAATAAGCTTAAATATTGATAAGACCAAAATAGGACAAAACTAGGGGTAAAAAGTAATAGTGCAGTTAATTTTTTATAAATTTAAGATTTCGTCTAGTAAAAATGTGGAAGTTTTTTTGTGTTTCTATGTATTGTGGAGATAAGTTTATATTTTTTATATCACAGTAGCAGACAATGTGTGAAAATGCGTGCCGTGGAGGCGGTTATGTCGGACTCGAACGGACCAAAACGCACGCCGTCTTGGGACGGGGAGGTGCACTCTGCGCCGCTGCTGCGGCCTGCTTCTGCTAGGGTGACAGGTGGCTCCACCGGTCACCCCCAGGCCAGCGCTCATGGAGGACGGAAATCGTTATGCGACCTCCGACGTCCGGTTCGCCTTCGCTCTTAGCGGGCTTCCCGGGCCCGGAGTCTAGTCCGGACCCGACCGACCGCCTCCTTCTCGAGCACTACTTGCTCGCAGAAGGAGGCGGCCGCACCCCAAGCGTTCTGTTACACCGGCAACCCTAAGTCTTTCTGTCCACTCAGCCCATCTTTACGCCTTAGTCAGCGTCTTCCATCCATCCGGCGACATCACCCCACACCTGCACGCCAGACCTCCCGCGACATCCAGAGCATACGGTAGTGCTTCCAGTTTCGTCCAATAATTCAATCTTAATTGTGTACTGAATTTAATAAATATCACTCAAGGACACTCGCGTCTTTTTTTTTAAAACCCAAATTTGGTGGGCCCGCGTTACATTTGGTGGCAGCTGAAAGGGATCGTAAAGGGTCCCTCGGGAACGTCTCCGCATCAACTTGACCGAAATTAGTGCTCGCGCGTGGCCTTGTGAACCTACCAGTGATATTGAAAAGTGCCTGTAAAACCGCCGAAATACGAATTGTGTAAACCTCTGACCCTCACTGTGACTTTTGTGACACTTTAAGTTTTGTGCTACATTACTACTAGTTCCTGTCTACTCCGTATTCCACACCTACGGCCAGGAAAACCTCTACGTGTGACGTCCTGAGCCTGCAAGAAGTAACCCCTGAATCTTTCTGTAAACGATACAAACCGACACTCTGAATTCTCGACCTCCAACCTCTTTTCGCCAACCCTGTTCCTGCTAAGCATCAACAAATTCTACGAGCTTCGAATAGGACAAAATGTTCCTGATAATCCTGTGAGTTAATTACATTAAACATAAACTAATCAGTGCTATTCAGTGATCCAAAATAAATTCATAACATAACATTCTAAATAAATAAAGTGCCAAATTCACATGATATATATATTCTAGACCTGTGTATGTTAATATATTATAGTGTGTTTATAATTTTATATAAACCTTTGTTTACATTCCACTTCGTAAAAATACAAATTATAGTTGCGTTCTAATTCGTATTAAATAATATAATTTAAACCTCGAGCTTCGAGTACTGATAACACTCTCCGCCCACGCTTAACGTCTAGACGCGCTCCTACAGTACAGATAAAAGTCGCATTCCATTGTCACTGTACACTCTTTTGAACATCTTAATTTATCAAAGTTATAACCTTGAACAACATAATTAATTCTTATAAAATATACATTTTTTTTTATTATTCTAAATTATCAAAATGGGGAAAAACGAAGAAACTGTGCCTTCCATTTCTGGCATTACTGCCCCGATTGCCACAACGGTCCCAACTGCCCCAACCTCCGAAATTAACATAACTATCCTTATAAAATTCATAACTAAATACGATGGGACCCGCGAAAAACTAGACCCATTCTTAAATAATTGTAGAAGCGCCATTGAATTAGCAAACCCAACTCAGATACCTATTTTGTTTAAATACATACTAAGTCAATTAGAAGGTAAAGCACAAATAGCTTGTTCCTTAAAAGAATTTGAAAACTTCGATCAATTGGAAGCTTTTCTGAAAAACTTGTACGGAGAACGCAAACACTACGCATACTTGCTTGCTGAACTTCAGGAATGTAAACAAGGGCCTAAGGAAACTGTCAACCAGTTCGCCCTCAGAATCGAAACTTGCCTATCCAAATTACTGTCCGAAATCAACTTGACGGTTCCTACTTCAAAAAAGAAAACTGAAAGGAAGGGCGAACTAGCTGGCCGTGCCGCCGCAATGCAAGACTTAGCTGTTCATACCTTTGTTATCGGTCTCTATCCTTCACTGTCAACAATTGTACGATGTCGCGACCCTGAGTCCTTAAATGATGCCATAAGCTACGCATGTGAAGAAGAGAAAATCCTAAATTCTAGGAAACAATTTACATCTATACCATTCAATAATCAGAACCGTAATAATAGTAAGTTTCCACCTAGAGATTTTCAAGGTCGTCCTCGTCCAAACGACTCTCAAACCTCTCATCCCACGAACAAGAGTGACATTATATGTAGATATTGTAAAAATATCGGACATAGCATTGAAAATTGCCGTAAACGCCAATTTAATAATAACCGCCGCAATCAGGGTCACCCTAGTTCGAGTAACAACTCCCAACGTCCTCGTGACGTTCACGCGACGTTTTACAACTCGGAAGAATTTTCTACTGACCAAGTAGAGCAACCTGATAGAAATTTAAACGAATAAAATTTCCCGAACAGTATCGCGCGGGAAATGTACCATTCAAAGCCGATACGAGAGACTCTCTGAATCGCGTCCTTATAAAATCAACCGTCTCTCATACTAAACCCGCTGTTTCAAATACTAAATCCGCTGTTTCAAATACTAAATCCGCTGTTTCAAATACTAAATCCGCTGTTTCAAATACTAAATCCGCTGTTTCAAATACTAAATCCGCTGTTTCAAATACTAAATCCGCTGTTTCAAATACTAAATCCGCTGTTTCAAATACTAAATCCGCTGTTTCAAATACTAAATCCGCTGTTTCAAATACTAAATCCGCTGTTTCAAATACTACATCCGCTGTTTCAAATACTAAATCCGCTGTTTCAAATACTAAATCCGCTGTTTCAAATACTAAATCCGCTGTTTCAAATACTAAATCCGCTGTTTCAAATACTAAATCCGCTGTTTCAAATACTAAATCCGCTGTTTCAAATACTAAATCCGCTGTTTCAAATACTAAATCCGCTGTTTCAAATCCTACATCCGCTGTTTCAAATACTAAATCCGCTGTTTCAAATACTACATCCGCTGTTTCAAATACTACATCCGCTGTTTCAAATACTAAATCCGCTGCTCATAATACTAAATCCGCTGTTTTTAATACCCTATTAAATACAATTCCTTACGAAACTTCGAAGATGAACAAGCAAGCTGTTATTGGCACCAAAATATACGAAGTCATGTCAAATAGCCCGAAACGCTTTCTACCTCATGTGATTTTGAAAACAACACTAGCCGACTCTTCTCTAACATTCCTAGTTGATTCAGGATCAATGGTTAGTCTTGTTAAACAATCCTCGATCCGGAAAATGCCGTCACTGGATGAAAATTGTATAATCTTGTTAAAAGGTATTGACACCGGTGACGATCTAACTCGTACTCTGGGTAGTTTCCAAATGAACATTCTATCAGAACCCGAAATAACATACACTTTTCACGTTGTGAATAATATAAATCTGTCCTATGATGGAATCATTGGCTCCGATCTTTTAAAGGATTTGGACTGTTCAATAGATTACAACCAAAATATTTTGAAAATAAAAGGAAGACAGCTGAAACTAAATTTCTGTGACCTTGTATACAATATTCTACCACGTATGGAAACTATAATCGAATGTTCAGTATCTAACCCTGAAGTGAGACAGGGTCTCGTTCTAGACCAAAAGATCCATGAGGATCTGTTGATTGCCAATTGTGTAGTTACGGTTAAGGAAAACAAAAGAATTAACATATCCGTTGTCAATACCTCTGAATCCCCAATAAAATTGAAATCTAATTTGAATATCGAACTCACCCCCATTGAACCTTCTATGGAACTCCGCGAAATGTTCCACACCACTTCTATTTCTCATGATCAAAATAATGACTTATCTACGAACTCAAGAAGTAATAAATCTCCTACGAGCCTCGCACCTTAACCTTGAAGAAGCAAATGCCCTTCATGACATCTGTTCTGCATACTCTGACATATTCTTTATTTCTGGTGACAAACTTTCCTACACAGATGTTCTTAAACATGCTATCACAACAACTGCTCCGAATCCCATAAATGTGAAATCCTATCGTTTTCCTGAAGTCCATAAAGAAGAAGTTAACAAACAAATAGATCATATGCTGGAACAAGGTATTATAAAACACTCAAACTCCCCATGGTCATCACCAATCTGGATTGTCCCCAAAAAGCTCGATGCGTCTGGACAGCGTAAATGGCGGATAGTTATCGACTACCGTAAGTTGAACGATGTAACTATTGGCGACTGTTACCCTATCCCGCAAATTTCCGAAATATTAGATCAACTTGGCCAAAGCAAATATTTTTCCACACTGGATCTTACCTCGGGATTTCACCAAATTCTAATCAACGAAGAAGATGCTCCTAAGACAGCGTTCAGTGTACCCCAAGGACACTTCCAATTTACTAGAATGCCATTTGGGCTAAAAAACGCTCCTGCCACATTTCAGAGGCTAATGAATACCGCTCTATCCGGTCTGCAAGGCATAAGCTGCTTCGTATATCTTGACGACATTGTAATTTATAGCCATAGCCTAAGTTCCCATATAGAAAACCTCTCATCAGTATTCCAAAGATTACGACAATTTAATCTCAAGCTCCAACCCGATAAGTGCGAATTTCTTCGACGGGAAGTCGCATATCTTGGACACTTAATAACCCAAGATGGAGTAAAACCTAACCCTGAAAAACTAAAATCCGTCACAAAGTTCCCGACTCCTAAATCTCCTAGAGACATAAAGTCATTCCTTGGACTTGTATCCTATTATCGCCGATTCATACCAGATTTCTCAAAAATAGCTAAACCTCTTACACAACTACTAAAGAAAAATGTACCCTTTCTATGGGAAAATCAAGAACAGGTTGCATTTGACGAACTAAAACACAAACTTACCTCTGCTCCTGTCCTGATATATCCAGATTTTTCCCTTCCTTTTATACTAACATGTGACGCCTCAAACTATGCCATCGGTGCTGTTTTAAGTCAAGGCCCAGTCGGTAAGGATAGACCAATAGCTTATGCGTCACGAACACTTAACAAATGCGAATGTAACTACAGCACTACAGAAAAAGAACTCCTCGCTATTGTGTTTGGCTGTAAAACCTTCCGACCATATCTTTATGGTCGAAAATTCCAAATTATTACCGACCATAGACCATTAAAATGGCTCTTCAATCATAAAGATCCGAGTAGTAAATTACAGAGATGGCGACTAAAATTAGAAGAATATGATTACGAAATCGGTTATCAGAAAGGAAAACTTAACGCAGCTGCTGATGCGCTCTCTCGATACCCTGTGAACCCTATACAAAACGATGGTATTCTTAACCTCGATCAAAATATCAGTCCATTTAACGATGATCTCAACCCTGACTTCAGTCCTCCAGACTTACCAAATCCAACCCAAAATCCTTTAGTAGAACCGCAACCTCCAGGTCCATCCTATCTAAATCCTGACTTACCTTCGATATCTCAGCCCGATCGTCTGCAACCTCCTACACTAGAAGAACCTGAAATAGAACAGAATCCCCTAACCGAACTGCAACCCGTTCCAGGTCCTAGCTCTGCTCCAAGCATGTACCCTGAAATAACTACAAACCCCGAATTCACTGACTCTCTACCACCGTCTCCTTCACTGAACTCACCTGAAATCATTCTAAACCCTCAAACTCCTCTAGATAATCCACTCGAAGTTCTTGATGTTCATGATGACAATTACTCCCAATTCCTAAGAATGATGAACAGTAAAAGCTTTGAATCAAACGCCAAAGTACTAGAATCTAATTCGAGCATCCTAACTACCTCTGACAAAATAATGATTATCCCTACATCTATTGACCTCGATGAGAGCAATCTACACGTCGAGGATATTCTAAACGAATTAACAAATAAAGAAGAAATCATCAACAAAGAAAAAACACTCCATTCATTTTTAAACTTTGAATATAAAGGCGCTATCGTTTACTTTTTATTTACTAAAGTCAACCACTTCGATAACGCTACCTACGAAGATCTTTATATTAGTCTTAAGAATGTACGTAATGACTTAATCATAACATCACCATCAAACATTAGTATTACAGATTTTAGAAATCCTTTCGAATCTCACTCATATACTAAGTTGTATAATATAATACTATACCTATTTCACAATGTCGATTCATTTATAACAATTCATCGTAACGTTATTATATTTCCATCGTTGAGTGAGATTAAGAAGATACTTAAAGAGAATCATGACATACCCATAGCAGGTCATTTAGGAACCATAAGAATGCTCAAAAGAATCCAAGAAAAATACCATTGGAAAGGTATGCGTAGTGACATTGAAAAATACATCAAGTCATGTAAACTATGTCAAGAAAATAAAGCGCTCCGAAGAATTAATCGTGAACCCATGAGGATCACCACAACTTCCACAAATCCATTTCAACGCGTCGCTTTAGATATAGTCGGTCCATTGCCTGAAACAACTCCTGCAAAATTAAAATACATACTAACCCTTCAAGATGACCTAACTAAATTCTCTTTAGCTTATCCAATTCGATCCACTACTGCAGAAGAAACTAGCGATTGTCTAATACACTTCATTTCCCTATTCGGTATCCCGAAAACCATACTTACCGATCAAGGTACAAACTTCACTGCCGAATTATTTAAAAAGACTTGTGACTTCTTAAAAATCAAACAATTATGGTCCAGTCCTTACCACCCCCAAACACAAGGTGCTTTAGAACGCAGTCACTCAACACTAAAAGAGTACCTGAAATCATTCGTAAGTGACGACCAAGATGACTGGCACCGTTACGTCTACACTGCTATTCTAACTTATAACACCACTGTGCACTGTACAACCAACTACACACCATACGAATTGCTTTACGGACACAAACCTTTCATACCAGATTCATTGTACGACTGCTCACCTGACGCCACTTATCCTGAGTACTTAAAAATGCTAATGCATCGATTTAAACACACTAGACAAAAAGCTATCGAAAACATTAATAATTCTAAGGAGAGATCGAAAAGATATTACGATGCTCAAACAAGGCCGACAAAATATAAAGTCGGAGATCTTGTTTACCTTCGAAATCATTTAAGATTAAGAAAAGCACTCTCACCCATATGGAAAGGCCCTTATAAGGTAATCAAAGTTCATGACAACAATACGGTAACCTTACTTATTAATAGACGACACATTACACACCATTTCGATCAAATAAAACTAGCAACACCTAATTCCGTATAATAAGTAACAGTAAATTTCAAATTTTCAGAACCGCTCTTCTACTATTTCCTACTGCGTCTTTCTCCAGCCAAGAGCTTGTTCAACAACTGGACAAAAGCCCGGGGATATATTTTAACCCTATTAGTAATATGAGAATAATCAGTGACCGCGCTTACTTGGTTATTCCAGTAGATTTAAGTTTTATTAAACCCCATTTAGATAATATAAATAGTATTTTAAGTACGACTAGATTTCTATGTCATCAAAATGAAGCCATAAACGATTTTCAATGCCAAAACATGCTCCAACCTCTTACCTCATTATATGACGACGTTGGTCGCGATTATGGTTCTATATCACATCTAATGTCACCAAAATCTAAAAGATCAGCGTGGATTTCTGGAATAGGTACAATAATGAAAACAATATTTGGTACAATGGATGAGGATGACTCTGAAAAAATTAATGACGCCATTGAAAACCTGTATTCAAATGAAGAACAACTAAAAACTTTAATTAAACAAAATATTTTACTTTCCAAATCTGCAATCATTAACTTTAATGATACTCTTTACACTGTTTCTAAAAACGAAGCTTATTTGAATGACGTCATGGATAAATTAATCTTAAGTTTTAAAAATGTAACAGTAGCTACTAATGAATTAATGTTAAGAAATAGGATTAACGAAATTATCAATGTATTACATGCAAGTTTACTTACCTTATCCTTTAAGGTCGAAGATATTGTTAACTCCATCATCTCTGCTGGTAGTAACACTTTGCATCCTGCTATTATAACACCAAAACAATTGTTTTACGAGTTAGAACAAAACTATATAAACTTACCTAAATATAGTGAATTCCCGGTAACCCTGGAAATAAATAATGTAATCTTACTTCTAAGGATATCTGAATTAGTTCCCTATTATATTAATAATAAGATTATATTTGTAATAAATATGCCTCTAGTATATAGATCCGATTTTGATCTTTATCAAATAATACCAATACCTGTACCCCACAATACTAGTTTGCCAAATTCCTATGCAATGATTGTCCCAACGGACAATTATATTGCCATAAATAAAGAAAAATCAGCATACTGTACTCTAAAAGATACAACATCCTGTATTTCATTAGACAAAAGCAATTTAATTTGTGATGTTTCTAAAATTCTACTAGTTGGTTCGGAACCCATCTGTGAAATAGAACTTTTAACAAAATTTGTTAAAGACTTGCCGTCTCAATGTGAAACTAAATTCATTTACGGTAATGTTAACATCTGGCAAAGCCTTGGAACTAATAAATGGGTTTTTGTATTATCTCAAATGACGAAACTGTCACTTCAATGTAATTCTAATGTCACAGAAACTATTATAAGTGGGACGGGCCTGTTAAGCCTAAAACCACACTGCACTGCATTCTGTAAAAATATGAAATTAATGTCAATGTCAGAAATAGTATTTAATATACCAACAAAAGAAATTAATTTAGAATTCAATTTAATAAATGACAAATGCTGTACATTAAGCAAATTTAAGCAACTTAAAGTCAATGTTTCCAATTCAATTATAAATAATATCGATCTGCAAGGTCTAAAAGACCTCAAAAGTTTAGCAGACGAAAACATCGTGTCTCTAAACAATTTAGATATTAATCCTACAAATACAATTCTCACACATACTAGCTTCTCACTTTCAATAACTATACTAATTCTGGCATCTCTATTCGTTATATTTAGATATAGGAAATATATAATTAAGAAATGTAATAAAAATATTGTGAAAGATTCTAATGTAACCCCTGATGAACCGGTAGCACTGCCTACGCGTCCCAGATTGAGAATTATAGAATAAATTAACCTCCTGCGAATCCTACTAACCTCATACCTTTTCAACATTCCCTTTTCAGTAAACTCACCTTTCAAGGGTAAGTTTACTCTTGGCCGGGGAGGTGTTACACCGGCAACCCTAAGTCTTTCTGTCCACTCAGCCCATCTTTACGCCTTAGTCAGCGTCTTCCATCCATCCGGCGACATCACCCCACACCTGCACGCCAGACCTCCCGCGACATCCAGAGCATACGGTAGTGCTTCCAGTTTCGTCCAATAATTCAATCTTAATTGTGTACTGAATTTAATAAATATCACTCAAGGACACTCGCGTCTTTTTTTTTAAAACCCAAATTTGGTGGGCCCGCGTTACAGTTCGCACATCGTACCATCGCTGTGAGCAATGTGGCGAGTGTGAGGACTCCCACCCCCAGAGCTGCCACTAGGACCCGCCTCGGTGTGTCCCACGCCGGACACTCGGTCAGCGTGTGCAGCTCTGTGTCCTCGCTCGCATCACAGTGATGGCACTCGGACGTTGGCTCCTGCCGGATGCGACACAGGTAACTCACCTGCGCCAGCCGGTACGAGAAACTGCCGTGTGGCTTACCCTGTCGCGCTGCTACTACTCAGCTACCATGTCGCGGTGGAGCTGGGACCTCACGGCCCGAATTTCTTCAGGCTCGGGTTCCCGTCCCTGCTCACGCGCCTCTTTTCGATACCGATATAGCATCGAAAGGGCTGTCGCATCCAGGTTCCACGGTAGGGATCCGGCAAGGAGACTCGCCGCCTCCAAGGATATCGTGCGGTACCCCCTAATGGCCCTGCTGGCCATTGCACGCTGCGGCCCACCCAACAGACGCGCATTGTAGACTGTCAGGGTCTCCGCCCATATCGAGCACCCATATAGGGCCATGGACCGCATGACTCCCGCATAGAGTTTCCTGCAGGAGTCATCCAGCCCCCTCATGTTGGGCAGCAGCCGCCTCAAAGCGGCAGCTGTGTTTTTCAATTTGGGGGCCAGTCGTCGGAATGCTCCCCGAAGTTCCACCGGCCGTCGAGCACGAGCCCAGGTATTTCATCTAGGGCTAGATGCCGATGGAAATGTCACTATGAGGCTGGAATCCTCCGGTGGCATGCTCCGAAGCCCATGAAAGAACATGGCCTCGGTTTTATGCAGAGCCACCTCGAGACCCAGCCGCCGGATCCGCTCCATGACTTGGGCAACCGTGGTCGTGGCCTTCAGGGTCACTTCGCGGTATGTAGCCCCGCACGCCGTCACCAGCGTGTTGTCCGCATAAGACGTGACGGCGGCACCGACCGCAAGCTCACCGCGAAGCACCCAGGCTTAACCGATGTTCCACAGTAGCGGTCCCAGGAATACCACACGACATCTCTCGCCGACCGAGCCCGGCCGAAGTGCAGGGCCTACCTGATAGAACATGTTTATAATTATTTTACATATTGCTTAGTTATAATACCTATACAAATAAATAAAATTGGAGTGTCTGTATATAACGTTAAAATAATAGCTTTTTAAATGGAGGTGTAAAGCCGGCAGACGGATAGACAGAGTTACTTTCGAATTTATAATACCTATAAATCACTACGGATACAAGATACTATAAAAAATAGCTTTTTTGGAAATTTTGTCAATCTGTCGGTCTGATATTCTATTTGTTTGCTAAGTAAAGTGACTTAGTCGATTTTGAGAGGATTTTTATTGTTATTAGTTGAAAGGTAATTCTCGTAACAAAAATCTGTTCAAAATCTAATCCCGATCTAATCTCCCAAATGTCTACAATGGTATTCTCGTTTCACACTTTTCAAGATCGTTGACTGTATTGTTATTATATTGAACTAACATTAGAAAATGTGCAAATCGATCAAAAAATGGTACCTACTCTGCCAAACTTTGTAACTGATCTATTAATTATTCTAATCGATTACATAATAATTAAAGATGGATTTTTCTGATTCGATTGTGCGGGGTGAGGAAATGAAATCTGCGCGGGGGTGTGAGCTTCCATTCTGTACGCTAGTACTATTACCTATTCTGTGATATTACTTTGATCCTTTTTCTTAGTATGTCCATACCACGTCAGTCACTCGCTTTTCTTTTTTCATTCCTTGATACCACTTACAAACTTCTTCTATTATATTATATTCTATAACATAGCCTAAAATATCTTGTAAAGTACCTACATTTTAAATAAGTACCAAACTATATTAAATTTATTACAAAGTTTTCGTAACTGACTGTACACAAATACGTCAATTTTGACAATCACGCGAGTTGACGACAGGAAAATAATCAAAAATTGAAAGTTGCCAACTCGCGGTTTCCCGCAAGTTTATTGCCCGCGAGTTGATGAATGACTCCCTAACCGCGCCGGTTGGATGTCGGTTACCACGACCAAACATTACATATCATAATGCTCTTTTTTATAGTCTAATTTACCCCTATACCAAATTTCACTAAAATCTGTTCAATAGTTTAGGCGTAAAAGGTAATAGACTGAGTTACTTTCACATTTATAATATTAGTATGGGTTTGGATTTATGCTAATTGAAGGTTGATGTAACGTCATGTTATAATATTAATGTTTTCACAAACAGTTTATTTATTATTTCTTGTGAGTGTATAAAAAATGAATGCTAAATATCGAAGTTTAGCCAAATACGCAGTTAGTCGGGTAAAGCGGACTCAGACTCCAAGTTCATCTCGGAGTCTGAGTCCGCTTTACCCGACTAACTACAAGTATGGGTTTGGATTTATGCTAATTGAAGCTTGATGGTACTAACAAGTATGGGTTTGGATTTATGCTAATTGAAGCTTGATGGTAACGTCATGTTATAATATTAATGTTTTCACAAACAGTTTATTTGTTATTTCTTGTGAGTGTATAAAAAAATGAATGCTAAATATCGAAGTTTAGCCAAATACGCAGTTAGTCGGGTAAAGCGGACTCAGACTCCAAGTTCATCTCGGAGTCTGAGTCCGCTTTACCCGACTAACTACAAGTATGGGTTTGGATTTATGCTAATTGAAGCTTGATGGTACTAACAAGTATGGGTTTGGATTTATGCTAATTGAAGCTTGATGGTAACGTCATGTTATAATATTAATGTTTTCACAAACAGTTTATTTGTTATTTCTTGTGAGTGTATAAAAAAATGAATGCTAAATATCGAAGTTTAGCCAAATACGCAGTTAGTCGGGTAAAGCGGACTCAGACTCCAAGCTGAAAGCTTCGTATGCGACTGGGATTAACGCTAAGACAAAAAAGTGTATTTATTATAATCTTCAATTTTAGAGAGCCATTCTAATTTTATAATACAATCTATAATATATTATGAGAGTCATATTAAATGTCTAAAAGTTGTCATTACTTCGATTCATTGATTAAACACGCCAAACATAAGTCATACATAAAAGTTATGTAATAATTTTGATCGAAGGTAATAATAATCTTATCGTATAATCTTTACCATATCGTTATCTAAGTATATTCTGAAGTTAGTATTATACAAGGAAATGTTTCTTCTAAAGATTAATAGTCAATAATTATTTTACGATAATACCGACATGTAAAGTCTGTGAAGGAATTTATTATCCATATAAATTATGATGAAATTTATAATAATTTAATAGTATCTAACAACGTTTTATGCGTTGAATTTTAGCGTAAAAGCATGAATTACGAAACATACCGTCCAGTTGAAATTGCCAGTCTTAAATTACTGAGTAATGCACGTAGCATTAAAATAATTCATTCAAGCATAGGCTAAAAGTCAAATTACTCCAATAATGCTGGAACAGGTGCCGTCCAAGCACCCCTTCAACAAATCAACTTAAAAAACTGCTGGAAGAGATTTCTATTAGAAACTAGCTGTCTCGGCGAACTTCGTACCGCCATATTTTCCACCCGCGTGCAATTCCGTTCCCATTCCTGTTCCCGTGCCCATTCCCATTACTATTCCCATTCCTATTCCTATTCCCATTCCCATTTCCATTCCCATTCCTACTACTACCTACTACTACTAAATACTAATTCCGTAACGTAAACATAAACTTCTCTCACATAATAGAAAAAGTTTGTATGAGAAAAAGAAAAGTTTCTTTATGAAATTTTCTGTACAACTGTTTTATTTTTTTTTTCGTAAGAACCTTCTCCCGATAATAACAAACACAACAAAAAAAGAATTAGTGAAATCGGTCCAGCCGTTGGTGAGTTATGCGCTTAACAACACATTTTGCGATTCATTTTTATATTATAGAATAAGCAGAGCCTCTGTACAATTGTTTTCTTGTTTCCACCTATATATCTGTGTGTTTGTTCTTGTGTGTACGAAATAATAAAAATAATAAAAAATAAGCTCTCTGTGTGCAATGATTTCACGATGTAGTTCTCAGGGGCTCCAAGGGCTTCAAATTCGAATGGCAAAGCGCCAAATCCGTAATCCTCATTACGCTACTATTTATCATTCAGTTACAAGATTCACGATTACACATATTTTAAAGCCCAAAATGTTACCAGCCTATACACTGTATTCACTTTGTGGTACACGAAATTAAATTGTGTAATTATTTTGTAATGTTCCAAATATATTACCCGTGCTTTATGCGACTTTACGGCGTTAATAGAGTCTTTAAAGCACCACAAAATTAATCTCATGAAGTATGACATCATTTTGTAGTTTAATGGGTTAGTTCGTCTAATTTATCTACTAGCTGATGTCCATTGCTCTGCCTGTGTGACATTCTAATCTCGTTCCAACGAATAGCCTATGTGTCATTTGAGATTGTACTATTCCTGTAAAGTTCTGCAACAGAATTATTTCAATTTTTTTTTATTTCAAATATCGACAACAGCAAGCAACACATAAGTGGTCGAAAGTTTTATGCAATTGTTTTTTGCTAACATGTCCCAATCCAATGATATTGATCAACCCGTATTAAAACGATGGTATCATTGATTTTTTATTCCTATAATCTATACCTCAATATAGAATGGTAATCAATACCTCAATATCCTCGGTATGGATGTTCGCTGCAAACTGAATAACAAAAACTACATCGAGAGCATCATTAAAACAGCCTCGCGTAAATTCGGAGTTCTCAACAGAGTGAGACGTTTTTCACGCCGCAGCAGCGGTGTCTTCTCTACAAGACCCAAATTCGTTCCTGCGTGGAATACTGCTTGCATCTCTGGGATGGCTCCGCAAATTACTTACTAGATGCTCTCGACAGGTTGCAGCGACGTGCGGTTATTGGGAATCCTGAGGTCACGAACATCCTCGAGCCTTTGCAAATGCATAGAGACGTTGAATCTTTAGCAGTATTTTACCATGGTGAATGTTCTGAAGAGCTCTTCCAATTAATCCCACCCTCTCCTATTCTCCACAGGACAACACGTGCATGGCTTAGATGTCACCGGAATGCGGTGCAGAATATAGTTTCCAAAACCATGTGGTTCGGTGAATCTTTCTTATGCCGCACCATTAAGACCTGGAATTCCCTGCCAGCTCACGTGTTTCCTTCTTCCTACAGTCCCGGCTCCTATAAGTGGGGCGTGAAAAGTCATCTGATAAGGCCGTCAAGCTGAGTGCCACCATTGTTAACATGCATGTGCACATGTTTACGATGGTGACCCTCTTTCCGAGACTTTGCCTTTAGCTTAATATCAGGCGAGGTGAAGTCAAATTGACGTATCCTTATAAAAAAAAACAGGTAGGTATCTTTTTTTATTTTTGGACAACAGGGAGAATGATCTGACCACTAAGCTCCAGAGCCATATTAATCGATTTGAATAGCTTTAAAATTTCACTAAAAAGAATAAAAAGCATCCGTCTAATCATTAATATATTTTGTGCTTGAGATATTTTTACATCAACCTCGGACATAAAACTTACGCAGTAGGTATAGTTGGATATGAAAATCT
Organism: Eilema sororculum; assembly: GCA_914829495.1. Classification (NCBI taxonomy): domain Eukaryota; kingdom Metazoa; phylum Arthropoda; class Insecta; order Lepidoptera; family Erebidae; genus Eilema; species Eilema sororculum. The sequence goes on from OU618547.1 coordinate 8,061,881, forward strand.
TCAAAGAAGCACTCAAAACTTGACTAAAACAATTCTCGAAGCCTTTGAGTCTGATTACAAATTATATACGGCACTTTCCGACTGTCTGAATCCTATAAAGTTGTGAATTATTTCCATACAAACTATGATCTTAGAATTCCAAGTATCTTAATGATTTCTACGAATACCTATAAAAAGGTAAGTATGAGATTGAGTTAGAATTGAGTATCATATCATATCGTAATTATTGGGTCGTACGCGATACTATTCATTTGAAACATCATTAAGTTCTGATATTCGATATTTAAACATTAATGATAGATGCGAAATACATGAATGTGTTTTTGTTATTATGGATGGTGTGTGGTCGGATTGGATACGACACCAGCCCCTGTAGACAATTGGCAATTCATTGTTATGGCACCGCATGTCATAAACGTCAAATTCTATACATTTGTCATTTTACTGTACAAGTCTTGTCAAGAGGGGCAGGTCAACCTCGCCTGCACGTTGGTACAATGACGGACGAAGCTCTGATGCATGTGAATGATTTTTTTATAGCATTTATTATGCCAACTTTTAAATTCCACCGTAGTGTCGCGACTCCATACAACGTTTTATCATAAATCGGATTTTCGGTGTACGATATTTTTTGTGTTGTTTTATGTACAAAGTGAATAGTAAATATTAAAGTACATACATACACATATATTCACGCCTCTTTCCCCTAAGGGGTAGGCAGAGCATCAATATGCAACAAAATGAAGATCGACAGTAAAATTACTGTCGATTCCATGATCACACAATGCGACACACACACACCAAGTAAATAATAAATAATATATTTTAATCAAAATCATTTACTCCAGGTTAAAATATTCATTTAAAACGGGGTCTTCTATATCTTTTTTTTGTTTATTTCTAGATCTTATTGTTGAAATCAACGGATCAATTAACAAGATGGTTATTAAATCTTTGTTAGTATGTGATCTAGATGTTTTGCGAGTATGTGATTCTCTGTAATTTCGTGCATCTTTATGCCTGCCTTCTAAAGCATCTTCAGAGAGCTGACCGATCGGCAAAGTAAATGAGTTCAGGCGAATGTACAAGAACTTTATGTATAGATGTTGGTATATTGTACCATGAGTATAAACTTAAATATAAATCATTTGTCTCCTTTAAAAGTCCTTTGAATTTATCCATATTAATTTTTAATCCACTAGAAATCACTCTATTGATAGTATAAATTTTTTCAATTAAACTATGATCAATGCCGGTTATTTCACTAGACACTGCACTATTTCTGAAAACCATCAAAGCCCCACTTGCATATTAAATTCAAAGGAGACCCCGCAGTTATTATGGAGTTTTCCTTTTTTTTTCTCTAGTCTCTAGTCTCAACTAAGTCCAAATGCGTCTTTTTTTGAAGCTAAACTGATATTACTGAAACTGGTTTTCGGTCTTCCTTTTTTTATTTGTGTATCTGAAGAAGTGCCCACTGATTGGTTCCCCAAAATGTAATCTTTTACCACGGTTTCAAAGACAATATAGTTATCAAGCCACGTTTGATACTTTTTATTCATTATTGCAGATTTCCTAATGCTTGCTCTCCAATAACTACCTGCTCTCATAGAAAAAAAACCTGCCGTTTTTCTCATACTATTTTTTATAAACTGAGGAGACTCTGCCAGTACATAAGAAAATATTAACCACTTAAAAACAGTTTCAATTTTATCTTGGGGCCTCGCTGAAAACCGTTTTTCGAAGCATTCAGAATTTTTTATTTGACGGGTAATTGAACCTAAAACCAAATATCTCGTAAATATCAAGAAAGAGCACATTGACAGTTTTCAAATATAAAGTTCATTAATTTATCTTGCTCATATAAAAAAATAGAAATGTATTTTGATGTATATTTTTTAAAACTCTAGTCAAACTTTCAACATACTTTTATTTTCCCATTAACAGTAAAATGTTCAATAACTTACCAATGTCGGACATCTCACTTAGTTTTTTATGATAATATAGCAATTTCAATAGTTCTATAATAATTAAAAGTTAGTTTTGCAGTAGTAAATACTGTTTATCACATGTAAATACAGCTATGAAGATACTCGTGTACGCTACTGATTTCAACGCACCAATAATAACATGAACTTTGAGTACTCACCATTTCTTCTATATTTACGTTAAAAAATTACAACTACCCACATTCGTTAAGAAATTTAGTAAGGATTGTATTGCTATATCAAAAATGTACCAATTAGAAAAATGGAAAATCTGATTTATGATAAAGGCCCGCGACACTATGCGTCGCCGTCGCCCTTAAAGACGGATATAAAGGGAAGGGAACTTTGAAGTGATTCAGGTGTGGTTCAATAGCTCAGTTTGAAGAGCCTTCCCTCTATAAGGAAAAGGTCGTGGGTACACTAGAACGCTTCATTTTTCCCGATATATTTCGAATTCTGATGCATGCTTTACTTTCGAGGATAAGAGGTTAGACAGCAGTCACTTCCGTAAAAACCGTATAAGCCAAAGTAAATGGCGGAGAAGGAGTAGGCGTAGGTACCCTGGGCTCAGAGGTGAAAGCTTTGGATGCAACCGGAAACCACGTTAAGATGATAATGATGATTGCCACATTGGTTATTTGGAATACCATTATGGTTCTAATACTGGATATTAAAACACAAACGACACGTATTGAGAAACTTATGAATGTTTTTCGTGCTAATGGACTCCGGTTGGTAGATTTTACAGCGTATTGCATGGACATGCAAATGTTTATTTATTCGAAACACAATACATGTTTAATTAAAACGATAATTATTCTTATATTTTCCAGTTTTGAGTGGGTATGAATACGCTAACTTCAAGGCATGAATCGATTGATCGAACCATAAGGAAATAAAATTACTCGTAGTTCGATTGATCGAACTATACGATCGAACCTGGCGGCCGGAAGGCTCCATTCGGCTATGTTATTTGATGAGGTGTCTATTTAATAAATTTCATCAAAAAATTCACTTTAATAAAAAAAATCTGTTTAGAAATATAAAACTGAAAACCAAATTCTAATTTCTTACAAGATGATTCAGTTCGCAATACAGAAAGTGTTATGATTTTCCATTAAATACTATTATATTTTTGATAAACGGCTTGTTAATTACTTACATGTCATAAGTCCAGCAACTTTGACCTAGGATGCTATGCTTTGCTATGCAGGGTTACCAGAGATATTATTTTGAACTGATCTTCAAAATAATTATTTAATGCTTTTTATGAAATTGCTTAACCCAAAAAATATTTCTATGATAAACACTATTTCTATTCATAACGAATATAAATAACTGACACAATTTCATGCAACACGATTGTTTTAGTGTGCAATGAAACACGATACAGTGGCCCAGCTAGACAGAATGATGCTTCTTTACAGAATCAACAGTAGCTGCGGTTGAGTTAAACGATGGGTTATGTAACAACACTGTCATCTGTCGGATTGCAAAATTAACTATCACATATCGTTAAAGTTGTTAAGACTATTTAGCCGTAAGTGAATCTTTCAATGTAATTTCAGTAACTATTGATGATTTTATAAATTTACAAATGTATTATCGTTGCGAAGCGTCGGTAGTTTAGTGGTTAAGGAGCGGGCCTTACAATCGAGAGGTCCCGAGTTCGAATCCTAGCCATTACACTACCGACGTGAACCTACTACCAACACAAGTAATTTAGCTTAATTGGAGGGGTTAGAGGGAATATTAGTAATTTCGGTTGCTAATATTCTTAAAAAAATGGTAATGCATTGCTATTTTTTCAAAAATTCTACTTTGTTATGAAAATGTAATAGAAAATTGAATTGACTGACTAAAAATTGAAATAAAAGGCATCTTTTAAGTTTATCTCAGATGGATTTTTGAAGTCTGAAACCTAATAAAATAAATAAATAAAATAAATAAATAAATATTCCACAACATTCTACACAACGCTATCTAGACTCATGGTAAGCTTTTATAGCTTGTGTTATGAAATCTAGAATGCGGATAAACATACTTATATACTTTTTTTTTGTAAATACATACATATTATACATAGAAACACCCAGACCAATGCAAATAGTCATATTCATGCATACAAATATTTGCACTGAGCGGGAATCGAACCCGCGCCTCCTGCGTGGCAGTCGCGTGCACTACCGCCACGCCACAGAGGCTGTCTAATAGCGTAATAACTAATGCAAAGTACCGTGTTTCGCTTCACATGATTAAACCTTTATAATATGCAGGTTGTTTATTCTATAATATATGATTTAACAATCGTATCACGCTTGCATATCAATGAGATCAATAAATCAATGCCCTTATCAACCTCATTTAAAATTCTTCGTACTTCATTACGCTTATTACACATTGCTGTAATAAACATTCCGGTCACACAGATGACATTAGAAAGTTTATAGTTAACAAAATCGTTCGATTCGATACAATCGATTTAAACCCCAGAAAGTACAGAATGATTTAAAACCCAGTCCTCGATAATCTTGTCGACAATTTTTCAATCAACGCCTTCTTTAAAAGTTCGATAATATCGATAACCAGACAACGTATAGATAATGTTTATTTGAATCAAACAACCTTTGATTTATTCGAGTTACTATGTAATCGATACTATCAATAATGATGCGCATGAGCCTAAATAAATACGATACGATAATAATCTTTGAATGAGAAAGATTTAGAAGGACGTGGGTGTTTGTGTATGATTATGTAAATAAAAATATATGGTATTTCAATGTTATTTTTTAGACAAATTGATAGGGAGACTTAAAAAATAATGTAACATTAAGTTTACAATTTTTATACAGAAATTAGTCTAGCAGTTACAGTACAGTATTGATAGTATAAGTAATGAAATAAGGTTCAAATAATCAAAGGATCAAATAAATGTATGAATGAACGTATCGACTCACAAGAATGTTTGGCACTGAATGATATATCATTTATACTTCTATTTGGCAGAACGTAAGCTTAGCTAAAGCTTAAAGTGTCTGTTACCAACGAGTATTAATGATATATTATAGCCTAGAGCGAGATAACTCTGGGCTTAAGTACATAGATTAAAAAGCCTAGCAAGATACGAATCAACTTTATGGCATCAGAGGGGCAGATTTACACAAAGCACTTGCAAGTTAAAATAAAAAAGAAACAGAATTCCTTTAGATAAAACTACTCTTGAATTTATCTCGCCTAATGACTTTATTGTTGGTAATCAAATTAAGGTAGCGCTGTTTGTTTTCTCGCCCTGCATAAAGAACTAAATCACGAGAGCTGGTGAAAAATCCAAGTCATTATAGTATAGCAAAGAAAAGTAGTGCATAGCCGCTTAATCTTTGGATCAAGACACTTTATGCCTTTCTTTCTTTTATCACACTTAACTGGAAACCGATTTGCAATCTTTCCAATCGAACTGATGACATGGCACAGCATAGAATAATAATATAATATAAATACATGCACGTGAGGTCTTTACACATAATTATGATGTGAAGTAGGTGTGATGAAAATATCGCGGATTCAACTATTTCTATACATCGCTAAAAATCCTTTGGCACGCCACCAGTCATTGCCTCATGAGCCTTGACAGTGACTATAGACGATGCAATGTCATATTGAATATGTCGAATCAATTAATTGGTATTGAGATTGACCATACTCTACATTTATGTATGACCGAAATCAAATTGAATAACAAATTGCATTGTGTTGACACTTTGGGTGCTGTATTGAAATTGTTGTTCAAAAGTGAAATATTAACAATCTATGAAATTAATCAACTCACCTATATATACAACTAGCTGTTGTTCGTGGTTGTGCCCGCGTGGAATTCTGACCTCGTTTATCGCTGATAGTAGCGTGATAACAATGATATAATTATATAGCCTATATTAGTACCTGATAATGTATCTTTCTAATGGTGAAAGATTTTTTGAAATCGGGCCAGTAGTTTTTGAGTTTATTTCTGACATACAAAAATACAAATCTTTCCTCTTTATAATACATATTAAGTATAGATAGTGTAGTGCAGTTCTTTTACCGCTTCTTAAGACACATGAAACTTCCGTATATTATGTGCGGTAGAACCTCGATTAACCGGACTAATGGTTCTAGTTGGGCATCCGGATAATTGCAAAATCCGGATGATCGATATATGAAGAAAAGCTGGATTTGCGTAGGTAAGTAGGTATGCAAGAAGTAGATAAAGTTATATTTTTAATATACCAAGGGTTCTGGAGCTAGAAAAAATATATACATGCGCCCACATCTATTTCCCTCCTGGGTAGCAGATAAGTATTTGGTGAATTAGAAGCATTATTAGTAGATAAGTAAAGAATGTAAATCGGTACCGACACAAACCCTTTCGGTTTATTGGTACTTAAAAAATATAATGCAAATGTCAGCATCAGAAAGATTTTGACGTACAGAATTGTCAAAATGATCTTAAATTCGTTTTTTTACCCCCTGCCAGTTAATTGATTGTTCTAATATTTGGTACACGCTTTAGTATGGATAGTAATACCATTTAAATCAATAAAGCAGTTTATTTGCTCTTAATATGAGAGTTTTAAGATCATTTTGAGTCATCGTCGTCAAGATATTTATGACGCTGATTATATACTCGTATATCACCAAAAATCAATGTTTATTAAGTGCTACATTTTCGAACGTAGTGCGGATACTAACTTTTAAACTTTCGCGTTCCATGATATACAATAATAATACCGGGAATTAACGCGATCATGGCATAGTGCGGATAATCGCGAATACGTATAACTAAGCACCGGATAATCAAAGTTCTTCTGTACCTAAATATGTCAGACATTCATACACTAATTCCAAAATCGGAGCATAAAAGCTACTTGACAAATTAATGTCCAATAAAAGTTCTGAATACGTTCTGTACATAATTGATACACCATTGAGACTGTTAAGGTGTTGCCACACACATTGATTTATGTCGTGTACGCTTCCGGCTGAGGCGACAAAACGTGCTTCGTACAATGCATATTGTTACAAATTAAATCGATTTTCGTTTTTATTTCCTTGTATAGTTTTGGTGTGACGGAGTAAATTAGTTTTTGTTGACTAACAACATAATATATGTACCTACTAGCTTTTGCCCGCGGCTTCGCCCGCATGAATGTCGGTTATCGCGACCAAACATAGCCTATGTCATTTCTCAAGGTTTAATCTACCCCTATACCAAATTTCATCAAAATCGGTTCAGAGGTTTAGGCGTGAAAGCGTAACATACAGACAGACAGACAGACAGACGGACAGAGTTACTTTCGCAATTATAATATTAGTGTACCTATATAGTGATAAGTTTATGGAGTTGGTATCGGAAGCCGATGAATTAGGAAGTTACTATCCGCTAAGGCTAAATAAAACTATTAAATGTGGCCATTAATTTCAATATTTAAATATCTTCCCCAGAAAGCAGTTGATGTAATCCACAATAGTCTAGCGATGATTTTTTTGCAAACTATATGATAGAATCGTATCTGGGATTACTCGATTATTGAACTGCTTACTACTACGGTAGCGTAGTGGTATGGGTAATGGACTGTTGAGACGAGGTATGGCACACACCAATGACTTTTCGATGCTTTTCGAAGTTATGTCTGTATTTATCGCAGGTAAATACAGGCTTGAGTTTATGTTTATGTTATATTATTTTATGAACTACTTTATCACGAATAATCCCATCCATATTTCTACTACTGTAATACATAGCCTGTCAAAATCATAACCCTTCTCAGGCTTTGCCGTACTCGGGTAAAATAAAGACGTGGGCCACTTAAAACATACACCAACAGATACATCAGCATATAAGATAGCTAAAATATTGTTCATAGTGCTAATACAGGTACTTCGTTACACTTAGCCGACTCATAAACAACGTTAAACACACCGCAGTGCAACGGCAACTAAGCATTATTGATAGCATTACCCTCAAACGCTACAACACTAAATGTTATGTACCGGTCTAAATCAAGATGTAGGTATCAAATTTGAGTGATGAGATCAATTCATTAGAAGCCGATTGTCGTAATATACGATCATGTTTTGTGGTGTGAAATTGTTTACGTATAATTGCCTACACAAATATAAAGAGGTTAACGCAGTCATGCTTTCCGTGTCATAGAATTATTAAGTATTGCCTTGATAAAATAGATGTCCTTTTGCGTAGATTGCCAAATAAAATATATGTTTAAAAAAATTAGTTGATAACTAATGTTTGGATACAGATACTTAAGTGAGAATTTAATACTTTGTTTAAGTGCGGAAAATCCTAGCAGATACATATATAAGAATTTAATACTTACCACAGAGGATTTAGGTGCCAAAGTTTTATTATAGTAATGTACATTTCGTTAAAATGCCTCCAAAAAGATGAAACTAAATTGTGTTGATTAGCCCTTTAACTTTAATATAGGTACACCTAGTAATATTTTGATTCAAGCGTTGTCATGACGGGGGACCCTAACTGGTAAAGCACTCCATCATGTTATAGGAACGATTCAAGGTCCCCTATACCAATATCATAGTTAAAGCGCTAACCGACACAACTTATTTTTAAATTTTTGGGGGCATCTTACGTAACGTGGGGTTATTAAATTTTCAATTTAATTTTTATTTTATACTTTTTAAATTGTTCTTCTGACCAAGACCTTTAATTTAATACCCATATTGAGGGAGTTGTGGAAAAATATGTCATACGCCATTTTGTGGCGATGGCTACCAGGCGTCAAATGAGCTAATGCCTCATATGGATCCATGTGAGGTCTAAAGAACATAACTGAAATGCTTTGCTTGCGCCTTCTGCCATAAAATAATAGTTATTTAGTGACTATATAGTTGCACAAACATCAGTACAATAACAGAAAATTGGCTCACCGCAAACATACGACGGCACTGGTACTGACTACAATACATACCTAATTAAACCAGCCAATTCCCTAGCGTGGATATGAACTAAATTTCCGACTACAGCCAGAGAAACACTTATTAATTCAGCTTGCAAAATCAGTATGTTAAACCGTAATATGTTGCGAATATTTTCCCTGGGGTAGTTAGTGAATTTTACATTAGTGAATAGGTATGTTGAACTAAAAAAAAACTATTGATTTCGTCTTTTACTTTATAATAAAATATTCCGTTCGTTGTTGCAACTCTTTAGCTTAGGAGTTGGTATATGCTTAGATACTTATAAATTTTGAGTTTACGCAGAGTCATATTATCGGGGCGAGTTTATCGCTTCGAATATACGATTCTCGAAAGGAGACAAAAAGTTGCATCGTCTAAACACTTGTAGAAGCAATAGTCGCTCGCTCATCCTCGCCTGGCAAGCATCGCCTCGCAATTGACTATTAATAGTGTGCATCTAAACAGAATTTTAAAGTAATGACATAAGGCATAAGGTGAAATATCTTTATGGACACGAACATGCGAGAAAATCGCAGTGTCCAAATGACGCATAGAATATCAATTTTATTGTTAAAATATAGCACTGTAGTTAAAACCAATAGACTCAGGAGGACTAAAAATTATAGCATAAGCCCAATTTAGTCAAAATTCATGTCATTACATTAGTTAGTTAGTAGTTAGTTTAGTTTAAATAAATAAATTTATATGTAAGTCACAGAAAAAGATCAGGTATCTCAAAATGGGCATCAACAAATGTCGTAGGGCCTGTAATTCTAATGTACAATTAAGACAGTTAATAGAGGTAGGTAAAACCCAGACAGACCAATATGAGTCTGATCTATATCAGCTCCAGTTAGAAATCTCACATTTAAATGATTCCTTAAACTCTGTAACATTGAAATACCAAACCGCACAAAAGGAAATAGGAGAGTACATTGAGGCATTAAATAGTCTAGTGGACTCATGTCATAGCAATGAAGCAAGATTCAATTCACTAGAAAATCTGTATAGGCAAGGATTTGAAGACTGTGACAAATCCTTGCCATGCTTCATCCCCCCTGTCGATGACATCATACCGGCTACCTCAGGCTGTACCAGTACTCTGGACTCTGTTTATGATTCTCCTGTCAACACTGAGCCGCCTAGTAATATAATGGTGTTTTCTGACAGTGTGGGTCGTAACATGGGCTCAATGTTTAATCATCATTTAAATAACTGTTTTCATTACTGCCTGCCCAATGCAACTTACACTCAAATAATAGATAAAATTGTACTTTCCAAGTTAAATAGTAGTTCCACTATTGTATTGCTGGTGGGTGAAAGTAGCAGAGTAGGCAAGAAAGAATTAATGTACTGTATAGACAGTCTAAGTAAATTAAATGTCTTTAAAATAATATTATGTGCATTCCCATATGTGTCTAGCCAGTCCTCATGTCATTTAAACAGAAACATACATTACATGAATAATTTTATTCATACCATGACATGTCGTCATAGTGACAAATTTATATTTTTTGACACTAATAATTTTATTAGTAATTATTGTTTTAAGACGAAAGATAGTATCTATCTTACAAAGTTTGACAAATATAAAATTGCTACATTAATAGCAAATAATATTAAGTTTTGGAGAAGTTTACATTGTAAACAAACAAATAACCCAATATCTACAGTTTTACCAGGTACTTGCTCTGGTAATCTTATATGTCTAACTACTAATACGACTGATTTAAACTAAATGTTCAGACAACAGGAATGCCTGAGCTTAAGATAGCTCATCAAAACATACAAGGCCTTCCCGGCAAGGAATTAATAGTAGAATTATTCCTAGAGGAATTAAATGTGGATGTTTTGTGTTTGACTGAACATTGGCTCAAGGAGAGTGAGATGATGTTTAGTATAAACAATTACAATATTGTAAGTTGCTTAAACAGAAAGTCTGCTATTAGAGGTGGCTCCATGGTCCTTATAAAAAATGGTCTCCGCAGTAAAGAGCGGGTTGACATTGTTAGACTTTCTGTTGAGCGCTGCGCTGAGGTGGCCTGTGCCGAGCTTGATAGTTGTATAGTAGTCTGCGTATACAGTCCACCCAACAGTGATTTTCGAGCTTTTATTAGGGTCATGGATCAAGTTCTGGGGATTGCATCAAGTAGTAGGAAAAATCTTATTGTGTGCGGTGACTTTAATGTAAACATCTTACAACAGTCTAGGGAAAGTACTCAATTTCTAAACATGTTCAGAAGTTACAATCTTGAGAATATTTTCTGTGAGCCGACTAGAAACACTGCTACGAGTGCCAAATGCTTGGATAATTTTTTTAGTGATAGTGGATACTTAAGCAAGTCTCTAATTAGTAAGTTGCCCTCAGATCACCAGGGTCAAATAGTATCCTTTTCCAAGGGTATTAATAATCAACCTAAGGAGAAAATTATGTGTAGGCCCATAACCTCAAGTAAAATTAAAAAGTTCAAAGATGTGTTAGAGGATAAACTTGATTCTTTAGCTTATTTGGGTAATAATCCTGAGGCTCATTATAATAGTCTATTTACTACATTATCTGATGCTTTTTCCAACACATTCAAACAAAAATGTAAAAAGCATAATACTAAATCTAGATTCTGTGAATGGGCTACTGTAGGCATATATAAAAGTAGACGAACACTATTTGATCTATACGCCCAAAAACAGTACAGATTTGATAATGATTTCATTGAATATGTTAAGAATTACTCCAAAATTTTCAAAAAAGTGTGTAGACAAGCGAAGGCCATTCATATTAAAAGGAAAATAATTGAGGCCCCTAATAAAATGAAGGAAACTTGGAAAGTCATTCACAAAGAGTCGGGTAAATGTAAAATGAGGGATAGTATTACTAAAATTAAATTGGAAAATAAGGATTTAACCTCTCCGAAAGATATTGTAAATACGTTTGAAGACTTTTTTACCAACATTCCATTTAAAATCACTTCTTCAATCAATTCTTGCGCCCGCAGTGCTGTGGCTCTTCTTGAGAGTAATATTAGTTCTTCTTCTAAATTTAACTTCAAACATATTGATCCCAGTGACATCTTAAAAGTTTTCAAGCAACTTAAAATGAAAAAGTCTGAAGATTACTGGGGCATGTCAGTCAGTTTAATTAGTCATGTAATTGATATCATGGCACCTGATTTGGCACTCATATTTAATGAATGTGTTGATAACGGTACATTTCCTAATTTAATGAAACATGGTAAACTAATACCATTATTTAAGAAGGGATCCAAGTCAGAACTTGGAAACTATCGCCCCATTTCTATTTTGCCAGTTCTGAGTAAGGTGTTTGAGAGAGTGATGCTCAATCAGATGCAACTGTACTTCAAGACCAACAATCTTTTCCACAGCCAACAATATGGCTTTACTGGCGGGAAATCTACCACCGATGCGGGAGTGGCCCTAGTTAGCCTAATTTACGACGCCTGGGAGGGATCGCAGGATGCCATTGGAGTATTCTGTGATCTTTCCAAAGCATTTGATTGTGTTGACCATCAAACACTCTTACTCAAGCTACGTCGATATGGTTTTGATAGGAAATCAATAGCACTATTAGAGTCGTACTTAACGGATAGGCTTCAGACTGTTACTGTTAATAACGTAAAGTCAAATGGGTCAAATGTCAAAATAGGTGTACCCCAAGGATCAATCCTAGGACCCTTTCTGTTCCTGGTATATGACAATGACTTGCCTTATATGGTCGAGGCACAAGCTGGCATAGTACTGTTTGCAGATGATACATCGTTAATATTCAAAGCAAATAGGTATAGTACAGATGCAAATAATGTTAATAATATTCTGAATGCCATGTCAAATTGGTTTTCTGCAAACAACCTATTGTTGAATGCAGAAAAGACCAAATGTATGAAGTTTACACTACCCAATGTGAGGCAAATAGACGTTGATGTTGTGCTGGGGGGGAAGGGGTTAGAATTCGTAAACACCACTACCTTTCTAGGAATTACAATAGATTCTAAATTACAATGGGGTGACTATATCACTATTCTGGCCAATAAACTTAGCTCTGCTGCTTATGCTGTGAGACGGATTAGGCAGTTGACTGATGTAGCTACTGCTAGGCTCGTATACTTTAGTTACTTCCATAGCTTGATGTCCTATGGAATACTACTTTGGGGAAATGCAGCAGATTTAGAAACTATATTTATATTGCAAAAGAGGGCAGTTCGTGCCATTTATTGCTTAGGCAAGAGAGACTCCCTCAGGGAAAGATTTAAGGATATTGACATTTTAACTGTAGCTTCCCAATATGTATTTGAAAACATAATGTATGTCAGGAAAAATATATCTCATTACACAAAAGTAAGTGACATTACAGACAGAAATCTGCGTAACAAACATAGACTTTTACTTCCATGTTATCGGCTTAGCAGGGTTAGTGATTCTTTTAAGGGGGATGGTATACGTTTTTATAACAAACTGCCAGAATCGATCCTTGGTATGCCTGACGATAAATTCAAAACCTTTGTAAAAACCACCTTATCCAAAAAGGCATACTATAGGATAGATGATTACTTGAAAGATAAAAATGTCTGGCTTGAGCATGGTGCAGGCCCCTCGTAAATTGCTATAATTACAGCATGGTACTGTATTAGTTACGTGACTTATTTGTTACATTATGTAACTTTGTTTTAATTCTTAATTATAAAGAGTTTTATATACTTGTTGACATTTAGATTTAAGAAAATAAATATGTAAATTGACGTCCAAAAATGCCGCAGTGGAGTTTGTTGCGCCGTTTCTTCTCCACCAGCGCCTTGGAAGCGGTGGTAAACTTAGATTAAGTAGAATTAAAATTGACGTCAATAAGAAACAATTTTATTGTTCTATATTGAAAAATAAATGACTATGACTATGACTAGTTAAAATGAAGTGGTCACATCGGAATGAACTTTCGTTACCTACATTAAGAGAGCTAATTGCCTAGTTGCTAGTTGCTAACTTGAATAGCCCGGAAGAAACTTCCCAGAAAACCCAGAAGATCTCGGCCGCCTGTACAGCAACAGTAACAGCTCTACTACGGGCCTGGCCCCCTGTCGGTTAGGGAACCATGCGTGGAAGATAATCACCGTCTGGCGCTCATAATTAGTTTTTATTTTGTAACATTAAACAACACATAAATAGCGATCAAGCGATTTACATAAAATGTAAAAGAAATTATAGAAGTATAGGACCTATAAAGAGTATAAATAACACGGCTGTTTGAGAAAGAATGGGATACAAAATCAATAACAAATAGCAGGAAATGTTACCATTTAAGAGTTTTACGAGCGTAACGTATTCGGATTAGAATAAAATGGAACTTATTCGCTATTAAATCCCACGGGGTACAATTGGGATTGAAAAGATGTGAAATACATTCAGTTAAACGGCAAATGTGTAGTTGGACTTGAAGTAGTACCTATGTAAATGCTAAGAGATTAATTTGTAATAAATTGAAGGATATCGAGGATTACTGGATTTCCAATTGAATTTAGAGTTATCCGATTGGGAACGTATCTTGACACTACGAAAACCGTTATCTATAAAATAGCAACTGCATCGTAAGTATTGTATGTATGTAATCCATACTAATATTATAAATGCGAAAGTAACTCTGTCTGTCTGTCTGTCTGTCTGTATGTTACGCTTTCACGCCTAAACCACTGAACTGATTTTGATGAAATTTGGTATAGGGGTAGATTAGACCATGAGAAAGGACATAGGCTATGTTTGGTCGCGATAACCGACATCCACGCGGGCGGAGCCGCGGGCAAAAGCTAGTGTGTAATAATGGAGATGTATTACATGCATGAATTGTAAATATATAAAGTCCGGTGAAATAAATAAATATTCCACAACATTCTACACAACGCTATCCAGACCCATGGTAAGCTTTTATAGCTTGTGTTACGGAATCTAGAATGCGGATAAACATACTTATATATATATATTTTTTTTGTAAATACATACATAATATACATAGAAACACCCAGACCAATGCAAATAGCCATATTCATGCATACAAATATTTGCACTGAGCGGGAATCGAACCCGCGCCTCCTGCGTGGCAGTCGCGTGCACTACCGCCACGCCACAGAGGCTGTCTCCATTGACATAGGCTATAAGAAGTAGAGGATAACAATCTATCTCAATTTAATTTTGGCGGTTGATAAATTAAGAGTATCCAGATAATTAAAATCTCTATGTACGTGTATATCGTATGTAAGTAAATAAATTTTATTTTTAAATAATACTACGCCCAACTCATTTTTTTTTTAAAGAATATTAGAACCGAAGTTACTAATATTCCCTCTAACCCCTCCAATTAAGCTAAATTGCTTGTGCTAGGAGTGGGTTCACGTCAGTAGTGTAATTGCCAGGATCGAACCCGGGACCTCCCGATCGTAAGGCCGACTCCTTAACCACTAGGCTACCGACGCTTCAATAACCTAGAATATTATACTATCATTAGTCAAATGACAGTCATTTGACTCATGATAGTAAAGTATAGTATAAAATGCGGCTTATACATACTAGCCGCATTCTATCAAAGAAGCGTCACATGATATGCAGAAGTATTATTCAACACCAATAACCAACTCTTCCATATTTATTACCACAATAAAACTGAGGTATCACTTCCATTAACTGTAGGTAACTTTATAACACCAACAAAGAACATTAAAGTCATAAACAAAAGAGACTCCACTGAGCATAACGCGTTTAATTTTACATCATGTTGAAAAGATTGAAAGTCAATTCATAATCGGCCTATTTTGAAATAGTAACTATTATAAATGGTCACCCACGTACGCCTACGCTTGACAATGGGAGAAAAACCATAACATTTTATTGGATTTGGATAGAATAATGAATAATGATTATTATCATTCACGGATCAGTTAAAGTTTTAAGATACATCTAATTAATGATTTGATGCAAGAAATTCTATTGATCTGGCTAAGTTATGAGATGCAGCGGAAGCAGAACCACTTGATTAGCAAAATACTTATGCCATACGGCAAATTACGGGTTAAAATATAACGTAGAGGTTCAAAATCAATGGGTACGAGGGTCCACCAAGATTTTTGGGGCCAAGTCAAGTAAACCTCAATTGGGATCCTGTACATGCGGAAAGCGCAAGCGGGTAAAGAGTAAGCGACCCCCATGCTCCAAGGAGAAAGCCTCAACTGCAACTGCTGATGATGTTGACTTGGGCTCCGAAAATCTGCTTGGTTCAACTGGTTGAACTTAAAATTGAACATAGTGGATTAGAGTGAAAATCTTGGAGGGCCAAATATATATTCACACAGTTACCGCACTGTCAATAAAGTTACTTTTGTTGTAAGTACTGTCAGAACCGCATATTATTATATCTTTATTATATCGTTACAAACAGGAAAATACTAATAGAAGACAACATTAGAAGCTCATTGAACGGCGTTGTTTAGTAAAGAGGCTAGACTGTTGATAAAACGACTGATTAAGCTAGTTGCCTGTGACATAAATTCATTAAAAAACAGATATTTTAACGTTACGAACAGGCAGTATCATTTTATTTATGTACCTATAGATTTATCGCTGTAATGATAATTTTATTGGAAATAAATGATCATACGATGTTTATCACATTAAAGTTCAATACATTTTCTCACCACATCGTAACCTAAAAACATATAAATAAAATCCATTGACACCTCGCTAAGCACATCTTAAATGCGATGTCAACATAAAGATAAAACCGAAAGCTTCGTTTAAACATTTACTTAATAATTGTGTAATTCGACCACCATCATCAGAATGTTTACCTACCGCAGGGATATAATGGAATAGATTTTCTTCAGTAAACAGCTTATAATCAACTTTTAAGTAGCTGTTACTTCTATGACAGTAAGTAGCGGGTAGCTAGACACGAACTCAATTATTACGGTAGTATGGTATAATAGACGTAGTAAAAAGCTATCCATCAAGTTTTGTTGATGAAAGTACTATAAGTCGATACCTTCAAGATGAACAGTCTTTAAGGTGAGCATCCATACTTAATATTATAAATGCGAAAGTAACTCGGTCTATCTGTCTGTCTGTATGTTACGCTTTTACGCCTAAACCACTGAACGCATTTTGATAAAATTTGGTATAATAGTAGATTAGACAATGAGTAAGGACATGCTATGTTTGGTCGCGATAATCGATATCCATGAGGCCGAGCCGCGGGCAAAAGCTAGTTAAGTTATAAGTATACTAGCTTTTGCTCGCGGCTCCACCCGCGTATGTCGGTTATTGCGACCAAACATAGCCTATGTGTCAATCCAGGGTAACTAACTCCATACAAGACTTTATTAAATTCGCTTCCGCTGTTTAGACGTGAAAGAGTAACATACATTCATCCATCCAACCATACTTACAAATTGTATAATATAAAAACGTTTATAATATTAGTAAGATCTATTTTTAATATTACTTTGTGTTTGTATTTGCACACAATACAATATTTAAGGAAATATTGAGGATTTTTTGATATTTTTTTTTCAAGAAATATAAGATAATATATTGGTGAACTATTTTAAAACCCGTTATCATTTTGTTTCAATTAAGTAACTATCGGGCATTTTTCTTTTAATTTTGTTTGGACAATGAAGTAAAAAATTATATTGAATATTTTTTTAAAAAAATGTATAGATATTTAATGTTAACGACATTAGCGCTGGCACGAATTTGAATCAAAAATAAACCTAGCTTAACATGCTATTAACCTAAATACCTATTTAACTTTCGCACGTACCATCGTTATGTCCTCTTATACTTTAACGATCATATAAACAAACAATAAAACAATACTAATATCAGCTGAAACACCTACCTTCAGCTGTTGTCATCTGTTAATTCAAGTGATGTTGGCAAAGTTGTCACTTTATTTAAACACCCACCGGTCATTTATCTTAGTGTGACAACGTAACCAATGTCGGTAGTCAAGTGAGCGTATTAAAACTAAGCCTGCAACTGCTATAATTTCCTCCTAGTATATTGAACTCTAAGTTAAGCTAATAAGAACTAAGAATACGGACGAACAATTTATATAAACCATAAATCTGTGCGAATGTCTTAAGTGGTATACTCGAAATGTTTGTTACAACTACAGCACAATATCGTAGATAAATCTTTTAGTAAAGATCTCGTGCGTGCAACATAATGAATCACTTGTTTGTAAGTTGTTAGTTGCTATTCGCATTCAGTAAATGATAACTAATGGCAAATACCATGACCTTTTCATTGACTACTAATTCCAACGTCAAATAAAATCGAGGTATGCATTAATATTGATAAAAGTTCTGTTATATAAACTGAGAGTACTGGTAAATAAAATAAACGTGACGAGATTATATATATATAGATACAGTTCCGCTTCTATCCTAGTGGGGTAGGCAGAGATGAGATAATATAATAAAATACAATAAAATATACGAGTATATCTAAAAATTCCCTCCAGTTTACGGTGTCCTAATTTTTCAATCTATATTTTTAGTGATAAAAAGAAACTAAATATTAATTAATAATCACTAAAAAATACGATAGTGGATGTGTTTTTCTGTGTAAATTATACGAGTCTAAAAATTATACTATAATAAGACAAAAAATTACAATTAAAATTAGTAGTGTTTTTAGGTTAAAAATCTCTTACGTTATTTTAATATACCCATACTAATTAATATAATGAATGCCAAAACCCTTCTGTCTGTCTGTTTGTGAGTTATTTTATACCACTAGGCTACCGCAGATCTCGTTTCTAATTTGTAACCTAAAATTTAAGTTTACAAATTTGAACTAATATAATGCATTTGTGCATAAGGTTAAAGGAAAAGCAAGCTATTAGTACGCAAAATGAAAAAGTAACACTAAAATATTGTTACACATTTAATTGTCGATGTAGCTATTACTCCAATTACTGCCGAGAAACGAGTCGGTTTAAGATTTTCAAGAACTAATTAACAGACGTCCAATTAGACTCCGCCAGAATCAGCATTTAGAACGTCTAAGTAATTAAAGGAACTGCTCTTAATAGAATGTATCGGCGAAAATTGTTTCCAATGAGTTTATATTGTGGATTTTAGATTAGTCTGTGGAGTTTAATAACAGTAAAACATGATGTAAACGGGAGAAAATTAAACAATAATAAATTACATTTCTGAAAGGCATTTGTACATTTTCTATTACAAAGAGAACATTTTGGTTCATTCTGATTAACCCTTTTCATTTTTACCAACTTAAAATTGTGCGTAGGTATATCGTAAGACAATATTTCAACCGTTTTGCGATTACGAAATCTTTCCGTTTCACGTAAACTGTTGTAAATCAAACTTGCTAAAACTGCCACAGCTTTTAGCGTGAAAGCTATTGTCCAAAAACCCACTCACAATATATCGGCACATATACGCAACTTAATATGTATGACTAAACGAAGCGTTGAAAGTGGTTCCCAGATAATTCCAGCCAAGTCTATTTGCACCGAAATTAACTGAGAACTCTATTGAGAAGTTTGGAAACTTTCAGAATGTAACGTAATAGACTTCTCGGCCCTCAGACAAAGAGCTATTGTATAAGATCTTACGGGAACAATTCGATTGATATTAGCAATGTTTAAATGACTATTGTACTCTAAATTTACTTCAAAAATAAATGGATTATGTTTGGCTCAAGGACTGTAATTTTATTGTACCTTACTTCGTTATTTCAGGACCAAATTGAATTTTCTTGGTTTTATTTGTAAATTTTCAGAAGGCGCCAAGTAACCAAATTGACTACGTATTTCAATAATTTATACTGTTACTGATATTCCTGTTTCCAGTTTTAAAACAGGGTGTAAATTGATATTGGAGACAGGATGAGAAACGAATATTTTTTTTAAAGAAAACATGGAATTGCCAAATTGTTACTTAAGCATTTTAATACTGACTGTTGCCTGCAGCTCCGCTCGAGTGTATATTAGCTATCGCAATCAATCAAAGGCCATGTCCTTTTCCTATCTCTAATCTATCTGTGTATGAGATTCCATCAGGTTACCTTCAAAAATAACTAACTCTTATACAAACTTTTTCGTCTCTATGTCTAGTCGGTTCGAGATCGGTTCTATGGTTTAGGCGTGAAAGCTTAATAGACAGACAGAGTCACTATCGTATTTATAATAGTATTAGTAGGGATAATTTCTGCCTACTTGAACTTATGTTGTTTTGAAATCAATCTACCATCAATGTTATCTAACTTTAAGATCGTAGCTTTGGAATTGAATTAATAATAATAAACGATGGTAATTAATGCGCGGCATCCCAACGAGCATTGATGTATGACGACAGTTGAAGACAATAGTTGATTTTATCTCTTTGATATGTGTGCTTTGAAGCCATAGAAATTTTAAGACAAACGATATTGTGCTTCTTGAACTAGAAATCTGAAATGTAAAGTACTTTAATAACAGGGCTAGGTGTGATAGTTGTTATGATCTATCTGCTACATGTATATACGAGTAAGTACGCTGTCTCACGCTTTACATCGACAAAATAATAGATTCATAGGAACCGAACTTTAGTTAACAGTCTAAACTGAACTAATGCCTTTTCCTTTTAGTCTTTATAAATGATCTTGTGCAGTATCTCTCAATATTATTATAATAATACCCAGGAAAAAGTTTGAAATACTGACAAAAAAGTTCTAATACGAACAATGTTGATTATAGTTTCACAAAATAACTAAGTATTTCAGACATTTATAGTTAATAATATGCTGTCTATTCTGATTGCCTAAGGCTCCCAACATCGCGCGTCACCCCATATTGTATGGGAGAATTTCGAATGCTTATGGTTCAGTAATAAATGCTCAGATTGCGAGTTCGTTCACATTTGCGTCTGAGCATTCACATTTTCCAATCCAAACCAAGTTACTTAGCTATCAAAAGTGCAACTTTAACAATAGGATGATTTATAAGGACTAATGTGGCGTTAGTGACCAAAACAGAATCCGATCAGCGTCCATTCGCAATACCAACTTCAGTTATGTTTTATTGTCTTAAGTTGATATACGACCTGCCATTCGTTCACGGCGACAGTTCACTGGTCGTTTCTAACACACGTATTATGTCTATATATCATGATGTTCAAACTTCATTGCGATTTCTGTCTATTGTTGAAGAGGAGTTTCAGGTAGTATCTCAATAAAAATTCTTGGATTTATACGGAAGCGTGTATTACACCCAGAGGTTAGATAGACAATTAGTAGTTAATAGACAGCACCTAGCATAAATGATTCATGCCCTTATCCATTTACCTATTGCGGATTAAAAATAGTAGGCGCTAAGTAACATAAATGCTTAAAAGTATAATAATGTTATTTTAAAACTAAACATGCCCCCGGGCGTTGGAAGCTAGTGGCTTTCAACATCTTCAAGTAGCGGACATATCTTGCTGAAGGCTCAACGAACTACACCATTTGAAGTTCTTACATCGGCTACGCGTGAAATCCCATCAGTGCCTGGGTACAGCTGGATGATGCGTCCCAATCTCCATTTGAGCGGTGGAAGATTTTCGTCCTTTAATAAGACCAGAGCATTTAATTTGAGTGCTTTGTGATTGACATTCCACTTTACTCGTTCCTGTAGCAATGTGACATACTCCTTACTCCATCTGTTCCAGAAACTTTGTCGAAGTTGTTCGAGCCGATGGAACCGTGATAAACATGGCTTCGAGTAGTCCACAGTGTTTGAAGTAGGAGTTGAAGTTAGGGGACGACCGATTAAAAAATGTGCAGGCGTTAATGGCAGCAGATCGTCTGGGTCTGGTGAAAGTGGTGTGAGTGGCCTGGAGTTGAGGATCCCTTCTATTTGTACGAGCACTGTAGTCAGTTCTTCATAAGTTAAGTGAGACGTACCCAACACTCTGTACAAGTGATGCTTAACGGATTTCACACCCGCTTCCCAGAGTCCACCGAAATGAGGTGCATAGGCAGGGGTAAAATTAAATTTAATGCCGTCATTAGCGGCAGACCCAGCTAAAGAACCACAACTCGACTTTAAAAACTTAGCTAAATCATTACAAGCTCCCACATATGCAGTCCCGTTATCACTATAAATGTTTTTCGGTTTGCCTCTTCGTGAAACAAAACGATGTAACGCGTTAAGAAAATTGTTGCTTGTAAGGTCCCCTACTAGTTCTATATGGATCGCCTTTGTAGCAAAACATACAAAAAGAACAATATACACCTTAACAAGCTTGCTACCGCGGCCTTGTCGACTGAGTGCATTTATAGGACCAGCATAATCGGTCCCAACATTCTCAAAAGGGAAGCTTGGTGTTATACGATCACGGGGCAGATTACCCATCAAAGGAGCGCTTATTTTACCTTTCATGCGACAGCATTTCACGCATTTTCGGAAACATGATCTAGCCAAATTACGGCCACCTATAGGCCAATAGGTTTCTCTTATAGAAGCCAGTAAAAGTTGAGGTCCGGCATGCATTAAGCGTTTATGCTCATGTTCAAATAACAATTTGGTTAAAATATGAGAGGACTGTATCACGATAGGATGTTTTTGTTCATCTGATAAATTTGAGTTTTCTAAACGACCACCAACACGTAGTAATTTATTGTCATCTAGAAATAAGTTTAGTTTATTTAATGAATTTTTTATAGGTAATTTTTTGTTATTCTTAATTAATTTATATTCTAAAAATGACTCTGATTGTGCTAATTTAATTAAAAGGTTTGAAGAATTGTTTAATTCTTCCACAGACAGAGGACCAGACATTTTTATTTTACCTTTAATATTACTTAAAAAACGTAAGACATAAGCTGTTGAACGAAGGAGTCTATTATAATTAGAATATCTACTAAAATCAATAGTAGCTGGGTTTGATTGCTCCATCACATGTAAAGCTTTTTCACTGCGGAGTTCAGGCAAATTAGAATCAACCTTAATAAACTTGGATGGCCATTCTGAAACCGGTTTACGTAAAAATGATGGACCTGACCACCATAGATCATTATCCATGATGGCACTTGGAGTAACACCTCGAGACAGAAGGTCAGCGGGGTTTTCATGTGTAGGAACATGCCGCCAGGTGAACTCACCAGTCACGTCAAGGATATCCGTGACCCTATTTCTAACGAACGGTTGAAGCTTACTGGGCATCATGTGGAGCCAACCCAGAACGATGGATGAATCCGTCCAAAATGTAGCACTATGTATTGCAGTTCGCAACAAATCTTTGAGCTTTTCATAGATTCGAGCTGCTGTTAAAGCCCCACAAAGCTCGAGTCGCGGAACTGTTAGCGTCTTAAGGGGTGCTACTCTACTTTTGGCCATCATTAATCGGACGGACAGAATACGTTCTTCGGCATCAAATGATACAATGTATATACAGGCACCGTAAGCATCTTGTGACGCATCCGAAAAAACGTGAACATCAATATGATTAGTAGGAGAAACTACAGCTGCACGAGGGATCCTAATATTACATAAAAATGGTAACACCTTTATGAGGTCTTCCCACTTTTGACGAAGCTCCGATGGTAACGGTTCATCCCATGATAATTTTTGTAGCCACAATTTCTGCAACATTATCTTCATGGGGACGATGCATGGAGCTAAGAGGCCTAAAGGGTCAAACACCTGGCCTATGGCGGACAAAATACTCCGTTTAGTGCAATTCTGTGCTGGTTCAACATGAATCGGAAAACAGAGTTCATCAGAACTAGTTATCCAACTGATACCTAATGTTTTAGTTGATTCTGTTGAACCGATGTTAAGATCGACCGTATCTCGCACTGATTCATAGGTGAGAAGCTGAGGCTCGTTCGATTTCCACTTGCGCAGTGGTAGGCAGGCGGAAGCAAGAGCAGCCGTCACCTCTTGCTGAATGAACTTCGCCTCATCCAAAGTACTCGCCCCTGTCAGCAGGTCATCCACATAAAAATCATGTATGATGACGTCAGAAATCTTTGAGTTGTCACAATCCAAGCCTACTTGCTTAAGGCACCGAATCGCAAGAAACGGTGCACTGGCTGTACCATATGTGACAGTATTTAATTCGTAGGCCTTAAGTTCCTGCGAAGGATCACTGCGCCACACAATGTGCTGCAGATGTCGGTCGTCCGGGTGAACGAGAACTTGGCGATACATCTTCTCGATGTCAGCCGCTAGCACATACTTGTGTTGACGAAACCGGATGAGAATGGAAAGTAGGTCATCCTGAATCGTCGGGCCCACCATCTCTATGTTGTTCAACGATAAGCCTGAAGTAGTGAGACTGCTGGCGTTAAATACTGCTCTTAACTTAGTGGTTGAGCTGTCTCGCAGAACACCATGGTGGGGAATAAAATATAATATTTTGTTAGAAGTGAATGAACTTTCACTCATGTGACCCAGGTCCTTGTATTCATTCATGAACTCTGTGTACATGCTTTTTAATTTTATTTGTTTACTAAGCCGTCGTTCCAGTGAAATAAAACAGTGCTTGGCACGTCCCAATGATTCACCGAGTACAGATGGATCTTGAGTCAGTGGTATCTTGACACAGAAACGTCCATCCTTAAGACGAGTTGTATTATGAACAAAGTGGTTTTCACATTCCTGCTCCATTTTGGAATAACAGGTGGGTTTACATGAAACCTCCTCCAGTTTCCAAAATTGTGTAAGCTGACTTTGTACGTCGTCAGTGCGGAGATCATTGGAATGTGATTCAATAACATTTATAAAATTACACCTAAGTGTTTGAGCTGACTGTAATTTACTGGGACCCGAGACTATCCAACCTAGACGGGTTTCAATAAGTATAGGATTTCCCTTCCCTAAATTAATTCGCTGACTTCCTAATAAATCCCAAAAAATATCAGCTCCGATAATTAAATCTACATCAGACGGAGTGTGAAAGTTGGGATCAGCGAGTACAATGTCAGTGGGAATGGCAAAGTTTGAAATGTCAACTTGTTGACATGGTACCTTATCGGTTATCGTAGGCAAAACAAAACAATTTGTTTTTGTTGTGTAAGTACTATCAAGTGCTGTCAGGTTCACACGACACATTTTTTGTATGACCGAGTTTGAATTATTAATGCCGGTCATCGCCTTATTTATTGAAATAAAAGGTAAATCAAGTTTGTCATGCATGTTTTCGGTAATAATGCACGACGTACTACCACTATCTAACAGTGCGCGAACGATGTGTTCACGATTGCATTTATCGTACAATTTAAGAAGGGCCGTAGATAGTAACACCTGGCGAGTTTGACCTTGACCGAGAGAAAGACAAAGCGATACATTACTCGATGAGTGTTCGACCGGTGTGGATTGCTGTGCATTATTATTCTTTAGCGATAAAGACATATTGTTGTTATTACCACTAATAGAAGATGTATCGGATGCTGCATGGTTTACGACGTGAACTAAAGTGTGGTGCTTACGATGACACACTTTACAGCTAGTTTTCTTACATCTATTTGCGAAGTGACCTGTATTTAAGCAGTTATAACATAATTTTAAACTTGGTAGCAATGACAAACGTTGCTCGTTGCTCATACATAAGAACTCTGGACACATGGACAGGTGATGAGTTTTACTACATTTTGGACAAACCTTTGAAGCTGGTTCTTGACCTTGGTTATTCTGGACACACGAAACCATGGACTTCACCTTAGAATTAGAAGATTTACCACAAGGCTGGGGATTATTACGTGAAAGTTCAATGAACTCAAGGAAGTCGGCACGATTACGTAAAAAAGTAATAAATAAACTCAGTGTTATTTTTGTGTTTATATCAATTCGATTTCTGTGCTCTTCCCATTCACGGTACGTCTTGGGATCTAATTTTCGTGATATTATGTGTATAAGCAGTGTGTCCCAGTGTTCCGTGTGTTCGCCTAAGGAATCTAACGAACGGAGGTTTTTATTTAATTGATCTATAACTCGTTTAATGCCTGCCGAACACTCCTTGCTGCCCATGTCAATATTGAGTAATGCTGTAACATGATTTTGAGTCAATAAGCGTTTATTATCAAATCTATCACATAACAATTTCCAGGCTACAGAGTAGTTAGCTTCGGACACTATAATGGAACTTATGCACTCAGCCGCCGACCCTTCCAGTGCCGATTTCAAATAGTGAAACTTGGTTATGTCATCAAGTTCCTCATTTGAGGAGACCATACTATTGAAAGTGTCATGAAAACATAACCAGTTCTCATACGATCCATCGAATTTTGGCAATGGAATTGTCGGTAGTTTAAAAGGTTTAGATCTGTTTCGAGAAGATACACTACAAAAGTCATCAGTAGGTTTCACTATACTATTTATGATATCTAGGGCCTTACTCTTAGCTTTGTGAAACGCCGAAACGAACGCTTCCCTAGCTTGCAGCTGAGCTGTCTGGTCATCTACCAAACATTCTATTTGTAGCTGGACTTCATCGAAATTATCAAATAATTTTGGCAATGTACTCAGTCGAGATTGTAGCTCATTTACCTGGGACTGTGTGCACGACTTTAAAGGCAATGATTCCAAATAATTAATAAATGCTGTTAGTTGTCCTTTGTAACTTCCCCTTTTTCTATTTAATTCCGTTTCCGTCATTCTGGGAAGCGGGATGTGATCTGGAATTTATACAGAACAAGTGTTTATAATTATGTATATAATATTTTGATTTTAGTATTACTAAGGCAGTGAATACTTAGTTGAAATTGCTACACAACTGTATAATAATTTTAGATAGGTACTTCTTATTTAATAATTGCCTACTCTTATAAATAATGATTTAGTTATATAATTGTAAGTATTGTAATGGTTAAGTTTATATTAATAAATGATTTTACTTTTCACCAACGAAACTTTATTTTTATTTCTAAGGCCAAACAAGTACAGAATTACAGTAATGTTTAGTTAAAAATAGCTAACTACTTAGCTATGTATATTTAAACAAAGTAATATTTAAACAAACTAAACATTAAATACTAAATGAAAGGCGATAATAAGGGCAAAAAGTAAATCTTAAAAAATACTTAAATACTTACATGCAGGTAGGTAAGTCTAACTATCTAACGGTACCTTTTAAGTAGATATTTTCGCAAATCCAGTATAAATTATAACTTAACAAGATAGATACTACCTTAAAGAGTGTTGGGATTAATTAGTGTTCTTAATTAATTGTCACTTTCAGCACTGAATACCAATATCCTTGATTGACCTTTGGGTCGTCGTCGCACACGTACTATGGCACGTAGCAATTTTTGATTTTCAGTTATTTCGTCTTCACAACACGGTTTTCTCCTGAATAACTTTATGAATAGCTGGAAACTTGCTTAATCCGTTTTCGAAGGACCATGAAGAGGAGTTTCAGGTAGTATCTCAATAAAAATTCTTGGATTTATACGGAAGCGTGTATTACACCCAGAGGTTAGATAGACAATTAGTAGTTAATAGACAGCACCTAGCATAAATGATTCATGCCCTTATCCATTTACCTATTGCGGATTAAAAATAGTAGGCGCTAAGTAACATAAATGCTTAAAAGTATAATAATGTTATTTTAAAACTAAACAATTGTGTACCGGAACATTCAATCCTATACCAGATTATATGGCTGCTCATTCTTTCCTTCTGAGTTTTTTTTCTTCTCTACTTACTCACATTTTTACCCACGACGGAACGGAGACGGTATATGCGTTTGGGGTGAGAGGATGTTAGTGTGTTTGTTTGTGCAATTCCATGTTGCCATTTTCTCCGAAACAACCAATCCAATTTTGATGCAGTTTTCAGTTATGGGTTCGGCTTTAATTGGAGCATGCTCTTAGATAGGTCTTACAATAACAACTCAACAGGCAAGCATTTTTAATGCAAATCAATGTTGCCAATTTTCTCCAAAAATACTAGTCCAATTTTGATGCAATTTTTAATTATTGGTTTGGGTTTGATTCGTGCATGTTCTTAGACAGGTGTTACGATGACAACCCACTAAGGGGCGCTGCAGTAAATTTTAGAATTATTTTTATACGTCGTGGGTTCTCTCAAAATTTTTAATTTTGCTTTTACTTTAGAGGAAAATTTTTGTATTTTTGAATTTACTTTTTCAATTATTCAAATTCTTTTTATTATGGTTGCTATTACTTGGTTGGTATGTCATATCTTAAGTTTTTAGTGTTCTAATATTGTTAGTTTACAGTTTAGGCTACACTGCGACGGCAATATATTGTACGGTAACCTGACCTCAAACATTGTCGAGGCAAAATGCAGTAGGGACTGTGTCACCTTCTTGACCTATTTTATTTATACTTTTTATATGAACCTAGTGGTATGGGTAATGGACTGCTGAGACGAGGTCTCGGGTTCGATCCCAGGTTTACCATGGCAGACACCAATGACTCTTCGATGCTTTTCGAAGTTATGTGTGTATTTATCGCAGGTTTATAAGTGCCCGGTTAATGGCAATAGGCTCGCCACCTATTACATTGGGACCTAAACATAAACTGGCGAAATGTGGGTGCTAGCACCTCTGCCTACCCCTTCGGGGAATACAGGCGTGAGTTTATGTTATGTTATGTTATGTTATTTACCTTGCTACACATCAGACCAAGTGAAATTAAACGTACATACCTACCTACTCTACTTAAGAAGGTATGGTATGGCATATGGTGTTTGGGTCACACCAAGATCACTGGGAAACATGTAACCCTGCTTTTTTTAATGAATTTTTATAGCATATATTATGCTAACTTTTACTTTTTCCCGGTGTATTTCGAATGTACCCCTGCTGATTGATGGAAGAAGGAAAAATGAAACTAATATTTCAAAAGTCACTCTGCATTTAGTCAAACTAAAATTGGATTAGGTCACATTAAATAAAATTTATTTTTAATGCACCTAATTACGCTATAATATATCACAGACATTACAATTTCATTTAAATGTCGACTTATTCCATCGAGAATTTGCATCTAAATGTAGACAAAATTAGTTTTATTAATATTACTGTAGCAATTAGGCTAGGCCATTAGCGGCATAATCTAATCTTGAATAGCTATATGATGCCGAGCATGCGCACATGATATATGACTTTTTGAATGATAAAAATGTTACTTAATTTACAGATGGCCTATAATGGTAAAGGATGAATGAACTTCGGTATTTGAACAATAACCTAGTATATTTTAATATTCACGCAGAAATCTCAGTTTCCACAAATATGATATACAGCATACTCGTACCTAAAGTTACCACCTAAGAACTTTTAAATTCATAATTTGTTTTATCTCATAATTCAGGTAAATTTATAATGTTGTTACCCTAACAAAATAATGTTTAACTATTTGAATAATGTTATTAGAACGACTGAAATAATATTGCAATAATGCAGGGAACATTATGGTACGGGAGCTAGCAACGTTTTCGAGAAAGAATTTCAGGTCAGCTGATTTTGTGATATGCTGCCCTTCTTGCTCTTTCGGTTAGAGTCCTGGCTATCTGGCTGGTGGGAGCGGTTGCGTTCATTACTGCGCATCCTACCTGTCCAGGTGATAATCCTGGATTTTCAAAACATTTTAAGAGGCGTAATTTTTAATTTTTTGTTTTTAAATAAGACTACCTGACATACTTTTTTTATTGCCAGACATTTCTGACATTGCTAATTATGTGCCATACGCGATTCTTTAAATTTTTTTTATAAAAATTTAAAAGTATTTTATAATGTCTGTAATTTTAACATTATGTTATTTAAGATAAGAAAAGCTTAAAATTAATTTGCCAGACATGAATTCGATTGTTAAACCTTGAATTAAAATAAAAAAGGCATGAAAAGTATTGCAGTATGATGCTAGTAGTTCGAAAGAGACAGTTGCAGAATAAGCTGAGAATAAGACAGAGAACCATTGCAAATATACCATTGATATTATCTGACCTCCTCCTCGTAACCTGTAGCCTAGCCCTGAATTCCTCAGTAAGGTACTGAGAGGATTCAGTGCTAAGCAGAACCAAAGGGGACTCAAACTGACACCTTGGAAAATGCCTCGCTCAATATTTATTGGTTCGCCGTTACTGCACACCATTGCCTCATACATGACGCCAAGAAGATGCACAGAGTTGTATCTACTTTATACAACTCTAGCACCCTCAGGAGCCATGTATGGGGCACAGAGTCGAACGCTTTCTTATGGTCTATCCAGCATGTCGATAGATTCTTACGGCTACGGCGAACTTGTTGACTAATGGCCATATCAATGAGGAGGAGCTCCTTAGTACCACGGGCCCCACTCCTACATCCATTCTGAGAGGCTCTCATAACAGTGTTTGTAGAGATGTGCTTTGTTATTTTATCTCTCAGAATAGATGTAAGAAGTTTATAGACCGATGGTAAACACGTGATCGGTCTGTTACTGGGGTTCGAGGTACTTCCTGTCTTATGGAGCAGGTGGGTAACACCAGTGGTCATAAAAATTGGCAACGACCCTGACTCGATAGCAGCCTATTATTATTATTATTTTGTTTCTCTGTTCCGTGATCTCGGGACTATGGAGTCCCGGGCCTTTGGAAGGCGTGCGTCGGGCCGGTGCCAAAACCTGGAGGCCCTTATAAGTGAGTTTAATATGCTAGGGATAGTCACACATGGCGGATACCATCCCCGGTTGTATCATATTCTGCGCCCTTTGGTTCTGCTTAGCACTGAATCCTCTCGGTACCTTACTGAGGAATTCAGGGCTAGGCTACAGGTTACGAGGAGGAGGTCAGATAATATCAATGGTATATTTGCAATGGTTCTCTGTCTTATTCTCAGCTTATTCTGCAACTGTCTCTTTCGAACTACTAGCATCATACTGCAATACTTTTCATGCCTTTTTTATTTTAATTCAAGGTTTAACAATCGAATTAATGTCTGGCAAATTAATTTTAAGCTTTTCTTATCTTAAATAACATAATGTTAAAATTACAGACATTATAAAATACTTTTAAATTTTTATAAAAAAAATTTAAAGAATCGCGTATGGCACATAATTAGCAATGTCAGAAATGTCTGGCAATAAAAAAAGTATGTCAGGTAGTCTTATTTAAAAACAAAAAATTAAAAATTACGCCTCTTAAAATATTTTTAAAATCCAGGATTATTACCTGGACAGGTAGGATGCGCAGTAATGAACGCAACCACTACCGCCAGCCAGATAGCCCAGACTCTAACCGAAAGAGCAAGAAGAATGGCATATCACAAAATTAGCTGACCTAAAATTCTCACTTTCAAAACGTTGCTAGCTCCTATACTATTATCATAATGTAGTCACAAAGTGTGAAAATTAAATTTCATGAACTAATAAACTCTTAGTTTAACTTCAAAGAATTCAAAACCGCAGTTTCACACATTTGACTATTCACTAAGGGAAATTTCACACGAATGTTGATTTACTACGGTGCTATGTCCGATGAGAATTCGCGGAACATATAAATCAGTGACAGCTGCATTTACACTCAGTGTCTCCAACGCAATATGGTACAGGGAAAGTTTTACCTACTGGTTATGAGCCAACCCGATAAAAGTGAGTGTTGATTGAATTTATCACAAAATGTATGGTAACACATGCAGCACTGATATTGAAAAGTTAATTGGTTGGCAAATACAGAAAGAGCTATAATCTCATTGATTTATGCATATCTTGTCAAGCTACGCATAAGTCAATTTGATTGTATCATATCAATTGAGGATATTTCTTTTTTCTTTTTAAAAAGGCGTACAGATTTTTTATTTATAAAGTAGAGGCTCCCAGCCTCCATCACTGCAACTGGTCTGCCGCACTGTGCAGCTTCTACTCTAATACAGGTATTAGATATAGGTATTAATTAGTTTAATGTTAATATAAAGTTTTGTAAGTATGGATTTCACGTCTGAATGGCAGGGGTGATTTAAAAAAATGGTATATAGTTAGCTTACACTCTGGATTAACACATAGACTATGTTTGGTCCTGATAACCGACTTCAGTGCGGGCGGAGCCGCGGGCAAAAGCTAGTAGGGGTATAATGGGTTATTTGTATATTATCATTACTTCGCGGGTGGCGATATTTGTCGATAATATTAACTTTATGTGCACATAGTCATTACTATTTATACTGGTGACTGATTCTCAGTAATCTTGTTATAAATTCATAATAATAATCACGTTTAAACAATAAAACTTGATATTTATTGTGACCTAAATAAACACGTTTTAATTTAATCTAGTCATTAACCAGATGATTCACTGTATTTCTTAAGAAAGTCCATTCTCGTGTTCGTTAAGATAACAGCATTAATATTATTTTATGTAAATCTATGCAATTAAATTCTGCAATGGAAATATTTGATTATATATTAAAAGATTGACCCATTTATATTAACACTTTGACACACGGACTTTGTATGACAGAAGAAAGAATTCGTTAAGAGCGGCATTGAATTGGTACGCTAGTACTATTATCTATTCTGTGGTATTGGAATAACAAGCCGCTTGACAAGCTGAATTTATATTATAAGTTCTGAACTGAAGACAGATTGGACCTATAGGTGATTGAATCTTGGGAGAGCCTTTTTTTTTTTTTTTTTTTTTTTTTTTTAACCGTGGGGGAAAATCCTTCATGGATGTTATGCCGGACTCCTACCGACTAAAAACCCCCACGGTAACGCCCAGAAGCCTATGGATGGGAGCCCCGGGTAAGCCCTCGGAAGGATGTCCCAGGACTCCCATCAGACCTACGGCTACAATTGCGGCCTCGTCTCGGGGGTGGTTCGGGTGCTATCCCGCGTCTATGGGGGGGTTTTCGGGTGTTATCCCGCTTCTTGGGGGGGGGGGGGGCGTGCGTGAATCCCTCATGTCACGCTGCCGTCATGGGCCTGCTTCTGTAAAGACGGTGAGCAGCCAACTCACCGTCCTCAGGCCCTAAAGCCGCCGACTGCGGAACTCGGGTGGGAGAGTTTTCTCCCGCTCTCGCCCCGCCGCCTCTTTCACGAGCATGACCTGCTCACAGAAAGAGGCGGCGCAGTCCCACTTACTCCCGCTGGAGACCATGGCTCGCACCATGGTCTCGAGCGAGAGGGTGCCCACGCCCAGACCCACCACGAGGACCTGGCGCTGTTGCGCCCACGCCGTGCACTCCGCCAGCGTGTGGAGCGCCGTGTCATCGCTGCGGTCCTCGCAGTGCTGACACTCGGCCGTGGTTTCCCGGTGTCTTCGCCACAGATACCTACCGAAGCTACCATGCCCGGTAAGTATCTGTGACAACCGGTAGGAGAGAGCACCGTGTCTCCTCTCCAGCCACTCGTCCATGACCGGTCTGACGGCCGCAATTGTGGCGAATCCCCCCTTTGGTTGCTCAAGTCGCACCTTCCATGTCTCCACGGTTTCCTGGTAGAGCTGGGACCGCTGGGCCTCGATTTCTCGAGACGCAGGCCATTGGCCCCGCTCCAGCGCCTCCTTGCGCCATATAAATAGAGACGCAAGGGCTCTCGCTTCCAGGTCCCATGGAGGGGTCCCGGCTAGGAGGCATGCCGCCTCACCAGAGATCGTGCGGTATCCCCTTATCACCCTGACGGCCATCGCCCTCTGTGGGCTCAGCAATCTAGCCACATTACTGGCCGTCAGGTTCTCCGCCCATACGGGGGCCCCGTATAGGGCCATACTTCGCACGATCCCCAGGTACAGTCTCCTGCAGGGGGCGTTGGGTCCCCTGATATTGGGCATCAGCCGCGCGAGTGCGGCTGACGCCCCCCTCAGTTTTGGGACCAAACTTCGGAAGTGATGTCCGAAGTTCCACCGGCCATCGAGCACGAGTCCCAGATACTTCATCGAGGGCTCGATGCCGATGCTGACGCCCCCTACCTGTAGGCTGGATCCCGCAGGTGGCCCCATCCGAGGTCCGTGGAAGCACAGAGCCTCGGACTTGTGAAGGGCGACCTCGAGACCCAGCCGCCGTATCCGACCCACGACTTGAGCAACCCCTGCCGTGGCCTTTAGTGCTGCATCTCGGTGCGTTGCTCCCCGCGCCGTAACGAGGGTGTCATCGGCGTAACACGTTACGGTGACCCCTCTGAGCAACGGACCACGCAGCACCCAATCGTAGCCGATGTTTCACAGGAGTGGCCCTAATACCGATCCCTGTGGAACACCGCACGACACATCCCGCCGACCCGGCCCTAGCCAACTCGGGTAAGTAATGGCCCTCTCGGAGAGATAGGCCCCGACAATTCGGCGGAGGTAGGGAGGCACTCCATGGTAGATAAGCGCCTCCCTAATGCAACTCCAGGGCAGGGTGTTGAAGGCGTTGGCGATGTCAAGAGACACCGCCACCACCACCTCACCCTGTGAGACTGCTTCCTCCGTCAGGCCTCTAATGCGCATGATCGCGTCTACGGTGGAGCGCCCCTGACGGAAGCCAAACTGGCTATCCGACAGATCAGGCCCCACGCGTATGAGATGCTTGACGAGGCGTTGTGCAATAATGCGCTCAAAGAGCTTGCACACCTCGTCGAGCAACACGATCGGCCGGTACCCTGATGGGGAATTTGCCGGCCGCCCCGCCTTTCGGATTAAGACCAGTTTCCCTGTCTTCCAGACCTTGGGGAACTGGCCTTTTTCGAGGCATGCGCTAAAGAGCCCTATAAGTCGAGGCCCAAGTTCTTCGAGAGCCAGGACCCATGCTCGGCCCGGAATGCCGTCGGGTCCAGGGGCGGTGTTTCTGCGGGATTTAAGCCGCAGTAGAGCCGCCCCTAGCTCACCCTCTGTGACTACGGGCACGTCGTTCTCGCTGCCTTCCGCGTTGGGCGCCTGAGACGGAGCCATGCGTGGAGGAATGTGTTCCTCCGCTCTTGATGGGAACAAGGAGTCCAGGACCCCCTCCAGCCGCTCCGGCTGGAGACTCTGGGTTAGTGGGGGCGCCTTGGGGCGTAATTTGCCCCTTACCATAAGGTACGGACGCCCCCACGGGTTCCGCTCCAAGGTCTCCATCAGCTCCTCGCGGCCCACCTTTTTGGACCGCTTGATGGCCGTCTGGAGGGCCCTCTTGGCCCCCTTGTACCCATCATAGAGCTCCGTCTCACGGGCTGCCGCATCGTCTGGGCGGCGACGCCTCCGGCGGAATCTGGTGTACCGGCGGCGCGCGGCAACGCACTCCGCGCGCAACTGCGCGATTTCCGGCGTCCACCAGTACACCTGTCTTCTCGCCGGTCTGGGCCTAGCCCTGGGCATCGCCGCATCGCAGATATGCGACATGGCTCTCCCGAGCCACTCCACCTCGGCATCAATATTGGCAGGTCTGTCCGCTATCGGGATCCAGGCCTGCACTATGGCCGCCTCCAGGAGAGCCTCCGGATCCAGGCGATTGAGTGCCCAACGCGGTCCCGGGGGATTCGCAATAGCTGGCGGCAGGTTTGGTGGAGGGGAGACGTCGAACCGAATATATCGGTGATCTGATGACGTCTCCTCCTCCTCCACCACACGCCATCCCTGGACACGGCGGGCGAGCTCAGGGGTCGCAAACGACACGTCTATGACCGAGCTGAGCCCCCGCCGCGTCCAGGTCGCGACATTCCCCCGGTTCAGGATGACTAGGCCACGTGTAGCGACCCAGTCCTGAAGTATCCTCCCCCTGTCTCTGGTTTCCCGGGAGCCCCAAGCCTGCGACCAGGCATTGAAATCTCCCAGGATCAGGACAGGGCGAGGCCGACATGCAGCGAGAACGACGTCCAGCTCAGGGAGCCATAGCTCAAACTGATGCTGGTCGAGGTTTGGCGAGATGTAAACGGCCACGACAGCCACCCCCTCATATTCCGCCGCGACACAACCCGGGCCCCTAGCGATAAGCGCTAGGCGCGAGTCGTCCGCGGCGGTCCCCCCAAAGACAGTCGCTAGGCCGTGCAGATCCACTGGGCTTCCCGGGTGAACCCAGTACGGCTCGGCGACAACCACCACGTTAATGGACCACTGCCTGATGCTCTGGTACAGAAGGTCCTGAGCACCAGCGCAGTGGTTCAGGTTCACCTGCAGGATGCGGACATGGGTGTCCATTAATGGACGTCCATTTCCGCACCCTGCCGCGAGAGTGCACCCTCACCTCCCCGTGTGGACGGACGGGGCTTTGGCCTTGAGGCAGT
Source organism: Eilema sororculum (assembly GCA_914829495.1). Taxonomy (NCBI): domain Eukaryota; kingdom Metazoa; phylum Arthropoda; class Insecta; order Lepidoptera; family Erebidae; genus Eilema; species Eilema sororculum. The sequence continues at coordinate 8,098,012 of OU618547.1, forward strand.
ACAGGCCTTACTGCCCACCCAGTGGTCGGCCTCCTTGTCCTCCGCCACGCATTTAAAGCAGCGTGGCGGAGCGTCACAGGCAAGGGCCACGTGACCGGGCTGACTACAGCGGAAGCACCGGTCTCCCACGGTGACTTCCGCCGTACACTGCACTCCCACATGCCCCACGACCAGGCACCTAAAGCACCTGGCTTCGCGTGGCTGCAGGAGATGCGCCTGTGCCCTCAGGAAGCCCCCGATAAGGAGGCTTCGTCCGTCCGCCACTTTTTGGGCTGCCGCGACGGGGCAGCTCACGACTGCCGACCCGTGACCGTACAGGCCAAAGCGGATTTCGCTTGACCTCACCTGATCACGAGGGCAGCCGCTCGCCTCCACGACGGCGGAGATTATCTCCTCCGTCGTGGCCGCGTCATCCAGACCCGAAATGCGCAGACTCGCGCATTTGTTGGGTCTGGTGACGCGGACGTCACCCGTGTCCAGCGACTCCCTTAGCTTTGCCGCTAGGGCATCTGCTTTGGAGCCACTGGTGGCGCCAGAGATCTCAAGGAGACGTGCTCCGGTCCGCGTCATCTTGGACCGGAGACCTTCCTCTATTTCGAGGGCTTTAAGGTCCACCGCGGCCCTCGCCTGTCTCAGGACCTCGGTATACCCCACGCCCCTCGCCCTGCCCTCTGTCGTCACCGTAATGACGACGGCAGAGGAACGGGGAACGCGAAGCCTCTTTGGCGCCTTCACCGCGGCGGCCTTTGCCGCTTTTGCGGCGGTTTTTGCCGCCTTCTTGGCGGCCTTCGCCGCCTTTTTGGTGGCATTAGTCGCCTTCTTCTTTGCTCCCACCACCTCCCAGACCCCCTCACTGGAGAGATTCTGGGATGCAACGGGAGCATTGGCTGTACTGCTTGGTGAGGCGGGGTTGCCACCTCCCCTAGGTGCCGTCTTCTTAGGGGCGGAGGGGGCGGAGGCCCTCGGCTTGGGACCAGGAGCCCCACTGGGTGCAGCAGCCTTCGTGGCATATGACGCGACGACGGGTGCCGCCAGCGGCGGGCGGTATGCCCGGTTCTCGAGGACGCCGAGGCGCCGCTCGATGGCCTCCAGCAGCTGGACCACCGTAGGCGTCACCTTAGATGGGGCACGGGGAGCGGGCGTTTTTGCACCCCGAGCCTCCCCGGCCCCCTGGACCAGCTGCGTCAGCTGATCGATCTCCTCCCGCATCAACTGTTGTTGCTTGCGGGAGTCGGCAAGCTCCGTCTCCAGGCTCGCAACCCGAGCCCGGAGTTTCTCCTCCTCGCTGGAGACGCTCCTTTCCAGGAGCTCCTCCAGAGCTTTGGCGGCACCCGTTACCGCGTCTGCCACGACCCTCTTCTTTCCCGCAATATTTTTCTGGCCTTTTACTGCGCCAGAAATGCGGGAAAGAGCCGCCAGGATGTTCTGCGCCGCTGGCACCTCCGTGACCTTCCCGCTTGGTAGCGGGGGCACAATCGCTAGCGGCTCTGCTACCCTCCCTTTCGCTCTGTAGAGGTCGGCTTTCCGGCCTCTACCCGCGGTGGTAGCCACAATCTTCCTCTTAATAGGAAGGTCCTCCTCGCTGTTAGATGACACAGACCCAGGCCGACGGAACAGGCCCTTGCCTGGTTCGCTCGACCTGGGTCTCTTCCTACCTACGTCGGCATGGATACCGAGACCGAGGGTATCCTCGGTCCCGCCACCCACGCCGGCGGCCGACTCCATCTCCGAGCCAGCACGAGTCGACACGTCTTCCGCGTCGCCGTTTTGGGTGGTTTTGAGGCACACCCATGGGCCTGTGGGACTGTGGTGACCCCTCCCATATACCATCCGGGATGAACCCGGGCGGGGGTCGCCATGGCTGGTCGCCGAATGGGTGTCCATTCGACCACCAGTCACAGCAAGGGATTCCCCGGACGGAGTCCGGGTACCCTCATGGGTAGTTTTATTTTTTGTAGTTTCCATAGCCATTTTTTTTATTTACGGTTAATGTCCGCCGACGTTGAGGTGGAAGGAGAGAGGTTGGGAGTGTATGTGAGGATGGGAAGGTGGGTAGGTGGGAGTGAGTGACGCCCTAGGCACTGAGTTCCCCCCAGTGATGCATCCCATTGCCAGGCGTCAGAGCCCCACGCTCTGACGCCTGGCAATGGGATGTGGGGTGATTTTTTATAGAGGTTTTCTTCCTCGCAACTCCTAAGAGCCACCATGCCCGTCTGTTGCCAGATGGGGGTACGGCTCGGCCGATCGTTGGTCCCTATGGGACCGTGTACTTCACCACTGATCGCTCAGTGGCAAAGTACTCGTCGCCCTGACAGTTCTCCGCTAGGTACGCTCTGTTTAGCAGAGCGCATGCGGAGAACTTGAAACCGGCCATAAAGGCCCCCCCTCCTTGGTGGACTATTTGCCATGGGCGACGACGTGCGCCTCGCGCAAAGCCCACATCGTCGCCCACGTTACCAGGGTGCACCACGCGGAGGTTGTCCTACCCAGCACCCCATCTTGGGAGAGCCTACTTTAAATTAAAATCTGTTTGCATTTCCATTAATGAACCTTTTTAGTTTTTGCTTATTTAACCTACCGGTTATATTTTCACAAAAGGTCTACCTGAGAATAAAAGATTTCAACCTGCTTTCAAACAAAAACTTACACAATTCCCGTCAAGAAATGAACTCACTTTGTCCAAATCTAATCGGAATCTTGTTTAGATGTCTTGTGATGCAAGATTACGCATGCACGCATATGAATGAGTAAGAAAGCATAACATCGTTTTAAAATGCATACATATTAAACTAGTTTTATTCATTTCTACAATTTCACGACCCAAGTATGAATCACGTTCTATTTCACCAGTACAAAGTGAAATAAAAGACATTTTAAGAGAATCAGTTAAGTCGGGTAACAAATCAACGTCATCTCTGAACTCTGTTGGTTATTCGTTATTTTCACACAACATCCCGCCTTGGGTGCTGTTTTTAATTACTGCCTTAAAATAACAACCAAGAGTGAGACTAAACATCATATAATAATGTATTTGTTTCAATATTCTGTATGATAAATTTAATATGGGATTTGGATGAAAATTCGAACCTGGGAGGTATCAATCGTAAGGCCAACTCCTTAACCACTAAGCTAAAGACGCTTTTTACCCCTTTGTAAAATTGCAAAACATGCTTAAATACAATTAATGAATGTTTGGAACATAAAAAGCAACAGCTACTAAAAACTAGTTATCATCGGTTCAGACTTAATTTTGATGAAAAACCTTTGTATCTAACAAAATTTTAACAAAAAAGCAACAACAAGAAACAAAAGTGGCATTGAAACTTTTAAAACAACGTTCAATTCAACAGAAAGGCACGCGTAAGTTTTTTTATTTATATTTAGTACTAGCTTTTGCCCGCGGCTCCGCCCGCGTGGATGTCGGTTATCGCGACCAAACATAGCCTATGTCCTTTCTCAAGGTCTAATCTACCTCTATACCAAATTTCATCAAAATCGGTTCAGTGGTTTAGGCGTGAAAGCGTAACATACAGACAGACAGAGTTACTTTTGCATTTATAATATTAGTATGGACTAGCTTTTGCCCGCGGCTTCGCCCGCGTGGATGTCGGTTCCCGGCATTTATTCAATTTTTTCTCACCTTTTAAACCTTCCCTAGACCTCCACGAACATTTCAAGACCAAGATAGGATAAAACCGTTCAGCCGTTCTCGAGTTTTAGCGAGACTAACGAACAGCAATTGATTTTTATATATATAGATATGTTGTAATATAATCTATGCTCGGTAAATTTGAACTCGTCCACCGCAGTACCATCCCTTTATTTATTCAAAATACATATAAGAAACGAGCATATTTTAAGTTCAAGATATGTGGTTCGAGCTTAACTTAATCATTAGTCTAATTTTAAGTATGTGAGTGATTGCCAAATAAATTTCTTTCTTTCTTTCTTTCTTTCTTTAACAAAACATAATATGCATACCAACCTATTGATCAATACGAAATTGATGCTCCCTTTCTTTCACATTCAAAACAAAGTGATCAATTCTATATTTTAGTCACAGGTTAACCTTACAGTAGATTGAAAAGACCCGTTACTTATCCGAGTCGAAATGGGTATCGATCAATCTGTACAGTGGCTTTTTAACCTTGAATTCATCTAATTGCTACCAGTATGCGATTTAAACCATCTCAGATAACGCATTAGTAATTTATTGCATCTTTAAAGTAAATCTACAGATCATTTAGATAAGATGACACTCGGATGAAATGCAGGCTGAATAATGTGGTCGAAAATATTATCTTTTATAGTACTTTTGTGTTTGGTATTTAGAAATTAGTAATGTATTTAGGGCATTATTAAAAATAACGGGTAGAGATTTGAGAAGCCACGCGTGTTGCTCAACAGGTTCGGCAACATTGTGCAACATGCGCATTGACACTTCAAAATATCACAGGCTTCGATAGATACACACGTATTACTCACGCCTTTCTCCCTTTGAGCTAGGCAGACAGAACGTTCCGCCATCTGCTTGAGTCCTTACGGACTTCACTAGTCTATGATAGATAAATATTTTTAAATCAGCGCAGAAAAGTATCAATACTTAATCTTACCTTATGATTGTATTAACTGTGATACAACTTATGATTGTATTAACTGTGATACACAGCGAACTCAGCTACAATCCTGCACTTACTCAGAAGCGCAGAGCCGATAGAATCTGTGAAATTCCTGCCGCTAATTCAGAAACAGTAAGACGTCACTTTGCGTTCTCTTCACCGTCTATATACAATCGCGTTAATAGAGCCCTTAACATTTATCCGCTTCGTTTACGAGACTGTAAAAGGGTCACTGACAAGTGGTTACCCGACTCACCTACAAAGAGCTGGAGACACTGACGAACTAATAACAACCGGACAAAAGATCTTTTTTTTTTTTTTATCGTGCGAAAAATCCCCACGGATACCACCCCCACGGAGCCGGTGGAGGCGGTTATGTCGGACTCGAACCGACTAAAACGCACGCCGTCTTGGGTCCTTGGCTGCCGGAGGTGAGATTGCCAAAAGCATATCTCTCGCACCCCGGCAGACCCAGGACCATCTCTTTCGAGATGGCCCCCTTCGGGTTGTGGGGACCAAAATGTCCCCATCTAGCCCCGGTTACGGGGAGGCGCACTTTGCGCCGCCGCCGCGGCCTGCTTCTGCTAGGGTGACAGGCGGCTCCACCGGTCACCCCCAGGCCAGCGCTCATGGAGGACGGAGGTCGTTCTGCGACCTCCGACGTCCGGTTCGCCTTCGCTCTGCACGGGCTTCCCGGGCCCGGAGTCTGGTCCGGACCCGACCGGCCGCCTCCTTCTCGAGCATTACTTGCTCGCAGAAGGAGGCGGCCGCACCCCAAGCGTTTGCGCATCTTACCATCGCTGTGAGCAATGTGGCGAGTGTGAGGACTCCCACCCCCAGAGCCGCCACTAGGACCCGCCTCGGCGTGTCCCACGCCGGGCACTCGGTCAGCGTGTGCAGCTCTGTGTCCTCGCTCGCATCACAGTGATGGCACTCGGACGTTGGCTCCTTCCGGATCCGACACAGGTAACTCCCGAAACACCCGTGTCCGGTAATCACCTGCGTCAGCCGGTACGAGAGGCTGCCGTGTGGCCTCTCTAGCCACTCCTCCATGATGGGTCTTACCGCCGCTATTACGGCGTGCCCTGCGCTTGGTCGCCCAAGTCGTAGCTCCCATTCCGCTACCATGTCCCTGTGGAGCTGAGACCTCACGGCCCGAATTTCTTCGGGCTCGGGTTCCCGTCCCTGCTCCCGCGCCTCCTTACGATACCGATATAGCATCGAAAGGGCTCTCGCATCCAGGTTCCACGGTAGGGATCCGGCAAGGAGACTCGCCGCCTCGAAGGATATCGTGCGGTACCCCCTAATGGCCCTGCTGGCCATTGCACGCTGCGGTCCACGCAGCAGACGCGCATTGTGGACCGTCAGGGTGTCCGCCCATATTGGGCACCCATATAGGGCCATGGACCGCACGACTCCCGCGTAGAGTCTCCTGCAGGAGTCATCCGGCCCCCTCATGTTGGGCAGCAGCCGCCCCAAAGCGGCAGCTGTGTCCTTCAATTTGGGGGCCAGTCTTCGGAGATGCTCCCCGAAGTTCCACCGGCCATCGAGTACGAGCCCCAGATATTTCATCTCGGCCTTGATGCCGATGGAAATGTCTCCCACTATGAGGCTGGAATCCTCCGGTGGCACGCGCCGAGGCCCATGAAAGAACATGGCCTCGGTTTTATGCAGAGCCACCTCGAGACCCAGCCGCCGAATCCGTTCCACGACTTGGGCAACCGCGGTCGTGGCCTTCAGGGTCGCTTCGCGGTATGTAGCCCCGCACGCCGTCACCAGCGTGTCGTCCGCATAACACGTGACGGCGGCACCGTCCGCGAGCTCACCGCGAAGCACCCAGTCGTAACCGATGTTCCACAGTAGCGGTCCCAGGACCGATCCCTGCGGAACACCGCACGACATCTCTCGCCGACCGAGCCCGGTCGCACTTGGGTAGACGACTGCTCTCTCCGACAGATACGCCCCGACTATGCGGCGAAGGTAGAGAGGCACCTCGTGATACACGAGCGCCTCCCTAATGCAGCTCCAGGGCAGGGTGTTAAACGCGTTGGCGATGTCCAGTGACACCGCCAGCACCACCTCGCCCCGAGCGACGGCGTCCTTCACCAGAGTCCCCACGCGCATGATGGCATCCACGGTGGAGCGCCTCCGGCGGAAGCCATACTGGCCATCCGCCAGGTCAGGCCCTACTCTGGATAGGTGCTCGACGAGGCGCTTTGCAATCACTCTTTCAAAGAGCTTGCACACCTCGTCGAGCAACACTATCGGCCTGTAGGCAGACGGTGAGTCCGCCGGGCGCCCCGCCTTTCGGATGAGGACCAGTTTCCCCGTCTTCCACATCTTCGGAAACTGGCCTCGCTCCAAACATGCGCTGAGAAACCCTCTCAGTCGGGGCTTGAGAGCGTCTTCTTCGCCCAGAGCTAGGACCCACGCTCGGCCTGGAATGCCGTCTGGTCCCGGGGCGGTGTTCTTGGCCTTAAGCCTTAACACCGCCAGCTGTAGCTCTACCCAAGTGACCTCGGGCACGTCGTCGTCATCCACGCTGGGCGCCATAGGCGACCTAGGTGGCGGAGTCATCTGCGGTGGAATATGTTCCACCGCCCGCGCTGGGAACAGGGAGCCAACGACTCCTCCGAGCAGCTCCGGCTGGAGACACCGGGTCAATGGCGGGGCCCGGGGGCGCAGCTTGACCCTTACCATAAGGTAAGGCCGCCCCCATGGGTCCCGCTCCAGCGTCTCCAGCAGCTCTTTATGAGCTGCTGCCTTCGCTTGCCTTATGGCCACTCGGAGGGCCTTTCTGGCCTCCCTGTACCCCGCATGAAGCTCCGCCTCTCGGGGCTCCGTATCTGCGGGGCGGCTACGCCTCCTTCGGAGTCTGGTCCACCGGCGGAAAGCGATCACGGAGGCCTGTCGGAGCCTCGCGATGTCCGCCGACCACCAGTAGACCTGACGCCTCGGATTATAGGGTGGAGCCCTAGGCATAGCCGCGTCGCAGACACGCGTCATGGCCTCCCGGAACCACGCCGCCTCATCGTCTATGTCGACAGGCCTGTCCGGCGCAGAGGCCCAGGCCTGTACGATGGCGGCCTCCAGGAGGACCTCCCGATCCATTCGCTTAAGCACCCAACGTGGCTCGCGTGGGGCCGGTGTAAACGGCGCGGCGCCCGCAGGAGGGGAGACGTCGAACCGAATGTATCGGTGATCCGACGCTGTCCCCACCTCCTCAAGGACACGCCAGCCCTGCACACGGCCTGAGAGCGGGGCGCTCGCGAACGAAAGGTCCACAATTGAGTCGCCCCAGCTCTTCACGCACGTGGCGACGGCCCCGCGAACCGGACAAAAGATCTTGTAACCATAACCATTCGTCACAACACTCTTCTCTCACTATCTACACTCACACCTACACACACGCTCACACACACACACACACACACACACACACACACACTCACACAAAGTCCTACTGAAATAACTTCTATTATATACTTTAAACTACGATAAGTTATCTCTTGGAGGTGGGCGTTAATGGCCACGACACAGTCTTTGACTACTGTGGCTATTATCGTACACATTGTTACTGTATTACTTCGTTACTGTTTCTGTATAATAAATATAATATAAACTGTAGTACGAAATTAAATTAACAGACTATAGTGAGAATTGATAGTCTATGTAGGTAATTTCATAATTTTCACATTATTTCAGTGCAGGTACAAGTGAGAAAAAATTATGGTAATTTCTTTATTAGGTAATATTACACAAACTTATATTTCGCCTATTATAGTAGTATTATACCGACAAAGTTAAAAAAAATTAAAAGAAGTCTAGTCACAGTAGTCACTAAATGCCAGATCCAGCCTTTGACTCGAAGAAGAAGATTATTAACTATGATACAAAAATATATGTCATGAAAATTTATTATTGAACTTTTTGAACTTTACGTACATAAATATCAATTTCAGAGTGAGTAAAAATATTAAGGCATTTTAAAAAGTTTTATACCTGCTGTTACGATGCCATAAACGTGCAAATTAATTTTCAAAGTAATTACAAACATCAAAATCAAAGGCAACCACAAACTCCACCTCAGTGTTGGTACAAAATTCAGGATCCTTTGTGGCATAACCATTGTTTTCCCGTAATTTATAACATGTCACAATACTAGTATGAAAGACAGGTAATTTCATGTGTCGCTATTATACGGAAAACAATAGGGGAGTGTGTGTGACAGTCCATTAGGCAGAGACCATCACACCGACAATAGAGCTGGTCTATCTACAGTGTTTTATTAATGCTTGATATGAAAAAACATGGATAGTCTGTCGATGTTAATTGATTGGGGTATCCATTTATACGATATAGAAAAGACTACTTAATCGCTCGATATGTATTTGAAGTAACTTTTATGTGCTAATGGGCTTCGCATTAATAGGAGTATCGTTTTAATTTGCTTGCCTGCTAATGATTACGTAGGTATATTGAGTAGGTACTTTTAAGTGCGTGGTGTACCAGTTGGAATACGAATCTTATTTCATGTTTTAAGGGCGTTGGTAACCGGTTACCGGTTACCGGTATAAAAACCTAGTAAAAGGTTTGTTATTTTATTGTGCTCGAGAGTTATTTGCCCCAACTAATGTTATTTGTATAAATTATCTTCGCAGCTGAAAGAAGATCTCGTCAGTAATGGATAAGTGCACACGGTTGAATTGAAACCCATAGAATAAAATCTATTCAAAATCTGACGCCATACAAAATAGGGGACAAATGTAATTTTCTCATAAAATATGTTTTCTCTACAAGATGTACCTATTTTGTGTAACGTAACAGTCCCTTGAGGGTAGACGAAGAACATTTTGTACGTCAGATTGAAATACGTATGTTTCAATAGAAATACGGTGGCGTGCGTTACAAAGGAACATTGATTTACATTTCAATCTAACAGTTTTCTTAGAATATATGCTTGTGTTTAGTTTTTTTTACTTCAGTTTCATATAGGTATCTACTGTGGAAAGGGAACAGATTTTTTTTTCTTAGAATTCGATTGAACTACAAATAATTACGAAAAATAAATACTTAGTCAATGGGGCGCTAGGAACCCGGTCGAGTTCAATGCCAAGAAGACCCTAGTGGCGGCTCTGGGGGTTGGAGTCCTCACACTCGCCACGTTGCTCACAGCGATGGTACGATGCGCGAACGGTTGGGGTGCGGCTGTCTCCTTCTGCGAGCAAGTAATGCTCGAGAAGGAGGCGGCCGGTCGGGTCCGGACCAGACTCCGGGCCCGGGAAGCCCGCGCAGAGCGAAGACGAACCGGACGTCGGAGGTCGCAGAACGACCTCCGTCCTCCATGAGCGCTGGCCTGGGGGTGACCGGTGGAGCCGCCTGTCACCCTAGCAGAAGCAGGCCGCGGCGGCGGCGCAAAATGCGCCTCCCCGTAACCGGGGCTAGATGGGGACACTGTGGTCCCCACAACCCGAAGGGGGCCATCTCGATAGAGATGGTCCTGGGTCTGCCGGGGTGCGAGAGATATGCTTTTGGCAATCTCACCTCCAGCAACCAAGGACCCAAGACGGCGTGCGTTTTAGTCGGTTCGAGTCCGACATAACCGCCTCCACCGGCTCCGTGGGGGTGGTATCCGTGGGGATTTTTCGCACTATAAAAAAAAAAAAAATGCCAAGAAGACCCAGGCATGTGCGTATACAGCAAAGGTATCTCCTTTCCTACCCCTCACAGTCACAGTTTTCTTTTACAGATCAGTTTTTTTTTTCAATTGAGTAACATTTTAACAAACAAAACGACCGTATAACGTACGCCCAAAGCTCTAAGAAAACTTCCCAATTAGTCGACAAAGTGCAACGTGGACATTATCCGACTTGAGTGATGGTTTGGTGGGGTATTAGCTATGAAGTAGTGACTGAGCCTTACTATTGTGAAAAAGGTATCAAAACATCGGCACAAGTGCATCAAGATACCATTCTGGAGAAGATAGTGAAGCCCCTTAACAACACTATGTTTAATAACCAAGAATGGTCCTTCTAGCAAGACTCGGCGGGTCAAAAGCTCAGTCTACGCAGTCTTGGTTGGAAACGAATGTTTCGGACTTCATCAGAGCTGAAGACTGGCCGTCGTCTAGTCCCGATCTTAATCCGCTGAAATAAGAATTATGGTCAGTTTTAGAGAGTACGGCTTGCTCTAAACACCATGATAATTTGGAGTCTCTAAAACAATCCATACGATTGGCAGTGAAGAGTCCCATGGAAAGAGTGCGTGATTCTATTGATAACTGGTGTCAACGTTTAAAGAACTGTATTGCAGCCAATGGAGACCACTTAGAATAAACTTTTTATATTTTAAGTTGTTTTATATTTACCTACTGTAAAAGTAATAAATGTTATTTGCAGTACATTTTTTATTTATTCATTACAGTATTTAGGGCATAGTGGGCATAGTTTAGGGTACAGTATTTAGACTAGGTAGACTGCAATAAATTTTTATGTAGATATAACTTATGTATATTTTAAAAATATTCAGATGTTCAGGTATATTGTATTTATTATATTATTGACCAGGTAAAAGCTGGAAATATATTATAAAATTTCAATCATCCTTTATTATTATTTCACTATTTCGTGTATGGAACGCCAACGTAAATAGAAATAGTTTTTAAAAATATTACTAGGTATAGCCAGTTAGGCCAGTCAGTCAAGTATTAAAGAATTTGAATGGAATCTTTGAAATCATTCATGTTAGTTTCAAATGAAAAATTCACTGTAGTGAAAAAGCAGTGGAACAGTGCAGTTACGTGAGCTTCGATAGTATTTGAGAGATCAGCATACAAAAAGAATTGTTGAAACGGTAGTTGCAAATATTATTTTATTTTATGCAGGTATAACATTTGACTATTCTGTTCATATTTCAACTGCGGCAATGTTTACTGCAAAACTGTTAGAACAATTATAATTAGAAATACTAAACTTTAATTAAAAATATATAACAATATACAAGAAGTTTTCTTTTTTAATTCTTTCTTAGTTCTGATAAGAATCTCTTTGACCCATAAAAAGAATTTAATTACGATAATTAAATTCTTTTTATGGGTCAAAGAGATTCTTGTCACGCAGTTCGCGTTCGCAGTTAAACAGAGTACGCTTACATAGAACAACGCTCCGTCTCAATAAAACGCAAACAAAAAAGGGCAAAAACTATTTATACGATGATCTTAAGACAGCTCTCGGAGCATATTACTCACACAGTTTAATCATAAATCTAAATGTGCACTCGCCAATCACCCAGGCACTTTGCAGCTGCTTTTAATTTGTCTGGACAGTTCACACTGCATATTATACATACAAAACGTTCTTTGTAAAGGCCCTTACAGATATAATCAGATCTTGGTACTGTTTTCAGTATCGAGATGCTTTTGGATTAGGCATTAATTTTGCGAAGAAGATTTCCATGTTGACATGATTTTATTTTGCTTTTTATGAGTTAGTCGTGTCCTTGTTGCTGCGTCTATTGACGCCTGTCGGTTAAGGAAGCAAGTGGATTTATAATATGTCAGGTTATAAAACAGTTTGTGAAGCACTACCTCGAAGAAAGACGTAAGACACGAGTCTTCTTCCTGATACCTTGAAGACATACCTATTTAATTTCTTTTTTAAGTACTTACAGACGGCAAAGATGAGTCGTATACACCTTCACAAACCAATTCAGGTGTGAATATGTGTTAACTTATCTCCGTCATATATAGGTTAATGGGAATGGGTCTTAAGTTTGTCTGTAATCTATTTCATCGTTTTGCTAATGAACAAGTGAGGATTGTTGGCGCGAGGATTTTTCATTGAACCAATTATTCAATGCAAGACGAGTCATTGTTTTATGAGGATTAAAATAAATGCACGCTTAGATTTAGGGCTTGGTTGGAGATATTCAAATGACGAGTACAATTAATTGTTGCGGATAATTGTTTTGATGTTATCTTTGAATCTCGTGTGAGGATCATTGTCTTCTGTAACCAACTGAGACGATGCGTAGTATTGTGAAATTAATCAATTGGTGTTTTTGTATGCTACATTACGTAGTATAAGATGAAATTATTGAATCTACCACAATAATGCAGTGCCAGAAGACCCCGTGCGTCGATTCCTGAGACGAACTAATTGTTATTGGCTTTATCTAACGGTAGCAACACTAACAACCCGTAATCAGGGGTAAGCGCAAGCAATAGCTGTCAGTTCTGTTGTACACCTGATTTTAATCCCATTGCAAATACCTATTCGTAGGAGACTCCAAGACTTACTTGCGTACGTAGTTACTGCTGAAATCAATAAAGCTAAACTTAAATTTATACGATGTAGGTATCTTTCAGCAAATATTGTGTACACTTTAGTCTGAAGCTGACTATAGTCTGATTAAGTTTGCTTTATTAAGATTTTTGAGTAATTAAGTATGTGTGAAAGATAATCTGCGGTAGCCTAGTGGTATGGGTAATGGACTGCTGAGACGAGGTCTCGGGTTCAATCCCAGGTTTACCTTGGCACACACCAATGACTTTTCGATGCTTTTCGAAGTTATGTGTGTATTTATCGAAGGTTTATAAGTTCCTGGTTAATGGCAATAGGCTCGCCACCTATTACATTGGGACCTAAACCTAAACTGGCGAAATGTGGGTGCTAGCACCTCTGCCTACCCCTTCGGGGAATATAGGCGTGAGTTTATGTTATTTTATGTAAAAGATACGATGGGACTGACATGTACGCCTGTATAAAAGTCCCTAATAATAAATGAAGAGATAGAAAAAAAGCTATACTCAATTTATTCAAGTAGTTCTAAATTCGAAAGGAAAAAGTTTAAGTAGTCATTATGTAAGTAAATATTTACAAAATAAAAAAAACACTGCGGTAATCTATTTGACAATTTTGAGGGCTATTAACAGATGTCTGTAGATCTTAAAAGCCGCTTAGCAAACTTTGTTTAAATACGCACTTATCTATGCAAACATTTATTAATATTAGCTTAGATTTTCCTAACGTGTCGTATACACCTATATTTACACTAACATCTGACTATTACACTGAAGATTACGTTTCAAGTTTGTATTTTAAAAATTAAAAATGTAAGAAACCCTTGTCACAAAAAACACCTCTAAAAAGTTGAAAATAAATGGAGTTTGCCTTTCAACTTTAACGGTTGTCATGTCGGGGGACCCTAAATGGTTAAGCACTCCGTTATATTATCGGAACAATTCAAGGTCCCCCGACATGGCAACCGTTAAAGTTAAAAGGCAAACTCCATTTATTTTCAACTTTTTGGAGGTGTTTTGTGTGATGGGGGTTTTTTTAATTTTTAATTTAATTTTTATTTTATACCCATATTGAGGGAGTTATGGAGAAATATGTATTGACATGTTGTGGCGACTGCCATCTTAGCCCGTCTAATATACCTTTGAAACAAAAAAACTACATCCAAATCGGTTCCTCCGCTTGGGTGCTACGATGCCACAGACACACACACATACACACACACAGACACACAGACACGTCAAACTTATAACACCCCGTCGTTTTTGCGTCGGGGGTTAAAAACCACATTATGAAGTTTATTTTGATTCTGAATAATGAAATATTCACAGTGGCCAGTAAATAATATCGGGTGATAAACGTTACCCCATAGAGTCATAATTACAATCATGGTCTTTCTGTTAGTTTATTTGCTCCAAAATATATCGAGATCAAAAAACAGAAATAATGATTGGTTATTATTTTTGGTTCATAAAAATGTACGGTTTATCATTTCACTTGTATGCTGTTTGATTTGGTGTAAGGCTTTCTACTATTATATTATGTACTTTGATACCATATACATACATATACTCACGCCTGTAAATCCCCGAAGGGGTAGGCAGAGGTGAATTAAGACCCAGGTTTCACCAACTATGATTCTCGGTCTCACGTAATAGGAGGCTAGCCTGTTACCGTCTAGCGGGCACTTTGTCTTGCGCTGTGTATTTACTGTCGGATGAAGAACAGCCCTATCTCTTAGTCGCCTTTTAAGACACCCTCAAGAAGAGATGGGGTGGTTCTATTCTACTTAACCGGTAACCAACACGACATTATAGGCATATACTATTTATTAATTATGTACTGAGTTACGAAAGTTTGCCTATTATAATTGACAATATTATTTCATATTATGATAACAAGTAGCTCTTGCCGTTATAACTTTAAAACCTCCCACATATTTAAATATTATAATAAAAGTTAATATGATTTTATTAAAAAAGTAACGTTCAATGTTATGTTTGTTGAATTAAATAGAACGGCGGTTCAAACTACTCAATAAAACACAATCAAATATTTAATTTTAACGATATATACTGTCTACTAAAGTCCTCGACTACATACTACCACTCTAACAGCTTGTTGTCCATGCGCTCAATATTAAACAACAATATTACAACATAAAACGTGAAACATTGCTGTAGAAGTTAAACTAAACGTCATTCAGTTTAATACAAAGTTATAATATGGCACCAAATATTTTATTGACTCTAGTTCTGAGGATTAGTACATGCATTGAATTCAAATCTGTACCCACGCTTACAACAGCATACGATAATATTAACAACACGTAAGCAAACACATTAAAGTTCAAATAGATTCAAACATACTAATAAAAAGTTCAATGAAGTGCAATCAAAAATTTATTGTTTCAAATTTCGAGAATTACTAACATTTTATTGATTTGAAGACTGTCCAAGTATTCGAGGCAAACATTCTGAATGAATTCCAATGTTACATTAACGAGAAGTAAAACTAGAAAGAACATTGCGAGGCTGATGACTTCAACTTCAGAATTTTTATGTTGTGTACAAAGTTTTGTTCACACTAATTTGAGTGTCGTGTATAAGTGCGAATTTCAACATTAAAATAGCTGAAGCATTATACAAAGATTACGTTACGCTACGTCAAGATTATTGCTTCTACAAATTATACCTTTTGTTTTTTTTCTTGCGGAAATCCCATCGGATACCTCCCCTGCCGGAGCCGGAAGGGGAGGTTATGTCGGACTCGAACCGACTAAAACCGCACGCTGACTGTGGGTCTTGGTGCTAGGCCAGAGGTGAGGTTGTCATCGACATATCCCTCGCACCCCGGCTAACCCAGGGCCATCCCTTACGGTCTGGCCCTCCTCAGGAGGGGGGATAACGGTGTCCCCAACTCACCCCCGGAATTGGGAGGCGCGCTCCTGAGCGCGCCGCCGCCGTGGCCTGCTTCTGCTGGGGTGACAGGCGGCTCCACCCGTCACCCCCAGGCCCGCGCTCATGGGGGACGGAGGTCGGTCAGTGCCCTCCGACGCCCGAGTTGCCTGGGCGCGCGGGCGGCGCGATCCGCGAATCTCTCTCGCTCGCGCCACCTCTCCCGTTCCGCCGTCTCCTTCACGACCATTACCTGCTCGCTGAAGGAGACGCCGGCCGCCCACGCGTCCGCGCAGCCGCGGACCATTGCTGTGAGCAGGGTGGCGAGGGTGAAAACTCTCAGTCCCAGGGCCGCCACTAGCTCCCGCCTCGGTCCGGCCCATGCCGGACACTCGGTGAGCGTGTGCAGCCCTGTGTCCTCGCTCGCGTCACAGTGATGGCACTCGGACGTTGGCACCTTTTCGATCCGACACAGATATCTCCCGAAGCACCCGTGCCCGGTGATAATCTGCGTCAGTCGATACGAGAGGCTGCCATGTGGCCTCTCGAGCCATTCCCCCATGGTGGGCCTTACCGCCTCTATGACGGCATGCCCTGCGCGTCGTTGCTAAAGTCGTCGCTCCCACTCCGCCACCATGATCCCGTGGAGCCGGGATCTCTCGGCCCGAATGTCTTCGGGCTCGGGATCGTATCCCCGCTCCCGCGCCTCCTTACGGAACCGATAGAGTGCCGCAAGGGATCTCGCTTCCAGGATCCACGGTGGCGATCTGGCTAGGAGACTCGCCGCTTCAAAGGATATCGTGCGGTACCCCCTAATGGCCCTGGAGGCCATCCTCTGCTGCGGCGCATGCAGCAGGGGTACGAACCTGGCCTGCAGGGTGTCCGCCCACACGGGGCACCCGTATAGGGCTATGGACCGCACGACACTCGCGTAGAGTCTCCTGCAGGAGTCCTCCGTCTACAAATTATACCTAGGCTAAAGGCCTACTTAGGACTAGACCTAAAGCTAGTAGAACTTTGCAAGGTAAATCAGGGCGTTAAAATGTGCCAGAAAAGAATCGGGCAAAAAAAATCATGGTCGCTCTTTAATCACCAGTACTTAATTACATTTATTTCGTGTATAAAACATTTCAAGTAAGGAGCTGAATCTAGATGTAGGTTAAGTTATTTATCGTAAAATATTTATCTGAAGCCAGATATTTATAATAGTTTGGACTAAATATTTTTAAGAATTTAATATTATCAATGTTTATAATCACAGACATTAATAGCAAGTAGAAAGAGAGGCATATTTCTTTAATATTGCCATATGAATGGACTTAACCAATCTAACCGCTAATTTCTTTATTTGTACAGCTGCTACTATGACATCACACCAAAGTACAAGTGTGGGCATAACCCTACTAACGCATCAGAAAAGATATGATACCACCTGATCAAACGTTTAGTAAGATAACATTAATACGTGATACTATGTGGTAAAAATATGTAACTAATATAGTTTGAGACTTATCTGCACAGAGTTACGATTCTGCGTCTAAGAACGCAACGCAACGCCTAATAATGTTCATTACTGCAAACTCCAATCAGTTAATATACATTGTCACACGATCTTGTTCTCATCTGCTTCTTTTTGTTAAGATTATAATGATAATAACCTTTAACTTTAATTCGTTAAATCTATTTCTTAATTTTTTAATTTATCCGTGGATTCGCCCTGGTGAAATTCGGATTAGTATGGCAACTGGGCCTAACGCGACAGCTTATCGTCCTCTCGGAGGCATGAAGGGGTGTTAAAAAAGTTGGTCATCTTTAACATTAAAAATCAAGTAGATAGAGATGAAAGTACTTACTTTTATAGCCATAATTTACTTAACTGGAAAAATCTAATTACTGCATAGCAAATTCTAAGGCGTCTTTGTGCAGATGAAAAGAGCTGACTAGAGGGCTTAGAAGCTAAATGGTATAAAATTAGCTTTGTTTTTTATCAGTTATCCTCTGCAGCTACAGTTTTGTTTTACTTAAGAGAGCTCTTGTCCAGGTTATATTAATATTCTTTTATGTGGGGCGCGAACAAACATTTTATGGGGCTGACAAGCTGAGGACCACCATTGAGTGTGACCACCTTCCTGAGGCAGTGTCTTCAGGTTACCATTCGTTGAGATGAAGTCATATAAGTATACTTTATAAAAATACCTGGACTTTTCACCCTAAAATTCACTGTAAAGGCATTTTTTTTAAACTTTATGCACAGTTGTACCAAGGCGGACTTAATGCCAAAGGCGTTATCTGCCAGTCTACCTTAGGAGGATGCAGAGATACATTGAGGTAGGTGCAAGCCGAAGAATGAACAATTTACTGAAAGGTTATCAGTCTAATGTATACAATATCGAATAATACATACTCACGTTATACATACACTATAATACTTACCTAAAATACATACACATATACATATTATATTACTTACATTTATATTACTAAGCAATAAAAAGGGCTCTTACATTATTAATTTTTTAAAGAATATAAGAACCGAAGTTACTAATATTCCCTCTAACTCCTCCAACTAAGCTAAATTGCGTGTGCTAGGAGTGGGTTCACGTCGGTAGTGTAATGGACAGGATTCGAACCCGGGACCTCTCAATCGTAAGGCCGACTCCGTAACCACTAAGCTACCCACGCTACCGACCTATCAGTAATCGATATTGTAGTTTGATCAAAGTACACGGTTTCAATATTAGCAGCATATTGGGAATAAGAGTTATTTTATACCATAGATAACGTATCTAGAGCTATCTAACAGATCAATACAGACTGTATGATAGGACTATGAGTTTCATCGGCTTCGTTGTTCTAATCACAATCAGACCCATCAACAGTTTATAAAAAAAGTGTAAGAATAACAATATAATATAATACAAGCACAGTCTTTTGTTAGCAAGATAAATAGATTTCAAACATCACTTTAAACTAAATAATTTAGTTCAAAACGTTCATAATCTTTTCATACCTCAACATATTAAAGGTGTAGCCCACTTAGAGCACTCAGCGAATAGTCTAGCTTCGTGAAATTTTATCTCAATGAAAAATAAAACGACAGACAGCGCTTAAAATATATTTTAAATAATCTTTCAGAAGCTTAAAAGGGTAGCATAGGGTGGTTGTAACATTTATTAATATGATATTGTGGTGAGATCTTATAAAAAAATCCATGATCACGTTTAAAAAAATCCTTCCCAGTAATTATTGGTTATATAAAAGATAAAAATCGCTCGGTTATTTTTTTTCTAGTACATTAAATGCTAACAATAATACCACAATTATTATGTACAAGAGCGGGGGAAAATAACTCCAGGCATAAAATACTAATTTCCAAACTGATATAGGTACAGGTTTGTTGGTTGAGAAAAAATATAAATTGTAACTTATGTTTTGAATGTTTTCTTGCAATTAACAAAATCTTTTCATTATAAAATTGCTCGTCTAAAACGTAAACAGTACGTAACTGCGTATGTTTACAATACAAATTGTGTAGAAAGTTTAATGAAAATCTGAAATAAGCTATTTTTTCATTACATCCCAGTTTTTTTTAATTATCTACATCAGTTTTGTTTTTATTAATTAGACTTAGCAGAGGCTACTATGACCGATTTCCTAAACTTCATGAAAACCAACGACGACAGGATTAGAGCTTTATTAATTTATAAGTTAATACGACCTGTTAATGTAAAATTTATTTCATTCAGTTTTTCTTAAACTGATTCTTTTAGTATAACAAAATTCTTCCGAATGCCACAAAAAAGAGGTAATAAATAATGTCTTGTCAGAAAAATCAAGGCTGCGAAATTTCAAAGCATATGACAATTTCATCTTACAAGAAATTTCTCGCTGTATTTTAAAAAAGCAGATTATGAACCCTACTCCAAGTGATTTCTTGCTGGATTTATATTATAGAGCTAAAACGCACTTGATGCTGTAGATAGTAATTCTGAAAGATATAGTCACTTTCTGGTCGCTTTAACTATTTAAATAATAGATTATTCAAATAGTTCCAAGAAAAATGATAATGATGATTATGTATGCAGCAGGTATAACAAAATAACCTTAAATCATTTCACATAATACCAATAATATCAACAGGTACGACCGGTTTCTCTGAAACAACGAAATGAATTCTTAAACATATATTTCAGAATAAGTCAGATTGTCTCTGTAAATATGACACCGGTGATATCGACAGGGACGACGGATTGCTCAATGCTCATACAATATTAAGCTCAGTACTGAATTCTTAAACCTGTTTCAGAATAATCTGATTGCCTCAATATCGTTGGCATTCATTTTAGATCAGCTAGGGTCTGAAGTTCAATAGTACCTATATTATTTCTAAGAAATATATTTTATTCTTTAGTCGGGTCTATCTAAGTATTTATAATATCAAAGTTAAAGATAACCTGTAGGATGCCTGACATATACATTACTTAATAATTAGGAATATCGACAATTAGAATAATTGACAAGAAAAATTGAGTCTTGATAATATATCATAGCAGTATAGGTATTACAGAATGTAGTATCTATGTAGACAGGTTATTTAAATACATCATTAAAATTATAAAAAAAAACTAGTATACAATTTTCAATTTTGACTGTATCTTCTTCATTCTAGTCCCAAAGTAATCAAGTTTAAGATTCATGACCGTATCTCTAGATATATTTTTGGCATTGTACTTATAAACTAGTGCATGTCTCAGGAAATACTTCTTAGTATGACAAGATTTCGGGTATAATTACATCACCTCTTTTGTGTCCTTTTACATACTTTTACCATCTTATTTTCATAAGCCTGTGAACCAAAAATCAGAGGGTATGGTCGTGAAGTATCGAACTTGAAGTCATCGTACTTCCATCTCGTGCCGGCTCGCGATTGTCTCTTCTTTCAAATGTTTTGAAATGTAAAGCTTTCGACAAAAAAAATAATAACTTACATATATCTCTAGCCTCTCCTCTGGCAATAATTAGTAAAAAAAACTAAAAGAAAAAAAAAGGACTGTCTCTTTAGAAACGTGCAGACTATACAAGTCTCCTTCAAAATATAAAGACCAATTAACAAGAGGATGTAATGCATGAATACCATGAACCAATCAAATAAAAATTTTAGGCTCACCTTATGTTGGTTATGCACAATACATCGGCATTGCATCACAATGGAACAATTATATCTACACGATGCTATTGAACTCTGAATTTAAATACTCTAATTATAGGTTTTGGTTACGCTTTCTGTTTAGTAAATTCGAACAGTGAATTACTTGACGAACGCTGACCTGGAGCAATGTAATTAACGTTACAATGACTTGCACAATTAACGTTAACATTTACATCGATGAAACGTAAAAAAATTAGTCAATCTTGTGATCGACAGGTCCCTGGATTGAATTCTGGTTATTACACTAACACCGACATGAACCCACTTACGTACACGTAACGTAAGTATTAATTCAGTTTAGCTGGAGGAGTTAGAAGGAATACACACTAGTAATTTCAGTCACTAGATAGGGTTAAATAAATGATGGAAATTTCGGAAAATATTTTTCTTTTTACCGCGATATTGTTATAACACTAGGTATATTATAACACCTCTTAAAAAACGTCGTGACAACTCAAGTTTATTTTATTATCAAGCCTATTTATTATACCCGCCTGATCAAATACATACACAACTATCCTTCATTTCTCCAGTTTTTATTACTAAAATAATTATCATATCATTAAAGGAAGTCTAATAGACGTCTAGGCTCTTGGTTTCTGAGTCTTCGATTGTTATTATTTATACAGATACAAGTAAATGTATTACGAAAAGAATTCATTCGAAGATGTGCACTGCGATCGTTAGTTCCTTGCATTGAGCTCTGGACCATAAATTACACTCTGTACTTATTTAAAATCATTATAATACAAATGATTTGTAAAACAATGCTCTTTAAGCAGTATTGTGTAGCTACCAACAACTTATGCAGTGAGTATTGTATCCTTAACCGCTACCTATTACCGCTGGAACTCTTATTTACATGCAATTGCTTGTAAATCACTTACAGGAAATAGGACAGGCTAATTGCTGTTACTTTCTTTGTACTCCTTCGTACGCAAATGTCTTGAACGTGCTTAACTGTTGGTAACAATTTGTATTCTAAACGAACTAGGCTTTAGTCTACTATGCAACTTTGTCAATAATATTTGAAACAATCTTTTAAAAAGGTGAATGATAACAGAACAAACATATATACATATAATCACGCCTTTATCCCCGGGTCGGGGTTTAGGCAGAGATGAATTAACACCCACGTTTCACCAATCATTGTATTCGGTCCCATCCCACGTAATAGGGGATGAGTCTATTGCCGTATGCCGTGCACTATTTAATTGTTGACTCGAGCCTTGCATCTGAGGCTGAGTCTGGGCTGTTTAAATCTGTCTGATGATAAACAGCCCTATCCCTTAGTCGTCTTGTACGACTTGCATGAGAAGAGATGGGGTGGCCCAAATTCCACTCTACCGAGAACCACGCGGCATGACGAACGATAAATTAATTACCATTTAGATGAGACTAGATAAGAAAATCATTTGTATGATTAAACTGGATAATATGTACCAACTGTCGTTGCCTACGACTCATGAGAAATACTGAATGGGTACCTTCAAAATATGAGAACTACCGAGACTATAACCTTTCTCGGTGCAAAATTCATCCACGTACCTACAATCGGTCTTGCATGGTATGAGATTCAAACTTTCGCATTATTTGTAATAAAAATCTGTGGTAAATCCAATATCATCGTTGACGTTATGATACAAGTTCAGTAAGCTTTATAACTTACAGTACAGAGAGGTTTCTCTTGATCTTATCTTCTTTAGCTTTAAAATTTCCACAAAATTATTTGGTTAGAAAATTGTATAGTCAGCAAACTTTTAGACGTATAATTTTCTGTTTCATACCATCAAAGCTTTCGTGGAATGCTCTGTACTTACGAATAAATTCAATTAGTACTTTCACTAAAAAAGTTCGTTTTACTTTGAGATAACTTTTGCTTTACTAGAAATCTTACTAACTAAGCAGCCTTTTTGAATTCTTGGTGTATATTCCTAACGTTCTTTTTTAATATGAATATTTACAGTAAACATGACAATCAACAATACAGGCAACTAAGAATTTTCGTCACCCATTTAAACAAAACAATGTTCAAAAGTTCATTCCCTATTGGAACGCGACACGTCAACCGTCACAAAATCAAGACAAGGCAGAAATCGAACAATGCAAGTCACTTACGAGTATTTTATTTTTTAAGGTGTATGTAATGTGACTTGCATAAAAATGAGTTTGTCGTTCTAAAAAAAACTACCATGACTTAATTTGAGAACGAAGTCATTTTTGGAATTAATATTTTTTTTTCAATTTTTTTTATTTTTTATTTTACATTATTTGCTCTCCATCGTGTTAGTAAAGCTAAATGAAACGGTAATTTCATAAAAAAACACCAATAGGTACATAAAAGCACGCGCTAGGCGCTAGTTGTTTTTTCTTTGTAGTGATGTTATTTTTATGAAATTACCGTTTCATCTAGCTTTACTAACGCGATGGAGAGTAAATAATGCAAAAAAAAAAAAAATGAAAAAAAAAAATTTTTTTTGTCCACATCGATTTTATTTTGTGCCAATGTGTTATGTACCTGAAGTACTACTAGGGGTTTTCGGCTTCAGGAGCGTTCCCCTTACACCCAGTATGTTGATTGTAGCGTTAATCCCAGGCGCATCCAAAGATTTCACCTCGAAGCCTGGGGGTTCGCTTTTTCTAGTCTAAGTGGTTTGGCTGAAATTTCATATTTTCACTTTTTACCCGATTGTCAAGAAGGGTTATGTTTTTCGCGCGTATCTTGAATGTATGTTTTTAATATTCTTTATTACCTCACATCTTCTGAACTTCTTCACGGTCTCAAATTAAAGGTATTCTTCGCCTAAGTGTTGGATACATAAAATGGTAAAAAAAGCTATATGATGAACATTTGGCGCCAAAATGTATGTTGTCAAAAAATATTTTCACTCAAACTTATTAAGTCAAAATGATGGTCATTAAAAGGAGATACAAAAATATGATATATAACTAATATAACACAGATATCGTAACTCAAAAGGATAATAATTATTCAAAACAAAAAACCCGACTGATACGGAAAAGATAGAAATAAGTTTCATAGCAGGCGGTATCCATTTGCAAATCATGAACTGGATGAAAATTAATGGGTACCGCCTGTTGTCAAACTTATTTCAACCTTTTCAGTAGCAGTCGGATTTTTTATTGGTTTTTTTTTTACAAATAGTTTCTAACCCACGTTTACCACTTAGGTAGCAGACAAACACATGGTCCACCTAATGGAAAGAAGTTATGTATAACTGCCCCCATTTTCATCAAAATTTAAAATCCCAAATAAACCGTAACATAAAATTTGCCCAGATTATTCAGTGTTGGTACTATTAACTTTCACAAAAGATTTCAATCAGTACTCCAATGTTTCTGTTCGTAGAACACGTCATTTACGTGGAAATTGCAGCTGACGTCGTCCCTACTGTGAGCTAAACGAGTAATGAACGCGGTATACAGAACTCTGCGTATATCGCAACGCCTTTGTGAAGCCTATCTGCACTTCTGTGAAGTAAATTAGATGCCAGCTTGGTACTTAGTGAATAGGAATCTCTAACAAACTAATAAATGTTTCCTCTCCGTAATTTCAGTTCTAACTGGCAATTTCAATGATGTGTAAAGTTAATTTGCAGTTAATTTAAATGTCTGAATTTACTTCATACGAATTTCTGTTATTTCATTTAACCACTACGCTCGTGCATTACACGGATGCATGGAATGTGAGTCAGAAATCACTGAATGCCAGTTTCTCATGTGGAAACTGTTCATGTAATTCAGGAATGGTTTTTCTGAATCTAGGTGTATTTGTGCGCGTTCACGTCGACTTCCTCGATGGTTTTGTGGCGTAATGTTGTGGTTTATTTTGCTTGTGATTGTGAGGTTCTGTTGTTGATTCGTGGTTCAGGTGTATATAAGTATTTATTGTGTGACACAATATTTAGTAAATAAACCATTAAAGATAGATATATTACTAAAAATATCGCTCTTGTTGCTTTATATAGACTTGAAATCGGCGTCGTTTAGTGACACAAATTTTAATTGCAAATCAATCATGGTCAAACGATAGAGCGGTATTGACTGGATTGGATACAGGAATAGATTATTTTCTGGAATAAAACAGGCTACTAATAATCCCTGGAACAAGTTCCCAAGGCTTCCCAAGTCGTGTGGACTTGGGAAGGTTCGTTTCAACAGATCGTTTTTAATATTTTTTACTAGAAGTATTAATTCATGAAGGCCTTCATTTTATGTTTACTCATCCCAAAGTGGAATTAATTTAACGTAATGTTCCATAAAAGCTTGCTAAACTCTTATGGTACAAAAGAGTAGTCTCATCTAAAATGTAGCCGACACCAGCCCCTTTTAGAGCACACTGCGACCACGACAGTTGGAAAAGTCGCACAAATTAGAGCTCATCGTGTGACCACTCATGCGGTAGAAGATTGCAGGTACACATTGAAATTCCATTTTCTCTTTGGGAATTATTTCGTAGCTTCCCGGCACGGTCAATTACTCTCATAAGGACGTTTCCCACGGTGTTAAAATTATAAAATGGGAACGTTTTGCTTTGAACACTTCTCTCATTGATGTGACGTCTATTGATATTATGTAGGTAGAAAATAATAATTGTGCCTACTATATTCTGACTAACTTCATTGAAACTGCACTTTGAGCGTTGGAGTTGAAATATCATCAGGCATGAGGATTTACTCGGGTGTGAATTATAATTAGAATTGCATAGTTCTAGCTCGCTTTGAAAATTTTGTGCTATTCTTGTACAAGCATATATTATTTAAGGAGCTTTGTAACAGCAAAATCGGTGACACCGTAGGATTGTTTTTTCGCGAGCTATTATTTTATTTAACATTTAGGACTGAATTGACCCGGGCTAGATTTTTAACAGATACCGGTTTTTATGGGCTTTGTATGCTGCAATAAAACATTTTATGTGGATATTGATTAACAAATTATTTACATCATACATAAACTCACGCCTGTATTCCCCATAGGGGTAGGCAGAGGTGCTAGCACCCACATTTCGCCAGTTTATGTTTAGGTCAAAATGTAATAGGCGGCGAGCCTATTGCCGTTAACCGGGCACTCATAAACCTGCGATAAATACACACATAACTTCGAAAAGCATTGAAAAGTCATTGATGTGTGCCATGGTAAACCTGGGATCGAACCCGAGACCTCGTCTCAGCAGTCCATTACCCATACCACTAGGCTACCTAGTCATATTATATCAGTGTCAGAATTATCTAAATCAGTTGTTGATTGATTAAAAAATTATTTAAAATTAAATATTTATCAACATAGTTTCAGATTTCAAAACTTACAATTTTGATATGTAACAAACTTTTGTATTTCTTTTATTAGAGACTAGCTTTTGCCCGCGGCTCCGCCCGCGTGGATGTCGGTTATCGCGACAAAACATAGCCTATGTCCTTTCTCATGGTCTAATCTATCCCTATACCGAATTTCATCAAAATCGCTTCAGTGGTTCAGGCGTGAAAGCGTAACATACTGACACACAGACAGACAGATAGATAGACAGAGTTACTTTCACATTTATAATATTAGTATGGATTAGTTAGGAGGAACTAAACCTGAGAACATCAACTCAAGAGTGAGTAGTGTCTCGACCTAACTGTGACTAATTCTTTAATAGAAAATCAAACGAACTTACCTGTAAGTGAAGTTCGATGACTATTAAACGATGTGATTCGCCCGAGAGATTACATTTTAATTTACTTGTAGTAGCACGCGTGAGTGCTGCCATCGTACACAATTTTATAGCAACATTTAAAAAGAAAAAATGTTAGCTAACTTGAGGGTATCTCATACACGTTTACCCCGTACAGGCCATCTGTGTTATGCGCTATTTCGTGGTCTAAAGGGAATCATCTGGACAAGGTCCAGATGGGGTCGGGGGGGTTGTAATCTCTCGGGCGAATCACATCGTTTAATAGTCATCGAACTTCACTTACAGGTAAGTTCGTTTGATTTTCTATTAAACTTCAGTGATTCGCCCTTCGAGATTACATTTTAATTTACTTGTAGGATGTTTAGAGTAAGAGACGAAATAGCATTAAGCAAATGATATAAAAAAGACGTCCGGCCATAACTCAATTATATTCTAAAAAGAACGAATAGATTACAGACCTGCATTACAAATGTAATGATTATTATTCAAAAATGGACAATAATCTTATTGTTAAACGATTAATCGAAGCTACCCTGTAAAACGAGCGGGCGAATGTCTTATTAGAGTGCACCACCAAATCTCGATTATAGAATTTCGCGAAAACTTGGGAACTTCCAGACCAACCAGCGGTTTTCTTAATGGGGTCTATACTTACACCTAGCCTATTGGCTGCAGAAGCCGCTGTATGTCTCGTGCCATGCGCTTTAATAACTGACGTGTCAATCCCGTTTTCTGCCAGGGTGACTTTGATCCATCGACTAATCGACTGCGAACATACCTTACGGAAAGGTTTGTTAAAACTAATCAAAAGAAAATCACAATTACTTGAATGAAAGAGGTAAATAATACTCCAGAGTCCTTGCTAGGCAAATAGAAGGACGTTCGTTGTAATAAGTTAGGTACAACGTGGGTCCACGACGTTTGATGTAATACTCTGGTTCATAAACGCCGTGCTGACAATACTCCGGCAACCAAGGTAAGACTCCGGTGTATCTTGTGCTGGGGTGAATAGTAAATTCGGATTAAGCTGGAATTCGATTCTATCTGAATTTAATAATTTTACATAGAAAGGAAACCAGGGTTGTGTAACAATACCCTCATGATTATAGAAAGAAAGACAGAAAGAAATTTATTTGGCAATCAGTCACATACTTAAAATTAGATTACTTTAACAGTAATAATTTTTTGTAACACCTTTTGTATCAGGCAGAAAGGTAACGCGTAGAAAAAATATTGTGGCTATGATATTGTGAACGCGTCGACCCTAAGCGCGTCAGGGATCGCAATGCCAAGACACTAATTTGGGACATCTTTTGTTTATTCGGCACGCAAATAAGTCAATCTCAGGGTGTGAAAAGGAACCGCTAATTCGAAAATCTGCGCTGTCTGCAAGTTCCCATTCTATGTATGTCCGCATTCGTTCGACGAGACGCTTCGTCAGCCATGTAGTATATTAGAGCTTATATAAGAAGCGTATATAGACAGACCCCGGTCTTCGCACCACCGCCAGATTTGTCTACTTATGTTACTTAAATGAGGGATTTGAATGCCTCCCATTCTGTTGATGTATTGCTGTCGAATTGTCGATCCTTAAAATAATCTCTCAATTCCTGCAATCTTTTGCCAAAAATTTTAGAACTAAGAAGGCAGTGGTCAGTTCTAAAAACTTTATACGTTTGGTAACATCTTGTTCTGACCATCTTTATAGAAAAACTATAGTCTACCAGCCTGCGGTGTTGCATTCTAGTCACCCGGACCCGGAGTTCCCTAACTCCGCGAGCCCCGGCTGTGTACTGGCGGGGCTCAGCGGTCGCTCTGCCGGCGCGGCAGTGGCGGTCGCTTGTGCCCACCGCGAATCGAGCTCGTCTTCGCTGGCGCTCGGTGAGATGGCGGCGGCTGGCCTCTCCAGTTTCAAAAACCCTCGATGTAGAAGGCTCTGATAGTCTACGTCTGGGTTGCACCCTTTGCTTAACAGGAGGAGGTCTCAACTCTGCGCCTGTTCTTGTAATGGCTGTCATCGAATTTCTTGTAAATCGTTTCAAAAAAGTGAGTCATCTCACTTTAGATCTTTAATATTATCTTTGACATCTTTATTATGGCAATTCAACAAAAGAGCACGCCTAATTTGTGTTTCACAAAAATGAATGTGACATAGGTAAAAATCCGCCAGTGTCACTAAGATTCTTTAGGATTTAATTCTTATAATCATCATCTATGAGAGCTGAAGTTAATAGAGTTGATACAGTATTAGCTACGCCAGTTATAGCGTTTGCAAATCTTTTTTTTTTTTGATGTGACAACTTCTTATAATTCGATGGAGCCGGCTGCACGCACGAAAAAACATGGCGTCATGCGGCGTTACCTCGCTTTGAGGCGTTCCATTTAAAGCTTGAAATGCAAGCGAGAGCGCGGAACGAGCGACAAATCAAACAAATAAAATTTAAATTTTCTTTTGAAAAATAAAACCATTCCATTAGTATTTTCTTATGACGTTGTCACGTTACTATCGTCAGTAAACCGACTTTAGAGATAACCAATTTTTTGTTTGGAAAAACGAAGAACTTAATGATGTCCCCTTTCACCTCGTCTTTCAAGCCATCAACCAAAATGTCAGACCACCGAGAGGCAACATCCTTATGTATACAAGGGCCAAATTTATTTTCCTTTGGGAGCTCTTCTCCCAATGAACATAATAATATATCTAGCTCTAATTCGATACTTAGCTCCGTAGAAGTCAGCGGCGCGAGCGTATCCGCAGAAAATTCCTGGCCAGTGGGTGTCAGCGCCGGCGCGCGCGGTCGTGGACATAGCTGCGGGCGCGGGCTGCGGAGCGGTTGGCCCCACACTGGTGGGCCGCAAGACCACAAACTGTAACGCGGCCCTTTTAGTTGGACTGTCATCCGCATCAGTAGTGCCGATCACGTCAATTCCGGGTGATGGACATGACTCAAAAAACACTCCAAAGTTAATCATAGTACTAGCCTTACGGACTTTAAGTACTCCAGACATGGATGTTATTATATTGATTATAGAATCAAAACACTCAAAAAATTAGCCACGGTACCAGCCTCACAGACTGGACTCCAGACATGGATGTTATTATATTGATCACCGATTCAAAACACTCCAAAGCTAGTCACGGTACCAGCCTCACGGACTGGACTCCAAATATGGATGTTATTATATTGATCACCGATTCAAAACACTCCAAAGTTAGTCACGGTACCAGCCTCACGGACTGGACTCCAGACGTGGGTGTTATTATATTGATCACCGATTCAAAACACTCCCAAGTTAGTCACTGTACCAGCCTCACAGACTGGACTTCAGACATGGATGTTATTATATTGATCACCGATTCAAAACACTCCATAGTTAGTCACGGTACCAGCCTCACGGACTGGACTCCAGACATGGATGTTATTATATTGATCACCGATTCAAAACACTCCAAAATTAGTCACGGTACCAGCCTCACGGACTGGAATCCAGACATGGATGTTAATATATTGATCACCGATTCAAAACACTCCAAAGTTAGTCACGGTACAGCCTCACGGACTGAACTCCAGACATGGATGTTATTATATTGATCACCGATTCAAAACACTCCAAAGTTAGTCACGGTACCAGCCTCACGGACTGGACTCCAGACATGGATGTTATTATATTGATCACCGATTCAAAACACTCCAAAATTAGTCACGGTACCAGCCTCACGGACTGGATTACAGACATGGATGTTATTATATTGATCACCGATTCAAAACACTCCTAAGTTAGTCACGGTACAGCCTCACGGACTGGACTCCAGACATGGATGTTATTATATTGATCACCGATTCAAAGCACTTTAAAGTTAGTCATGGTACGAGCCTCGCGGGCTGTACTCCAGACATGGATGTTATTATATTGACTACCGACTTTTCGTCACTTCATTTAGCAAATTCACCTTTTTTATATTTATTTATCGTTTATACAATTTGTATACAACAAATATACATAAGCATTACAGAAACCTATGCGGTTTATTATCTATGCTTAAGGAGTACGCTAGTACTATTATCTATTCTGTGCTTAAGGTGTTAAATAACAATAAACAAGTGAGTTTAAATAGCGTGATTTGAGTCTGTTTGTTGACACTACGAGGCTTAATGTTAGGTATCTACATTGCGCAATTCCGAGGGCGGGCAGTGCGTTATTAAGTCGAGGAACCAGGTAGCCACTGCCCGCGTGTATACAGGACGGCATAGATTGTGCCGAAAATTTTGATTAGAAAAGATTTTTCTTAACTACCAAACGCTTAACTTGGGTATGCACTCTTGCAATATTAAAACGGACTATTGTCATTATCATTGATCTGCTGTTTGATGTTTTTTGATACAATTTTGCGAAGAATTCTTCGCTGAAGAATAAAAATACTTTGCAGATATGTGTTATAGGTATGTACGACCGTAGCTGCTTAATCCGTATTGGAAATAAGATTCAGCTAGGGAGTTATACAACATCATTTTGACTTTATATGGAATGCGATTTTTTAGTAATGATATGTTAGCGAGGAACTAGCTCAGTTTATCGGAAACATACTCGATATAGACTCCAGTTCATTATGCTATCGCACCTGCAAAGGATGTTCGTCCACATATCATCATCACCACACATCGTCATCGTACTCACCATAATTCCAATCGGTTGATTTTGAATATTACTGGAAGTCGAATTGTACCTGCGGTGACGGCGCCTGCGACGAATCTTTGACTTTTGGCGTTTAGCTTCTTGAATTTTCGTTTTAAGTATTCCTCTTCATCACCATTGTAATGTTTACGCTTTCCCATCTTGTTCCGACACAAATCACATAAACTATCACTATAAATCTAATATATTTTAACACACAAGAAAAAACAAGTGCACGATGGCCGCCACACAAAACGTGTATGAGATACCCTCAAGTTAGCTAACATTTTTTCTTTTTAAATGTTGCTATAAAATTGTGTACGATGGCAGCACTCACGCGTGCTACTACAAGTAAATTAAAATGTAATCTCGAAGGGCGAATCACTGAAGTTTAATTTGCAACTCATTCTTTCAAACTACACTAGACATTAATCTCAACTAAGCTATGTCGTCTTACGAAATGGCAACCCAATTGTGTACCTATAAGTAACTCTTTTTTATGGTTACATTGTACTTTACGCAAATGTCTCCAGACGGTGGAATCGAGGTGTTGCCATATTGCTCCCAAAGGAACAAAGGGAGGAGGCGACATTTCCAGTTTTTGTTACTCGACGGGGAAATGTTTCTTTTTACTAATTCATGAAGGCGTCGATAGTTTGTTTTGACGTCCGTAAAGATACTGTTGTTGGAGTCAATCGTTAAAAAAGGAATGTGTTTTTTTTGTTTTGCTTTCTCTGCAGTAAACTTAGGGAACGTTCATATCTGACGGAACTTGCGTCGCGTATTATCGGTCGCGTAACGCCAGAACAGACAAATGTATAGAAAAACACTTGACCGTTCACACTCGACGCACTAACGTAACATCGGTTGAGTGTGAACGGTCAAGTGTTTTTCTATACATTTGTCTGTTCTGACGTTACGCGACCGATAATACGCGACGCAAGTTCCGTCAGATATGAACGTTCCCTTACGGTCTATTATTTTTATATAGATGTATCTGTATTTGATACCCTTAGCAAGCTTACCGTTGTCGGCTCCAGTGTTCGGTTGACAGGGCTGCCCATTTTGCCGGATTTGTACTATTTTTATAATATTGTAACTATTATTCTCATTATTTGCTCAATTCGGGAATCATACTTTTCGCATAACGTAAGAACGGTAGTTGTTCTATACTCTACGGTATTACTCAACATGTAATAAAAAATAAAAATTTAAAATAATAGAATTACTTTCTTGCCCATAACGAAAAAAAGGACAGTATGATCTTAATCTACAATCTTTATAGCGTGACCTGTAACTTAAATTGCTTGTGGATAACTAATTATAGATATTATCAAAATATATAAAAGTGCTGACTGTACATCGACTAATATTTTATACAATCGTTTCTAGTCAATTTAAAAACATTTCGATACCATCAATATTTTGATGTTTTTATTACAAGAGCGTGAATGTTAAACAATTTAACACTCAACTTGGTATAAACATTTCGATTACGATACGATGACTGGTTACCGATTGAAGCAATGTGTAATGTGTGATCACCTTCATGTCCGTGACATCGCAGATAAAATGCAAGAGAGCCGCCTCCGCTGGTGCGGCCACGTCTTGCGGAAACCGCCCAGCTACGTGGGTAACAAATGCCTTGCAATGGCGCCCCCACCCGGTCCAGGTAGAAGGGGTAGGCCCAAGAAGTGCTGGCTTGGCGTCGTGGAGGGTGACATACGTGAAAACGGTCTCACTACCTTGGACGCCCAAGATCGTGCGAAGTGGAGGAGGAAGAGCCGGAAGGCGGACCCTGAGCTCCGAGGGCACCGTGGCCTCGGATGCAATCAGGAATAACGTCTTTATGTGGATGATGATGTAATGTGTGATCACTGCTTGATTTCTCTATATGTGCATCTAGATTATCCCAAAGGAGAAGTAAAATACCCAACTATTCGGATTAAAAACCAAAAAGGTAGCTTTTTTTTTCTTTTTTTTTAACCATTGGGGAAAATCCTTCATGTATGTTATGCCGGACTCCTACCGACTAAAACCCCCACGGTAACGCCTAGCAGCCTATGGTTGGGAGCCCCGAGTAAGCCCCGGGTAAGGTAGCTTAGATAATAGACTTAACTATATTGTATTAAGTAAATTGTGTTAAGAAAAATGAATCCATATGTTTTTTAACGTCATTAGAAGCAATGCATCTATTACAAGCAATGCTTAGTTTGGGTTTAAATATTGCTGTGTAGTTTATAAAAAAATATATTTGTTATGTGACCATTTATATTGGCCATCATAAGAGTAAAATTATTGCACACGGTTTTTTATTTATTTTCCATTCCAATTTACAGCGTATGGAAACCGCAACCGGAGGTGCACCACCATCTTGCTTAGGAAGTGGTTAGGTAGTTAAGGAACTGCGTAAAACCAGTTGGTGTTGTGTCATAGGGGATGCAGGTGCTATGTGAGCATTATTGCGTACCTACTAGCGAACTGTAAAAAGAGCCAAGGCATATTTTATTAGTTCCAATAAATGAGATTTTTATTATTATTTATTTATTAACTTTTGCCCGTATTGAGACGCCGACCGCTTTGTATTAAGGCAATGTTCTTGACCTCGGATTTTGCTTTAAAATAAATACCTAATTAATTTTATCAGTGCACCATGAAATTAATACAGAAAATTTACCTACTTCTTTGCTGTGAACTATCATAAAATGAATAGATATTAGGATTCATAGTAATTTAGACTAACTGCGAGAATTTTATCAATAAAATGTTTAAAGTTCTAGTTCAAATATTTATACATCATGAAAACGAATATTTCTGCCCACAGCTACAAAATGAAATTGACTACCGATTACATTCTATAAATTTATGATCGTGAATCGTTTAACCCACGCAATTGAATATAAACACTTTTGTTATTCTCACGTAAATTCATCTAAACGTAAATTAACAAAACGCCTTCGTAAGACATTGTGAAATAATCTCCAAATCTTAATGAAGAGCTGAGAACTATAAACAAATAGTACCTTTATTTGTACTTCAAACAACACAACTAGTTTCAATTCTTTAAGTAAACGGAACACTCAATTAAGATCTTTCAAAGTCTTCGGAAAAATGATTCTATAATGAGCACTATTCAGTAGGTAATAAAATTAACTTCGATTCGAAATGTAACATCTACAGTAATAAATCAAAGAAAAATAAACATTGTAGTGAAGTTCTAACGCCTTAATTTGAATGATTGTTGCTTCAAAATCTGATTAAGACAATGTTTGATTACCACTCTGCTCTATTAAAAGTGGGGTCATAATAATAGCGCTGAAGTAACATCATAACTTTTAATCATAGGTTATTACGTAATCTTGATGAATAAATATTGGAAAATTATATTGGTGTGAATTATTACG
This sequence comes from Eilema sororculum, assembly GCA_914829495.1. Classification (NCBI taxonomy): domain Eukaryota; kingdom Metazoa; phylum Arthropoda; class Insecta; order Lepidoptera; family Erebidae; genus Eilema; species Eilema sororculum. Next base: position 8,132,807 of record OU618547.1, read on the forward strand.
GATCATTACACAACGTATTATTAGGTATTCTACAGTGAATTATGGGCACTGTTAGTTTCTGAATATTATGAGCTCTGTTGTGAATTCTTCGGAGTTCTTAGTCATCGAGTATCAAGGGATCGTGTGACTTGTTATTATTTGCAGCCACGACCTTTATTATTCAGATGTCATTTATTGAAATTACGAGATATTATTGTTGGTAAGCTTAGCCTTAACTATTATACTGCGATTATTATTGTATATATTGGCAGCTTCTACAGGTTTGCGAGAGATAGGCGTTATCACACGGTCTCCTTTATAACATAGGGAAAAGTGATTTTATGGTATTTGGGGGAAGGTTAAAAAAAGATAGGGCTATACCACCTGTATACTTGTATGGTAGGGCATTGAAGAGAGTGTCGTGTTTCAAGTACCTTGGCCATGTTGTGACTGAGGATCTAAATGATGACCAGGACCTGGAAAGGGAACGAAGAGCGTTGTCGGTACGATGCAATATGCTGGCTCGCAGATTCGCAAGATGCACGAAGCCGGTAAAGGTGACCCTTTTTAAGGCTTACTGCCAAACTTTCTATACATGCAGTCTGTGGGTCAGATATACGCAGAAGGCCTACAATGCTCTTCGAATCCAGTATAACAATGCGTTCAGGATGTTGTTGGGGCTCTCGCGGTTCTGCAGTGCCTCGGCAATGTTCGCTGAAGCGGCTACAGATGGCTTTGCGGCAATAATGCGCAAAAGAACGGCATCGCTACTGAGCAGAATACGAGGGAGTACCAACAGCATCCTGAAAATTATAGCTGAAAGTGCTGATGGTGTCTTTCTGAAGCATTGGTGCCGTATACATAATGACGGCCCTGATGCTTCAGGAAGATACATGAATTGATTTATTTATTAATTTTAATTTTTTGTGTATTTAGTGGATAAGATGGCCTAACATAGTTTATTAAGTTTGTGATACTAACAATATTTGTATGGATTTTTAATCTGAAATAAATGATAATAATAATAATAAATTATTGTATTACCGTATATTTTTTGTGTCTATATTATCCCCGACGTCTCGGTTGCCTATATATAGGTTTTTAGGCTAGATTGAGTAATAGATGGCGACATAATAAGTTTAATGAGCATTTAAAAAATAATAGTTACATTATTTATTTACTTTTTATTAAAATTACTAACGATATCCGTCTTTGTATCTGAGTTGTAGTTTCTTCGAAGTGAGTTTATGAATATTCGATATCCCAAGCAATAGCCACCTTATTTTATTATCCAAAACAGATGTGCTTTCTCTCTCGAGTTTTCATCTCGCAAAGAAAAGACTTCAAATAAGAACAAATTCGATTTCAAAAGATGTAATAAAATAGGTATAGGCGTAGCTGTATTGCATAATATAGGTATAATCAGCATCAGAAAGATGTTGACGAACAGAGTACTCAAAAAGATCTTAATTTCGTTTTTTGAACCCCTTTTATTTGACTGATTGTTCTGATAATTGGTACACACCTCTAGTTCGGACAATAATACCATATAAATCAATAAAATAGTTTGATTTACTTTTAATACGAGAGTTTTAAGATCATTTTGAGACTTGTTCGTCAATATATTTATGACGCTGACTGTACGTGTCGTGTACGTATCTGCAATCAATTATTGCAAAGGTATTAGATTACATTATTGACTTTAGTCCCACCTTTTCCAAAGATAGTTTCATCCCTGACACAAAATTATCTTGTTCTTTATCTTAGCGTTCGAAAATCCAGTCGCATCCGAAGCTTTTTGCCTTGGAGTCTGGAATCCGCTTTATGGGTCTATGATCTAAAATGTATGCACAAAAATACTGGCGGTAATTGGTAAGACATTATACACCACAGAATAGTTAAAAAAAGGTGACGGTTCCGGACAGTTCTCTTTGCCTTTTTGGCCTTTTTGGCGTGGTGGTAGTGAACGCGACTGCCACGCAGGAGGCGCGGGTTCGATTCCCGCTCAATGCAAATATTTGTATGCATGAATATGGCTATTTGCATTATTGGTCTGGGTGTTTCTATGTATAATATGTATGTATTTACAACAAAAAAAAAGCATATAAGTATGTTTATCCGCATTCTAGATTTCATAACACAAGCTATAAAAGCTTACCATGAGTCTAGATAGCGTTGTGTAGAATGTTGTGAAAAAAAAAAGAAACTGCGGATTTGGCAAAACTTCGATATCTTCCGTAAAGCGACTGCCACTGGCCTGTACAACCCAAAAACGATATCGAATTACTGGAGTTAGACCAGTTTTTGTTTTTTTTTTTTATAATTTGAAAATTTATGCACAAAAATACTGGCGGTAATTGGTAAGACATTATATACCACAGAATAGTTAAAAAAAGGTGACGGTTCCGGACAGTTCTCTTTGCCTTTTTGGCCTTTGTGGCGTGGGTGTAGTGAACGCGACTGCTAAGCAGGAGACGCGGGTTCGATCCCAGCTCAGTGAAAATATTTGTATGCATGAATATGGCTATTTGCATTGGTCTAGGTGTTTCTAAGTATAATATGTATGTATTTACAAAAAAAAAGTATTTAAGTATGTTTATCCGCATTCTAGATTCCATAACACAAGCTAGTTGAGCTTACCATGGATGTAGATAGCGTTGTGTAGAATATTGTGGAATAGTATACCAAGGCCATAATAGCTATAAACCCTATTCACATCAGAAAACATTTTTACTCTGTAACCTATTGTCTTCAATATTCCCATGTTCGTCCCTTAATTACCATAATGTCAAAGCTCCGATATCTCGAGTTATCTCGAATGCAAAACAGACATTGTCTCACAACAAACGCTCACATAATGCACGTACATTAGTAGGGCTATAGACACACTCATTGGTTTTTATGTAGCGATTCGCGCCGTGGTACGGCGTGGGTTGTAATTGGTGTTAAGGCGACACAGATTGTCACCAATTCACCTAAGTATTTCCGTTCTTGAGATTTAATACAAATATATGTAAACACGGAGTAGAAAATAATACATTCAGTATTAAAGGTTTTAAGGTATGATTTTACTAATGTGATAGACTAGCTTTTGACCGCGGCTCCGCTATGGTCTAATCTACCCCTATAATAAATTTCATCGAAATCGGTTCAGTGGTTTAGGCGTGAAAGCGTAACATACAGGCAGACAGACAAAGTTACTCTCGCATTTATAATATTAGTATGGATTGCGGCATGTTAGGTCTTTCATGTTAGCTTTCTTAAACTCAAATCGTACAAATTAATAAGATATGTTTCATTTAAGAATGAATCAACTTAAGTGTAAATAACCCAATGTGATCAGTTTCAACAGAGAATTTCCTATTTCAGAACTATGATGATAATAGTGAAACTGTTAGGTACCTACCTAGTCTACCTACTGATCTGATTCATCATAAGGAGAATCAAAGTTTCGAATTAAAATTTATCAATCCAGACTTCCTCCATTAATTAAGCAATGTTGTCTCTGATTATCTACCTCATAAAAGTTACAGTAACATAGACAATGACCGAGTTGTTCTGAAAAAACGTAGAAAAATTGTGAATGAGAGCTTAGAAAGACTTCTTGAAGTATTAAATCTAATGCGTTCGATATTTACTTTCTTTATAGCACACTTAAATTGAACCTAATAGATACCGTGTTAGCTTGACTATGAATACAACGAAAGATAGCGGACCCGTGTCCCCAAATTAAATTTATCACTGACACGTGATGTGATAACGCAAGTGAATAAGTAGTCATAAATCAATCAAGAAAGCTGAATTAATCATTATTCAAAACAGCTCATTTATATTTATGTTATTTTAGTGTTGTTAGATTTAATAAGAAGGTTGTTAATTTATGGATAGGTAGCACTTTTTGTTTTTAGGTGTTATCTTCTTCTTTTTCTATTATCTCTATGCGTTCCTGTAAAACTTACTTGTTATTTAAAGAATATACATTATATATATATACAATAATACTAGCTTTTACCCGCGGCTCCGCCCGCGTGGATGTCCGTTATCGCGACCATAGCCCTTTTATATAGCTCCTTTCTCAAGGTCTAATCTACCCCTATACCAAATTTCATCAAAATCGGTTCGGTGGTTTAGGCGTGAAAGCGTAACATACATACAGACAGACAGACAGACAGACAGACAGAGTTACTTTCGCATTTATAATATTAGTATGGATATGGATTCCTCACCTTACCACTTTATATTATGTAATTTGACCTATTGAAGGAATTTTTACAGCCTTAAGTATGCTAACTATACAAATCAAATACATAGGGAAAAAGAATCTTCTCGGGCGGGACTCGAACCCGCAGTCTTTCCCTTAGGTACAGGGGGAATGCCTGACCAATTCGGCTACCGAGACACGCCCGATATGATTCAAATTTCCCATCTTATACGTCTTTAAGGCGACGTGGCGTCATCTACCGATTTTCTTACGAACTATCGGAATCAATGAATGATGTTACAATCACTTTTAAACATTGATTTTTGATAACTGCGACCAAACAATTGAAGGAATTTTTACAGCATTAAGTATGCTAACTATACAAATCAAATACATAGGGACGTATAAGATGGGAAATTTGAATCATATCGGGCGTGTCTCGGTAGCCGAATTGTTCAGGCATTCCCCCTGTAAGGGAAAGACTGCGGGTTCGAGTCCCACCCGAGAAGATTCTTTTTCCCTATGTATTTAATTTGACCTAATCTATTAGCGCTTCTAATTATATACTATTTATACCTATATGTACCTAAGTATTGTTCTTAGATCATACTTATTACAATCTTAATACTTATTGTTATGAAGCGTCAGCAGCTTAGTGGTTAAGGCCTTACGATCGAGAGGTCCCGGATTCAAATCCTGGCCAATACACTATTGACGTGGACCCACTACTAGCACAAGCAATTTAGCTTAGTTGGAGGGGTTAGAGGGAATATTAGTAATTTAGGTTTCTAATATTCTTATTATACAAATACTTCTGCTCTTAGAATGTTTCAATATATAAAAAGGATTATACTCTTTTGTTTAAGATATCTTAGATTCCAGATATTTATTGGAAACGAACCAAATATACTTAATTCATTTCTAGTAAATCCATACAAATATTATAAATGCGAAAATAACTCTGTCTGTCTGTCTGTATGTTACGCTCTCACGCCTAAACCACAACCGATTTTGATGTAATTTGGTATAAGGGTAGATTAGACCATGAGAAAGGACATAGGCTATGTTTGGTCGCGATAACCGACATCCACGCGGGCGAAGCCGCAAGCAAAAGCTACTATATTGAAACCAGGAATTTTGAAAGCAGACAGATTGTCACCACAAGTGGGTCAATAATATCATAATTGGACAGTTATCAGTAAATTAATTACGAGGCCGAGGAGGTTAACATTATCGACATTATCAACTCAGTATGTGTACTCGAAGTTCACAAAATATTTAGCACAGTGCATTTATCAATTAAAATTATGAACAACTGATTTCTTTTTACTTTTAAACTCTCGCGTTCCATTATAAATATTATAACAATAACAGGAATTAACGCGATCTGGGTGGTGGTGTAACCTGGTCGAAACGTCACGCAAATCAAAGGTACGTATGTACCTATACCATGATCGCGTTAATTCCCGTTATTGTTATTGTATGATTTCTTTTTACCAGAAATTGAACGCCAAGAATGGATTTTTGCCCTTTTAAACGTCTACTTAGAGAAAACGGTTAGAACCGGTAATGAAAAAAATACCTTTGAAGTGTACACGATTGCAAGTATTCCTTTATGTGACCCGAATACAAACAAAACAAAAGAAACAAGAGTTGTATCAAAAGAAAAATCTTCAAGGCAATTGAACTGAAGAAAGTACGTTACTTACAGAGAACCTCAAATTCACTAAATGGTCAACAATGGAGCCAAATATTTATTATCAGTTATACATATATATATTAATGCAGGCTAAAGCCTCCCAACATTAGGAGAGGCCTATGTCCAGCAGTGGACTACGATAGACTAATTAATTTATTTAATATAATAATATCTGGTTTGACTTTTGCTTGAGCTTTGCTCGGTATTTTTTTTTTAATTTTCTAAAAATGAATCCTAGCTAGATCGATTTATCGCCCCCGAAACCCCCTGTATACTAAATTTCATGAAAATCGTTGGAGCTGATTCCGAGATTCCAATCATATAAATACAAGAATTGCTCATTTAAAGGTATAAGATTTATAGACAGACTGAAAAAATGAGTGAATCGTGAAATCTATGCAAATAAATAAATTTTAAGTACCTACTTACTTGATACTTATTATTTCAGAAAGGTATTATTTCCATCTACAAATATAATATAAGAATAATAACAAGAAAATATAAGAATGGTGGATAAAGAAATAAACTAACAGAAACCCTTTAAAATGCATATAAGTAGTAACATTCGATGTTTTTTACACTGGTTGTTCAGTAGGTACATTATTACCGGGATTGCACTAATTAGTTACCGAACAATATTGACGCCCATCGCTTTTAACCAGCACGCAGTGAAACTCATTCATCATTAAAAAGACATTACCAAAATAAAAATAAAAACAACTAATAGCTCTCACAAAAAGTGCAATCAATCTAATTATGAAACGAATAAAGAAAAATATAATATGGCTTCATCGTATATTTCGAAAACATCCAATAATTATATATCTGTCAAAGGTCAACAGAAATTAGGGTCATAATCCACAATGGTAATGGTTGTAAGCCCAATAATATAAAGTCTGACGTCCACTGCAAACTCATTTACCTTAAACTCGTATTCGAAAACATAATTGTATAATTCAATCTTCAAAAGTTCAGGAACTTGTTATCTCTAAAAACCTTAAAATTGTACCTACACTATACCTGTCAGATAACAGCATGATTAGTTAAAAAATTAAGTGTATTGAATTTTAAACCCACACACGGTAGAAACAATACGAGCTCGAAGGCTCGAGCCAAGCGGCTTGAAACTTCATTTCTTTGTCGCACGGCGCGATGGTACTCGTACAGTTTGCTAACCTGTTTAATGGATGATAAGCTCTGGCGGATGCTTTTTTTTTAAGAATATTAGCAACCGAAATTACTAATATTTCCTTTAACCCCTCTAACTAAGCTTGCTTGTGCAAGGAGTGGGTTCACGTCGGTAGCGTAATGGCCATGATTCGAACCCGGGACCTCTCGATCGTAAGGCCGACTCCTTACCCACAGTTCTTCTTTCTTCGTGAGGTTGAAAGCTAATAATAATAATTAAAACGGAGAAGGAAAAAAAATATCCTGAGTTTCGAAGTGCATGCTTAGAACGTATTAAAAGAATAAGAGAATTCTATGCAATTATCATTAAACTTATATAGGTATGAGCCATTACTGATGATGAAATACCTACATAAATATTGTTGTGTTGTTTTTTGATTATAAGATAAAAGTAGAAACATAAAATTGCTTTATGACAGGATCAAACTAATTCCTCCTACATTTTAATTACAAAATTAAATCACTAGGTTTTGCCCGCGGCTCCGCTGGAGTAGATGTCGGTTATCGCGACCAAACATACCTTATGTGTTAATCCATAGTGCTCCCAATTCTGTTGTTACATCTCTAAACATAAATTTCTCTAAAAAAATCTAATTGCAACTCTTTCTTTCATGATCAGATAAAAAAGAAGACAGATGATTTTATTTAAGTTATGACCTGTTAAATTAAGACAGCGCCTTGATGGTGCGTAGTAAGTTAAGTCGCATGTTCGTAGATGTCGACTAAAATTGAAGGATACCGTCAAGGCGCCGACTTAATTTGACAGGTGTTCACTAAAATAAATCATCTGTCCTTTTCTATCTGATAATGAAAGAAACAGATGCAATTAGAAAATTTTAGAGAATTTTAAGTTTAGAGATGTAACAACAGAATTAGCAGCAGTGTCAGCTAACTCGATGCCAAATTTTATTAAAATCACTCCAGCTGTTTAGATGTGACAGAGTAACAAACATCCATCCATCCATCCATCCATCTATCCATCCATTAATTATTACAAACTTTTGCGTTTATAATATTAGTAGGATTACAAATTAAAGCCTAATACGCAGTGGACGTCGAGTATTACCAAAGGTACTCGGGCCAAAAATGTGAGCTTTCACATTTCAAACCATTAATACTGTGTTTGGATGATTTGTTATGAGATTACAACAATGCTTAATGAAATTTTATATTGTAATAATGCGCTGTGAATGAATAGGAATGAACAACAAAAGCCCATCTGTAGCTATTACATCATATTTTAATGTATTTTATGATGTATCTAATAATCGTAATGGTCTTATTCAGACTGTTTTATAAGCCATAGTTTTGTACGAAAATATATATTTAGTTCAGAGAGAGGATATTATCCGGGTTGCATATAAACTACTTTTATCCCCAGAATAAGCCATAAACTCATTGATACTAAAGAATGCACCCCCAGCTTACCATCAGGTGAGGTGCAGCCAATTCGACGTCTAAAAATAAAAAAGATCTTATTTATCACGGACATAGTTGCGCGTCATAGCTAGTGTAACACAAATATTATTCGAATTCGCTCTACATTTAACATCAGCCACAAATACCAAACATATTGTTAATCACTTACCACAGTGTCAAAATTGACAGTATTGACAGTTAGGTATTTAATTTCGACCAGTATTTCATAAATTGAATAGCTCCTGTTTTAAGTGCTTTTGTCGCACAATCATAATAAATGAAATATGTACAATAATGCTTTAAGCTATTTTGGATGGATTCTAAATGTTTTCGACCTATTTTGAATGGAATCTTTTGCAATTTTACCTACCTGTTTGTTGACATTTAGTGTGTTCTCTTGCTCTTCAATTTTTTAGTTGCTCAGAACCTCGTCTTTAAACGCTTGCATGTGAGTTTGGCTTGGATCCTGAAGATTTTGGTAGGACCCGTTTATTTACACTTCGTTTGACCCATTTGTACTCGAAATAACACCTAAAAATGTTTTTAAGTTAAACGGTTACCATTTTTTTTTTTATGCATTAGGGAGGCAAACGAGCAGACGGATCGCCTGATGGTAAGCGATTACCACCGCCCATGGACACCCGCAACAACAGAGGAGTCACAAGTGCGTTGCCTTCCTTTTAAAAGAGAGTACGCTCTTTTCTTGAAGGTTTGAAGGTCGTAATGGTTCGGAAATACCGCTGGTGGCAGTTCATTCCACAGTTTAGTTGTGCGAGGCAGAAAGTTTCTCGAGAAACGCACCATACCTATTATCAGATACCAAATCCATACTAATATTATAAATGCGAAAGTAACTCTGTCTGTCTGTCTGTATGTTACGCTTTCACACCTAAACCACTGAACCGATTTTAATTAAATTTGGTGTAGGGGTAGATTAGACCATAAGAAAGGACATAGGCTATGTTTGGTCGTGATAACCGACATCCACGCGGGCGGAGCCGCGGGCAAAAGCTAGTATCTGATAAATCAATGAACAAGCGGTACAATTTTAATTATTATTAGATTTTAACAAGCAGGCCAAACTAAAAAAAAAACCGTATAAAAACATGAATCTTATTCATTCTTATTTGAGTATTTCCACTTATAATTCCATAAAGCAACTTTAATTTGAAAAAAAACCACTTATAAAATTTATTATTGAACATTTATCATCATCCAGTGTAATTAATTAATAAGAAGTGATGATTATTCACTGGAAGCTTGAGTCTACAGTTAACCTAGTTACCGATTGTGTACGTCATAACAAATGACATACGGAACATCGTCACTCGTAACAGGACACGATCCCAGCTAACGTAACATATTGTTGGCTTCAAGATACATAATTGATATATTGCTGGTACAATTGACGTAGTTAATCAATAAGAACATATATTATGTAAACATGTTCATATTGAAATTCGATATGAATATATTTACATAATATGATATAGTAGAGGGAACTATAAATCAAGTTATTTACAAAGAAACGTCGAAGTTAAATATTTTCTGCATTCTTGCGCTTAGTGTTTTTGAAAATGGAATTGAAGAATTTCTCATGAATTTGGTCAGTTAGGGGATGTTGGTGTTTAAATTTTATAATTTTAATAATATTGAGACTTCAACAAGACCTGAAGGCCTATTTCTTAACAAAATTTAGTCCCAACCTAATCTAAATGTCAAAAATAATCACGATGTCAATAGATAATCTTGGAGCTTCTATTACGAGGGTATATAATTGGGTTTCAGATAACTAGGATCTGTGGTTACCGTATTTTAAGCATTTAGCGCAAGTAATCATATTTTTTCAACTCCTTTCTGGAATCTGTTGGCTGATTATTCTTCGTCGAAGCTCAGAGCTGGGACTGAATGTTCCGTCTACAGAACTAACTGCCTCAATGACTCTAAACCACACCGATACTCAGTATTGAAAGGTATTCGCACGGTACAGCCATTCATAAGCCCGATCATTCCAATGCATTTTCAACAAAATCATAAAGAAAATTAATAGCTTTCACCTTTAAGCACCGCTATTAAGCGTATATCGCTGTGATCGTCAGATTTCAATTAAGGTAATGCTTTTATTTAATGATAAAGTTCTCACTATTGTTCCTTTAAATTCTATAGATAACCTTTAATCTTTTACAAGGTAATAGTTGGAATTATATTATACTTAGGTAAGCTTATTGATTTTCCAGCGATCATAGTCGTCTTTTCTCGTTCTTTCGATTTGGCTTCATACGGTTTTTATAGAAGCAACTGCAACTGACCTTCCAGGGATTGCGCCAGAGCTTCGTCTGTCAATCAGCGGATGAATTTATCTTAGTTTTAAACCATTACCTAAAAAAACCTTCAATATAACCTTTTGCATTGGTACTTGTAATGACTCGTAATACAATATATCAATTAAGATACATAGCGGTTCGTAGACCGCCCTCTTATCAAAGCTATTTCAATGACAATTGGATCATTAACCTAGAATGTAGTTACAAGTGATCCTACTTATATCAAAATGTATAATGCCTTTTTGGGGCCACAGGCGAACACAGTTCCGATAAATTAATTATAAAGCCCTTGGTACAGACGTAATGGGAGAAGGGCTTAGTGCTAGTACCATTCAAATAATTGTTCACTTTAGAAATGTAGGCATATATATAAATAGAAGATCCAGAACATTAAAGTTAAAAAAAATTGTTAACATACTTAAAAAACTGACTTATATTACTAAAATACTTAACTTTCACTCAAAAAAAAAAGATTATCGCTATCATTTTAGATCCAATTTGTAGTCAGTATACAAAAACTTTTATGTATCGTTTGCGAAAATATTTGTAGAGAAAATATAATGGCTCCACGCCATATACTTTGTGTGTGAGTTAATGTATTATCATGCTTATACTGGAAAACAACGTGTTGTTCTCATTGCAAACACAGTCATCGTTATCTCGAAAGTTCCCTTTTCGTTTTCCTTCCTCTGAATAGTGCACAAATTAGACCGGTGTCCAACCTCCTTCAACTCCTTGATGGATTGGCCTTCAAGACTTTTGTTCTCCTCATGATAATTAATTTAGACCATTCCGTTATTTGAGTTCCATTCACAGAATGACAGAATAGTCCCGTATCTTAGATGTTAGGGTTGAACAATGCGTTAATAGCGAGATTATGCGAATTGTGTTGTATTATAAACGTTTCGTCATTGTTTTCTTGAAAGGGTGGTTGTTGGTATTCTTGGTTACCCTCAGGTTTTATTAAAGCGGAGGAATTAATTGCTAACTTTGCGCGATGTTTAGATCGCTGAGGTGTATTCATGTTATGAACCTACTCTTCATTGTTAAGTGTACACTTGTGTCGGATATAGAGGAGAATATTCGTCAAAGGACGGCATAAAGGAAAACTGTGTAGGTATAGCATACCATTAAATATCAGTATCGATTTATCCTTTTTAGTGATAAATATCACATTGCAGTTATGCCGTATTAGTTCTAAGTGGTAATAATTTCTTAACTCGAATCAATCGTACAAATATCATCCAATATACAATTATTGCATCTTAAATTCAAACAAAATTTTATTACGAATTCTCCTGCTTTATTTTACTTTCAACGTATTAATTTGCTTGTAATTGATCTTTTAATTTATCAAACGGAATCTAAATGTTATTATCAACTACTGTTACAACTGAAGATTACTAAATTATTTGAAAGTAATTACTATTGAACTAAATAATTTATCGAAACTCCTGTATGATTTATCATCATTGATCTTTATTATGACTAATATATTAGAAACAATACTTATCAAATGTTGAATTTATTAGCGCTCGTGGTAATGAAAGCTCATTATGAAGTCGTATTATTTTAGCTGTAGGCAAACATTTACAGAATAAAGCTTTCTAAATTAGAGTAATTAATATGCCAATAAGATAATTTTACAAACGAGGTGTGTTATCAATTTCCAGAAAATAATTGTGATATACATATATTACCGTACAATAATACTAGGTAATAACTATTCATTAGAAATTATTAATGAAAATGGAGCATAAATACTTTTTTATACCATTTAGGTGGTAGACAAGCATACGAACCACCTGATGGAAAGTGGGAATCTGGTTATCATGGCCTGTCGACGTATTTATTAAGACTCCATTAATCGTCATAATTTCAACGTTAATCCTGATTGGTTTCAAAGTTTGAACTCTAATGCCCAGCCACCGCTGTTACACGGTTTTGTCTACCGTTTGATTCCCTATCGTCGAGGAAAAACTGCACCAGAAAATCGTCCCTTAATCAACAGATCAATATATTCGGGACATAATTATGTCAAGCTAAGTCGAACAGGTTTTTTTTTATCGTGCCAGAAATCCCCACGAATACCACCCTCACCGGATCCCCGGTGGAGGTAGTTATGTCGGACTCGAACCGACTAAAACGCACGCCGTATTTGGGTCTTTGGTTGCCAGAGATGAGAATGCAGGAAACATATCTCTCGCACCCCGGCAGACCCAGGACTATCTCTTTCGAGACGGCCCCCTTCGGGTTGTGGGGACCATAGTGTCCCCATCTAGACCCGCGTTTGGGGAGGCGCACTTTGCGCGCCGCCGCGGCCTGGTTCTGCTTGGGTGACAGGCGGCTCCACCGATCACCCCCAGGGCCCGCAAAGTCTAACCGGTTTGGCTTGACACATACACAAATATCTTGGTGGGTTGCCATACACCTCAACTTTCCTATCTTACCCGGCAACGGAGATAATGGAACAAGGCTCTTTATAATGGGCATCGTGTAATAAAGTGAATAGTTAGTAACAGTAGCTTGTATGTGGTACTTCAGAAGGTATATTGACACATTTGACACGTTCTAAAATACACAGTAAATCTACCTAGCTTGAAAAGCTTGAAATTAATTACAAAGTATTACCACAGTACACAGACTATTCTACAGTTACAGTGTATTTGAGCCCTAAATATACTTAAATAACAGTTGTTTTCTTACGGGATCTGGTTGAGTAATTTTAGCCAGCCATTTTTAACCGACTTCAAAAAAAGAGGAGGTTCTCAATTCGTCTGCATGTTTTTTTTTGATAATATCCATATCATACTCACACTCCCATGATTTAAAGCTGACAAAAACTCTTGAAGATGCTCAGAACTTTTACTTAGATTTTTAGTTATAATTACCACTACGTATTATGAGCTAGCTGTTTTAGCTCGATGTCCGTTTTTGGTCCTTACGGGTAACATCTTATTATTAGGTATACTATTTACTGAGCCATTTGAACTTACTAAGTCTTTGTACAATGTCTTGTCTTGTGTCTTTGTGTCAAAGCCCCAGCGGCAAATCGCCCACGAAGGTACATACTCTTGACTGATTACTCTTAGTGAGAATCACATGTTCACCTATAATAAACACCTTTATAATGAATCAACGCTTCCCACGTGCTCATTTGTTCATAGAAACACCCAACATAAACATCTATTAAATAGACACAGGAAAGGTTCAATAAACGTCTATATTTTGTGTAATTTGGGCGCACAATAAATATTTATTGGAAGATTGAGAATTACAAATAGGACTATAATAGCTTTCGCTAATTTATTATTATAAAAAAAGTTAGCTATGACATAACAAATCATATTGAATTCCTTCAATCTGATTTGTTATGTCATAGCTAACTTTTGGAAACGTTTTGAGTAGGTACCCATAGATTTAGTTTGGATAAAAAGGTCCAGTGGATCATATTTATAGATGAGGTCAAATTTTAAGGGTCCAGTGGGTGATGCAGCCTCCGACCGATTTCGGCCATGGCGACCACTTTGACTCCTAGTCGGCTCGGCGCTGATGCGCTCGAAGATGGCTAGCATAGCCGATCTTCGCGGTGAACTCTCGTGTGCACTGCGGGCATGTGAGAACACCACTTACATAATGGTATTGAATGGCAGCGGGTGAGCGGACTTTCAGCTCATCGCGTTTAGCGTCGAGGTCTGCCTTTCGCTGTTCCTCGAAATCGCTTACTCGTCTTTGCACCACCCTGCGCCATTCTGGACGTTGCGCTGCCAAACCTTCCCATTGAGACGGTTCAGATCGTTCGGTTTTAGATCTGTTGATAATATTTAATAATATAGGGAAGGCACCCAGCCAGATAGACCGATGACTTTAAATAGGAGCTGGGATAGACTGGATATGGAAAGTTGTGGAATAGTAACTATAGCGCACTAATGTATCCAATATTCAATTTCAAAGCCTATGTCCAGCTTTTAAAATTGAATTTGATTCTAGGGCACCCATATAATTTCAGAGAACGCTATACTCGTATTTCTATTATTGATACTAAATATAGGCAACAGTGACTTTACTAATGGAATATGTACACCACTCCGTCATTTGTACAAGTATGTTTAAAGTAGCAAGTGTTAACATGTGACTCTATGACCCTAACTTGCAAAACGTAGGTGTGATACAAGTTTACCTTTTAGCTTAAGTACGTACAAGTAAAATATTATTTTATGATGGTACTATTGACTGTTGCAATATACGTACATAAATATATAAACAATACATACAAGACAATCCGCTTAGTAAGTACACCTACGAGTATATCCAACCACTCCAGATTTCGATTGGAAGCTGAATGTTCACTGAACCAAATACCACATTCCCAGAAGGGATGGATGCGCAGACTATTCGTAATTGGAAACAAGTAGAGAACATTGCCATAGGTTGATATAATCCATACTAATATTATAAGTGCGAAAGTAACTCTGTCTGTCTGTATGTTACGTTTTCACGCCTAAACTACTGAACCGATTTTGATGAAATTTGGTATAGGGGTAGAATAGGCTGCGAGAAAGGACATGGGCTATGTTTGGTCGCGATAACCGACATCCATGCGGGCAAAAGCTAGTAAGATATAATCTTGAAATAATATCAATCATCAATCAGCAGGGTGAATTTTACTATAAAAAAATTACGTGCTTTATTGTAAAATATAAATTCACTTAACATTTCTATTTCAAGCACTGAGGAAAACATTGTCATAAAATGTGCCATTGCAGGTATCGCACAAAATTTAGCTAGGCGTTTATCACAAGAATCAAGAGAAGCATTCTTGTTTATTAGAATGAACGCTCACAGTTTTAAATGCGCAACCGTTTGAAACTTTATACAAGCTTATTTCTTTTTATTTGCTGCCAGCTACTCCTCGTGATATAACCGTAGAAGTCCTTTGTCTGTTATATAAAGCAAGTTAGACTTGAGTTTAATTCGTAGCACAGTTAAACGTGTATGAGTTTTATTTGACATGAACAAATTGCGGAAAGTCACATTTAGAGTTATATTGCTTCGTAAAAATGTCTCCATTTTTCGGGAAGTGCCTCAAGAAGCAGCATTGAAATGACTAATATTTTCTCATTAAGAACTTGTTAGGATGTACCAAAAGTTTATAAATGATGCTCGCATTAAAATTTCTTATTAGTTTTTTTTTGTTTTTATTAACTGCTTCATGAACAGTTAATATTTCAGTGAAAACTAAATGTTAGCTATCATAAAGTCATAAAATTTATTCTGTAAATCAACACTAATAGAATTTTACAATAAACATACTTACCAGAGTCCTCGAAGCATGCATCCATAAGGTATTTTAGTCACCTATCTACATCAATAGTTTCATCCTTATCCATTTGAAACACTGTAAGCTTCTAGGACAAATAATAATGATTTCGGAATGTAAAGCAGTGCTTGAAAGAAAATAATTTTATAATTTTCTCAATTTTGCTCAAAAAGATGCAGCGAATATTTTCATTGAAAACAATTTTTTTACAAAGACACACACACCTTATACCTATACTAAGATACACTCACTCATACGAATAGCTTGTGAATTTCTAATATTAAAACTTCATTATTATTATTTATTGTTTAACAGCATGTATTATAGCTTAAGTTTAGCATGTACAGTCAACGCCATAAGTTGATGAACACTAAAATATTTTACTAATCTTTTTTATATTGGAATGCATCTGTCTATAGTAAATGTAGTGTTATGATTCCCAGAAGACAAACTTAATTTACATATTCAATGTTTTTTTTTTCACAATTTTATGTAAGGTTTTGGGGCCACAGTGTTCAATAAATTAGAATTTGTTAAGCTACTTTTGTAGTTGACTGTACTTAGTTTAGGCCAATATGATTTTGATATGTAATGTTAAATGTAATTCAACATTACATATCAAAATTATATTGGCTTTATTGGAACAGATGCGAGACAGCTCCAACACAAGTATCTACATAACTAAATGGGGCTGCCTCAGATTTATAGATGTAAGATAATTACTGGACAATGAAATAAATACTTACTTACTTAATTTCAAGTAGTTCAGACGTAAACGATAAAGTAAAACATAAATATAAAAGCTTTTAATGAAAGTATTTTACAAGGTCCGATCGACGGCTGTGGCGTAAATTCGGCCTATGTCCAACAGCAGACTGCGATAGTGACTGATTGATTGATTGAATCGTAATCTCGTCAGCAACAAAACGATATCTATGCAATCAATGATGTAAAGCTCTCAATTTTACGAATAAAAAAGAAAAAGTAAACCTTTTACTTTTTTCTTTTCAAATCAATTATGTCAATGTCTCGCTACATTTTAATTTATCTTAAGAGTATTGAATACTTTTAACTTTCCAATTACTTTCAAATGAAAGTAAATTGATTATAATAAATAATAATAATTAAATTGTTTATTAAAGTAACACAGACTCATTTTCTTTTTAGGTTAGTAACAATTTTCTTAATCTATATTAGTAGTATTAAATAAAATAAATATTTCACAACACTCCACACAACGCCATCCAGACCCATAGCAAGCTTTTATAGCCTGTGTTATGGAATCCAGAATGCTGACCAACATACTTATAATAAACATACTTAATAACTATGTATATTGTCAATCACCAGTGCAGGCTCAACAGAGATGTGGAGAGCCTGCAGCAGTGATTGACATATATTATGTACAGTCGAGTCTACTGGCTATACAGGCCAGGATGCTGTTGGGGCTGACCCGCACACGGCGCACCAGGGACGCACATCGTTTTCGCATGAGCGTATAAAAGCAGTCGATACGTGCCTCTGCAAACATCCCTGATGCGCCGCAATACCGAGGCAGCCCCATCAACACCCGGAACAATTTCGGATTATGTCTTAGTCAAGTTTGCCTCCAATTTTATATAGTTTTTCGGAACTTGGCAGCATTATAAGCAGGCAAATATGGAATATTGTTATTATTCCCCTTCTTTCTAAAATTTTGCAGTAAAATCAATCGAAGCCAAAGCTTTTGCCAAGTCTCTTTATTTGTCATGTTTTTCATGTAAAGTAACAAATTAATTGGCAGAATATGCATCTGCAGTTCGATTTAAAATTCTTTATTTAATTTATATAAATTTTCGATCTAAAAATACAGATAAAATTAAATATAACATTTTTATTACTAGTATGACTAGAAATTAACGTAGATAATCTTGGATACATTAATGTATATCGTGAAACGTGAAAGTTAACTTTTATCACAGAATAGCTAATAGTACTAGCGTACTTTTATACTGAATTCGTCGTAAA
Source organism: Eilema sororculum (assembly GCA_914829495.1). Lineage (NCBI taxonomy): Eukaryota > Metazoa > Arthropoda > Insecta > Lepidoptera > Erebidae > Eilema > Eilema sororculum. The sequence goes on from OU618547.1 coordinate 8,150,944, forward strand.
CTTAGCTGACCCTTAAGCAGGGGGTAATAAATGTTTAGTAATTGGTGTACACCCTGTCATGCCATAGTTCCCAGGCAGTACACGTATATCTAAGTAATTGGCTATTCAAAACATTGTACCATTAAGATTTTACTATCGCTGATTCGATACATATTGATTATGTTACCTAATCAAATTAGATTCAGGTGGATTTAACTACTGTAGTTAAATATTAATGTACTTTAAGTACTTGAACACAGTTATTTGCTTTACTATATACTTAAACTACAGGTTAGTTACTTTATACTTATGTAATACGCCTTTAGTCTTTTGCGCAAATGTCAGAAGGTGAGAGCTGAGAGTAATTAGCTGCCAGCCCCCATGACAAGTAGCACAATATTTGTAGAATAGAATAAAATATATTGATCAATGACTGGGATTAAAATATATTTACGACTGGCATCAAATTTATTGCTTATTTTAATGTATCCACTAACGTTGTGCCACTGGTCTAGAGGGGGCAGTTCAACACGAACTATCAGCTAAAACGTGCATCTACATACGGGTAGCTCAAATTCAAAATTAAAAGCAGTAGTGGGTATTTATTACTGCACAAGCCGAGGTAGATTTCAACAGAGAACGAAACTTAATTTCACTTGCAAAGCATACGTATTCCTTTCTAGTGCAGTTGTGTGTTACCATGCAAGAATACGTACGTACCGATTCAAATTCATACAAAATTTATGCGGTTCTGATCAAGTTTGACTACTTATTTTTTAAAGAATATTTTTGTGTTACTAATATTCGAAAGTAAGAAAGAAATTATATATATACTAAAACCTTCGAATACATAGGGAAAAAGAATCTTCTCGGGCGGGACTCGAACCCGCAGTCTTTCCCTTATATGGCGTAATGCCTTGACCAATTCGGCTACCGAGACACGCCCGATGTGATTCAAACTTCCCATCTTATACGTCTTTAAGGCGACGGTGGGGTCATCTACCCATTTTCTTACAAACTATCGGAATCAATGAATGATATAACAATCATTTTTAAACATTGATTTTTGATAACTCCGCCCATTTTGATAACTTTCCCTATGTATTCGATTTGTATAGTTAGCATACTTAATGCACTAATTCATACTAACAACTTCTATTTGATACAATTGATTTATTCCTGCTAATTTCTCCAGCTAGACTATATTGCATGTGTTAGGAGTGGATTCATTTTGATTGTACCTACTATCGAAATGAATCCACTGAACCTGGGATCTCTCGATCGTAACGCCGACTTCTTAACCACTAATCTACCCAATAATTAATCGTGTTTATTACTGAAGACGTAACAAGGCTCACAACCTGTCCTTAGATCATTGTCGGGTGGGTGTGATGATAGTTTTACTCTTTATAATGATTGGTAGAACTACTGCGACAAAAGAAAAAGCATTAAATATAACGTAAATGACATTCAATATTATCATTAGTAGAAACTGCCGATTTAGCTCAATGTTTTTAATTAAATTTAACTGTGCCCTAATGTCCTTGTTAATTAAACACTCTGATATATCGGACGCTAGCTGACAAAAGCATTTCAGCTTTATTGCTCAAGTTGCTCTAACATTAAGGAACGCCCTTGCTATTAAGCTTAGTGATTTTACCTGAGGGACCTACGCACAAATACCTAGATAATTTTGAAGCCTCCACAATAACTGTTATATTGAATATCTTAGACGGCTATGTGAAACCGTGTACAACTGGCAGAAACTACTAATAATTAAAGTAAATTAAATAAGATAAAGTCGTTGCCAAATATAAATGTGAAAATCTTCATCTTGAATATTCGAAAGTCTTCTACAAACTTTATTGAGTGATTAATTTATTACATTACAATTATAGTAGGTACATTTTGTGACTTGATATTTTAGATTTAGACGATAAAATAAGGTAACTTTTTCAATTCATCAGTTAATCTGCATGCCCCAATCCAGATTAACTGATAATTTTCGACGAGGTTCGATTCCCACTCAGTGCAAATATTTGTATGCATGAATATGGCTATTTGCATTGGTCTGGGTGTTTCTATGTATAATATGTATGTATTTACAAAAAAAGTATATAAGTATGTTTATCCGCATTCTAGATTCCATAACACAAGCTATAAAAGCTTACCATGGGTCTAGATAGCGTTGTGTAGAATGTTGTGGAATATTTATTTATTTATTATTTTGATGTTTCGCCATAGCAAAAATAATTTGCGCTTCCCACATCCCATTTGGTTACTCTGCAAATAATATTGGTAACTCCAGTTTTCCAATAGCGACGTTAAGTATCTATCCCTCCCTCATTTCAAGTCCTTCAATCCAGCTTTGTATGGTACACAAGACCGTCACGACACACACTAAATTTCTTTATTGAATAATTGTACCTGCATTTTAATTTCTTGTTAAATTAGTGCAGTGATGACACTCTAATAAATCAATCGCAGTACCAAACTACGAATGCTATAAATTTCACGAAACTAGTCCATAGCGTTTCCAATATTCCTATCAATTAAGGTTCTCTTCACTTGGCCTTTCAAATACGATTTGAATTGCAAATACACACTTTTTCTTCTCGCTCAATGTACGTCTAAATGGATCTAATTGGAAATTCAGCTCCTTCTAACTCGTCCAACCTTAATCCCCGAAATGGTGCTTTTGACACCGTTTTTATGCCTGGAACATAAAATCCAGTTACCCAAATTTGTCATTCAAGCTTACTCTCATTTCATGCCGCGTAGTAATGATAAACAAATAAAAAATATTGTCTGACATATTATGATATCGGGATAATATCGTGTAATAATATTTAATTAATTTTATTCAATGTGCATTCAACTCTGTCTGTATGCATTCAACCGTGGACGCCAATGTTTACTAAATTGCATATTATTTTATTACCCATTTATAATTTGACACAAACATAGCTTATAAGTCAACCTCCAATGTACCTACTAGCAAATTATGGATGATTATCTGAAATAAATGAATTATTAAAGAAGTATTATGACAGCCTCTGTGGTGGCGTAGCGGTATTGAACGCGGCCGCTACGCAGGAGGCGCGGGTTCGATCCCCGCTCAATGGAATCAGACCAATGCAAGGATCAGACCAATACAAAAACATATATTCATGCATACATTTTTGTATGCATGGATATATATTTGCATTATATAATATGTATTTCTGATCTGATCGTCCCGGTTGCCATACAAGGATCTATGGTAGTTGGAGCCCTAAAAAGTTCAACAACTGGTGTAACTGCAATACTTTGATATCGTCTTTGGGTTGTGGATGTCAGATGGCGGTCGCTTCTCGGAAAATATCAAAGAACAACCAAATCCGCAGTTAGACGGGTAAAGACGACCCGAAACTCCAAGTAGAAGGCTTCAGATACGACTGGGATTAACGCTAGGATGAAGAAGAAGTATTATAACACACCACGACCCATAGCACCACGACCCACAGTGCGCGTGCGGATTTAGTCGGTTCGAGCCCGACATAACCTCCCCTTCCGGCTCCGGCAGGGGGGATTTCCGCACGAAAAAAAAATGTATTATAACAAAAGCTATACATATTAATAAATTCGAAATAATATTAGTACACTCTTTTAATGTTTGTTTATTTTATTATATGTTACAATAACGTAGAATTCCGTGAATTTTCGAAGGTCAGAATGTGTAGGTACTAGGTACTGCTACTTTTTACACTGGGCAAACATAATTTTTGTGGCTTGTTCATCCTTATTTTTTGTTGCGACCAACAGGACAAATATAATGAAGAAGATTTCTTTAACCTGACATAAAATTATGAAATCTGCCTAAAAGAGTATTGATTTAGAAACCTCACGTTATTGTTTCACAGATCATAATATAGGGTTGATCCAGATTATTTAAGCTGTAAGCTCTGTATGAAATACACAGAACCTTTTGAGCTTATTTTAATTGTGATAATCTTGTCCACAGATATCAATGGCTGCTGATACTACTTCTGTCTTCGTTATGCTCTGCTAACGATGGATTATTTGGATCGAAATTTCAAAGTGGTGAGTGAAAAGCATTTATTTTTAAAGTCAAATCCCAATTCGCACGCCTATTCACTTCTTGTAATTTTTTTTTTAAAGTATTCCTTAATTAACATGCCATACAAGAAAATATATAATTTTATTCTTTGTTCCCATTTTTTAGGATTTTACTAAAGAAATGTTTATCAAAAGATATTCCAAGTATTAAATTCGTTTACGCTAAAACAATAAGGCTTTGATTATTAGGTATATAGGTACGTACATAGTCACTATTATAGTACACTATCTGTGCCAAACTGTTGCTGATATTTTAAACATAAGCCCAATAAAACCAGATGACTACGCTCACTATATTTTACCCAAACCTGTTAAAAAACAAAACCAGTCTAAAACATTAACAATAACAAAATAAAGTTAATTCCACATGAACCGATTTCGGTTATAATAATATGATAGTTAATGCTAGCTTTAGTTGTTACCGTTTGAAAATTTGTTATGTTTTCACCTAGATGTAGCCAAAAACATGCTACATTGAGAACATTACATCCTAAGCAAATAGCATCATGTTATTCTTTAGGACTTGTAGGGATTTACCAAACAATGCCTAGGGTAATGTTTATAATAAATCCTTGAAATCATATTATAGATGAGTACATTAACGAACAAGGCACCTTGTTCTATAACATTACGCTATAACAATGTACACAACTAATATGTAGCTATTTAATCAGGGTTACGAAATGCGGGTTACCTTTGCCAAACGGGATGTAGCCAAATTTGAATAGTATGAATTGTAGATTTTTCTTTTTCTAATCTAGTCCCAGATGTACCAAATAGAGGTAAATTTGGACACCAAAGATCTTGATAGGACTGAAATAACTTAACGGTTAGTGTCCATTCAATCATTCTATCTAAGACTCACAAATAGTATAGTAGTAAAGTGTATAAAATAATATCTTTTTAATATAGAATATAGAAACTTTTTTTAAATATTTTGTCTATCAATTTGTCTCCCCTCGTTTGATTTTTCTTAAACTCCAGTGAACTGAGACAATAGTGTAATTGTGCTACAATAATTACACCACCCGCGCAAATGAGAGAGAAGCGTCTGTGGCTACAATTCCCAGAGAAGGAGGCTTCAATATTTTTGAGTAGTATACACTACTTTCCAATATTACCAGAGCCGAAGCTCTGTTAATATTGGTCAATTATACGATGATCAAGACGTTATATGATATTTAAAACCTTTTAAAAAATAAATAAATAATGAATTACTCAAATACTCATAATCATAATCATTTATTTTCATAACAAACATAGTTCGTGTCGAAATCCAAATTACTATCATAAATACGAGTACACACACACATAAGATAACACCGTGTCGAAAGTGAACGGACAGGTTTATATTTATCAATCAATTATTTATTAGAAATTACACAGAATAAGACCTAAATACATACATACATACATACATACATAAAATCACGCCTGTTTCCCATAGGGGTAGGCAGAGATCACGGATCTCCATTTGCTACGATCCTGACATACTACTCTCGCTTCATTCACTCTCATTACATTCTTCATGCATGCTCGTCGGTTTAGGGTACTCCTGACCTGCCCCTTTTCTAAAACTTCCCCGATTTGGTCCAGGTACCCTCCACACTCGCCTCGTACACCTGTTTCGTTAGTCTTCTTTCATTCATTCTCTCAAAATGACCGAACCATCTTAACATTCCTTTCTCAATTCTCGTCACTACATCTTCTATTAAGACCTAAATAATTAAGCGAAAATGTTGAAAGTGATCTCGGTTCAATAAATTGGTTATTTATTAGATGCTTAGTTTATAAAATTATATTATTTACATGAATTAACACAATTATTGTATAAGCATACTTTTGAACCGCCCGACTAGTTGCACCAAGTGCTGCCATTACAGGTTGGCGTTAGAATAATGATTAATGTTAACTTAATACATTATCCGCTAGATGTTCGAGAGGAGAGGTGTTCGAGCACATAATTAACACACAGCTCATGCGCCACCTAGAGGATCACTCCTTGCTTAGTGACCGGCAATACGGTTTCAGACCGAAACGGTCAACGGGTGATCTTCTGGCGTACATGACCCACCTTTGGGGTGAGGCTATGGAGAAGCACGGTGAGTCACTGGCAATTAGTCTTGACATCGCCAAAGCTTTCGATAGGGTATGGCACAAATCGCTTCTTTCCAAGCTATCAGCCTTCGGCCTGCCTCCTAGACTGTGTAACTGGGTTGCAAGCTTCCTGCAGGGGCGCCGTATTCGCGTCCTTTGTGATGGACGAGCTTCGGAGTTCTTGCAGGTAAATGCTGGCGTGCCGCAGGGTTCCGTTTTATCTCCCACTCTCTTTCTTCTGCATATCAATGACATGCTCTGTAACGGAAACATTCACTGCTATGCAGACGACAGCACCTTACACGGGAGTTATTACGCACATCCTGCGGCCAAGCAGTCTGATATCGCGGAAAAAAGGCAGCTTCTTGTCACTGAGCTGGACCGGATCCTGGACCACATTTCTCAATGGGGCGCTAGGAACCTGGTCGAGTTCAATGCCAAGAAGACCCAGGCATGTGCGTTTACAGCAAAAGTATCTCCTTTCCTTCCCCTTCCCACTCTTCAGAGCACACCACTGCCACTGCAGGATCACCTCACTATCCTCGGTATGGATGTTCGCTGCAAACTGAACAACAAAAACTATATCGAGAGTATCATCAAATCAGCCTCGCGTAAACTCGGAGTCCTGAACAGAGTGAGACGTTTTTTCACGCCGGAGCAGCGGTGTCTTCTATACAAGACCCAAATTCGTTCCTGCGTGGAATACTGCTCACATCTCTGGGACGGCTCCGCAAAGTACTTATTAGATGCTCTCGACAGGTTGCAGCGACGTGCGGTCCGCATTATTGGGGATCCTGAGGTCACGAACACCCTCGAGCCTTTGCAGATGCGTAGAGATGTTGCGTCTTTGGCAGTTTTCTACCGTCTCTACCATGGTGAATGTTCTGACGAGCTCTTCCAATTAGTCCCACCCTCCCCTTTCCTTCACAGGACGACACGTGCAGGGCTAAGATGTCATCCATTTACGGTGCAGAGTATACCTGCTAGAACCAAGCGTTTCAGTGATTCATTCCTATGCCGCACCACTAAGACCTGGAATTCCCTGCCAGCTCACGTGTTTCCTTCTTCCTACAGTCCCGGGTCCTTTAAGCGGGGCGTGAAAAGGCATCTAATGAGGCCGTCAAGCTGAGTGCCACCACTGTTAACATAGTAAATGTTTACGATGGTGACCCTCTTTCCGAGACTTTGCCTTTAGCTTAACATCAGGCGAGGTGAAGTCAAATTGACGTGTCCTGTGTAAAAAAAAAAAAAAAAAAAAATCAAGTAACGTATCACGTAACGCAAATTATATTTACCGAACACATCAATATAAATTAAACGTTTAAGTCTATATTACAATGTTCCTATTACCATTCTGCATCTTCACTAACTACGTCAATATTTTTTTTTTAAAGGACACGTCAATTTAACCTCACCTCGCCTGATGGCAAGCTAAAGGCAAAGTCTCGGAAAGAGGTCACCATCGTAAACATGTATCATGTTATCTTGACTTGACGGCCTCATCAGATGTCTTTTCACGCCCCGCTTAAAGGACTCGGGACTATAGGAAGAAGGAAACACGTGAGCTGGCAGGGAGTTCCAGGTCTTAATGATGCGGCATAGGAATGAGTCACTAAAACGCTTGGTTCTAGTAGATATATTCCGCACCGTATAAGGATGGCAACTTAGCCCTGCTCGTGTTGTCGCGTAAAGGGAAGATATTATGTCTATCAATATGCCCACGACAGTAATAAAACCTTATAAAAGAGAAGTAGAGAGGTTTATCAACGCTTAGCAAAAGCCTCTCTACAATAAGAAACACTCAAATGACGTATTCCGTCTGTCTCACACTGCACATTGACACTAAATCATAAAATTAAATACACCGTATTCCCCGAGCGAAGGCACTTTTCATACGAATTGTTTTCGACGGAGACAATTAACGCTCGACGATTTTCTCCGCTTTGTACAGTAAATGATGCAGTTAAAACGATTGCGGTTCTTGGAATAAGGATGAGCGTTCTAAATTGCGGGTAAGGTTTATCATCGGCGAGTAATCGTGGAGCCTATTTTATGTCCTATCTAGGGGTGATATTAATAGTTCAGTGTTTACGAAATATAAAATGAGACATTTTCGTGAAACGTTGTTAATTAAAAATTATTATTAGTCATGATTGATAAGTTTTAAATCCATACTGATACATAAAATTTTAGATGGACTGATAGATAATTCTTTTAGATTAGATCAAGTAGGTAGCATGTATACAGTTTAATGTACAATGTGCCGCCTTATCGCTGGAAGCAATTTCTGCCAGGCTCTTTTATTCGTAGGATTACCTATTTTACGTCAACGGTGGACATGGTCTTATACTAACCTGACGTCTAATTCATGGCCCTGACTGATAGCACACAGTATCACAGATTCTTAGGTATTGCAAGAAAGAAAAAATTACGAACACTTGATCGAAAAATTGTAATCCAAAATGTTTGCATTAATATCGGACTTCCTCACGGAGACAGTAAAAACACATACAGTATATTCTAAGAAAAACCAAAAGAAACCATTACCTACTCTTTATTTTGAATACTTACTCAAATATACCTTGAAACATAAAAGCGCTTACTGAAAATAAATAAAAAACAACTCCATCGGTGTCGTGGATAAAGATCAAAACACCGGTAGTTATGATCCAAGAGAGAAGAACATCCTCATTATACTGGTTGCATCGAAGAACACTCCCTTTTACGGTAACCTCTTGACTCGATCATCTAACAGGGCTCTTAGTTACCAGTCTATTAACTGAAACGATGTCTGTAATTTACTGAAATAATAGAACGCATATCAGCAATCTCATGTTCAAATAAGATAACAAAATTGTTAATTATTTTCTTTGGATTTTACGTTTCTAATTATTGGAAGTGAATAAATAAAAACATGCAATGGAAGTTCCCCTTCGATTGGAACGTAGGTATTATTAATGACTTATTTCAGAATCGATTCTTTAAATATTCTACTAATCTCTTTAAGTATTTCATAAATAATATTAGAAATCCTTTCGAACAATACACTATAAAGACTCATTTTAAACAGATATTAGGAAGTAAACGGTTTCCAAGGAAAATTGAAATATTTAAAAAATGACCGTCAGTTAGTGCTTTTTGCGCATTAATTTGCGTTATATAAATTACTAAATATTAAATACTTTCTGGTCAATTAATTAAGTGGCCATCATATGTACGAATATTCATGATAGCAGTATTCATTGGCAATGTAAGGCCTAATTACTGCAAAAAAGCTACTCCGACTTGTGCCGTTTTTATTAAATGTTTGTAGAATAACGTGTACAGCCGCAAAGATCCGCATTAATACTACTCAGGCTGAGTGTCCACTTACCAAGTCACATTTTACTGAATGTTGGCAGAAATAAATAGTGAGATGGTTTTATATTTTTCAGCAAATGGAATAGTTTTATTTCTTGAAGGATGCGTACTCTTTCTCTGCCTAGTTAATTTATCTGTAGTGCGGCAGTTAAAAACATTTTTCTGTTGAGGTGATGTAAGCTGTCCCGCAGACAACTTATAAGGGTAACTCACAACAGAGTGTCATAAGATTTTTGCCATAAATGAATACGTTTTCCTCACAAACTTATTGACTTGATTTGGGGGTTTAGATAGAGTAGACAGAAAAAAATGCGAGGCGCGAGTCTTTCTAAGCCCAAGGGGAGGCTGGGGAGGACGTGAGGCGAAGACTCCGATGATGTTACCATACTAAAATACTGTCGAAAATACTGTCGAAATCTACTAGCCTTCATAAGGTCATATCGAGACTATCAGTAATTGACTTCCATGTCAAAATAATGCGAGGTTGTATTCGGGAATTTAGATTGTCGAACATTTTGTATATAAATGAAGCATTCGAGTTCCCGAATCTAAATTTCCGATTAAGAAACCAAATCGGAAATCCTTGCGTGTGTGGCCGGGCTTAGACAGTTCAATTTTGACGAAACCCACATTACATTGTGTCCCAGTGAAGTGGCAACCGCGGTAGTACCTACAATTGAACTATAATAAAATGAACAATATTTAGACATTTCTACGAAGCCCTAACTTTTCAATCCTAAGGTTTAAGGTAGTCTGTGGGTCACGTTCATTAGATGCAACTTCAGAAAAAACAACCTATATTGTTTTCTGAAGTGGCACATAGCATAGCCTTATATAGCCGTAGATAACCTTATTTGAGGACATTTCTTAGATATTTTACACACCATAGAGCATAATATATAGAGTAGGTATATAAAATATGGGTCTTATGATACTTTTGTTATTTGAGTTGAAAAAACATAGTGAAACTTACCCATAAAAAATATTTTTTTTCTTTATTTTGCACCTGTGTTATTTCAATGTATGTATATTGAATAGTCGTGGTAAATTTTCATAGTAAAAGCTTTTGTCTCTGACATGCAATACGAATAAATGATTTTTTTACCAGCCGAGTGCACCTCACGCTGGCTTCCTAAAATCCTCTAACCAGTGGAATGCAAACAAGTTGCATTTTTCGATGGCAAAAAAATGACATGAAACGCTTTGTGTAGCTTTTAAAATACTCCTACTCTTACGTTTTTTACCAATATTATATTGTTGGTGTCGGTTGTCGTTGATCTCGTACTTCAGAAAAAAGGTTTTAAAAATGCATTAATAACTGTTCAGCTTATCCAGACCATAACCAGATTATCAAGCAACTATTATTCAGTTGCTTTTTACTCTTTTTTACAGCCATATATTTATTTTCTACCCTAATATGATGAAAATATTTGTCATTTTTCAATGTATTCATTCGTTGTTTCAGTTTCCTAAGTTCAATAGGAAAACACCCGCCGGGATATTTACCATGTTTTTTATTTTGTTCGAGTATCCGATATTTCGGCGCTGTTACAAACGCCATGATCACGAATGTACTGCTTGACTGCCGAGCTAGTTATTATTGGGCAGACCGTATCGATCTACCCTCTTCTGCACTCGTTTTCTACGCGCGTCGTCACTACTATTGTTCGCGTTCTCACACTGCACTCGAACGAACAAAATATAAAACATCGACAACAACAACAACAACACAATGAGTGTTTGATGTATATGGCCATGTCAATCTCAAATCATATATTACTAAGTTCCTTCGTCTATTGATATATCTGCAAAGAAAAATACTGATAGAATATTAGTATACCTACCTTTAACCAGTATAACCTACCTTAATCTAGTATAGGTATACTAGATAAAGGTAAGTATACTAATATTCTATAAGTATTAAGTTAGTAGTTAGTAAGTTATAGTAAGACTAGGTAATCTTTATTCAGAATTCAGGACTTTTTAGGTACTTAGTAATTCTACTCGTACCTATCCGAAGTAAGCCAGTGTTGTGAAATTATGGCTTACCTGCTCTTATACTGAGAACCTCCCCTCCTCAAGCCAATAGTCGGATAGTTTATCTGCAGCTTATAAACTATCAACTGCCATGACTATTATAATTATTTTCCTGTTAAATAATTTCAGCTATAGATTACGGTCTTCAGAATCGCACAAGTGAAATTACATTATTCGAACCAAGGGTTCCGACTTTTCAACTTTTCTATAAAATACGATCCCATATTTATTTTCAATTTCAGGTAAAAAGATTTTAGATCTAAAGTTATATCAATAGGGAACACTTTATAGAAGGAACATTGAAAATACATTATCAAATAAGTGAGTAAAATTATTTTGGCACGTAGGAACTGTATTTTATTCTCTGAGCTCATACCCCGCGGCTCCAGCCGTATTGAATACTGATCCAGTTACTACGACACATATAAGGTCTTATCCCCAGAGTAAATCCTGTTCTCAGTTCCCATTGGTTGGTACTGTCTCAAAATTTCAGCGAAACTCATTTAGACGCTTTTCGCGTATTAAGTAATCAACAAATTTTCTTTCGCAATTAATATTACATACATAACATAACATAAACTCACGCCTGTATTCCTCGAAGGGGTAGGCAGAGGTGCTAGCACCCACATTTCGCCAGTTTATGTTTAGGTCCCAATAGGTGTAATAGATGGCGAGCCTATTGCCATTAACAGGGCACTTATAAACCTGCGATAAATACACATGTAACTTCGAAAAGCATCGAAAAGTTATTGGTGTGTGCCATGGTAAACCTGGGATCGAACCCGAGACCTCGTCTCAGCAGTCCATTACCCATACCACTAGGCTAATATTGTGTATCTTATCCGCAGAGTCAATTTCATTCATCTCCATATCTCGCTAATCTGGATGCCTTTTAACAGCATTTATTAAATAATAAGCGTCGGTAGGGCCTTACGATCAAGATAATTCATAGGATTGAATCCAGGCCATTATTCACTAACACTTTGAACTCACTCCAAACAGAAGCTTTTTAGCTTAACCGGAAAGATATATATTAAGATAATATTAATAATTTCGGTTACAAATTCCTTATAAAAATACACGAGTAGGTATACCATTTAAACTGGTATCTAGCTTCACTGTTTTAATAGAAGTTTTACCCGACTTTAATTCATACTGAATTATGTGTTTACTTTTTTTTTTTCATTTCCAGAAATACGAGAATACGACTTACTGCACGCCATTGGTGTCCCATTCAGCAATCCAAAAACACAATATTTCGACGAAGGTCTGGATGGCTTCCCTGCATACGGCCTTATGGCGGGGTCCGATATAAAATCTCCGTATCGACTTTTCATGCCTGAGAAACTCTACGCTGAATTCTCCATAACTGCCACAGTAAGACCCGCTAACAAAGAAGGTGGATTCCTCTTTTCCGTCGTGAATCCTTTGGAAACTGTGGTGCAATTAGGAGTACAACTCATCCCATCTGGACCGGGGCTGACCAATATCTCCTTACTGTACACGGATGCTAACATTTACGCCCTATCGCAGACAATAGCGTCCTTCGTGGTGCCATCTTTTGCGAAGAAATGGAGCAGGTTTGCGTTGAAAATTACAACGGAGAATGTTACTTTATTTCTGAACTGCCACGAGTTTGACACAGTTGTGGTGAGAAGAAACCCTTTGGAATTAGTCTTCGATTCTGCTTCCACACTGTATGTTGGACAGGCTGGGCCGTTGATTAGGGGCGCCTTTCATGTGAGTACTTTCATTATTACTATTAGTTTTTTTTTTCGATTATAAATTTGTAATATATATTTCTGTTTATTATGAAGTCAGAATTCAATTCAACTAAATGTGGTAGGTAAATGATTTACACAATAGTGGGTAATACTCACAAAAATGAAAATGTATACATTTGTATTATAAAAAAAAAAAAATTCAAGGAATCATTGTGCCGTATTCAAGGAATCATTCAAGGAATCATTCAAGGAATCATCAGGAACCATTGTGCCGTATTTATATTATAAGTACTACAATACAATACTAAACGGAAAAATAAAATGGTTTCTGTTAAAAATGTATAAGAATAAAACAACACTTTTTTAAGTAAGGATGTTTATATATTTAGTTTAGCTGTAATTAGAATTCTTCGAAGTTTTTAAATCGGCTGACAACACAATCGACTGTAGCTCGTTACTTCAAATAAACGTAAACATAATCACTGTGAACAATCAAAACAACAACAAAAAACTTTTAATTCGTTTAAAAAGTGTTGTAAGAATATAACCCTAGCTCTGCAACAGTTTCTACAAACATCTCTGAGTAGCAATACCAACAGAACTTTTCTATTAAGTTCGAGTAACCTGAAGTTAGAAAATCTCCTAACCCCACTGCACCGACTTGTTTATGTAAATATCGATGTTAAAAAAGAAAAAAAAAACAACAACTTTTCGACGACTTTTTGAGAGTAAAAGTTTTTAATCCGTTCTAAAAGAAATTACTTATTTCTGTCAAGTTTTATTTATGACTGACTAATTTGGAAGAAAAGATAACATGAAGGGTATTAAACACTTATTGCATCACGTTGGTCGTAAAAGTCGACTAAGGAAGAGGATTACTTACATGTCAGTTACGATGGCTTGGCAACTTATTACCACCTACTTAATATACGGTAACTAAGTCATAATTTTTACGTTACGGTCTCAAGAAGTTAAGAAGTCATTACTTGGAGCAAAAGATAAATCTTACTGCTCTAAGAGCTCTTGAGTAGGATATCTCAGCTATCCTACTCAAGAATCAGAATCAGAATATTTGTCAGTAAATTAAAATATTGTCTATCTCTGTCGATGGGTGTTGTACATGGTAACTAAGAGATAATGGAAGAACCATTCAACGACGGTAAAAATAATGCTCATGAAAAATTATGACTATATGCTCGCCTTCTACATTTATAGGAGAATTAAGCTAAGTACTATTATTTTTATCTGTTTCTACAATTAGAAGTTCTTAAAGTAAACATTTTAATATGTTAGACTAATTAAGAATAATCATATCAAGCAGTAATTAAATGCAGGATTTAGAAGCATTTCCATTAATGTTTAAAGAGTCATAATTAGCACTAGCGCTTCTAAAATAGTGCTCAACTCACAAAGGCAGGGATAATTTCTTGGTAACAATACGGGCGGTAAACATTTGTTAACTAACTACATACTGGGAGATAACAAGACCGACTCTCATCAGTCTTTGTGATTCACGGATGTTACGCTACCGTGTTTTTAGTAAACTTTATAGGGATAAACATATAAATAGGACAAGATTACTTCTGTGATGTGGTGGTAGATCATTCGACTGCCGTTGGAAATTATCATTTCAATTCCCGTAGAATGTAAATATTTTTATTTTTCAACTAACTGATGCTTGCGACTCCGTCCACGTGGAATTCTGGTCCCTATCCTGTAACCCATGGGAACCTTTCAAAAGGTGGCCTTTGTGTAATTCCAGACTCTGATCTATGCCTGAACCAAATTTTAGTCAAATTTATTCAGCCGCTAGAGCATGATTGAATAACAAAAATAAACACATCTTCATATACTTTTACATTTATAAATAAGCAGTACCTACATAAAGTAGTATTTATGCCTAGATAGCGCTGTGTAAATTTTCATGCAACATTTAAATATTGAAAATAAAGATTTCAGTGATTCAAACCATAAACTAGAGTTTTACTTGTAAAAGCATTAGAAAGTATAATTTAAAACAGAAGTCTACAGTAAACAGCTCAATCTTACAATGAGATTTGTTAGAAGGGATGTTCATGCGTCGCAATTCTGTCGCATGCCTCTGTAAACAAAGCCGCTTTAGTAGGCAGATAAACAGAATTCTGACGCTAAGGTTTGGGTTAACAATGCAGCGACATACGGTTATGTTATTTGAAAAATAAACTTCAGAATTTGCTGTTTATTTGTTACGTTGAGGACAATTGTAGAACATACTTCAATTAATTTTAGTAACCTGGGCATGCTACTGAATAAATACAGACAATAAATGTGTAGCTTGGGTAGAATGTACGTAAGAAAAAAAATGATATGCACTTTTTTAGTCTGACGTCTACTTATTGTTTTTTATTGCTAGGGTCAGTAGGTCGTCGCCTTATTGGGGAGTGGGAAGAAAACCTGCACCCCATGTTACTCGTTGTTGTTGTTAAACAGCTGCACCAACTTGCAGGAGAGGTAGACTTGGGCTTCAAGGACGTTTTACAAAAAAAAAACGAATTTCTAATAGACGAGGTTGGTAGGTACAGTAGAGGCCCTTAAAACACAATTTATCATACACCTTCCCTCTTCAAATTCGTATTGTCACCGTATACCTACTGAAATCGTGCTCTGCAAACTCCATAAAAAGCTAATGGAATAAAAGTAATTTCTCTTTTACAATACACGTACACTACAACATCAAAGGCTTCTATTATCGAAGTAGCAGGCGATATATAGGAACCTAATACGCTTTCAATTCTGAAGACTAGACTCGGGAAATTCCCACTGAACTACAGAGGATTGCAGCTTACTTGGTTTGTAGTGGTAATAGCGAAAATTTCATTTTGCTAACCCAACTGTGCCCAACTCAAAGTTTATATCTAACTTGACTTACTTATTGATAATCACAACCGCCCCAGGGTTTACAATTTTTGTTTTTCTTTTATATTGTTACGTCACATTCGTAACAATAGGCTCGCCACCTATTTCATTGGGACCTAAACATAAACTGGCGAAATATGGGTGCTAGCACCTCTGCCTTCCCCTTCGGGGAATACAGGCGTGAGTTTATGTTATGTTATGTTATGTTATATATGTTATTAGTAACCTATATACTATTAATATAAGGAGTTCATAAATAAGGAAGACGAATTTGAAATATACCTAAGTTAATATCATTAAGTTTTATACACGCAGCATTGCCATAAATGTATTTTAAGTACCTACATTATAATCTTAAGACAGTCAAAAGAAATAAATGGAGTAGCCTATTTTTATCGTAATATGCCCAAAATACCGGTTCTGTTATGTTATTAAATATTTTAGATCCCTTTCCTGTTCAATAGGATTATTTCTCAACACAAATCTTGAGTATCTTCGCGTCTCCATCTCTCCAAAGATATCGTCCTCATTTTTGTAGCCAGATATATTTACAATTGAAATTTTTGTAACCTATGTACCTAACAGGTATAAATTATATTTATTAAAGTACCTTATAACTACTCGTATCAAATTTTAACATGAGTATTCAAATCGAAAAGAATTGAATAGACCTACTTAATTTAAACTGTGACACATTATCGTTTTGATTGGATTACGAAAAATCACTGAGTATGATTTGTGTTTTGAAATTATTAACAAAAACTTTACAATAACCTTAAACCTCGGTTAAATCTGTGTGACTCAATAGGCTGACCCTAAAAAAACCCTTATATAAACATATTTGATTCACATGCGTTGGTATTGATTCTATTATATCTATTATCACAGGTGGATTCGTTATGCGTTCCTACCAACTTATTTACATACCTCATCATCCTGCTTTAATTAATCACGTACAGGAAATGTCTAGAAAATACGGCACTGAATCAATTAGCTAATCTTCAGAGAATAAGGCATTGAATCAATTCAGTATTTACTAACTTTCAGTAGTATTTCTTTTACAAATTGCTCTTAGAAAGATGAAATATTATGTAAGCATACATACGAAAGCTTCACAGGATTTCCGTACCGAAATTAAAAGTACGCCTGATTGATTAGTCTTCAAATAACCACACGATGTGATGCTCAACTCGCCGCAGTACGTGCCGGATTTCCATAATTGATTTTCGAACGTATCGTCAGCAATGAAAAATATCTATAAAATACCAACGCAAGTGCCGATTAACTGGTATTTAAAACCAGTTTTTCAGACCAACGTTCACTTTTGAATCAACTTTAACAATGTCAATAGAACTGTCATCTAAAATACAATATGTCCTCAGATATAGTTATAACTCGGATCCAGGTCTGAGTATCGTCCTGGAATCCGGGCCTAAGATTTTTTCTTATAAAGCGTATATTTCTATATAACTTTTGAACGTAATTTGTGAAAAATTCAACTTATTCGCCATTTAAGGTCCTTACTAGAGACGATGCCTTAGAGCGAATGGGTGGAGTCTACGAACGTAATAATCGCAGCCCCGCACCACCCCGCACACATGTCACTAAAGTGATTATAATATAAAAATATGGGAAAAGATGTCGGTAAAAAGGGTACAGAGTGGACACATCATATTCTGCCTAACTTCACGTACCTAACTGATTTGGTATTTTTTTGACATCGATGTTGATTGATTTTTGATTGTTTATTATAACTAAGGTCGGCGGCTCCGCCCGTATGGATGTCTATTATCGCGACTTTGGTTTTATCTCTGGTACCATTCTACCAAAACCTTTTAAATAAAAATACCATATCAAAATCCGTGTACTAGCGTTTGTGTCCATTGTGAACAAACAGACAAATTCAATTTCAAAAGGTTCAAATTCTATGGCGTAGCGGTGGAGCATTCAGAGATTGTGGGTTTGATGCCCACTCACACACACACATGAATATATATTTCCATTGGTTAGGGTGTTTATTGCATAGATACATTGAGGTAGATGAATATGAAAGCTATAAGTATGCTATAGGCATAACAATTCACACACATTACACATTCTCACAGTGCCATCGTTTGCAACGTAAGCCCAAAAAATGTGTTTATCTAAATGACATCACATTCAAACCTCTTAAATTATGCACTAACTGACCTGGCAAACTTCATTTCACATTAAGAATTAGAATTTACCTCAATTGGCTGTATTAAGTTGTCCTAATTATTTTGAGAACAGAAAGCATTACTACAGGGACTCCATACGCCCACGGAGATCCTGACACCAATAGAACATAACAACGTCTTTCGGGTCAGATATCCATACTAATATTATAAATGCGAAAATAACTCTGTATGTCTTTCTGTCTATCTGTCTGTATGTTACGCTTTCACGCTTAAACCACTGAACCGATTTTGATGAAATTTGGTATAGGGGTAGATTAGACCTTGAGAAAGGACATAGGCTATGTTCGGTCGCGATAACCGACATCCACGCAGGCAGAGCCGCGGGCAAAAGCTAGTTTTATATAATGGTTAAGTATTCTTAAATGTTTCATTTTCCGCGTATATTCTTTACTTTTTCTTTCATAAAACCCTTCTCCAGACAATAACAAACACAACAAAAAAAGCAAAAAGCTAAATTGGTCCAGCCTCAGCCAGTCCAGCCAAAAATGGGGATTCATTTTTATATTATATAGATTTAATTGTACATAAAAACCTACTTCTTGAATGATACTATCTATTAAAGAAATCCGCTTCTGGTGTAATTTTTTTTTTATATAGGACACGTCAATTTGACTTCACCTCGCCTTATGTTAAGCTAAAGGCAAAGTCTCGGAACGACGGTCGCCATCGGAAACATGTACCATGTTAACAGTGGTGGCACTCAGCTTGACGGCCTCGTTAGATGCCTTTTCACGCCCTGCTTAAAGGACCCGGGACTGTAGGAAGAAGGAAACACGTGAGCTGGCAGGGAGTTCCAGGTCTTAATGGTGCGGCATAGGATTTTAAAGACCTAAGCATACATAGAGACAGACATTATATAGGTATTGTATAGTATTCTAATATACATATATTATTATCACTGATCGGAGTAGGTAGAGCTATTTAGGTTCATTGACCGCAAACATTGATGTTAGAATGGATATTCCAACTGATACTCCGGGATTTTAATGAATATAAATCTTTTTATCGATATGTATACTAAAAATGTATATGTACGCCATTGTAAAACCGACATTGTATGACATTGCCAAACATCACCAACATGTTGCCAAACTTTTTTTGACAAACGTGCGACATTGCCGCTTTTTTAACAAACAAACAAAAGCAATTACCATGTTATTTCTATCGTTAGAGTGACGCGCCTGTTTTTTGTCTCTTTTTGCACTACTAGAATTCAATGGTTTACTGACAGCAACTTATTGTAAAATGTTGTCTCACTCGATTACTTCCATTTCAAAAGTGGAGGATACGTGACTATTTTGAGCTTATCTTTGTCGCGGCTCCTTGCGACTTGCAGGCACTTTTTACTGCACCAAGTGTGAAAGTCATTTATCGGAAATTAATCTAATATCAATCGACATATTGCAGGTAATAAGTAAGTTAGTTAATATATGCAGTTTTTTATTAATATATCAACTTTCTTTCTATTTATTATGTAGTATAATAAATATATAAATAGATATATAATAATAAAAAACCCGCCATTATTACTTATCTATTATGTAGGTACTTATATAACTTTCTATTATATTTCGAATTAAAAAGCAAATCCTAGAATTCAGGGAATATCCATATTATGTAAGACATATGGCAAGTACATAAAATAGCTCTACCTACTCCGATCATTGATTATTATACAGACGTAGTTTGTGACGTTATTGTTAATCTCTGGATCCACAGAACCAATTCTAAGAATTATTTCACCAATAGAAACCCACACTATTTATCAGTGTCATAGGTTTTATATTATTACACTACGAGTGAGGATCACCATCCGGAACGGTATCCAAAATCTACGTGGCTGGAGCCGTGGGTAACAGCTGATAACAAATAAAGTGTGTGAATAAAATAATCAACACAACATTTTCGTGTATTTCTTGAGAGTTTAAAGATTTAGCTTTTTACCGAATTTACTTTCGGCGTCTCATAGAAGTGTCTTATCTGTCCACTTATGCATTAGTCTCGAATTGTGTTGCTGTCAAAGCTGCGAAAACGTGAAGCACAACCTCCCCGTCCAACAGCCATCACGGTACTGCCGCCCGGCCCCCGCATAGGCACCCGCTAAGCCAAACTCTCGAGAACGTAACAAAAATGTGGCCTGTGACTTCAAAAGTCAATGTGTTGAACGGAAAAATGTACCACTTATACACCAGATCTTCGTCTTTCTTTTAGTTAAAAAATTACGTAAAAATTCTTTTCGGTTTAGAAGTAGTTGCCAGTTTTCTTTTGAGTGACCTTTTTGCTTTGGGAATGATTTTCATATAGTAATTAAAAAGTGAGAATAACTAAAAATGTACCAAATGTAGACAAGAAACCAACAAATAAAACGGTGTAAACAGTTTTCAAATACGTCCACAAATAAAAAAGGAGTTGGTCTCTAAAAATACGCCTTAAACCAGATTTATCATTTTTATTCCTCTTAAAAGTGGAATCGATATTTTATGCATGAATGCATATTAAATTATATGCAAATGAACAATTTTCGTTTCTCCAGCGTTCCTAGTTTTAAAATAACTGGGGCAGTCCTGCAGCTGTTTGAAGCAGTCTGTGTGTTTTATTCAGCTATTTACATAGCCTTCTCCAGATTGGTTACATCTCATTTGAATATGAATATTATTTGTTCGTTACCATCTGATGAACATTGCCACAAATACTAGCAGAAATTATTTTTCAACTAAGTTCGTTCCTTTTAAATGAAGTAGTTATTTTTCAGTCTTGTTTCGTCAAGTTAGCTTATAGATTGATTGAAGTTCTCTACGCGGAATTAGTAGTTACACTTACCTAGCTCAGCCATTAGGTAGCTTTGCTTAGGTTAGTGAGGCCTTCAGACGTGGGGGCCTAGGTAACCAATTTAACCTGCTTCTGATCGGGTTTTCCAACATCATAATCATAATTCTGGCTTAGAAACTCTAAAGATCACGTTGACAAATTTGAAAAATAATTACACATTTTCCACTAGGTTTAAAAGCTGCATTGAAAGGTTTTCCTATTTAAAATCCTCTCAAAGATTAATCCAGCGTAGTAAGGCTCTGTACCTTTCAGCTAGCCGGGTGACTTTCGTACGCGCCACCGCTTTTATTTCGCATCAATGCCTCCAGAGTGAAACCTGTTCGTTTATTTTTTTTAAATAATATTTCACCTTCTGATATTATATTCTCAGGAGTTTTCGATAAGGTGATTTGATAAGTTTTAGAGACTTTGATGACTTTTATATAATGCAATTTCATAAATGAATTACTTTCAGGTTTCGTACGAAATGATAGCACGGGAGTTTATGTTTTAGAACCCAATTTCAACTCTAATGAATGTTTTCTTTACTTTGAACGAATGTGGAATCCATTCCTATACAATTCAACCAATAACGATACCTCCTACATGTTTATAAATTAATTGAATCGATTTTGGTTATTTTCGTCACATTGTCTTTTAAATTGACGAGCAGAATATATTATGTTTCAAAATAGACTAATTACTTAATTATAAGTATTTTTGTTTCCACTTTAAAACAATAACAAAGTTTACAAAGAAGTCAAAGAATTTCGTTTGAAATTTAAAATAGTGTGGCTAATAAGCGTAAGCATAATTATGAATGCAGAGGTGCTTACACGCCCAGAGCACGTTCACTCAAAGAGCTTGCATTTCGGGTAATGCTGAAAATGTTCAATTTTGTAATTCAGTCATGAACTAAGTTGCAAGCGCAAATATATGTTTTACAACATTATCAAGATAAAATTATACAATCCATTTTAGAAAGTTAAAAATAATTTGTATCATGTTAAGATAAAACTTAAAACATGTTCATGTTCTAAAATTTCATCCGGGAATCTTTTTACTCGGGGATTCATTTATTATGCACATTCTTGAATATTCCATGTGCTTGTGCAGCGCTTTTGTAAGTTTTCCACATTGAATTAGCAAAGTAAGTTGCAGTTTTCTCGGCTAACCAAATCCTCGAGTAGAAAAAACACTCTTGAATCTTCGATAGAATTTGTTGAAGTGCATTCTACCGCCATCTGTGTTTTAATACTATTGCCTACTAAAATAGAATAAGTAGCGCCATCTCTTGGGTTCTATTCATATTATTATCATGATCTTTAGTCGATAGGAGGTATTCTGTACAAATATAAATTAGGAAGGAAAATGCTGTTAAGGAAGGGAAATGAAATATCCATTTTTTTGAGATAATATGCATTTTCATTCTTTTCATTTTAAGTATATTTTCACATAACAAATATTAATATTATAGAAGATCTCATAATATTTTTTGTTACCTAGCATAGACTTACTCTTTGGCTTTTCATAAAAATGAATACATCAACCAAAATAATTCATACATAAATGGTACGAACATGTATGTACATTCTCTCCCTTAGTCAAAGTAATTTAAATTTTCATTCATCTACTTACAAAGTAAAAAATAATATCTACATTTGAAATTACCGCGTGGTTCCCGGTAGTGTAGAATTTGGGCCATCCCATCTCTTCCCATGCGGTATCGCACAAGGTGACTAAGGGATAGGGCTGTTTTTCTTTTTTTATATTTTTTTTTAACAACAGACAAATTTAAACAGCCCAGACTCAGCCTCATAAGCATGGCAGTCAATAATAGTGCCAGGAATATGGCAATAGGCTCGCACCCTATTACGTGGGAGCGAATACATTGATTGGTAAAATGTGGGTGTTAATTCACCTCTGCCTAACCCACAAGGTGTGATTATATGTAAGTCTGTATGAAAATGAAAGTAAAAAAATATATCACAGAAAATCCCCTACCCATAATCAAGGCAAGTGGAATCAGTGAAAACCTTTTAACACCACGTAAGAGGGCACCGCACTTCATTATAACACCAGTCTGAATCAAACATTCGATACTTCGCTCGGTGTATCTTTCAAACGAACACCGGGTTTCCTCTGGACTGCGTAGACGTGCGATTTGTCGCAGAATAAAATAAATGGTTTTGATATTTGTCTATTATTTATTGCGATATACGTGGAATGCGCTTTAAAAACATGCAAATATTATATTATTATAGCTTATGAGAATAGTCATATATTTTGGTTGTAGGCTTTTAGGGAAGCAAAAACCAGCACCAGAGCCTTGTCCGTCTTCGTCAATCGGAGAAACTAAATTTCAAAAATCTTAATGGGGCCTATGGGGTCCTATACAGTTTCACTTTTATAGTATCAAAATACGACTTCCTATTATTGACGTACGGATGAAAACGTCGATGAGCTATCGACGTTTTCGGATGTGGAGTCACGACATTTTTATCTTTTGGTTTTTCGAGAGCACTGTATAGGTACTTATGCCTTAACTAACTTTTGTTCTTCAAGTACTTAATTCTAGTTCTTTCATGAGAAGAAAAGAAAAGAGAAAACAATGAAGCCTTTATTAGTTTCGTTTCTTTCTACCAATGACTGCTTCATTCCTGGATCGTTAACCAAACATTACTTATAAAACAAACTGAATTTGAGTGTTCGTGATCCGTATTCATCTATACTAAGCAATAAACAGATACAAATTATGCAAATGCAAAGCGTATGGTCGACGCCTCTCGTGACCAGAGGGCTGGCCTCTTTTTAGGTCAGAGATTAGGCATTGCCATACAACGTGGCAATGCTGCCAGCCTTCTGGGAACGCTACCGCAAGAGGCATGCGATGCGGAGGAATTTCATGACGCATTTTAATAATATTCTAGTATAATCTGTATTAGGTATTTTAGTTTTATTTTAATTCTCCTATAAGTATTATGTGTTATAATAGAAATAAATAAATATTACATAGATTAAAAAAAAATGCAAATTGACTTTGGTAATTTTTAAATGTTCCAGAATCTTCTATTATATTGCCTTGTAATTTTGTGTTTAATTAACTGCCTTAAGTTATAAATGTAGTACCTGACTACATTTTCCTCAACGAGCATTTGGGGGCCAATTTTTTTAGAATTTCATCATGAAATGAAACAAGGCCATGATTAAGTTTCGAGTATCCACTTCAGTGTGCTTAAATGAAGTGCTTATAAAGTATGTTGAAGATAAGCAGTGCAATCTTTGAAGAAAGGAAAATTTTAAAACAGGTTATTAGTGGTGAAACAACACCATATAATAGGGTTATAAATCCTGTGGTATAAAAGGCCATCATCCTCGAATTTATTTTTGGTTGGTCGGCTTTCCCGAAAGCAACTACCATCTGACATCCCAACCCTGAAAGGAAAGTCAAACATTTTTAAATCTTAACCCGTCAAGCAACAAATAGAACAATAGATAAATAATAGACTCACTGTGCCCGGGCACCGGTTGGTGTTTGGTAGGTTAATTTGAATGTATCGGGTCCCAGGTAGGACTTTCAAACGTAACATTTTTTCTGAAAAATATAGGTACACACAGTTAAGAAATCATAACCCTGTTGATTTCAGTTATATAAGTTTATAGAAAAAATATCGAAATCATGAATCCTTCATGGATGCTATGCCGGACTCCTACCGACTAAAAATCCTCACGTACCGCCCAACAGTCTACGGTTGGGAGCCCCGGGTAAGCCCTCGGAAGGATGTCCCAGAACTCCCATCAGACCTTCGGCTACAACTGCGGCCTCGCCTAGGGGGTGGTTCGGGTGCTATCCCGCTTCTATGGGGGGTTTTGGAGGCGGGGGCGTGCGTGAATCCTACGTGAAGAATTAGCTTATCTTTATCCATACTAATATTATAAATGCGAAAGTAACTCTGTCTGTCTGTCTGTCTGTCTGTCTGTCTGTCTGTATGTTACGCTTTCACGCCTAAACCACTGAACCGATTTTTGATGAAATTTGGTATAGGGGTAGATTAGACATTGAGAAAGGACATAGGCTATGTTTTGTCGCGATAACCGACATCCACGCGGGTGGAGCCGCGGGTAAAAGCTAGTAGTTTAATAAGTCACTTTACTGAATTATAATAATAATGTAGTCTAAACTCCAATGTGCGACAATTCAAAAGTTTCATGAAAAATCGCACGTTTGCTTGCACGGCGGCGCTCACACAACATCACCACCTGTATACTCACACTCAATACAACAGTAGATATACCAGCAACAAACGCTAACGCAACTATAATGCACTTTCGGATATACTTGATCATCGAATTAGTACTTTAAGTCTGTAGAGGTAAGGTTGTAATTTCATTAACGGATTGCTTGCAAATTCCAAAGAGTTGTAAACTTGACGAGAGGATCGCTAAAATCCATCTGTGTAACGTTTCAGAGTGTAATATTTATTTGGTTTGGGCTTTGCATCGTTTTTAACCTCAATATCAATTTAAAAAGCAGACGTGTTGGAAAAGCTTTTAGTGATACTCAAATTTAATATGAAATGCACTGTAAAAGTCAGCGATTTATAATGTTGAGTATTCGTTAATGGGTTAGCTATAGTTACTGAAAGCTTAAATGCTTTCATATCAATATGATTGATTTGTATTTTACTATTATGCAGTGGTGCGCACTTACTTCTATGTATTAACTACTAGCTCTTGCCCGTGGCTCCGCCCGCGCGGATGTTGGTTATCGCGACCAAACATAGCCTATGTCCTTTCTCAAGGTCTAATCTATCCGTATACCAAATTTTATCAAAATCGGTTCTGTGGTTTGGGCGTAAAAGCGTAACATACAGACAGACAGACAGACAGACAGAGTTACCTTCGCATTTATAATATTATAAGTACTAGCTTTTGCCCGCGGCTCCGTCCGCGTGGATGTCGGTTATCGCGACCAAACATAGCCTATGTCCTTTCTCATAGTCTAATCTACCCGTATACCAAATTTCATCAAAATCGGTTCAGTGGTTTAGGCGTGAAAGCGTATCATACAGACAGACAGACAGACAGACAGACAGACAGAGTTACTTTCGCATTTATAATATTAGCACAGTATAACGAGAGATCTTACAGTAGTTCATCGCGTTTGATGTTTGCGGAAATGCCGCCTTTTGCAGTTTTGTCAGGGTTGTCACTTCAGTTTTTATATATAGTTTTTCTGTAATATTCTATATATAACTCCTATTCGTTCTCTTTGTTCTGTCAAGGCACATCAACTCACGCTAATTTATATTACTAGGTGATGCCCGCGGCTCCGCTCGCATGGATGTCGGCTATTGCGACTTTTGGTTATATCTCCGGTTCTACTCAACCAATTATGATCAAGCAAACGTAATATTTTAAGTCTGAGTTTTTGGATTTTGGTTTCGATTTCGATTTCGATTTCGATTTCGGTTTCGTTTTCAATTTCGAATTTCTATTTCGATTCCGACTTGAATTTGGATATTGATTCGGGTTCGGGTTCGGGGTTGGATTCGGATTCGAATTCGGATTTCGCTAATCGCTGAGATCGCTAACTTGATGATATATTCTTAAGGAGCCTATCCACGATCAGTTCGCCTGCAGTTTCAAATCGTATTGGGCGGCCTGCAGTCGTAAGTCGACAGCGCACACACACGAAAGCTATTTTGGCCTGGTGGCCATGCCCTGCTGTCAGTTTTGCGGCTACACACGATAAGTTGGGAGTCGACAGTTTCCCATCGTATGATTGCCTGCCGGCAATTGTCTGCTATCGGGCTTGACGACCATGTTACCGACGATCAAAGATGGCGGACTTGAAATTTAAAAAAAAAAACAAATCGAGGTTTTCCTGGTGACTAATTACGTATAATAAAATCCATTTAGCGATCCAAGATGGCGGACTTGAAATTTCCCACAAAGTCAACATGAGCATCGTTTTGGAGGTTTTCAGAGTTGCTAATTACGAATATCAGTCATCTGGGATTGCTACATAAATAACATATTCGTAATCAGCAACCCCGAAAACCTTGAAAACGATACCCGTATCGATTTTAGTGAAAAATTCGAGTCCGCCATCTTGAATCACCAAATGGATGTTATATTCGCAATCAGCGACCCCAAAAACCCGGAAAACGATACCCATATCGATTTTAGTGAAAATTTCGAGTCCGCCATCTTGGATCACCAAATGGATGTTATATTCGCAATCAGCGACCCCAAAAACCCTGACAACGATACCCATATCGATTTTGGTAAAAATTTCGAGTCCACCATCTTGGATCGCAAAATGGATGTTATATTCGCAATCAGCGACCCCAAAAACCCTGAAAACGATACCCATATCGATTTTAGTGAAAATTTCGAGTCCGCCATCTTGGATCACCAAATGGATGTTATATTCACAATCAGCGACCCCAAAAACCCTGAAAACGATACCCATATCGATTTTAGTGAAAATTTCGAGTCCGCCATCTTGGATCACCAAATGGATGTTATATTCACAATCAGCTACCCCAAAAACCCTGAAAACGATACCCATATCGATTTTAGTGGAAATTTCGAGTCCGCCATCTTGGATCACCTAATGGATGTTATATTCGCAATCAGCGACCCCAAAAACCCTGAAAACGATACCCATATCGATTTTGGTAAAAATTTCGAGTCCGCCATCTTGGATCGCGAAATGGGTGTTATATTCGCAATCAGCGACCCCAAAAACCCTGAAAACGATACCCATATCGATTTTAGTGAAAATTTCGAGTCCGCCATCTTGGATCACCTAATGGATGTTATATTCGCAATCAGCGACCCCAAAAACCCTGAAAACGATACCCATATCGATTTTGGTAAAAATTTCGAGTCCGCCATCTTGGATCGCGAAATGGGTGTTATATTCGCAATCAGCGACCCCAAAAACCCTGAAAACGATACCCATATCGATCTTGGATAGCTAAATATAGAAAACGAAAAAAAAACAATTTTAACAAACAAAACGAGCCTTGAAAAAAAAATCACGTGATTAGTGTGATTTTTTTTTTTTTTTTTTTTTTTTATCGTGCGAAAAATCCCCACGGATACCACCCCCACGGAGCCGGTGGAGGCGGTTATGTCGGACTCGAACCGACTAAAACGCACGCCGTCTTGGGTCCTTGGTTGCCGGAGGTGAGATTGCCAAAAGCATATCTCTCGCACCCCGGCAGACCCAGGACCATCTCTATCGAGATGGCCCCCTTCGGGTTGTGGGGACCACAGTGTCCCCATCTAGCCCCGGTTACGGGGAGGCGCATTTTGCGCCGCCGCCGCGGCCTGCTTCTGCTAGGGTGACAGGCGGCTCCACCGGTCACCCCCAGGCCAGCGCTCATGGAGGACGGAGGTCGTTCTGCGACCTCCGACGTCCGGTTCGCCTTCGCTCTGCGCGGGCTTCCCGGGCCCGGAGTCTGGTCCGGACCCGACCGGCCGCCTCCTTCTCGAGCATTACTTGCTCGCAGAAGGAGACAGCCGCACCCCAAGCGTTCGCGCATCGTACCATCGCTGTGAGCAACGTGGCGAGTGTGAGGACTCCCACCCCCAGAGCCGCCACTAGGACCCGCCTCGGCGTGTCCCACGCCGGGCACTCGGTCAGCGTGTGCAGCTCCGTGTCCTCGCTCGCATCACAGTGATGGCACTCGGACGTTGGCTCCTTCCGGATCCGACACAGGTAACTCCCGAAACACCCGTGTCCGGTGATCACCTGCGTCAGCCGGTACGAGAGGCTGCCATGTGGCCTCTCTAGCCACTCCTCCATGATGGGTCTTACCGCCGCTATTACGGCGTGCCCTGCGCTTGGTCGCCCAAGTCGTAGCTCCCATTCCGCTACCATGTCCCTGTGGAGCTGAGACCTCACGGCCCGAATTTCATCAGGCTCGGGTTCCCGTCCCTGCTCCCGCGCCTCCTTTCGATACCGATATAGCATCGAAAGGGCTCTCGCATCCAGGTTCCACGGTAGGGATCCGGCAAGGAGACTCGCCGCCTCCAGAGATATCGTGCGGTACCCCCTAATGGCCCTGCTGGCCATTGCACGCTGCGGCCCACGCAGCAGACGCGCATTGTGGACCGTCAGGGTGTCCGCCCATATTGGGCACCCATATAGGGCCATAGACCGCACGACTCCCGCGTAGAGTCTCCTGCAGGAGTCATCCGGCCCCCTCATGTTGGGCAGCAGGCGCCCCAAGGCGGCAGCTGTGTCCTTCAATTTAGGGGCCAGTCTTCGGAGATGCTCCCCGAAGTTCCACCGGCCGTCGAGAACGAGTCCCAGATATTTCATCTGGGGCTTGATGGCGATGGAAATGTCTCCCACTATGAGGCTGGAATCCTCTGGTGGGACGCGCCGAGGCCCATGAAAGAACATGGCCTCGGTTTTATGCAGAGCCACCTCGAGACCCAGCCGCCGGATCCGCTCCACGACTTGGGCAACCGCGGTCGTGGCCTTCAGGGTCGCTTCGCGGTATGTAGACCCGCACGCCGTCACCAGCGTGTCGTCCGCATAACACGTGACGGCGGCACCATCCGCGAGCTCACCGCGAAGCACCCAGTCGTAACCGATGTTCCACAGTAGCGGTCCCAGGACCGATCCCTGCGGAACACCGCACGACATCTCTCGCCGACCGAGCCCGGTCGCACTTGGGTAGACGACTGCTCTCTCCGATAAATACGCCCCGACTATGCGGCGAAGGTAGAGAGGCACTTCGTGATACACGAGCGCCTCCCTAATGCAGCTCCAGGGCAGGGTGTTAAAGGCGTTGGCGATGTCCAGTGACACCGCCAACACCACCTCGCCCCGAGTGACGGCGTCCTTCGCCAGAGTCCTCACGCGCATGATGGCATCCACGGTGGAGCGCCTCCGGCGGAAGCCATACTGGCCATCCGCCAGGTCAGGCCCCACCCTGGATAGGTGCTCGACGAGGCGCTTTGCAATGACTCTTTCAAAGAGCTTGCACACCTCGTCGAGCAACACTATGGGCCTGTAGGCGGACGGTGAGTCCGCCGGGCGCCCCGCCTTTCGGATGAGGACCAGTTTCCCCGTCTTCCACATCTTCGGAAACTGGCCTCGCTCCAAACATGCGCTGAGAAACCCTCTCAGTCGGGGCTCGAGAGCGTCTTCTTCGCCTAGAGCTAGGACCCACGCTCGGCCTGGAATGCCGTCTGGTCCCGGGGCGGTGTTCTTGGCCTTAAGCCTTAACACCGCCAGCTCTAGCTCTACCCAAGTGACCTCGGGCACGTCGTCGTCATCGACGTTGGGCGCCATAGGCGACCTAGGTGGCGGAGTCATCTGCGGTGGAATATGTTCCACCGCCCGCGCTGGGAACAGGGAGCCAACGACTCCTCCGAGCAGCTCCGGCTGGAGACACCGGGTCAATGGCGGGGCCCGGGGGCGCAGCTTGCCCCTTACCATAAGGTAAGGCCGCCCCCATGGGTCCCGCTCCAGCGTCTCCAGCAGCTCTTTATGAGCTGCTGCCTTTGCTTGCCTTATGGCCACTCGGAGGGCCTTTCTGACCTCCCTGTACCTCGCATGAAGCTCCGCCTCTCGGGGCTCCGTATCTGCGGGGCGGCTACGCCTCCTTCGGAGTCTGGTCCACCGGCGGAAAGCGATCACGGAGGCCTGTCGGAGCCTCGCAATGTCCGCCGACCACCAGTAGACCTGACGCCTCGGATTATAGGGCGGAGCCCTAGGCATAGCCGCGTCGCAGACACGCGTCATGGCCTCCCGGAACCACGCCGCCTCATCGTCTATGTCGACAGGCCTGTCCGGCGCAGAGGCCCAGGCCTGTACGATGGCGGCCTCCAGGAGGACCTCCCGATCCATTCGCTTAAGCACCCAACGTGGCTCGCGTGGGGCCGGTGTAAACGGCGCGGCGCCCGCAGGAGGGGAGACGTCGAACCGAATGTATCGGTGATCCGACGCTGTCCCCACCTCCTCAAGGACACGCCAGCCCTGCACACGGCCTGAGAGCGGGGCGCTCGCGAACGAAAGGTCCACAATTGAGTCGCCCCAGCTCTTCACGCACGTGGCGACGGCCCCGCGATTCAGGAGAACTAGGCTGAGACTATCAGCCCAGCTCTCCACTGCCCTGCCCCTCGGATTCGTGCGCCGGGAACCCCAGTTCATAGACCAGGCGTTAAAGTCCCCGAGCACCAGAACCGGGTGAGGGTAACAGGTATTGACGACGACGGTCAGATGATCCAGCCACTGCTGGTACTCATCTATGACTCGGCTCGGCGAGAAGTAGACTGCCACGACCGCTATTCCCCCCACGAGTGCCGCTACGCAGCCATTCCCCCTTGTCACGACAACAAGGGGGGGACTGCCGGCAGCGGCGTTGTGCACCAGTGCCACCGAACCGTCCAGGTCGGTTTCCCAGGCAGGCCCGAGAAACCGGTGAATGTACGGCTCGGCGACAGCGGCGACATTAATGCCCCACTGTGCGGTGCTCTGGAGCAGAAGTGCCTGAGCATCGACACAGTGGTTTGCATTTGCCTGCAGGACGCGGAGCTGAGGATCCATTATGGAACCCCCATCTCCACGCCCTGCCGCGAACTAGAGACGGAATGCCTGCCTCCCGGCTTTGGCCTCCCCGCGGTGCAGGCCTTGGCACCAACCCTATGGTCGGCCGGCTTGCCCTCCGCTGCACACCTGAAGCAGTGCAACGGAGCTTCGCAACTACCGGCCTTATGACCGGGTTGGCCACAGCGGAAGCAACGGTCACCGACTGTTACCTCCGCCGTGCACTGCACCCCTACGTGGCCTACCGACAGGCACCGGAAGCACCGTGCCGGTCGGGCCTGCAGGAGCCGCACCTGCACCTTCTGGAAGCCCCCGATGAGGAGGCTCCGCCCATCGGCAACCTTTTGGGCTGCCGCGATGGGGCAGCCGACAACTGCTGCCCCCAGTCCACGCCGGCCGAAGCGTATAGCTCCGACCTTTACTGTGTCCTGAGGACAGCCTCCGGCCTCAACCACGGCGAGCCTAAGCTCCTCGGCCGTGATGGAGTCGTCCAAACCCGATATGCGCACTTCTGCGCACTTGTTGGGCCTGGACACCCGGACATCAGCCGCGTCCAGCGTCTCCCTAAGCGTAGCCGCCAGGGCGTCGGCTTTAGGGCCGCTGGTAGCGCCGGGGACCTCGAAGATCCGAGATCCGGTGCGCGTGGGCTTGCACACCAGATCCGGGATCCCAAGGGCTCCCAGGTCGATGCAGGCCCTTGCCTGCCTCACCACCTGGGCGTACTCCACACCCCTCTCCGACGCCTCCGCCGTCAGTGTGATGACGACGGCCGTCGATCGAGGGGCGCGGAGCCTCCTCGGCGCTGTTGTCATCGCGGCAGCCTTGGCCCTTCTGGCCAATTTGGCTGCCTTTTTGGCGGCATTCCGTCTCTGTTTACTGGCTCCCGCTACCTCCCAGCCCCCTAACGGGGGGCTCGAGGATTTTGCTGGAGCCAGAGCCCGGGCCGGGGCTGAAGCCCAGGCCGTGGGTGGGGCTGAGGCCAGGGCTGGGGACTTCTTCCCCTTGCCCTTGCCCTTGCCCCGGGCACCCTGAGTGGGACCCGCAGGACCTAGAGGGGGGCGGCGAGCCGTCACCGCCGCCGGGGAGGCTGGGCCCCCCCTCACTGCGGCGGCGTACCCGGCCGGCGTCGCGAGAGGAGGACGGCGGGCGATGTCAAGGATCGCCTCGAGCCGCCGGTTGGTGCGCTCCTCCTGCGCGACCATCTCGGCGCGTATGGCCGCCATAAATTCGGCCAACGACGCCGGCTCTGCCGGTCGAGTCGGCGGCTGCACCTGTTGCCGTGGCGGCTGCGCAGTTTGCGCTGGCCGTGGCGGCTGTGCAGCCGGCGCTGGCCGCGGTGGCTGCGCAGTTTGCGCTGGCCGCTCCGGCTGCACCGGCCGCCCCGTGAGCGCCGAGTGAGCCGACCGCTCCTGCTGCGCCTTCCGCATTGACCGAGTCACCACTCCCCCCGGCAACTCGGTCAGGTGCTCGACCCTCTTTTTGAGGGCCTCCAGCTCCGCTGTGACCCTCTCGAGCCGGCGCTGGGACTCCACCTCTTGTTGTTGGGCCTCGTCCGCCCTCCTCGCCTGCTCGGCCACCTGCTCGGCCAGGCCCACGCTGGCGGCAACGATCTGCTGCACGACCCCGAGCATTGCAGCCTGCTCGGGAGTCGGAGTCTCCGTCTGCCCCGCCATCATCCGGCCGAGCCGATGGCCGAGGATCATGGTCCTTCTATAGTTCGCCAAGACCAACGGCACCTCCTTCCCTGGGTCAGCTCCAACCCACGGGGAGGAGTCCCGAGGGGGGGCCGGGGCGGCCTCCCTACCGCTCCTCCTCTCCCTTTCGCGGCCGGTGGCCTGCACCTTGACCACCCGCTCCTCCTCGCCGCTGCCGCTGCTACTGCTGTCGCTGTCGGGGATGACATGCTCATCCACCTCGGCCACCAACGACAGGGGAACCTTTTTCCTCCCCTTCCCTTTGCGCTTTTTGGCTGCAGACCTCGTCTGCAACCCAGGCAGCGCCTGCCTGTCCTCCTTGGTGGTGACGCCAGATTCCTCTGACGTCACCGCCGCCGGTGATACGGACGCCACATCGTCCATGGGTAGCGCGTCCTCCGCGCTACTATTTTTGTTGGGGCCGGATTTAGAGCTCGGCGCCGGGCTCAGGCAATGAGTGTCCCCCCCAGAATACGGATAGGGACTGCCGTTGCCGACTGGCAACGGGAGGGACTCCCCAGCTAGGCTGGGACCCTCCTGGGTAGATTTTTTCGTATATTCGTCCATTGCATATTTTTTGGTTTGAGGTTTGCGTCCTCCGACGTTGACGCCCTTGGGACTGGACTCCCTCCAGCCACTCATCCCATCGCCAGGCGTCAGAGCTTGGGATTGGGGATTTTTTATAGAGGTTAACTCCTCGCGGATCCGGAGATCCACCGGTCCTGTCAGTTCAGGATTACGGCCGGGCCGAACGGGGTCTGCACCAGACCGAGTCCGTCCGCCCCTGGGGGTAATTTTTTATAGAGGTTGTCTTCCTCGCAGCCCACTAGGAGCCACCGTTCCTGACCTAGGTCAGGCTTACGGCTTAGCCGCACGGTGGTCTGCACCAGACCCTGTCCCCCACCTCTGGACGGAGCCAGAGGTGAAGAACCCGTCCGCCTTAGAGCGTACCCTCCACTACGCCCTCTGCAAACAGAGGGACATGTGGAGGGCCCACGAGCGGCCCCAGACAGGGCCACTCCCGCCTTGATTGTCTGAACGTCCCTCCCTTGTCCCCTCTGAAAACAGAGGGATACTGGGAGAGACGCCGACGACCACGGGCCTTGCAGGCCCGTCATCCCACGACCCCACCTCAGTGAGGTCCGCCGATGGGTTATTTGTCAACGGCCAACAGAACTCCCTAAGTGGAAGTCTGTTAGCCGTTGTCCAGGGTGCACCAGCCCTCCCGCTTCCGCTCCCCAGGACCGCGGTCCAAAGGGGGAAGAAACGGGAAGGCCAACGTGGAGGTTACCCAACCCGCACCCCCGTGATTAGTGTGATTACAAAAATGAGACAGCCCTGAATCCTTAGTACCGAGTAAAATGTATGGGCGTACCGAGTAATACCCCGTCCCCCACCACCCCTCTCCCCCCGCACGATTGCTCTGTCTAGACCCTTTATTACCCGTGTTACAACCATTCTTACTACTAGTAGTAACACCGGTAATTGAGTTACTGTTCTTACTTCTTATGTTGAAAGTTGTTATAACAGTAAAAGGAAATTACCCATGTTACTACCGTGAAATTAAAATACAAATACCAAACAAAATTGACGATTTTGTATTTTATTGAATAAACATGAAATAAAAAAATAAAAAAAAGATGAAAAGAGGCAAATAACAGTAATTTCCCATGAAATAAAAAAGATACATCGCTGGTTAAATGCCAAAGGGCCACATTACGGAAATGGTAAATTTTACAGGAGAGCCCATCAAAGATTTCGCCGCGATATTTTTAATTTTTTTAAGAATCTATAAGTGCTACATCTATGTGTTATATATCATTCGATGCGTATTTTAGAGCCTTATTAATGTAATACTAACTAATTTCAGCAGCTTGCATCTACGAAAGTATAATATCACATGAGTCCGTTTTGCTTATAAAAATGAGTGTTGAATCTGTGCATATTTATTTAATAAAATGCCACATAACGAATGATAAGTAATGTTTAATGAATATTTTTCTCAAAAAACCAACAAAATCAATCTTAGCTAAACATAAAAAGAATAAGGATATAACAACATGACATAATCTCAATTTTACAGGACATCACGTCTTTATTAAAATAACTAAAAATTTAAAATTCCAAAACAAAAATAAGGAAAGTGTGCTATTGCTCATAACTTTGTGATTCACAATGTTATAGTCATCTAAGCCTTACAAGGAACAATACTTATAGACTACCCATTCAATCAATTAGCCTATCGCTGTCCACTCCTGGACATAGGCATCTCCCAGTGTGCGCCATTTCGGCTGGTCATCCGCCTTCCACATCCAGTCTGTCCCAGCCACTTTTTTCGGTCGTCAGTCCAAGTCGGGCAAGAGGGCGCCCTACCTTCCGTTTACCTTCTCACGATCTCCACTTTAGGACTCGTTGGTCCAACGGCCATCGGTCCTTTGGCAGATGTGGCCAGCCCACTGCCATTTCACCTATTCTGCAAGCTGTGTCGTATGCCGTACAGTTGTATTCCTTTGTCGGATGACCTCGTTTCGAATTTTATCCTTCAAGGGGAATGTAACATCCTCATGCCTCCATGCTGGAGGCTTATGGGTTCTGGTCTTGGAGCTGGACGGACATTGTGGTTGTGTCATACAAGCATCTCAGCACCTCGATGTATCACCAATCGACACGACACCGCTAGAGGACATCCAGAACTACCCAGGTTTCGATTTAGTCGAACGCTTTTCGCAGTTCACAATCGCAATACACAGCGGCTGATTGTACTCTTGGGTCTTTTCTACGATCTGCCGAACAGTATAGATGTGGTCTACGGTGCTAGAACATTTTCGAAGCCTGGCTTGTTCCGGTGGCTGGAACTCGTCGAGCTTACACGTGAGGCAATTTGGGACGACTCCTGAGTTTGTAGACATGATTCAGGAGTGAGATGGACCTGTAGTACTTCAGCATGGCTTTATCACCTTTTTTGAAGAATAGTACCACCGCAGTCCCGCTCCATGCGCTAGGTGTAAGGCTCTGCTGGATGATGGAACTAAAGAGGCTCGCTAGCTCTTTCAGTATAGGAACCCCGCCTGCTTTCAAGTAAGTTAAGTCTGCTCAGTAGTAATTTCGTCAGGGCACTGGTTGTTCTTCAGTTGCCTGAGAGCCGCCTCTATCTCGCACTGCTCGACATCGGGTATCTCCTCGGTGTAATGGCGCGTGAGTCCCTACTCACGCGACATTACACTCTATGGTTTTCATCGGTATGTCCCTTCGGTTGAGTCATACAGCTGTCCATAGAATTTCTCAATCTCTTCAAGAAAAGTGTCATTTATTGATTATCTTGTTCGGTATTTATATTGTTCAGACTGTTTAGTATCGGTGAGCTCAATTCTTGATGAACAATATTGGGAGTTGAGTTGAATGTGTTATTTTGTGTTGAGGTAGTTTGAAGACCTTCTTTTTCTGCTATTACCACCTCCATTTTTTTGTGCTCGTGTATTCATTCTACAAATAAAGAAAAAGTAATGATATACGTATACAAACTCAGACCCTACTGTCCACTCCTAATGGTTTCATCATCCACGGCAGCAGTAAACAGTCTACGAGTCAGGCAGCACAGATATTATTGGTACGAGTACCTATAGCCTGTCTAAACTGGAATAACGTCCACATCATATTCAGTGTAAAAATAGTAAAACTTCCATTGTTTCAGGAATTTTATCGTCAATAGGTATAATTTGTTTGTATGCCTGAGAGAAGTGGTTGAGCGAGTCATTTGGGCTTAGACAAGCTATACCTAATTGTTTAGGTAGGTAAATTTACTAACTGGAAAAAAAAAACATACAAGGGAACCACTACACACAAGAATAGAGCCACAAAAGAAACATGTCCAATTTGCGTAAAGAAATAGTAATGTATTTACTTTTTTCTTATATACAAAACTCCGGCTCTGCACTTTCATCTTAAAAAATAAATAATAATATCACGGTATTAAAATGCAAAGCGGACACATTTTATAATATGGCCCTTTGGCTTATAAAATAATGATGTACTCACTTGATATTTATATTCCACACGGCCATAATTCAAAATATGGCACTTTAGTCTATAAAATTTAATTAAAACTAAGACATATTCCGCAATATGGCCCTTTGTCTTATAAATAACGTGCACTTACGCCGATTACGAGGGCTTAACTCAAAATGTGGCTATTTCGTCCTGAAGTTAGTCACCAAAGTCGCGGAATGCAAAAAAGGCGCTTGTCTGATTTGGCCATTTCTGACGCTAAAATCACTGGTAGAACGTGTAAATAGTCCTACCAAACTGGTGTGTTTGCACACAGAGCGTATAAGCTCCTATGACCAGCAGTTAGGTAGTAATGAAAAGAAAATGCACATGTGACCGCTTCTATGAATGAAAACGCAAGAGAACCGGCACTGACCTGTGTTCCACCTCGTGAGAATTCAGCTGTAGACAGGCGTGGTTCCTGGCACGTGCTGGCAGGTAGGTATGTTTACGTCCGGCCGGTTATTTTCTTGAGTGAGTCGTTTTCTTCCGATACACTTCACTTATACTGACTTGAGAATGTGGCCAAAGGAACTTATAGAATTACACAAAAAAGAAACGAGGAGTTGAATTACTCAAACTTCCGTTGGTGCGTTAGCGGAGTCAAAAAAGACACCTTTCGGTGCTGGGTGCGTGTTACTGACTGATTAAAAATGAACGGGTTGATGATCGTGAAGCTTGAGAGTCTCGCTCATAGTACTTCATTCTCAAAATATAGTTCGAAAAGATCCGTGCACAGCGCCATTCATTGGCCTTCTTCAACACTAAGTGGTCAACAAATGAGCGCCAATATTCAAACGCTATTCGATTCACAAAAGCGGTTTCTTAAATTACAAAAATTGAAATACAATTAAATTATGTGGGAAATAATTAAGAAAGTACATAAGCGCTCCACCATGCACCCGGCTTTGGAACGTCGCAAGACGTTACGAAACAAACAAGCGAACACTGGCTGATTAGAGCCCATAGTGATTTGTATAACATAATAATACACATGGCTAAAATAACAACTTAGACTAACAATATTCTATCTAAAGTATGTTTAAAGCTTGAGTTAAAAATTAAAGTTTGAGATTCTATTTAGCGTTGTAAGTTATTGCGTTGGGATAGGATACAACTTGCTTACAGCGAGTTTGTAAGTACCAGTACGCGTTTTATATATTATGATAGACATGAGGAGTCCAGGTCCAGTATAACAATTGACAACGTGAAAATGCTGAATTATTAGATCAACAACGTGATCGCGTTTAGGGAGAGGGTCAGGATGTAATCCTGATACAGAATGAGGTTCGATCTTAAATTTAAATCGTGCGAATTTTAAAACGTATGTAATGATACGTAGTAGTTTCTGCCAAGAAGAAACACGTTGTGCTAATGTACATAACAATGGCGACTCTGTGTGTTTTGATGTCACACTCAACACATTTGCCTTATGCTCAGGTAAGTCAGAACAGTTGGCGGGAGAGAATGACTTAATAGGCCATTCATCAGGGGGGCCGCGAATCCATGCTGGACCGTTCCACCACAAATCATAAGTCAAAAGTTGCGAAGGGAGCATGCCGCGTGATAGACAATCACTCGGGTTAATGTCTCCGGCGACGTGATAAAAATGTTCAGCGTTCAAGTTTTCTTGACACTGAGCGACCCGGTTGCTAACAAAAATCGACCACCGATGTGGTGACGAGTGAACCCATGATAAGGCAATCGTGGAATCAGAAAAGGCGTAAATGTCAGTAACGGGAATGCGTAATGCATAAGAATCACGTACAGTTCTTATCAACTTTGACATAAGCAAAATAGCACATAACTCTAATCGAGCAAGCGTAGTAATCTTTGTCGGAGTGACCTTTGATTTCGCACACAAAATGCGAGTTTGAATGCCAGATGGGTAGGTACAATGTGCATAAATAACACATCCCATGCCATTCAGGCTGGCATCACAAAATGCGACAAGACGTAATTCGCAATCAACTTCGACACCTATATATCGCGGAATTTTTAATGTGTCAAGCAATTTTGATTCTTGAACGAGAGCGGAAAAGCGTGAGCGTCTATGCTCTGGAGCAGGGTCATCCCAATCACTCTTACTAAGCCAAAGTTCCTTAATTAACAACTTGGCGTAGAGTATCACAGGTGCCACCAACCCGAGCACGTCAAATAGTCGCGCAACTATAGAGAGTATATTTCTCTTAGTGCACTTCTCATCTACCAATGTGGATGTGAAATAAAAATTATCTCCACACGGCTCCCACGAGAGACCTAAAACCTTTGCGACATGACTGCCAACATCAAACTCAAGCGATTTGCGGTGAGCATTTATGTCAGCGTTCATTGCGATCGGAAATAGCCTAAAATTTAATAATAATAAAAACAGGTCTGCCTGTAAATTGGGACCAATATGTAAAATATCATTGAGCGAACGACAAGTGTGGGTTTTAGCGCTCGCGTCTAACACAATACGTGATATCGGTTTGTCATGTCGAACTACTGCGTGATGTGGTATGTAATAACCATCCATAGACAACTTAGAGTCATCAACGAGACTAAGATAACCGTTATCTAAATAATCCTGAATAACCTTATTGTAATTTTCACGTACGGTTGGTGATTGACGAAGTTTACTCTCGAGCGACAAAAACCGGCGGTGAGCGACGCCGCGCGAGTTCCCTAGTTCAGAGGGATCCTTGCCGAACGGCAGCGCAACAGAATAACGACCTACGTCATCGCGAGTCACAGTAGATGTGAAAATATTCTCGCACTCGGTTTCTTCTGGAGACAATAGGCGTTTCACAGGAACTTCCTCAAGTTCCCAAAAATTTTGCACTAAATCATTTAGTGCTAGCGCAGAAAAGGATGCGGTTGTAGGCACAACAACTTTACGTGGGTGATCACCCATAAGTACATACCCAAACGCGGTTGATAGTACACAAGGGGCACTGGGACCACACTCGACTCTATTTCCTAAGTAAATATACGGGAAGAGCTGTGCACCTAATACTATATCAATGTTTCCTGGAATGTTCCAGCTTAAGTCAGCAAGCGGTAAATCGCGAAGATTTAACTCGCGATCACACTTAATTAATTGCGAGGGCAATTGATCCGTAAGGCTATTCATAACTAACGCATGTATAGTATACTTATGATCTGCATAAATACGAGATTCAATGTCCAAATACACATAGCCTATTATCGTGTGCGAAGTGGAGCCAACACCTTTGACAACAGAATTACTCATTGGTATTATTGGTAAATTTAATAAACGACAACAGGACAATGTTATTAAGTTGTTCTGTGAGCCATTATCAATTAGACATCTGACTACAGATTTATTTCCAGTGCTACCTTTAGGGCGAGCATACACCTGAGCGGTTGCCAAGAGAATATCACCCTTATGGCTAGAGGCATACGAATGCACAGTGCTTGAAGCGAGCGGTGACTCAGGAGTGGGACCGTCAAGGTCGCACTGGGGCGGCGGGGATGCGGCAACAGTCGTCGCATGCGAGTGCGAATTATTAACATTATTCTCAAAATGCAATAATTTATGATGTTTTTTCTGACAGAAACAAACTGACGTACTTTTACATTGCGGGAGATTATGTAATGTGCTTAGACAATTCACGCAACCACGCTTAGATTTAATAAACTCATATCTAGCCTTTGCATTTTGCATATTTTTAAACTGAGCGCAGTTATACAGGTGTCGGTGGTCGCGGCCGCCACATAAACAACATGACGCGTCAACTGCGGCGGGCGCATTCGACTTATTATTAATCGGCACACTGACAACAAACGACTTAGAATTACGCTGTACACGCCTATCATTAGACTGTGGCGTCCCAGCAGTGGACGACTTCGCATATGACGAAGACCGCGGGTTTGACCGTTCAATCATCTTAGCATGATCTTGTACAAAGTCGATCAGCTGTTGCGTCGTAGGTATATCGACACCTCGAACAGAAAGTTCGAAGGCTTGGATGGTTAGAGTGTCCATTTTCCTCAAGGCACATTGTAGAAACATGAAGTCCGTTAAATCATTTATACCTAACTCTTTAAGCGCGGCGATAGAGGAGGAATATATACCTATAAATGAATCAAGTGAGTTCACACTAGGTGAACAATTCTTTAAGTCTAATATATTATTAAGATAATATGAACCTAATGAGCGTTTATCTTGGTATTTCTTGACCAAGGCGTCCCACACTATACTGTAGGTCTCACTTGACGGAACAATACCGGCAGTGAACTTTAATGCGTCATTGTTTAGTTTTGAGAATAGGTATTGCACACGTTGCGAATCAGACAATTGTGTGTTTGAATGAATATTGGCCTTAAAGGACTGATAAAATGTATTCCAGTTTTCAGGGCGTCCGTCAAAACTCGGAACAACAAGCATTTCCAATTTCACTACAGACGCGTTTGAATTACTCGACCCGTGTGAGGCGATCTCCTTGACCTTGGGCGTAGATAATTTATTTCTAATGCGTTTTATTCTCGAATACAATTCATCGAATGAGTCAAGGCAAGAATAGTCGGGCTCCACAGGGGGTTCTAATGATAAATTTAAGCTATTTATTTGATCCACAATCGACTCGAATTTATCGCGAACGACATCGATGGTCTCGGTCTCGGCCAAAAAATCTTCATTGGCTCGCGTCGTTATATCAAAACACACAACTGATTTCGACGATTTATACCAACGATTAATGCGTGCAAACAATAATTCCTTCTTTTGATTCAACAGAATAAGCTTCGATTCGAGATCTGACGACATGTTTGCAAATTAACGATAGGTAAGACCTACCTATTGAAATATAACAAGAAGATTATCTGTAAGGTACCTACTATAATATAATAGTAATTCAACACAAACAGTTTAGATATACCTACTTTTTTTATTGAAAATTGTACTACGGCTTATTATATAATAGCGCAAGTAGCACAGCGGAGCGGGAATGTAACTAACTACGTAACTAGATAGGTACTTACCTACAAAGTTACGCGTATGCGAATAGAATGATGATTATTTACCAATTAATACGTAAATCACCAACTATTATAAATATCTACCAATTATTACGTAGATTTAGCGTTTTAAATGCAGAATTTACCAAATAATTTACGTAAATCTGTTAGCGAATGAAAGTAATGAAACTAAGATGGCGGAAAGAATTCACCAAAATTACGTGAATCTTTTAATTAAATGAATAGGAAAGAAATATTTTTCACCAATAATTACGTGAATATGTTATTTACTGGCCTATCCGACTCGTAAGGACCATAAATTGTGGTGGGACGTGTAAATAGTCCTACCAAACTGGTGTGTTTGCACACAGAGCGTATAAGCTCCTATGACCAGCAGTTAGGTAGTAATGAAAAGAAAATGCACATGTGACCGCTTCTATGAATGAAAACGCAAGAGAACCGGCACTGACCTGTGTTCCACCTCGTGAGGATTCAGCTGTAGACAGGCGTGGTTCCTGGCACGTGCTGGCAGGTAGGTATGTTTTCGTCCGGCCGGTTATTTTCTTGAGTGAGTCGTTTTCTTCCGATACACTTCACTTATACTGACTTGAGAATGTGGCCAAAGGAACTTATAGAATTACACAAAAAAGAAACGAGGAGTTGAATTACTCAAACTTCCGTTGGTGCGTTAGCGGAGTCAAAAAAGACACCTTTCGGTGCTGGGTGCGTGTTACTGACTGATTAAAAATGAACGGGTTGATGATCGTGAAGCTTGAGAGTCTCGCTCATAGTACTTCATTCTCAAAATATAGTTCGAAAAGATCCGTGCACAGCGC
Organism: Eilema sororculum; assembly: GCA_914829495.1. Taxonomy (NCBI): domain Eukaryota; kingdom Metazoa; phylum Arthropoda; class Insecta; order Lepidoptera; family Erebidae; genus Eilema; species Eilema sororculum. Next base: position 8,194,297 of record OU618547.1, read on the forward strand.
CATTCATTGGCCTTCTTCAACACTAAGTGGTCAACAAATGAGCGCCAATATTCAAACGCTATTCGATTCACAAAAGCGGTTTCTTAAATTACAAAAATTGAAATACAATAAAATTATGTGGGAAATAATTAAGAAAGTACATAAGCGCTCCACCAATCACGGGTGTCTTTTTCAAATTTAAAAGTTATAATGATTTGGATGCCATTTTTGAAAAAAAATAGGTTTCAGATTTTTTTGCGTTGTGGCCATTTGGCATTTAACCAGCGACATGTTTATCTTTGCCAATCACCGCAATTGCTTGTAAAATAAAAATAATACTATTTAGTTGGGAGCAAATGGGTTTTGGTAAAGTTGGCATCGTTTTGAATTTGAGCGGTCATTAATGAAAATCATATTATGTAATATGATAGTAGGTACAGTATAAAGTGATCAAAAGTTAACTACTATGGACAAACTTCTCTAAACCATATCGGGACGTAGATATGTAGACTGGAATGTTCGATCGTACTTGGAAGTAAAGTACTCTAAATACTGGAGATAGTGAATTTCACGGAAAGGAAACATTCCTTTATTTTTAAAAACAAACAATTTGAATAGGAGATTCAAAGTTTTCCGTAAATGCCACAACTGGTAGTCGAACCAAATATACATACAATTTACAAAAAACAGCCGACGTACACTCTGGCTGCTTTTTACAATACCCGACCCCCTTACCTCCTAACATTTTGAAATTGGTACGAAACAGCCATACATTAGGCTGACCTATGCAATATAAGTCTTTTTTGAAAATTAACCGCATTTTACACCATGATGACTGTTTTAAACAAAATGTTTTTTGTTGAATGCCTGTATTTGACGGCTCATATCTCCGTCGTCAGAAGAGATACCGAAATGGCTGTCTTTGCCAAAAATCCGGCTTGAAAAATTTAGAATGGCTGTATTATTAACTCAATTTTCGAATAATTGCCACTTGACTGCTTTCTGCAGAACTAGGTCCAATTATTGTGTTTTGCCTATTTTTCATTTTTACTTCACGAGCGATTGTTGTGATTTGCCTATTTTCTTTTTTTTAATTTTACAAGCAATTACGGTTAAATTCCTGTTTTCCTTTTTTATTTAACAAGCACTTGCGGTTGATTTCCTATTTTTCTTTTTTATTTCACAAGCAATTGTTGTGATTGGCACGTTTTTCTTTTTATTTTACGGGAAATTACTGTCATTTTTCCTGTTTTCTTTTTTTCCTAAGCGATGGTAGTGATTTGCCTATTTTTATTATTTTTATTTTACAAGCAATTGTGGTGATTGGCATGTTTATCTTTTTTTATTTTATGGGAAATTACTGTTATTTGACTCTTTTTATCTTTTTTTATTTCATCTTTATTCAATAAAATACAAATTCATCAATTTTATTTGGTATTTGTATTTTAATTTCACGGTAGTAACATGGGTAATTTCTTTTTACTGTTATAACAACTTTCAACTTTAGTAGTAAGAACAGTAACTCAATTACCAGTGTTACTACTAGTAGTAAGATTGGTAGTAACACGGGTAATAAAGGGTCTAGACGGCTTCGTTGACCGACTGTATGTAGTATGAATCGTTAGACTGTGATATTAGTATGGATACAATAAATATTTAAGAAAATGCCCGCCATTTTTAACATCATATTTGATTTTCTTATCCTACATCACTACATAGTATAAAACAAAGTCGCTTTCCGCATCTATCTGTCCCTATGTATGCTTAGATCTTTAAAACTACGCAAAGGATTTTGATGCGATTTTTTTAAAAGATAGAGTGAATTAAGAGAAAGGTATATAAGTATAATACATGCTTAATATAGTAAAGGCAGCGGGAACGGGATCTGACGCCACGCCGGCGGAAAAAAATTGGCGTTACTAACAGCTAGTTATTTTATAAAGCAATCATTCATAATTTAGATTACATTTTTTAACAATTCTAACTCTTCCTATTCTATGACTTGTGTACAAAATTTAAGCCTATACCACGGAATAGATTAATAGTTTCTATGTAATGACGCTCGCAGATGATGCATCTTTTTTTAGCAAACGGAACTTTGTATTATTGGCGAAAGAAGAAGTGTTCACAAAATTGTTGACGAAAGAAATATAATTTTTGAATGAATAAATAAACCACTTCAATAGCAATAAAGACGAATGAGTTTAGTCTACCTCATTCTGCAGAAACACGATTGGAATTGAAGTAGCAATATAGAGCAACTTGAATCAGTTTCCTAACTCAGTTATGAACACCTTCAACTTGGGCAGCGCTTCAGTTCACCGTGGCAAACTTGCAGTAATCCAGCTGTGTACATAATATAAATCTAATGACGACACGGTCTCTAAAGGTTAACAATAAGAGCTTTAGAAGGTGAATACGACAGATTCTACCAGACAAGCATATTACAATAGATTTGCAAATAAAAACAGATGATTCTACATAAAATAAGTCAAGCGAACAAACAAGACGATAAAAGATTCCACCACAATCAGGGCGAGAATAATAGATAAAAGGCGGTAAATATAAAACGTTTTTTTTTGTCAAATTATCCGCAAATATAATAGCCATGAAAAGAACGAACCAACCCAAACATAATAAAAATTTCATTCGACAATCAACGCGGGTCCTCGAGGTGATGACGTGTTTACTTTAATCATTCCGGGCCGGCCCTCGTTGTGTATTCAGTCCCATCTAACCGAGGTAACCGGCGTGTTTGGAGATTGCTTTATATACGCGCTGAAACTTTTCTAACATGTAGAAAAGCGAGCGGGCCAGCTAAAAGTCCGTGAAAAGATGCTTTTAAATTTTAACGTGTAATCTTTGTTGAATGTTCGAAAGAATAGGGTTTTTGGCGTAACGATTTTATCGACCGCAATAAAGTGGTAGTCGTTCAATTAATGACCTGACTAAAATGGTACATATGATTTTTGAAGGATTGATTTTCAAAAAAAATATTAACAACGTTTAATACCTCCTAACTCACTCCTAACACTAGCAAAATGTTGGTTTAGCAGAGGCCATGAACCCGGCCAGGATACAAATTCGGAATCTGCTACCGATGCTATTATTAAAAACATCATTACTTATAAAAAGCAGACGGCGAAACGAGGGTATGGGTTAGAACAAAAAGCTTCCTTACATCAAAAAGTTACCGAGATGTGGTTAATTAGCCCCACAACCTTGTATTATGTGCCTTGTTAACTATCCTAATTTGGGAATTAAGGGATCCTTTTAAAAGGGCGTGTAAATTGAATCGGCATTCCGCAAACACATACCTAACCTTCATTAATGATCCCGATACCATGTTATTCGCAAAGTAAGTATTGGCTTGCCGTTTAATTTTGGGCAAGAAGATTATTTTATACAAGATCACGTTCATCTATAGAACGTTTAGATCAGTCATCCAAACGCATCCAAAAAATGACTCGATACTCGTATACATTCGTCTTGGGACAACGCATTCCCCTTGTAAGGGATTGGTCGCCTATTTTAGATTTTTTCCGATCTAAATCTATAGGAAAATTTAGGATGCTTTGGTATACTTTGGTATGCTTTGGTATACTTTGGTATGCTTTGGTATACTTTGGTATACTTTGGTATACTTTGGTATACTTTGGTATACTTTGGTATACTTTGGTATACTTTGGTATACTTTGGTATACTTTGGTATACTTTGGTATACTTTGGTATACTTTGGTATACTTTGGTATACTTTGGTATACTTTGGTATACTTTGGTATACTTTGGTATACTTTGGTATACTTTGATAAATAATGACAGTATACGATTTTGCCTAGAAAAAACCTATAAATTGAAGTCTAGAAGCTTCCCTAGATGTTGCCAAAGCGTTTAGTGCGAATAGGTAAAATATCTATGCTGCGATTCGTGTCGCTATGTATTGTCACTACAACCAAGCACCTAGTTTTATAAGTTTTGATTCCTGAAGACAGACGGATAGTTAACAGATAAAAGCTGGTTTAATATCAATCGTCTGCGCACATAACTGCACACGCGTTTCAGGTTTTACAACCTTTTTAATAGGTTCTCTCAGTAGCTGAAAATAAATATTAAATTCATTTACTTATCGAATGATAAACAGGCCGTATTTATCGTTTCGCATCCCTTGACCGATTGATGTTTAGCATTCAAAGCAAAAACTGTTTCATTTTGCATTGAACTCACTAGGTCCGATACGTGGGAGAACACTTTTGGGGAAAAATATAACATTTATGACATTGTTGTCGGAGTTAAATTGCATTTTACTATGTGAATGCAAAAGTTGGCTAATTACTTAACTTTTCTGCATCGAAATTCATGTATGCAATGTTGCTTACGTATACTAAGTAAACCTTGAAAGTTGTAAATTATTTTGAGATCGGATTTCAGTATAACTATATTCTTACTACTTTTTTAGTTTGACTATTTTTATTAATACTTGTTTCTTACTTCACAATGAACTCTTTTTATTTAAGACTAGAAGTAACTTAGGCCACACAGCACTTCTATTCTCAGTAACCCAGTTGGGTTTGAAAAGTTGGACGCATTAGCCGTCACGCCACATATAATTGAAAGTAACAAAATTTTTAGCAACTAAAAAAAGATTAAAAGGCAGTAAACACGAGCTTACTTTATTTAGTAAATTCAACTTATAGGTAGAACAACTAAAATTCTTAAAAGCCTTTTGTTTTTTTTTTGTTAATTCAAGTGTAAATGAAGACTGAAACATAATTAACTCTCAGTCAAGATAGACTGCTCTGAATTTAAACTAATCACATTAAAACCTGACACAATCAAAAAAGGATCGTCTCCTTAGCGAAATTAAAGGTCTTCATTTAATTCAGATTCTATAATTTAATTGCCAAGTTAATTGGTCTTTGTAAAATGCTCACCAGTTTAGCAAAGATTTTAGAAAATTATTTGTGTTCTTATTTGTATGTCTGTGATTATTCCTATTATGACACCATTGATTTGGTGTATAAAATGAACTGAAAATGAAGCAACATAAACAAACAGTTTTGATAGAGTACCTAACAGTTGCAGACCATTACACTTTTGGAATTAATTTTGTTGCAAACTTTGAACTCCGAAGCTATGAGAATATATTCATACCGTTTTACCTTCTGTACCTTTTAGTTTACACCATCGTTAGATCCAATATTCATTAAAAAAACAGCAGGTGGTGTAATAGTGATGAAGTAAATTTAATGAGTATTTATCTAAGCTATGAAATAGGGAGTATACATTTTAGTTTATAACACTTTTTAAATCAACATTCTTAATGAATGATGATGAATGAACTAGCTTTTGCCCGCGGCTCCGCCCGCGTAGATGTCGGTTATCGCGACTAAACATAGCTTATTTCCTCTCTCAGGGTCTAATCTACCCCTATACCAAATTTAATTAAAATCGGTTCCGTGGTTTAGGCGTGAAAGCGTAACATACAGGCAGACAGACAGAGTTACTTTCGCATTTATAATATTAGTATGGATGATCATCATCAATGACACAACACAAATTATCAAAAACATTTTTGGATTAAAAATTTACTATAACAAAACATACAGATATATTATGTTATAATATAGCTAAACTTAAAAAAATGGGACCGATGTCAACATATTCTATTTTCATCCACTTTAACAAGAACGTGGGACAATTTCCTTAACGATATCACCTTCGCATCAGCAGTACATAATAAACCTAAAACAGTGTACTTTATTTCATACTAAATTGGGGGACAACGCACCAAAACTTGTTACCTTAACAAGTCCATCGTCATTCGAACTTCGTCCTAATTTAATGTACCTTAGTTTGTGATACAATGGCGTTTTTATTCTCCACATATATTTTGCCAAGTGTGTTGCGAGAGAAGTGGATTACATCTCAGTCTAGATCGGTCGGCTGCGCGGCGCGCACGTAATATATACCTTCATAGCTACGAGTATAGCGTCATGTGCACGTGTCACATTGACGTGAGTGACGTGACGTGCGTGACGTTAACTGAATGCGCGTGATGCGACGGAGCGTGCTGGCGTTATAACAGTCACGTGATGAGCACAGGAGAAAAGTGACAGTTACATTTCAAATTAACAGTTCATTTTATGAATGACAATATTACGGTCCAGTTTAAAAGTACCCGTCTATAGGTAAACATAGTTCATTTGTATAGGTAACGAAAAGAAAAGTTGCTCATATTATATTGAAATTGACATACCTACCGTCAAAACAAAACTTAACGTTAAGTTGAATTTGATGAGACTATTGTACAGAGGTATATGAGATTGGATGTATTTATCGATTTGTGCTCAAAATAAACCAATACTTAAAATAAAACAATTCCACTTTTAATTTGTAACGTCACATAAGAAGATAAGTTGTGCTAAATTATAATTTTACACAAAGCTCAGAAACTATGTATATTTCACTGATAAAACAGTACCATTTCTTTATTTAGAAATGTAATCGAAACAAGCTGTGTAACAATCTATAAATATTGCTAGATATAAAAAATACTGATAACTAAGGTAGGTACTAAAATGTATTAACTCACTGAACATATACCAAAATGAACAAGATGTTGAATCTTGTTCTAGATTATAGATAAATGTATATAAACTGAAATAAAACATAGGCCAGTTTGTACTTGTAAACTGTATATCATTTTGAAAGTTTTAATTTGTAGCAGATAAACAAACTGAAACGTACAGTGGAATAGAAATAAAAACGTCGTTTATTAAGGTAGTCGGCACACTGCGGTATTCTGAGATAACTGGGTCAGTTCTGCAGACCGAGCGGCGCCTGGACTTATTGACTAGTCAACGTAGTGCGGACAACATAAGGGCAAATATTTTGTTTTATTTCACTTGACATTTTCTGTATGTGATTTTTTTACTTAGATTGTAATTACGGTGTGTGATGATAAGGGACACGTCAATTTGACTTCACCTCGCCTGATGGTAAGCTAAAGGCAAAGTGTCAGAAAGAGGGTCACCATCGTAAACATGTACCTCATCAGATGCCTTTTCACGCCCCGCTAAAGGACCCGGGACTGTAGGAAGAAGAAAACACGTGAGCTCGCAGTGATTTCCAGGTCTTAATTCTGGAGTGTCAGTGAAAAGTGATTTATCTCGAAAATCATAGTTTTGAGAAAATCCAGTTTAAAGTTTTAAAAAATTGTCACTCATTTTACAGTGAACTAAAATAAAAACATGCTACTGCTATTAATAGACACAATAATAACGAAGGTTTTTATGGCCGAATTTGAGGATTTATATGTATAGTTTTTTTTAATTTATGAAATTATACAGTTATATCAATAAACACATCAAACATTTATTAAACAATTTTGTGACCATTAATACAAATTAACTTGACTTACTTTACACACTGTTTATAGGTTTCATGACAAATGGTACAAGTTTTTTACATTCTATTGTTGTGCTCTAGACAAATGGAAAAAATAGAAAGTGTTGAAATAAATATTATTCATTTAAGTAGTACTGAGTTGTATTGAGCGTTTAATTATAAATTTGTCAGAAAAAACACATTCATATTATTAGACACCTCTAGAGTCTGTAAAAATATGATGTGTACTTCGATACAAAGTGTGGTTAAGATGATACAACTGAACATATCAGCGTGTATATTGATATTACTTAAGTATATAGGTAGTACTACTAGTGAAATAATATGTTCTATGTTACCCAGTTGCGTAGAATCGTTGAAAGCTACTAGTAATGATGTACAATCAATCAATCAATCAATCAACTAGCCCACCGCTGTTCACTGCTGGACATAGGCCTGTCCCAATGTGCGCCATTTCATCCGATCCTCCACCTTCCGCTTCCGTCAATCCCAGCCACCTTTTTCAGGTTGTCAGTCCATCTGGCTAGGGGGTGTCCTACCTTGCGTTTGCCTTCTCTCGGTCTCCACTTTAGGACTCGTCTGCTCCAACGGCCGTCGGTCCTTCGACAGATGTGGCCAGCCCATTGCCACTTGAGCTTGCTTATTCTGCGAGATATGTCGGTAACTTTGGTTCTGTGTTGGATGACCTCATTTCGAATACTATCCTTCAAAGAAACTCCAAGCGTAGCTCGCTCCATAGCCCGCTGCGCGACTTTTAGGTTATAGACTAGCCCTACCGTCAAAATACAAAAGTGTCCACGTTTCGGCACCGTAAGTCATAACAGGTAGGACGCACTGGTCAAAAACCTTTGTTTTCAGGCAATGCGGTTGGGGAGAAGAGAAGACTACGTAGTTTGCGAAATACTGCCCAACCCAGTTGGATAATTCTGGCTAGTTTTTTCTTGAAGTTTTTTTATTTATTTTATATATTTAGATACATCACCCTTACAGTACAAACCAATACGGCAACTATCTTACCATTTTTATACAATTCAATCGTACGTTGTTTTTACCGAGCTGGATTATCTGGCCCAGGTATACGTTTTTTTTCACAACTTCGTGCGTCGCCCCGTCGATGGCAATCGGTTTCGGTGCAACATGTTCGTTCAAAATTATCTTGGTTTTATCCAAGTTTCCACCGAAGGCCGACGCCTCGAGAAAATCATACAAACATGGCACAAATCCCTTCTTTCCAAGCTACCAGCCTTTGGCCTGTCTTCCGGACTGTGCAAATGGGTTGCAAGCTTACTGCAGGGGCACCGTATTCGCTTGACGGACGAGCTTCGGAGTTCTTGCAGGTAAATGCTGGCTTGACGTAGGGTTCTGTTATATCTCCCACTCTCTTTTTTCTGCATATCAATGACATGCTTTCTAACGGTAGCATTCATTGCTATCCAGACGAAAGCAGCTTTACACGGGAGTTATTATGCACATACTGCGACCAAGCCGTCTGATATCGCGGAAAAAAGGCAGCTGCTTGTCACTGAGCTGGACCGGATCCTGTTCTCTAGAGAACCTGTTCGACTTCAATGCCAAGAAGACGCAGGCATTTGCGTTTACAGCAAAGGTATCTCCTTTTCTTCCCCTTCCCACTCTTCAGAGCACGCCACTGCCACTGCAGGATAACCTCAATTTCCTCGGTATGGATGTTCGCTGCAAACTGAATAACAAAAGCTATATCGAGAGCATCATCAAAACAGCCTCGCGTAAACTCGGAGTCCTGAGCAGAGTGAGACATTTTTTCACGCTGGAGCATCGGTGTCTTCTGTACAAGACTCAAATTCTTTCCTGCGTGGAATACTGCTCGCATCTTTGGGATGGCTCCGTAAAGTACAACTTACTAGATGCTCTCGACGGGTTGCAGCGACGTGCGGTACGCATTATTGGGAATCCTGAGGTAACGAACACCATCGAGCCTTTGCAGATGAGTAGAGATGTTGCGTCTTTGGCAGTATTCTACCGTATATACCATGGTGAATGTTCTGATGAGCTCTTCCAATTAGTCCCACCCTCTCCTTTCCTTCACAAGACAACACATACAGGACTAAGATGCCATCCGTATACGGTGCAAATTATAACTTCTAGAACCAAGCGTTTCAGTAACTCATTCCTATGCCGCACCATTAAGACCTGGAATTCCCTGCCAGTTCACGTGTTTCCTTCCTTCCTTCCTTCTTCCTACAGTCCCGGGTCCTTTAAGTGAAAAGGCATCTGATGAGGCCGTCAAGCTGAGTGCCACTACTGTTGACACGGTACATGGTTACGATGGTGACCCTCTTTCCGAGACTTTGCCCTTAGCTTACCAACAGGCAAGGTGAAGTCAAAATGACGTGTCCCTTATAAAATAAGCTTATGATCTTTATAATTGAATGCTACATTAATTTACTTTACTTAAATAGCATTATTATTTTCATTTGCATAAAACTTGTATCAAATACTAATAAAATAATTCCAATAAAAATATTACGTATTTTGTGTATAATGATACAACTTACTTATGTCGACTTACTTACGTCGAAGCGAGACTGGCGAGTCGGTCGCATCACCAAACAACGTTATTCCTCTTTCACTTGGGTATTCCTTCTTGTATCATAATATTACCATCTCGTTCACATAGTTCAACGCGGGACGGGGATCGCGGGAGGTGTTCGCTGAGGATTTGTATTACTTTTCACTTAATTTTATATGATGAAAATATTTGAATAAGCTTGTGTTTTTGGTACAACTATAATTGTATTATTCGACACTTATACCGACATTGTGTTTATATTGATACTAATTTAGTTATATCACTCGACACACTTAAGGATTGTAATAATATCATGGTGTTAATTGATTCTCTAAGAATTGTATCATTTTACACATAACTTTAATAAAATTTATTTATTTTTTTACGTCATAAATATAATTGTATCACTTTTCACGAATGAATGTAGGAGTAAATTTAAAATGTATATTAATGCAAGTGTACTTATATTACAATGCACTAATTCTAATCTATACATCTACATTGTGTTAAACTCGTTAATTCAATTTGTATCATTATACAATACAGAAAACACAAACATTGTTCAGTTCAATTTGATATGATTTTATAAGTATTATTTTACACAATTGAAATGGTAAAAAAACGTTCAGTTATATCATTATGCACCAAATCAGCTCGCTCATTTCTGGAGCGTCAGTGAAAAGTGATACATCTCGAGTTATATTACTTATTATATTTTTTCATATAAAAGATCTATAAAAAAATATCTATCTTTGACTCTTATCCCCGTATCTCTAGGGTTTAAAATGAGCAAGCTGATATGGTGCATAATGATATAACTGAAGGTTTTTTTACCATTTCATTGTGTAAAATAATACTTATAAAATCATATCAAATTGAACTGAACAATGTTTGTGTTTTCTGTATTGTATAATGATACAAATTGAATTAACGAGTTTAACACAATGTAGATGTATAGATTAGAATTAGTGCATTGTAATATAAGTACACTTGCATTAATATACATTTTAAATTTACTCCTACATTCATTCGTGAAAAGTGATACAATTATATTTATGACGTAAAAAAATAAATAAATTTTAATAAAGTTATGTGTAAAATGATACAATTCTTAGAGAATCAATTAACACCATGATATTATTACAATCCTTAAGTGTGTCGAGTGATATAACTAAATTAGTATCAATATAAACACAATGTCGGTATAAGTGTCGAATAATACAATTATAGTTGTACCAAAAACACAAGCTTATTCAAATATTTTCATCATATAAAATTAAGTGAAAAGTAATACAAATCCTCAGCGAACACCTCCCGCGGTCCCCTTCCCGCGTTGAACTATGTGAACGAGATGGTAATATTATGATACAAGAAGGAATACCCAAGTGAAAGAGGAATAACGTTGTTTGGTGATGCGACCGACTCGCCAGTCTCGCTTCGACGTAAGTAAGTAAGTCGACTTAAGTAAGTTGTATCATTATACACAAAATACGTAATATTTTTATTGGAATTATTTTATTAGTATTTGATACAAGTTTTACGCAAATGAAAATAATAATGCTATTTAAGTAAAGTAAATTAATGTAGCATTCAATTATAAAGATCATAAGCTTTTTTTATAAGGGACACGTCATTTTGACTTCACCTTGCCTGATGGTAAGCTAAGGGCAAAGTCTCGGCAAGAGGGTCACCATCGTAACCATGTACCGTGTCAACAGTAGTGGCACTCAGCTTGACGGCCTCATCAGATGCCTTTTCACTTAAAGGACCCGGGACTGTAGGAAGAAGGAAGGAAGGAAGGAAACACGTGAGCTGGCAGGGAATTCCAGGTCTTAATGGTGCGGCATAGGAATGAGTTACTGAAACGCTTGGTTCTAGAAGTTATAATTTGCACCGTATACGGATGGCATCTTAGTCCTGTATGTGTTGTCTTGTGAAGGAAAGGAGAGGGTGGGACTAATTGGAAGAGCTCATCAGAACATTCACCATGGTATATACGGTCTACTCATCTGCAAAGGCTCGATGGTGTTCGTTACCACAGGATTCCCAATAATGCGGGCCGCACGTCGCTGCAACCCGTCGAGAGCATCTAGTAAGTTGTACTTTACGGAGCCATCCCAAAGATGCGAGCAGTATTCCACGCAGGAAAGAATTTGAGTCTTGTACAGAAGACACCGATGCTCCAGCGTGAAAAAATGTCTCACTCTGCTCAGGACTCCGAGTTTACGCGAGGCTGTTTTGATGATGCTCTCGATATAGCTTTTGTTATTCAGTTTGCAGCGAACATCCATACCGAGGAAATTGAGGTTATCCTGCAGTGGCAGTGGCGTGCTCTGAAGAGTGGGAAGGGGAAGAAAAGGAGATACCTTTGCTGTAAACGCAAATGCCTGCGTCTTCTTGGCATTGAAGTCGAACAGGTTCTCTAGAGAACAGGATCCGGTCCAGCTCAGTGACAAGCAGCTGCCTTTTTTCCGCGATATCAGACAGCTTGGTCGCAGTATGTGCGTAATAACTCCCTTGTAAAGCTGCTTTCGTCTGGATAGCAATGAATGCTACCGTTAGAAAGCATGTCATTGATATGCAGAAAAAAGAGAGTGGGAGATATAACAGAACCCTACGTCAAGCCAGCATTTACCTGCAAGAACTCCGAAGCTCGTCCGTCAAGCGAATACGGTGCCCCTGCAGTAAGCTTGCAACCCATTTGCACAGTCCGGAAGGCAGGCCAAAGGCTGGTAGCTTGGAAAGAAGGGATTTGTGCCATGTTTGTATGATTTTCTCGAGGCGTCGGCCTTCGGTGGAAACTTGGATAAAACCAAGATAATTTTCAACGAACATGTTGCACCGAAACCGATTGCCATCGAAGGGGCGACGCACGAAGTTGTGAAAAATATGTATACCTGGGCCAGGTAATCCAGCTCGGTAAAAACAACGTACGATTGAATTGTATAAAAATGGTAAGATCGTTGCCGTATTGGTTTGTACTGTAAGGGTGATGTATCTAAATATATAAAATAAATAAAAAAACTTCAAGAAAAAACTAGCCAGAATTATCCAACTGGGTTGGGCAGTATTTCGCAAACTACGTAGAGTCTTCTCTTCTCCCCAACCGCATTGCCTGAAAACAAAGGTCTTTGACCAGTGCGTCCTACCTGTTATGACTTACGGTGCCGAAACGTGGACACTTTTGTATTTTGACGGTAGGGCTAGTCTATAACCTAAAAGTCGCGCAGCGGGCTATGGAGCGAGCTACGCTTGGAGTTTCTTTGAAGGATAGAATTCGAAATTAGGTCATCCAACACAGAACCAAAGTTACCGACATATCTCGCAGAATAAGCAAGCTCAAGTGGCAATGGGCTGGCCACATCTGTCGAAGGACCGACGGCCGTTGGAGCAGACGAGTCCTAAAGTGGAGACCGAGAGAAGGCAAACGCAAGGTAGGACACCCCCTAGCCAGATGCCAGCCAGCCAGAAAAGGTGGCTGGGATTGACGGAAGCGGAAGGTGGAGAAATGGCGCACATTGGGACAGGCCTATGTCCAGCAGTGAACAGCGGTGGGCTAGTTGATTGATTGATTGATTGATTGTACATCATTACTAGTAGCTTTCAACGATTCTACGCAACTGGGTAACATAGAACATATTATTTCACTAGTAGTACTACCTATATACTTAAGTAATATCAATATACACGCTGATATGTTCAGTTGTATCATCTTAACCACACTTTGTATCGAAGTACACATCATATTTTTACAGACTCTAGAGGTGTCTAATGATATGATTGTGTTTTTTCTGACAAATTTATAATTAAACGCTCAATACAACTCACTATTACTTAAATGAATAATATTTATTTCAACACTTTCTATTTTTTCCATTTGTCTAGAGCACAACAATAGAATGTAAAAAACTTGTACCATTTGTCATGAAACCTATAGACAGTGTGTAAAGTAAGTCAAGTTAATTTGTATTAATGGTCACAAAATTGTTTAATAAATGTTTGATGTGTTTATTGATATAACTGTATATTTTCATAAATTAAAAAAAAAACTATACATATAAATCCTCAAATTCGGCCATAAAAACCTTCGTTATTATTGTGTCTATTAATAGCAGTAGCATGTTTTTATTTAAGTTCACTGTAAAATGAGTGACAATTTTTTAAAACTTTAAACTGGATTTTCTCAAAACTATGATTTTCGAGATAAATCACTTTTCACTGACACTCCAGATTTTAAACCCTAGAGATACGGGGATAAGAGTCAAAGATAGATATTTTTTTATAGATCTTTTATATGAAAGAATATAATAAGTAATATAACTCGAGATGTATCACTTTTCACTGACGCTCCAGAATTGTGCGGCATAGGAATGAGTCACTAGAACAATATACTTTTAGGCACTTGTCCCACCTCTCTACAATAGCTAAGCGCACTTGGCGATCAGAAAACTCGCCGAACGGGTCGCATACTGACTCGCCAAGCTGGTAAGCATTTCCTATTATGCTTCACGTTGTACTTTTATCCGCCTTAAACGAATAGTGCACCCGCTTATAGTCCAGCAACTGTAAGTGAAAACTATAGGAGCTTCACACTCGCTGCCTCGTAGATAGTGGCTGGTTTTACTCGTTTCTGTTCACCGCTGTCAGTGAGCCTTGGACCCTGTAAGTGAAGCTGCGATCGTGTTACACAAGTTTATTTTTCATGAAATTTTTCCATGGTCTGTCGGGACGGGTTAGCTTGTTGGATGCAACTCCGTATTGCCAACATAAGTGTTGATTGAGCGAGTACACCGGCAGCATTAGCCGTGTTATGAATACTGTGATCGGTACAGTAGTACTATACGCATTCATTTTTGTGTATGAACTTATCGCCTTGCCCGCCCTGTGTCACTGTCGTATAGGATGCCGCCTAACTGTCTAGCAGCACTTTCCATACTATAATAATATTCTGCGCAAGATACTGACGTAATCTCAAAAGCACTATGGTCAATATGGCCATACCGTCTTTAAGAAATACATGGCAATAGATTTTGTTCATTTTTGTATGAAGTGTTACTAGGAATAACTATGCTAAAATAAACTTTTGCTCCTTTTCTTCAAGCTCTGAAAAATAAAAGAGTTTTAAATTTTTGCCATAATAAATAGTTTGAAAAAAACCACATGCGACTTGCATCCCTGGTTTTGTAAACACATACACGCAACAGTTACTTACTGCTGTCATGTTAAAATGGTATAAAGCTTAAATATTCTAAGGTACATAGGCAAATATGACATCTCGTTCCAAAGACAAGATCTGTACTTTTGTAACTCATTTTGTAATTAAAAGATAATATTCCCAACACTATTCGCACGTTATAAATACTGCCTTGATTACTAAATTTCAACTATAATTTAGTTTTAATATTCTTAAGTACTGACGTACCTATGCAATGTCTTAGCATTGATTCCATACATAAAAGTACTATACCAGATAAACATCTTGATAGAAAATAAAATTGTGTACGTAGTACGTACGTACCCAAATAGTTATAGTTTTTTAAGTGCAGTGAACTCGGCCACTACACGTTTTGAAGTAAGTGCTACTATTGCTGAGTGATTTTTTACAGCCCATATAAAATTATACTAAACTTTTCACTTCAAATGCCACATTTTTGAGTGCACTATTCAGACTGCTTCACAAACAAACGTCCATACATGATACCTATAGGCAAGTAGGTATGCTTTTCAAATTACACAGGTAGGTACAACATGTAAAAATTTTAAAAAACATTTCAATAAACTTCGAAAAGTACTTCAATAAAATAAAACTCAATGCCAATTTATTCTAAATTAGATCGTTCTTTGTTGTAAAGACACATTTCAGGCATATAAATTTACAAAAACCCCTTAACAAAATCGCAAATAATTACGAACAAATAATCCTAAAAGCATGGTAGCTTACGCAACCCTGCGTATTTCACCCCCGGAACTAGGCTTGCAGACATCGAGGTCAGCCTTCGGAGACGAGACGACGCCACGGATATCGACGTGAACAGCTGATGCTAAGATTCCACCAGATTTTAGTAGAACAGCTACAGATCGGAGCACGACCGGCGTGCACGCGGGTCTGATTCAGTTACGCGCTCGCGGATAATTGAAAAGAAAATTTTGATTGTGTAATTGTTGGGCAGGAACAAATAGTGCGGGTTAATTATTTTTGGATTGATTATTTAAAGAGGTTATTTTAGCGTTGTTGTATTAGGTACTGTGTGCGTGCTACTTTACTTTGTTGTTAAATTTTAGTTTATTGAAATCTTTATGTTTAAAACTGAAGTTTTCATTATTTTCATTGAAATTAAACTAGTAATGATTCAGTATCGTTGAAATAAAACCAAATATCGTTAGCGGTTTTGTTACGCGAGTGCTATTTGGAGTTCAGAGGTATTTGTTTAACAATATCGCTGAATGAATGATTTCAACCGAATAAAATACGTTTCATCATTTTGCCTTTGTTTTTTGAGATTTTTTTATATTAACTTACTTCCATTTAGCATCATTTGTGAAAGTGTACCGAACCTGACTTTGTGTTTACCTACCTAGAAATACAAATCAACTTATTACGAAAATGACTCAGGTGTTTTTCTCGCAATAGTATTACTTGCCTCAGTGTTAGAATATAATACAGAATACAAAATTAGGTTTTCATCAGCGTCGACAGTACCTAATTCTTATTTTTTTATTTTGGCTGACGTATTTTTTGACTTCACGTAATACACTGTATGTTTATCTAAAGTTCGAGCCTTGCACCACGTGATCTTTGCCATATTTTATCATTGCTTTTTCTTCTGAAAAGGAACTATTCAGGAAATAAAACAAAACTATTCCAAAGTCCTAATTAACTGCATCTTGAAAATATATAATTTCGGATTTATATTTAACTATACTTTAAAATTAATTGGGTGTAAAGGGGTAACTGAGATAGATACAGTGCGGAAGGAGAAGGCCCGAACTTATTGTATGTTGCGAAAAAAAATAGATTTGTGCAGTTTTATTATAGCAAATGGTTTTACAAGTTTTTAAATTTTAATTTATGTGTAAATTAAAATGATATAGAATCATTGTAAATACAAAAGCCTAATATAGTTACCGAGACATAATATCTTGATCCGAAACCATGAGAGAAAGAATGCCCTTTTTTTTGCCTGCCGGAGCCGGAAGGGGAGGTTATGTCGGACTCGAACCGACTAAAACCGCACGCCGACTGTGGGTCTTGGTGCTAGGCCGGAGGTGAGGTTGTCATAGACATATCCCTCGCACCCCGGCTGACCCAGGGCCATTCCTTACGGTCTGGCCCTCCTCGGGAGGGGGGACAACGGTGTCCCCAACTCGCTATTCAGCGCGCCGCCGCCGTGGCCTGCTTCTGCTGGGGTGACAGGCGGCTCCACCCGTCACCCCCAGAGAAAGAATGCCCGGGGCGCACGCATTGTTTTGATATAATCCACAATTTGAGCTGCTCCGCTGCCGTAGTACCCCGTGCCAGACTCAAAAAACACCCAAAAAACGCGTACTACGCATATATAGCACATTTTGAGGTCAAGATATCTGCCGGCAACTATAGTAAGGTAAGATTGTTGTGTTGAGCTCCAGTTGGTTGCTAATAGCGGTATTAGCTCGGGTAATTGGGGCCGAATCTATATTTACTGAACTAAACGATATATGTGAATATTTGTAAACAATCTTTATTTTTACCTGGCTTCCACGTGAGTTACACCGCTATTGATTCTAAACAAGAATGTAAACATAGGCCTTTTATGTTCCGTTTCGACTTTTGTACATTCAAGTAGTGAAATGAATCTAAATGACTACATGAATGAATAAATATAGCTTATCCTTTAGAAGTAGATAGTAAACTGTCTACCTACTTCTTCTTCTTCATCCTAGCGCTAATCCCAGACGCATTTGACGCTTTCAACATGGAGTTTTTTTTTATCGTACGAAACATCTCCACGGATATCGGACTCGAACCGACTAAAACGCACGCCATCTTGGGTCTTTCTTTGCCGAAGATGAGATTCAACTTGGAGTATGGGGTCCGCTTTACCAGTCTAATTGCAGATTTGGTTGAACTTCGATATCTACTTCTATCCTTACACAATTCACGATCTTCCTCTACTATCATCTCTTTCTCTCTCTCTCTCTCCTCATCCCAAATTTAGACCCGGTTACATCCAAACTTACACAATTTTTTCTTTGAGCCAGGGATCGGTTCTCTTACTCTTTCTCTTTTGGCGTGTCTTTTGTGGATGCGACTGTAGTCATACCACTGAACTCAGAGAAAAAGCCTATGCCAGACGCTCGTCTATCAATCTTCAGACCTATAGACTTGCTGGTTAGGCTGGTTTGGGCCCTAGAGATCTAAGTAGGGGCCCAAAAACATTGTTCTCTACTGTGTATCACGCAAATTTGGTCGGTTTCAAATGCTTCTAAAATCTTTTTTATTTTTAAAACGTCCGTATTTCCTGTTTCTTTCTAGCAAAGAGTACTTAGAAGATTAGGTACATAGGTACAGGTACAGTCAACGCCAAAAGTTGATTAACACAAAAATATTTAAAATCCTTCTTACATTGGAGTGCATGTGCCCACAGAGGTTTAGGTATATAGTTTTAAAATCCCCTAAGGGCAAAGTTCTTATATTGCACGGTTTATTTATAATTTTATAATCAGTTTAACAGTTATGGTAATCAATAAATTACCATTTGTTAAGCTACTTATGGCGCTGACTGTACATTCTAATAAATCAATCAGTCTTTCATGTGAAACATAAGGACAACAAGACTAGCATGTTTATCTATTAGCGAGATTTATAACTACATATTTTTAATTTACAACATTTATAACGTAAAATGTTTTTATTATTTACTGTAATAAGATAACAGTAGGGAGGCACCTACTCCTTAACTTATAATTATTATACTAGTGAACTGTAAATGTGTGCATGTTTGTCCGAGATATTCAAACAAAATTTAAAAAAATAGTCATTATTACTATGAGACTAAATAATAATCATGTTTTACTAAAGTAATTCAGTATCTAATAAATAAAAGCAGTAAGTGACAAATAAAGAAAAATTAAAAACAGGAAATAAAAATCGATTTGATTTCATTATTTATCATAAAAAACTATACCTAAGTATATCAATCACACTGTAGGTACAAACAAAACACATACCTAACAGAAACAAAATCTCCATGAAATCAGGACTATAATTTTTCATATTTTAATAATTTTTATATTAAACACTGTACTTAGTTCAATAGTACAGGGATATTAGTAGAAACAAATTATGAATACCCTATTTGAGCCATGATTACACGACTCTTATTTCATAATAGCTCCATTACCTTTCCCATCTCGCCCACTAAGCAGCCATTTATATCTGATAATTTCTAGTCCTTTTATCTCTTAATAACAGCTTAACCTTAAGTATCATCTTCGGATTAAGATAAGAAATTGAATATTAAAGTACGTTGTTAATTTCATAAGCAATGATAAAGCAAGAGCAACGACTAAGCGCCTCACAGTTTATCAATGTAGGACTGATGGAATACTAAATTGCCTTTCACATTTTAGCAGGCACTTTGTTTCTTTCGGTATTTTGAACATTCGATCAAACGGACATTCGGGATTATGAATTTCGGTCTTTCGTACGTCGGTATATGAAATTCGATATTATGAGCTTCGGGATATGTAACCCCTTATAAGCAATGGATTTGATAAGTACTTTGGTTTTCAATTACGGTTTTCTTCGTTAAAGTTATCTCCGAAAATAGAATTATAAGATATGTATAAGAGTGAAAATATGAAGAGCGAATTAAAGAACCTCATCAAGTATAAAAGAGTGCCAGTTATGAATGGAACAGATTGTCCCGAAAATAGAATTGAATAGAATTCTTAATTTATTAAGAAAAAAAAAGACAGTACTAAACGTCATAACGGTTCTAGGGAAACTTGTAACAATTTTAACGTCGTCATAAGTTTGTCAATTGTCAAATAATTTACTTCAAAAGTAGATTTGCCGATTAAAAATAAATACAACCGCTGAAAAAGAACGCCTCTCTTACCGCTCTTTTGTGATTCTTAATTTAATGAGCTCAGTTAGATCATTTATTTAACTGCGGAGAAGTACCCAATTTGTTAAAGATAACTATTACTTTGAGTTAAAAAAATTAAATCTGATAAGGGAAAATATGCCGCGTTCATAACTATTTTAGCATGGTAATATTGATTTGAAGATGAATTTGAAAAACATGAGTTTTATCAATAAATTAGTAACACTAATTAGTTTGCAACCGATGAACAACTTGCTTAGTTGCATGTGTTCGCCCTCTAAGGTGTGTAGTAGAGTGCCCTATGTCGTAATACGTGAGTAAACATTTGTTCCATTATGTAGCTCGTATACTTGTACACCACAAATAGAAAAGAAAATAGAAATTCAACTATGAGAAAAAGAGATATTGTCAACTGTAAGATAGCCAACAACCAATTAAAGTATCCAATTACACTAGTGCCAATGCAATCTTATCGTGTACCAAAGCTAGATTCAACCTCTTTTCCTCGAACCAACGCCACTTTGCCCGCTTTGATTCACTCAGCTTTGACATGAAATGCAGTCGAATTCATTTTGAATAGCTTTGTAGGTTACGCCAGCCAGTAGCGCTAGACATCAGCTGAAACAGTTTTCTATTTGATCAACTTTCTTGAATGCAAGTGTGGCAATGAGTGCTTCAATTCACAGACATTTATAATAGGTACTAGCTGTCCCGGCGAACTTCGTACCGCCAATTTTTTCCTACCCTCGTGGCGTCAGATCCCGTTCCCGCTGCACCATTTAGGGGGATGAAAAATAGATAATAATTAAATGACGATTGATCATTTTTCTACCGGAAAGAAAAAATGATTAAATTACTAAAATGGCTATTAAAAAATAAGGGTTGATCGTAGAAGGGTGAAAATTGAGGATTGTATGTATTTTTGTATGTTGTATCATAAAAAAATAGAGATTAAAATTTTTGTCTAAAAAATAAAATAAAAAAATTTAGGGGTGGACTACCCCTAACATTTAGGGGGATGAAAAATAGATGTTGGCCGATTCTCAGACCTACTCAATATGCTCACAAAATTTCATCAAAGTCGGTCAAGCCGTTTCGGAGGAGTATGGCAACAAAAACTGTGACACGAGAATTTTATATATTAGATTAGATAATAAGAGTGGATGTAATATTCTAAACTTGAATAATATAAAATGTTTTTCGTCGCTACACGAAAAACAGAAATTCAGCCACAGGCGCAGTTACACTGGAAAAAGCAGACCCTGGATTCCGAGATGAAAGCTTCGGATACGATCAGGATTAACGCTAGGATGAGGGAAATGTTTTTACGTCAATATCACTTATTACCTAGTTTGCTCCTTATGTATTCCTATACCATTTACGGCCGTTCCCAATAACATATTGACAGTTAAAGATGGATCGCATCTACGGATAAAGTGCTCGGCTGTTTATATTCAAAACCACGGAGGACAGAATATGATTAAGCAACGGAGATGCCCCATTGATATTTCTCCTAATAAAAACGCGCGCCGAATGCGGGTGGGAAGAGAGACGCGCGGGGTATCAAAAGTCGAAGGACGTCATAGGTATAACGTTCCTACCGAATGAGTCCATTTGACGTTTGGATGGCACGCGACTCGATTGCCTTGCAACAACTCCTTTGAATGAATTTCCTTCTCCATGTTCAAAACATAGCAACTCCTATTTCACACCAATTTCGGAAAATAAAATTATACCGCGATGCACTTTCACGCAAAAAAATTAGTTACCATGTTTTGAATGTAAACAGCTGATAGGTACGTCAAATTTGACTGTTGCGATCTATTTTTAACTGTAAGTATGTTATTGGGAACGGCCGTTAATCTATTGTCATATTTCTATGGAGTATTTTTATGGGCATCAGTGCGATAAATACGTGCTACCAGTATGATTCTTATCAAAAATAAGCGTTATGCTCTCAGTACCACGTACCTTTTTTTTACATGCAGAAATCCCCACGGATACCCCCCTGCCGGAGCCGGAAGGGGAGGTTATGTCGGACTCGAACCGACTAAAACCGCACGCCGACTGTGGGTCGTACCACGTACCTATACCGAGCATATTGATGTAACATCACTACTGAACCTACTAGTAAAGCGCCTAAGTTATGTAATTAATGACATAAATAAATGGGCTATTTGACTAAGTCGTCGATTCTTCCCAATACTGCACAATAGGATAGCTTGTTCTGAAAAAATATGCCTTGCAAAATAAAATATTGCATATCTAAACTGAAACTATGATTTTTCATTACTTGAAATTCCCAAAAAAAGTCAAAATATTAACAATCTAATTCAATTTAAATACAGGGTGTATTTTTGAAACGGGGCAGTAAGGGCAAGTACCTTAACCGTTGCAGGTACAGCAAAACGTTCTTAAAAGACCTTCCCTAACTTTTTGGGACATTTTGAACTGCATTCACAGATTTTGAAAAAAACTTACAGTTAGCAAAAAAAATGCAAAAAGTTCAAATTTTTTTTTTATGCCAATCGATTCTATTTCATGTGGGGATCAAAAAACTCTATGGGACCATATTAGCTTTCAGTACTAGAAAAGACAGAAATCGCCAAAAACGTTTCCCATACATTTCGTACGGAAATATGATAAATCAACTCGAAACTCATAGGTCAGGTAAAATTTTGAACTTTTTTAAATAAAAAAAATCATTTAAACATTTAAGAAATTGGTTTATGAAATAAATTGCTCAAAATGATTTCCATTTTCACGAATACATAAGTCTATCCTTTTTTGCACTGAACGAATGGCGCCTAATAATGTTCTGGGATGAATATTACGTAAAATGGTCATTAATGCATCCTTGAGCTCTTGAACACTGGCGTACGTCGTCTTATACACCTCGTTTTTCACGAAGCCCCATAAAAAAAAATCAAGTGGTACGAGGTGGTCACTGTGTTGGACCATGTGTACCTATCCACTGTGTACCGAATAGGCGGCTCAAATTGGAACGTGAAAGGTGACTGTTATGTGGCGGAGCACCATCTTGTTGAAAATGAACTTTTCGCAATTCCGACAGGGGCCATTCGTCCATCTCGTTTTCAAGATGGTGTAAAATGACTTCATTATACATGGCAGAATTCAGTTTCCCTTCATAAAATTCTACCATTATGACTCGATTGGACATTATACTACACCAACAGTTGAATGAGAAGCGAACCTGATTATGACTTGTGGATTTTCTTTGGACCAATAGTGGTGATTTTTTCTGTTGTACATACCGTTATTGGACAAATTCGTTTCGTCTGACCACAGTATGTAATGTAAAAATTCATGATCTCTGCTTATTTTTCCTCTTAGCCATCTGCAAAAAGTAAGCCTTCGAACATCATCACCCGGATGTAACACTTGAACTATGCGCCCATATCGATAGCACTTGTAGCCGTATTTCTTCCATATCTTTATCACAAGGGAGTGGGATACACCTACTTCAAGGGCGACTTGCCTGGACGATACCTCTGGATATGCTTCGACATAAGTCAGAACCGCAATCTCCGTGTTCATGTCCACACGAGGCTGCCGCTTTCTTTTGAAAGAACCCTGCAATTCCAGGTTTTTCAAAAGATTTGTAATAACCTTTCTTGTTGGCACATGCCGCAACGGATACTTATTGCGGTACCACACTAATGCAGCTCCCGCATTTCGATTATTGACAAAATACGCTTCTAATAAGTCAATTTTTTCACGATTAGAAGACATTTTAGCGAAAATCCTTAATTAATAACTCATACGAAGTTTCTCAGCTGAAACTAAGTATAACACACAGATTTTCGAATCAAATTCGAAATTTGAGGGTAAAAATTATTTTTATTTACTTTACAGTCAATTCTACCCACTTCCTGGCCATAACAAAAAGTTAGACCATCGTAGAAATTTGTTTCTGTTGCCGAAATGTATGGGAAACGTTTTTGGCGATTTCTGTCTTTTCTAGTACTGAAAGCTAAAATGGTCCCATAGAGATTTTTGATCCCCTCATGAAATAGAATCGATTGGCATAAAAAAAAATTGAACTTTTTGCATTTTTTTTGCTAACTGTAAGTTTTTTACAAAATCTGTGAATGCAGTTCAAAATGTCCCAAAAAGTTAGGGAAGGTCTTTTAAGAACGTTTTGCTGTACCTGCAACGGTTAAGGTACTTGCCCTTACTGCCCCGTTTCAAAAATACACCCTGTATATAACTTTTTAGATTCCTTATTAAATTTTAAATAACTTTTATTCTGAACTATATACGTGTAAACGCAACGTAGACCGAGATAAATGCGATATTCTCTTGCACTCCATACATTTGCACTACGCGCTACCGAAGCGTGACGTCACAATTTCGTGGGATTTTGTATGGAGCGATTTCGGGCGGCGCGGCGGCGCAACAAATTGAATTTTTCAAAATCAAATATCTTGAAAACTATTTGTCGTACGAAAATTTTACTTTTACAGTTCATTATATTATAAGACAGTGGTCATTTTTCGATATTAAAAAAAAATAGTCAAATAGCCTATTCTCATTATAAAAATATATAGCAGCAGTATTTCATAAAATTCAAGTAGGTATACCTAAATAAATAAAGGCCAAAAATTCGGTACGAAAATTATCGTCAATGAAAACATTGCAATTAGCGTAGAATTCCATGCAAACAGTTGATTAAGCAGGTACAGGCAGTTTTTTTTTTTACACAGTACACGTCAATTTGACTTCACCTCGCCTGATGTTAAGCTAAAGGCCAAGTCTCGGAAAGGGGGTCACCATCGTAAACATTTACCATATTAATAGTGGTGGCACTCAGCTTGACGGCCTCATTAGATGCCTTTTAAATTTCACGCCCCGCTCAAAGGACCCGGGACTGTAATCAGTGGTAGGTTCCTGCTATGTAATCATTTTACTTGCACTATATTATAATATATCAAAAGTAAAATTATTGGTACAAATTACTGCAATCAAATAATCAATCAATAAAAAAAAAACAGGCAATATTTTTGATGATAAAAATGAGGAATTGAAATCAATTTAACTGTCTTTAAAAATCATTTTGTTTTGAAAACCATTCTCAGATGCAAAATTTTATACAAAACTTCGCACAAGTCATGAAATAGTATTTATTAGTACTATGTAAAACATTAAAATTAATTAGGTACAGTATATTATATCTAAATCTACAATATATACAAAAATAAGAAAAAGAAAAACAGGGGTGAAAGAGACTGCAACTTTAGGCATCGTAGAATTCCTCCCCATCGACCTCTACCGGAACCGTGCCCAAAAGGCTGGCGGCATTACCCCGCTGAATAGCGATAGCAATTCTTTGAGCGAGGTAAAGGCCAGCTCTATGGTCACGGGAAGAGTCAATTAGACGCTTCGCCATCTCTTTGAATAGCGCGCGCGCACTTGGACCCCACGGACCCAACGTTTCGACTCCAAACGGCTCAAATATATAATTATCAGTTAAATTGGTATATTTGCGCCGTTTGAGAGTCTCCGCTGATGCAGCAGCAGCGCATGCACAGTCCATCGTACTTGGAAGATGGGAAGGCGCCAGAGTGTCGACACACGTTGCGTCCCACACCAAAGGCCTGCCCATCTTCCAAGGCATCAACGACATACCGTCCGGCCTCTTGCCATCGTCGCGCGCCAAGCCAACAGGTTCAAGTATAGCTGGCACGCCGGCGGTGACGAGAGCCCGACGGATAATGTCGTTAATATTGGCATGACGAGACATGCGGCCTGCGCTCCTGCTGCAAGATAATCCGTGATGTCCAAGGCAATCGACTGCTTCTCCACATAGACATCGATGCGGAGAAACGCACGGTGCACCCAAACGTAAACAAGTCGCGATGCGGAATGTTGTGTCGTCCAACATTGTACCAATGTTGGGCGAAGGAAGTGCCTGGAGCCAAACACCAGATTCCCACTCCCCCACAGCCAAAAGGCGAGCACGCTCCGCAGCACTGGTAGCTGTATTTATTAAAAGTTTTTTAACACCAAAACAGAGCGGCTCATCCCATTGCCTTTGAGAAGATGGGTTGGCGGGCATGGCGACATTTGGACAAGTCATTTTCCAGGCATTTAATGCTTCGGCCTTACCTGGCACATCCGAACTAACCAGTGAAGGAGATAGAATTTTCCTGACTAATTCTTCAGTGCCATAGACCGAGGCCAGAAATGCTGGCATACTTACATCTGCAATTTTGCGAACGCCGAGGCCGCCTAGGCGAACTGGAAGGGACGCCTGAAGCCACACTCGGTCGTTCAAATTTATATTTAAAATTTTGCATAGGGTGTCTTGCAACACCCTATCCACACGACCTAAAAGAGACAAACATTTAAAAAGTTGAGTTGAACGCAGAGCATGTGTAAATTTTGGTACGAAAAGACAAAACCGAATAATGGTGAAGGCTGAATGAATATTAATTTGGAATAGTCGGTCCGAAACTTCACAAAAATTTTGTATTTTCTCTTCAACAAAAGACTCGTAAGCATCTTCTAAGATTGGCGACCCAAGGAGGCGGAGAGAACTTTTTTGTAAAACTTTTAAATTTGGAGCCAAAGCATTGAATTTTGGAAGTACCGAAAGATTGTCAATTTGATCACTAAAGAAAATTTCACATTTGGAGGGATTTAGTTCTAGGCCGATTGAACTAAATTCTTCTTTAAGTCATGAAATTGAATACAATCCCAAAATCTCAAATAACTCTTCTTGTTTAACAGATTAAATTGGTTGGGTAACCCTATATTTGATACTTATTTCACAATCTCGTACTGAAGAACTTAATACTTTTTGAGCATCAACTCAAATATACACTGACGGACTCATAAACTGCATCAAAGTAATAGACGACTTTGAAATAAATATTTTAACCAAGTATGCATACTTTCTATACAGATTTAAATTGAAACCTCTAGATTGGTTCGTGAACTTTAAAACAGCGTAGGGTCATATCTTTAAGTTTAAGTTTATGTACTGGAAAGGACCTTAAGTCTTTTTGTGAAGAAAAAACAGAAATTTAAGAAAAATTGGTTTAATTAAAAAATTGGTTTTAACAATAGACGCAAACTTTATGCAAGGGTTTATTTGTGTTTTAATAAGGTGTATTACCCCCACGTGCCCTTATTACGGATTCTAATCGGTTCCGCATAGATTTTATAAGGGTTTTTAAAAGATCTTGCGGAATATTGTCCCATTCTTCTGAAAGTGCTGTTCTTAGTGTTGCCACTGTCGTGGGCGAAGGGTTTCTCGCATATACAGCTCTTTTTAAATTGTCCCAAACATGCTCGATGGGATTAAGATCCGGGCTGCGTGCTGGCCAATTCATTGTACGTATCCCAACCTCTTCGCAATAATGTTGAACTTGTGCAGCTGCATGCGGCCGGGCATTATCCTGCATTAAAGTAAAATTTTCGCCTATGAATCCCATGTAAGGCACCACGTGATCTTCTAATATCTCTGTTATGTAGCGATGTGCTGTCAAACCCCCTCTATTACCGTTTTGACGGACCATGTCTATGAACACAAGTTCTGTTCGCCCGTTCATCGATATGCCACCCCAGACCATACATGAACCGCCTCCAAAAGGAACACGCTCCTCAATGCAACTTTGAGCATATCGCTCCCCACGTCGACGATAGACTCTTCTGCGACCATCTGCACCATATAAACATGTCCTACACTCGTCCGTGAACAATACAGAGGCCCACTGCTCTTCTGTCCAATTCAGGTGATGACGCGCAAATCTTAAGCGAGCTTGTCTGTGAGCTGTAGACAACTTTGGACCATTTGCTGGTCTAAAAGGGGTGATATCCGCTTCTTTTAACCTTCTTCTTATTGTTCGTGCACACACGTTTACTCCACGCACTTCATTAAGCTCGGTTTTGATGTTAACTGACGTGAGGAAACGATTTCGCAGGGAAGTTATAACAATAAATCGGTCATCACGACCTGTGGTTGCTCGAGTTCTGCCTGTACCACGTCTCCTCCTGTAAGAACCTGTCTCTACAAACCTTCTGTATATTCTAGAAACCGTAGACTGGTTTAAATTTAAATTTCTACCAATCGTTCGTTGATCCAAGCCCTCCCGCACCAATGCTACAATTTGTGCCGCTTGTTCGGACGAAGTATCCATATTATGGTTCAAAAACTCTCGATGTGTTAAAAAACTAACCCAACAATTATGCTGGTAACAATAATTCAATTGACAAAACAAAAAAAATCAATGAGAATCAATTTAAAACTTTGGTATAAATAACACGCAAATCTGATACAACAAGTAAATTTTCTTTTCCCGGCTATATTCATTTGTTTTACTGCAGTTCTATTTTTAAATTTAATTTTTTTTTTAAGATTAAGAGCCAGTCTTTCCATATTTATATAATTTAATCTAAAAAGTTTGCATACTTATTATAAAAAATCCTTTTAGAGTAAACCTGAACTTTGATGCAGTTTATGAGTCCGTCAGTGTATATTCTTATTATGTTATATAAATTATTTGCTGGTTTCAATTTTCAAATGGGCATTCAACATGAAAATAAAAACATTAATGTCCTTACGTAATCAGATTCATAGAAATCTGAATATTACTCCTTGTAGAAGGATGGGACTGTAGTACCTAGTGTAGCTTCTATTTTACCTATTTTATATTGTTATAGGAAATTGCAATCACTTGAAATATGAAAAATAAACTTAGACAAAGGTAACACGTGCATCAGTGAATCTATTTAAGTATACAACTGCATTTACGTAATAGTATTACTAAGTTGCCATCAAACCTTAAAAAGTGCAATATTAAAGTGAGACAATAAACTAAAATTTTAAAAAGTTTAAACTTGTTAAAGAAAAAGACTGATAAGTGCCAAATATTTTTAAGTGCAGTAAAGTGTTAGTTACTCTAAAACAAAATGGCAATGGTAATGTCGATAAGAACAAAGTGTTGTATGTTTTTGTTGTTCCTGCTGATAGGCTTAGGCGTTTTCCTGGCTATAGTATCCACAACCGGACTACTTTATCCGAAGAAAGAAACTCATCACATGGTTGCTGAGAAGTACAGTCAGACTAATTCTGCACCAAGAGTCGTGGAGATGGGTACTGTAAGTAATAAGATAGAAACATTATTTTACTGTACATTTTGTTATAAGTGTAAGAAAAGGTATTGAATTAAGTTTACAGAAAAAAAATGATACAAAAACTGCCACTAGACTTTTGTTAAGATATCAAAAAGATAAAATAAGTGTAAAGTGCCGCGTGGTTCCCGGCAGAGAATAATTTAGGACACATCATCTTTTTCCATGCGGTGTCGGACAAGGCGACTAATGGAAAGGGCTGTTTAACATCAGACATGATATATACAGCCCAGACTCGGCCTCAGATATAGGCTCGAGGCAACTATAGTGCCCGGAATGCTATGGCAATAGGCTTAACCCCTATTACATGGGACTGACTACAATTATTGGTGGAGTGTGGGTGAATTCACCTCTGCCTTACCCTCCGGTGATAAAGGCGTGATTATATGTATGTATGTATAAATTATTGGTATCTAAAATATTGATATTCTTAAAACTACTTATATATGAATATGTACAGAATTACGCGTTACTGAGGAAGATTTTTCATCTTATATTTATGGTCACAATATTATTAGCCTAATTTTTTTATTCTCATAAGTAAACTTATCGGTACTGACAAACTGCGAATTCTGAATAAACTGAATTACTGCGAATAAAATTGGCGAAATAATTATTGGACAGCGGTTTTATTATTTATGATGTTACGGTACCTAACTACATAAAGACCATCGACTACAAAAATATACATTCGCCAGTTTCATATTTGGCTTCGTTTGCCTTCAGCAAACATGAGTATTATTGATTTAGTACACTGTACATCAGCTTGGTAGCGTTTATCCTCTTTAAAGCATACAGGAATTTTATGACGTTGTTACTCTATAAATACGGGCAGTCACTACAAGAATTCCACTATTTTCAACACGCATTTTTTGGTGTAATCCGCTGGGGAATATACTAGCATTACATGGAAGTGTCTCACATCACCGAACAGCGTAGTTCACAGTAAATACCCGTTATCATAACCTTACATACACGCAATAACAATTTGTAGGCGTATATAAGGAAAAAACTAAAAGACTCTTGCAAAAGACCCTTTGTGGTGCTATTAAGGGTCCTAAAAACTTTCCGAGTATCGAATAAAAATGTTTTATTTTTTATTTTATCTATATACCTATACCCTGCCCTTGTACTTTAGGTACTTATAAAAAATAGACACTCTAGGCTAGGTAATAAAATTGGTGCTTTTATAAATCTGGAAAACCTTTGGTCTGAGTATTCGATTTTATCATTTTAGTACGACGTGCGTGTTACTAAATAATATAAATAAATGTAGTTACGTGTCTGTGTCAGAAATACCCGTAGATGAATGAAAATTCCCATCATCAATTAGTCTACCGTAGTCCACTTTTGGACTTAGGCACGCATAGTTTTTCTGTAACATAAGCCTTACCCAATATTCGACAGCTTCTGTGTCGTGGCGGTAGTGAACGCGGCCGCTATGAGGCGCGGTTTTAATACCCGCTCAGTGCTAATATTTTTATGCATGAATTATGTATATTTGCATTGTTCTGGATGTTTTTATGTATAATATGTATTGTACATGTTACAAAAAAATGTACATAAGTATATCCATCCGTATTCTAGATTCCATAACACAAGCTAGTTAAGCTATGCTTACCATGGGTCTAGACAACGTTGTGTGGAATGTTGTGGAATATAATTATTTAATGTTGGGCGAAAATTCCTATAGCACAGCACTTTTATTTTCTTATTTGGCATGCAGCCAGAAATACCCCAACTATTATTATTATTTGTTTAAATAAAAAAGAGACGGGTCACCATCACATCATTACAGCTGCAATACCTCACAAGCAAAAGTATCTAGGAACATTAGCCAGGTGAACTCTAGAGTCCATTATTTACTGCAAGTATTTGCGATGATATATGAACTCACTGGCACAATAATGTTTATTGCAAGCTGAAACACGTGCCAAAAACAAGATAACACTTTTCATTTAAACAAAATTTACAAACATAAATCAACAAGGGATTTTTCTTATACAGAAATTTCACCTGCGTCATCATTCCAACTTGAAAATACATTTTCAGCTAGAAAATGTTTCATACGAAGCTATCAATTTTATTTACACGTCGGACCCATTGTGACGATTTTATCCGATGCTCCGAAATCCGTTTAGTCAGTAATAAATCATGGTGGTAAAAAATTAACGTTATATTTGTGCGACGGGGTCACTCGTCATTATTCGGGGCGTTCTATTATCGCCCGGCTTGGAAAAACCATCTCGGATCATTTTTCATTAAACGCCAAATGCCGATAAAAGCAAGGGGTTAACATTTTAACCTTACGTAAAAGAAAATCTTTAAGGCTAGTTTTTGTTTTCTTCATTGTCTAAAATACATAACTTTTGTTGGTTATACTTCGGAAAGAAACAATTTAATTAATTTTATGTTCTCAAACGTTTATGCACTTCATTAATAATTATCTACCTATTAATTATATGTACCTACAGATTTTCTAAGGATAGTCTGATCCGTATGTCACCACAGCGTACGTGCCATGAATCATGACGCTTTTAATGAACCAGACAACTCATTTGACGTAAAATAGCACGACGCGATGTTCTCTCATACCCTTATACAAGACTATTCCCGTCTTCCTCTCAATTCTTTTAAAAAATCTCAAAAATAGAGAAGTCAACAAACAAGCACCTGACACGTTACTAAAACTAGCATATGTATCAAATAAAACTTTTGCTATAAAAATTTAATTGGCATCAATTTGGAATGCAATATGGTGCACATATTTTTGACAGTTATTTTCTTTTATCTTTGTCAGCTGTACGAATCCATGGCAAGCGTCACGGTTATCGATTGATCGATCTCGCGTTTGTTCGTGAATGTGCATTGTGAAAATTTGGTAAAACTACGTGTGTCAGAAAATATAAAGCCTACGGGTTAGGGACTTATTTATAGTTTGCTTTGACATCATGAAAATCGAGGTGAACTTCATGAACTCGCTTCTCATGCATAATATTTTTAATTAAAACCTTTGTGCGAATAAATTTTTTGGTGTTCTTTTACTTTATAACTTTTTCTAGTCTGACCTAGTCTACACTATCGCTTTACCTACTGCAGCTTCATGAAACTGTGAAAAAATAATATAATATCTTCCTCTTACCATCCAACCTCTAGGGAACAGGTGTAGAACTTCGCGCTTGAATTTATGCTACATTTTTATCAATATAGTTAATAATAATGTCTGCCTTAGGTTTATTTGAATTCTCTTTCAGTTTGAAATTAGAGACACGCTTTGTGCACTTGTTTGACTTAATTGAATGCCGTATTCTAAATACGGCACACTAGTTCCGAACAATACCCGGAAAATGTCCTTGTTTTATTTAAATTTTCTCTTTGCCATATCGTACGACTCCAGAATATCGTCCTCACACTTCAACTCCGACGAGCAACAGTAATTAGATCGCGTTCCTCGTGAATAGAACTCAGTGCTTTGACAAAGCGGTATGCAGCTGCATAGAAATGTAGGAAGCCCATCGATAATGAATTTTGGCGCACTGGTAGAGAAGTTAGCAGGTTAGCATTTAATTTGGTTTTAGTAGGAATAATGAAAAATATTGTTACTTGTGTTTTCATGTATGGTCATCAGCGGAACTATTAAAATATCCATACTAATAAATACAAAAGTAATAAATTTTTATATAGGGCGATATTAGAACTTGGAAAAGGACATAGGTTATGTTAAACATAAATCTACTACAGTCAAATCACTCAGACGATATAAGCCTTATAGAAACTATAGAAGTAGAAATAAATTAAAAATATAATAATGAAATCACTTAGATTAGATACGATTTGGAGTCGAAACTATTCATTTGAAGGAAAAATACCTTTAAATAATATTCCAAATTGAATGCTTGTACATATATAAATTTGTTCTAGCTAGAGGACCTGCCAGAGGTTGTCCAATCAAAATAGTATAGTCCAACAATAGGTTTAGAATCCATACTAATATTATAAATGCGAAAGTAACTCTGTCTGTAGCTGTAACGCTTTCACGCCTAAACCACTGAACCGATTTTGATGAAATTTGGTATAGAGGTAGATTTGACCGTGAGAAAGGACATAGGCTATGTTTGGTCGCGATAACCGACATCCACGCGGGCGGAACCGCGGGCAAAAGCTAGTTCTATATAATAATATTAAGTTATAACAGGATTCACAGTTCAAATTTGAAGCCAACACAAAGCGAACACTTAAATAAATAAATAAATAAATATTCCACAACATTCTACACAACGCTATTCTAGACCCATGGTAAGCTTTTATAGCTTGTTTTATGGAATCTAGAATGCGGATAAACATACTTATATACTTTTTTTTTGTAAATACATACATATTATATATGGAAACACCCAGACCAATGCAAATAGCCATATTCATGCATACAAATATTTGCACTGAGCGGGAATCGAACCCGCGCCTCCTGCGTGGCAGTCGCGTGCACTACACATGGTGCACATCCTTCGGAGAAGCCTATGTCCAGCAGTGGACTGCGGTGGACTAGTTGATTGATTGACAGAGAGAAGTGCACCCTACAGAACTGAGCGTGTTATTAGTGCTACTTGTATTGTGTTCGGTTTCTGTTTGCAAATAGCTGAATTTTCGTAGAGAGAGGTTCCCTTTACAGTCACAAGAGATACGTTAAGAATATTTGAACATTTAGATCAAGTTTATAGTTAAATATTGTTGTTATAAATCAATTAAAATAACATAACATAACATACATATCATAACATAAACTCACGCCTGTATTCCCCGAAGGGGTAGGCAGAGGTGCTAGCACCCACATTTCGCCAGTTTATGTTTAGGTCCCAATGTAATAGGTGGCGAGCCTATTGCCATTAACCAGGCACTTATAAACCTGCGATAAATACACACATAACTTCGAAAAGCATCGAAAAGTCATTGGTGTGTGCCATGGTAAACCTGGGATCGAACCATACCACTAGGCTACCGCAGATTAAATAATTAAAATATGGTTAAAAAAATAATATAAATATAAGCTGAAGTCCTAAGTTGAAGCCAGAAAGACACTTGGTAGTTGGTATAGACCTAGTGTCTCTCTGGCTCTTATAATCGACAGCTGTCTATTATATTATGAGCCAGCAAATAGAGACGATTATATCCTCCTACTCTTTGTTTGACTAACCGCAGTTTGAATACATAAACTTTTTTATTACGATTTACTTAATGAATCTCATTGAGCGAAACAGCTTTTTTTCTCATTTTTAATGGTGAAATACAATAAAAAGAAACAAATGAAAAATATTCAGTATAACATGATAGGAGCCAGTGTTTTTGATTCAGTGCATCGCGGTGCATGCGCTCGCCTGCATGCGTCTACGCATCTTCATATTTATACCGGTCTCGTTGCGTTAAATATGCTTTTCAATTTACTTTTTATAACAAAAGTTCTTTGACGTATACTCGTCTTTTATTTTTCATAATAATTGAATTATCTTCTAATTGTTTTCAAAGAGCGTGTCAGCAAAAAATGTTTGTTTGTGATGTGTTTTTCTTTACAAATACGTAAAATGAACGCTTCCTAACTTCTTTTTTTAATGATAAGTTACCAACAAACAAATTACCAACTTCTAATTATTAGCAGTGACTTTAAAGATTTTCAACTTTATTAATGACGGAATCAATTAAAAACTTATTGGTGACATTCACGTAGTTTTAAGCACTTTAAGTGATACTATCACGCAGGACAATGCAATCATTTGAAATATGTGAAATCATTGAATTATACAATTTTTTTAAAAGTAACAAATTTTAAAAAAGGACATTTGTTTCAATCATTTAGGTATAAAAAAATTATCACCCACATCATTATTTAAATCAATCAATTTTCTTTAACGAATACTACAAGTAAACTAAACTTTTAATTCCAAGTATAAAATTAATACTTAAATAAGAATACTAGGAAGGTTGAAACAAAACGCATATAATATCAGCAAAACAATGGTCCAGACAAGACAATTCCTTATCGATTTCGAAGCCAACAGGCGATAGCCCGAAGAAACTCCCTACTATGAAATGTAAAAACGTTACAACGGTACAGTCGATAAGTTGTCAGTCGATATGAAAACGGTGTGCATCCGATTATTAACGATTATGGTGGTACAGGGTGCGTTCCAAGAACTCAAGTTGTATGGGTCACCAACGCAAGCTGAAGTGCAGTGTGTCAATACATTTGAGGTAAGTTATTTTTATATTATATGAGTTTCACAGAATTTTCTTAAGTATACACAAGTTTAAAAACACTTTCAAAATTTCATCAGTTCACCACGTAAATATAGATGCAATAATCTTTTCCAAAGTTTTCATTTTATTTCCTACTATCTATTTAGTTAATCGTTAGTTTTTGTGCCTACTGTGGATACTTATGATATATTTTATATTTTTTTTACAATTTTGACCCTAAAATAATAGAAAATAGATAAAATTACAGTACGTCAGATATATATATTTTTTTGTTAAAATTTGTGACAGCTACCATATAATTAGCTACAGAGATATAATTTTTAACAGGACGATCCCAACGACGATGAAGAAATATTTATTGACGGCAATGACAACTTGGTGATTACACTGTTATTATTATTTGTGTCTGCTTTTACCTAACAAAGAACACTAACAGGTTGCTTGTGGCATCCCAGTTTTCTCACTTTGACATTTAACCACAAACGACACATCATTTTAATAGAATCCACTGTATTAACTTAAAGATCCTAGATCCTAACTAGTCAAAGACCAAGACATTAAATAAGTAGGCTAGCTACATTTTTTATATTAATAAATAGCTGTTTGATATGGCTTGATGATGAGCTCGTGTGCCTAGAAATTATTAATGATGGAAAAAAACTTATTGACCACATTCTTCTAATAATATACCAATAGCTCATATTGCACCAATATTTATTTTTCTATAATTTTCGAATTTCGAAGTAATAATTTCAAGATCAATTGTATTTTTAAGCAAATACTAGGTAGTTCAACATAACAAAGATAACTTTAGTAGCAAGAACAAATTGAAATAAAGAAGAAGTATTTTGGGCTATGGAACAATACTTACTTACTTCTAGCGGGGGACGCCGTCGACCGGACGGGTGATCTGCCCTCTTTGTGGGCCATTTCACCCAAATCCCCTGTGCCTCTCCTCGGGAGGCCAAGGGAGCGTCCGGCAATCACGGCGCCCCATCGAACCTACCTGTTTCTTTGCAGAATCTTACGATCTGTTCCTCCTTCAGATCCTCAAGGTCTGGTGTTTCTAATGTGTCCGTCCCCATATTTTCCCATGTTGCTCTTGAGTACATGGGGCATTTGGCAAGCAGGTGGAGGCTGGTCTCCTCGGCCTTCATGCACTCTGGGCATTTGGGGTCGGTTTGCACTCCTATAAGTGTCAGGTGCCTGTTTAGTCGACAGTGTCCTGTTATTACTTCTATAAACAGCCTCATGTTTCCCCTGGGCAGTTTCAACAGTTGGCTTGATTTCTTCGTGTCCATGTTTTTTATGAAGATCTTCGACTGTCTCATGACATATGGAACAATTATTTCGATACTAATTATTGATGATTCTAACTATTATACTCAGAAACACTCAATTGAAACTAAATACTAAAAGAGATATAGTTCTAAGCTAGGAAAACTAAATTTATATTTCCAAAAGCATTGTTTAGTAATTAACATACGGAGCGATAAACCAAATTGCCTGTGGAATTTTCTAGCAAATTAAAGTTGTTTACTTTACGGAATGGGCACAAATAGCCGCTTGAGGATTTATTTAATGGGCCTTTAACGCTTTTAGTGATACTCCTTGCAAATTAAATTAAAATTTCAAACAAAAATATTTATAAGGTTGTTTTGGAACCGTGCCTTTTTCTCAGAACTGATTATAGTCCGCATTTTCAGTCAACTTCAGGATTTCTTTTTTGCGGAACATGCAAGTTTGTTGCAATCTCCCAATATTGCAGTGTACTATAACATTCAATCGTTAGGTGTCCGTAATCAATCCAACTCATCCACCTTCTTGAGGTCTCAACTCCAATGATTGTCATCTATTTCAACGACTGTCAGATCTTTAACCCTCTGACGCCCAGCTTACCGCCGGTAGTAGGCCTACTACCATGTGTAGTGCCTGGTGTGGGAGGGATTAATATTATTTGGCCAGCCTATAATTATTTCAGTTTACTTATTGTGCATACTTGGTTCCTCTCTCAGAACTCTTAAATTTTATAGCCAAATATAACTCCGTTACGATCCACGATTTTAATTTCTATGTACATATTCAAAAAGAATTACCACTATTAAAATGGTGGCAGAAAAAAAATAGGGAGAATTCTTTCCATCTGTTATTGAAATGTTTCTTATATTTTTGCGATCATTGCTCATCTACATTATGGCTTGGTTTACGCCTAGCAGTTTTTTTATGAATGTGATTGATATTATTCTGCCAAAAATAAGTCAAGTATCAATCAACCGGTACACTATTGTGCCCGAAATCATGAAACAGTTTCAGGATCCTAAAATCCTAACTCGTGCCTGTATAAACTCACTTGACATTTACCAATCCAAACCGGATGATTCCTAACCTCGGTTGCAAGTTGGCATTGGAAAGCACAAACAGTCATATCGTAAACAAACTTGGAAGTCGAACATCGGATTGCAATCACTTGGATAGAGGACTGGGTTCGGAGAGAAGCGAGAAGAAATGAAGCACTGATATAAATGGCATAAAGCTCGAAGATCAGGCATAACTTATTTCTGAAGAATAAAAAAAATATTTTGAATCCATACAGTTGAATGTTCTGAATAAACATGAAAGAAGTACATTAACAATATCATATTATACGGAGGACAAAATATGATTCCTTCTCCATGGTGCTAAATTGTCGGAATCAGAAACTTGTAGAGATAAGTGATTGAATATCGATTGGAAATAAATAAAATTATAATAATGAAAAATTCATTGTGATAAAAAAAATTATTGTGATTAACTTCGATCTGCTATTGCGAATGTTTCATGGTCACCCACTTGTTTCCGGGACGTGACTTCCTCAATTTAATGATGCCTTTTACACTAGTTGAATCAGATATCAGAAAAAATATAACTCGCTACTATTCCCTGAATAAGTACAGCTAAAACCGCAGTCTAAGCGTCGCTATCGATATCAGTCACATTGTCAAGAGAAATAGCATCATGCTGTCGTGTTGACACTTAGCATTACATATCAGCTTCCGATAAACCAAGGCACAGAATACTGACAAGCATACGTTGGCAACTTAGCTTCTATTTTATAATATTAGATTTTTTACAATGTTTCAGTTGTTGCAATTTATACGTTATATGCATTAGAAAATTTAGTATTTCAGGTTTCTCCTTAGTGATAACAGGCGATGGTTCATGAACCAATATTATCATTTAACAGACCTGGGTAGAAGAATTTCTAAAAAGCTTTTATTATATAGGTAGTTCCTTCGGGAGAAGGAGGAGAAGTTGCTTTTTATTTCTGAATTGTTTTTTAATTTTTGTTAATGGTTTATGAAAACGAAAATATGTTTTCTTTACTGAAATAGTATGTCAAATAACCTGAGAGTCTGTCTGAACTCTGATATAACACCGTAAATTTTGGATTAATCTCGAACAATATGCACTCAGTTAAACTATGATTTAATTTTATTGTTAGGACTTCGACTACCTATCTCAACTTCAGTGCTAAAATTTATCTAATCAGTGGTATTTTTGGCATTGCAGTACACACTGACAACCGAATTCTGAGTATTAGTAAAATCAGTTACAGGAACAACATGAATTTCCGAAATTAGTTCCGTCTGACTGATATTTGACTTCACAAACGCTACAAAGTGCGTGTATCATTTCCAGTCAATTAATTCAACCCTTTATGTCGATCGTTGCGAACGCGACTTTCCACTCTGATTCGGTAGTCAAACGAGCCTATATGCTCATAAGTACAAACTTCCACGAAGTCTTTGTTCGTAGCAAATAATTTTGTCTCTATAGTACGTAACGACTGTAGTTTATAGAATACTAAGAGTAGATATACAATATATTTTGTCTGTTTACTTTTTCCATCCCTATTTCTATTGCTACGACTCTTGTAAGTTTACTGAGCATAGTATCTGAAAAAATTGCACACGAACCCAAAATTTTATGGATCCTGTGTTTGTAGTCCTATAGGTAACTTACTTGATTTTACATACGATGGCATTGGTGCCGCTAAAATCCTATTAAAATTCTCCCTTATCAAAATTTAGTAATGATATATAATTATATATTTACATAAAATATATGAATAACATTTAAATGAATAAATTTGTTTGTGGCTGTTGTTATAGAACAAACTTTAGAAATTAAATAACATCAAACAGAACTTCAGGTAAATATCTGTTTTAGTTAAATGTTTCTCATGAAGATTTTTGTTTGGCTTTAAAGCAAATGAAAATATAAATAATTTTAAAACCTACTCCCATAAAGTTTGAAAAGTTAGAAGCCCCTGAATTTTAATAGTTTTGTAAAGAATTTTGTGCCAAAGAATTAACAGAAATTATGCAAAAGCTTTGTCACATAGTACTTGTTAATGATACCACAGATGATAATGATGGAAATATTGAAAGAATTGATAATGAGTAATGCATTTAATACAAGATCATCAATCTAATTGTTTTATGAACAAGACAACCACGGCTTACACTGGCTAATCAGTTTGGCTGGTAACGTAGATAACGTTATCAAAAATAAATATTCAAGTGCGACAAGAGCAATATTTTATTATTACTTGTTAAAGACAATTTTGATGGAAACAAGTCGAGTGACATCGATAAGTTTAGTACTTTTACAATAATTCTACGTATTAGAGGACAACAATACTAGTATACAGGAATTATCTAGAATACACTTCATTGACTGTAGATTCTGTGTATAGTATAAGAGAAAAGGGTGTTTCAGCTTCTACATTTCTGGTGGTGAGAGGCTACCCAGTGACTAATGTACAGATATTCTCAACATTGTCAATATTTATGACAGTCCAGTGTGTGGAATTCAAGCTCAAGGGGAGCAATAAATATTAAAAAAAACTATATACAGATAAATTAAACTCACTGTGTTCATTGTATATATTTAAAAAAAAAATCTGTTCATCCTCGGAATCAGTTTCAAATGAAGATAAATTTCTAAATTCAATTAGTTACCACGTTCACCTTTTCATTACTAATCTCTAGGTTAACAATACTAAAAGATGGCTTTGAGGCTTTTAATCCAAAACACATGCTTGTCTCGCAAACAAATTGCACATTAATCATACACTATTTACTAACGTCTTAACCCTGCGAGTCTCACTGCATTAATTCAAAGACAAATCTTTGTGTTTGCTCGGTACGCCCGTCGCTAATTGCGGGGTAGATTGTGAATATTTGAATACCGTCCTATGTAATCAGAAGATTACGAAGAGGTTATTTTATGTACCAACAAAACCTTTTGGTGGCTTTAAAAAGTGCTGACCTAATTTTGATAAATTTTAAAGGATGTTTAGGTAATTGGGTTTGAAT
The DNA here is from genome assembly GCA_914829495.1 of Eilema sororculum. Taxonomy (NCBI): domain Eukaryota; kingdom Metazoa; phylum Arthropoda; class Insecta; order Lepidoptera; family Erebidae; genus Eilema; species Eilema sororculum. Next base: position 8,235,087 of record OU618547.1, read on the forward strand.
TTTAGGTACAATAATTTAACATGTAGTGGTTTCTAGATGGTTTTTTTTCGTAACAACAATTACTGATTATTATCAATTACAATACAATTACTGATTATTAAGGTTTAAAATTAATACATAACATTTATAACTTTTATTTTAACATTGGACATAATATCTTCTTAAATTTGGTTTTTATTTAAAAATATGTTTTTTACAACTTTATATATCTTTACATAATATTATATTTCGGCTGGGCCTAGGATGAAATCGTAAAGATTAGTAAGTATATCATATTACTTATTCAGGTCAATCAAGGCGAAGATATCGACGAAGGTTCTGGACGATACGGCACTAAACCACCGTTTCTACCACCGCCACCGCCACCCGGACTAGATGGTACAGGTATATTTTATCGTTTTTTCTGATAACTTTTATTGCACTGGACCAGCAATCCAATATGACTACCATGCGAAATGAGCTAAAGGGTGTTGCATAAGATGGTTCGTCTACATTTCTCAAAAAAAATGTATAGGTAGATATAGACAACCGATCCAAAAAAGAAGCCGTAAAACCCGTTTGCGTCTTGGCTCTTGTTGGTCCAATGTCAAAAGTTGAAAGAAAGTAGTTCAAAAAAATATTTGTTACTAATATTATTTCACAACCAAAATAAGACTTTTCATTTCAGGATATATGCGGCTAAAAGGCGAAAAAGGAGAACGTGGACCCAGGGCAAGATATTCCAACTATTATTTTTTGGCAGAAAAGAGTATTTTATGAGTTTTCAGTACTTACATTTTAGACAGTGATGCTAATTTTAAATGATTTTAATAACAATAAATAATTTAAGATAGTGGAACAAAACTTATTCAAAAAGTATCTTAATCTATATTTTGAACTACCTATTTTTGTCGTTAAGTAAGTTTTTCGGGTTGACTTAAACTTTACTATGTTATCACAATCTGTCTTGTAGATCTAAATGTCAAAAATTCATAGGGCTCCATGAGCTGAGAACCGTTATCTTTGATTTTATAATGTGCACTATTCAGATATTTTCGTCATTAATATTTATACCTACGTTATCTCATTTTTTTATAAATTTTATCTCGACAAATATTTCAGATAAACAAAAGACGTACATGTTAATGTTCCATTAAAATTCCGAATAGCTCACAATATAACCATATATTATAAACAAATATGTGATCGGTAACACGTAACTGCCCGTTTACATACAAAAGGGGGTCGTGCATTGTTTCGTTGGAATTTATGGGCTTACCCTCCTACTATAGGAATATATTTAGGTGCAATGGACATTCCGAAAAACATATATTCTACATTTATAACGTTATGTTTTGCTGTAGATTATTGTTAGACCCTTATAATTATAGAGTTCAATAATATCATTCAATATATGAAAAAAAACATATTCGATTATACACGACCTAGATTTTATTACATCACTGCAGACCTTAGATGCCTTAGATATAAACATTTGGAATTGAACTGAGAAATCTCCATATAATGTATCAATAAAAAAAGATCGCACATCGCACCCTATTCCTCTTAAGTAGTGTTTCAAGTCGTAACATGATGATATAGTACCCTTACGTCACACTTAATGAGGTGTTTGGGGATCCTCATGCGCCCTTACACACTGTGTAGGCAAGCACTCGACCTATCCCTGTACCAGTACCTAACTGAACTGTACTATTGCACCCCAACTCACCCTAACCCTAGTTTCTTTTGAAATTTGAATCGTGTTTTATTCCTCCTTGAAATAGTTTGTTGACTAAAATTAGTTATTACTACTATAACTAAAACTATCGCTTTATACTCATCGTTTTTATAAAGTTCAGGACTTCATGCGAAAATTTGTTATATTCATGGTCTACTTTGAATAATAATAATTATTTAAAATCGTGTACCTGGTCGTCTTTTCGTTTTCCAAATCAATCAACGCTATCTGATCTATCTTTGATATTTGGATTAAACACAGCTATACTGATTTTGACAGACAGGGACTAACTTTTTTTAACGTTTTTTTTTTAATTTTGATATTAAGTATAATTCAATACCTTTTCTTTCAACTACTACTACTACTTGTTTAAGTAACTGTATTTATAATCTTCGAACTATAAGTTTACAAGTCATTATTCAGGACGACATTCAACATAATCTATGACATCCTGACAAGGTTGATTTGTTTAATAATATATTTCTGTACAGGGTATTCCAGGAGAAGCTATAAGAGGACCTCCGGGTCCCCCAGGCCCGCCAGGACCTGCAGGTGTAGCAGGAACTCCTGGTGTTATTGCAGAAATATCAGGCTCAGGAGACGATGTAAGTACATATCAGTAATTGTCGCTCTTTTGGAAACCAAACTAATGTAATGTTAGTAAACCAAATGTGTCAACTAGTTTAGACCGCATATCTCTTTTAAATCACAGCCACAGCACACAAACCTTTATAGTAGGCCTAACTTAAAACAAACAACCGTAGTGGTGGATTGAAGTTTCGAGTAATTTAACACATTTATCCCATAATCAAGTCATAAGATGATACGGGAGAATTCGAACGGCTTATCCTATAGAAGAAAAAATCGAAGTATGAATTGTCATATTACTTAAGTATTACGCCTTTCAAGCGTGCTTTGTGCGTGTTTGACGTGAACCCGAAATTTCGGATGTACATTTCATAGTAAGTACTGTAGTCTCATATGTTGCGATAGGCATGTTCACAGGCATTCAAATTTTCCCGTTAACATTAGTGTAAATAGCTACACGTTACCATTCGATATTTGCTAAAATATTGTTTTCTAAATAAATGGCTAATGGCAGACCTGAACATTGTCACTATTTATTTATCAAAGTATACCTACTCAGTACTAACCCAACCGTGCTGTCCTTTAAAAGCATCTCATTTTCACAAATCTGTTTGATGGTTAATTAGGAGTTTACGTTGAATAAACAAGGGCTTGTTAAAGTTCAGTATGAACTGAAGTTAGGGATAGGCATGCCCATATCAAAGTCTAGACCACAGAGTTCTCATTTAGCTTGCGGGCATCACCTACCTGCGTCTAAAGGTAAACTGAGTCTGTGGCCCATATGTGAAGAGACAGCGAAAATGAATTAAAAATGTTATCGATATTGAATTAATATTGTTTATTAAGCGCCAAATGGCTGGTTGCCAATATCCATAAATGTATGAACCAAAGTAATTAACTTCTAATTACAACCATTTCGAGAGATGTGTGATAATGTCGAGCAGTGGACTGCAATAGGCTTATTGATTGATTGATTTCGAGAGATACATAATTACACAGAACTAATTAGGTAGACATTAAAGGTACATAAAAATGCCATAGTAGATTACTTCAAATTAAGTATCACTTTTTATCATTTGACACTAGAAACAATAAATCATTGCCTTTTTTAGATATCACTATCACATTAATCCACTGGGTCATGTGATTCACACAAACCAATTAGGTATACATACCAGTGAAAAAATTACGTAATCCCTTATTAAGTGATGTTACTAGAACATTAGTAATGGTCTCTGTTATTTTATTACCCACTTCAATGTTCGATAATATGACTTAGAATGCTTTCGGAACTGAAGAGTTCTCCCTTTAACGCTGCTGTAGTCAGTCTGTAATGTGAAGATATTATAGTGGCTTAATCGCGCTTGACAACTGCATTTTCATATGCATTACCGATACGGATCAATGCCTGTTGAACTGCAACTGCGAAATAATGATCCTCCTCAGAAGCGTCCTCAGAAGTCCTGCTTCCTCAAAAGCGCTGCAATAGCGCGACTATAATTCCTGTAATATTATATGAAAGCATTCTAATATATACAAAAATTAATACACTAACATTTCTCACTTACACCACAACATACGTGAACATAATGCCACTATCTCTGCTTACCTCGGTGGTCACAATGCGCGTAGTTGACTCAAACATGAACTTGAATAGACTATTGAAAAGCGACTTTTTGTATTATCTACGGTCAGTTGAGACGCATTGAATAAAATGTAGACGGATTATAGTGGTTATGTTATAGTGAAGTGATTTTAAACGTTTTTTAACAGATTCCATCGAAATTTCCTTTGCAATTATTTCTGTATCAACTAAATGAATCGCGATGGAATCCGTTGAAATAGTATCTTTTAATATTTGCGTAAACTAATGACAGTTACATTTGAACAGCTTGATGTAAGAAATTTTAGATAAACTTTTAAATTTTTTGAAATAAATTCTAAAAACGAATTCTATGGCTACGTATTTGTTATTTTTATTTCAATGAGTGACATACGCGTAAACTTTAGGAACCTCATGTTTTCCATTTTTGTTCTCTATAACTATAGGTACAGTCAGCATCAGAAAAATGTTGACGAGTAGAGTACTCAAAATAATCTTAAAACCAAAATTTCAATATGATATTGATAATTAGAGTACTAAAAAAGTTGTAAGCATCCAGAGTAGTCAAATTATCTTAACAATCGGTCTTCCAGAAACATGTAAGTAAGCAGAGTGTTCATTTTCATATACACAATCACGCTACTCAATGGTATCTAGTCAAACAAAGTGTTCAAAATATCTGGACAATGTCATTTAATCGCATTTTGCATCCCTTTTTTACTTATGTAGCCATCCTTTACACATGATGATGGGATGATGTGAGATAGGTGAATTAGTTAGAACAGGATAGAAAATTTGTCAAATTAATGACAATTTCTTTTGTATTTTTTATAGTTGCCAGTTGCTTAAGCCATAAACTATCCACTTGAATTGGTGAGAAAAGAGTATGAATACTTACGTAAAAAAATAAAAGGTCCTGCAAGGCAAGATACACCTATGTACTCAAAAATCCACTTCTCGTATTCTCTAATACGCATTATGACTACATCGACATGACATAGACGCAAAATGTCTACTCTTTGAAAATAGGAACAGTTAGATATAAAACTATTGTACAAACATATTATAATAGATTATAATTTATAATAGAAGTTTTTTAATACGTCATAAACCGCAATTCTCGCCTTCTTTCTCTTTTTCTTTCTCTCTGAAATAGTTATTAAAGTTAAACCTATTTTATTTTTACTTTTTACCCGAATAGAGACCTTAAGGCTGAAAAGATTTCGATGAAAGTGATCACAAATAAAGGTATTTATGAGTGCATGAAATATAAATCGATACTACACCGTGAATTTTTGGCGCTATATCTATTGGATTTTTTTATTTTTTTTAATTAAATAAAGTATAAAATACAAAAAAAATACATAAAAAGACCAAAAAAAGCAGGTGGTGGTACCCATTTGTAATTCATCAATCCAATGATAATCAATGGGTTCCGCCTGCTATCAAACTTATTTTGGTCTTTTCAGGAGCAGTCGTGTTTTTTATTTTTAACTAGCTGTCCCGGCAAACTATGTTTCACCTTAGAAATTCGAATCAATTAGCTGTATCAAATTGTCCTAATTATTTTGAGAACGGAAAGCATTTCGATTCGGTCCCCATACGCCCACGGAGCTCCCGACACTAATAGGTCACCGGGGCCCATACATACACCTACGGAGCCTATATACCTATCACCATACCCATACAACCAAATACCTCTACGCTCAAGGGCGTTCATACTACCATAAACCATCAATTTTTCGACCTAAATAAAAAAATAGCCACCATAAATATTTTCGCGACCCAAGCAACAGGCATTTTGTTAATTCAGAAGAATGTCTACTAATCACCCTCTGACGGTATTTGCATGCATTATGTTAATTCTATATCAAACGTATCAAACGTCAGATAACATAGAAGAATATCATACAATTTTTTTCCAATTCGTATTCCAAATTCAAAATTTAGACATGGCGTATGTCGGATCAGCTATTTTATATGGTGGTAATGTATTCTCAAATTTTCTAATTTTCCGCGCAATTTTCTTCATTTTTTCTTTCATAAGAACCTTCTCCTAACAATAACGAACACAACAAAAAAAGAATTAGTGAAATCGGTCTAGCCGTTCACGCGTGATGTCGTGACCAAGGGAAATAGGGATTAATTTTTATATATATAGATAATTATTCAATCGACAGAAAAATTTAGAAATACGAAACCCTATTCCATACTATGATTTATATTAATACTAGCTGTGCCTGCGACTTAGTCCGCGTGGACTTATATCTCCTTATGTGGGTTTCAAGTAATTTACACATCGTACGAGTATTTATTCACACCAATGCAAGGGGATAGTTTATGGCTTAAGCAACTAGCAACTATAAAAAATACAAAAGAAATTGTCATTAATTTGACAAATTTTCTATCCTGTTCTAACTTATACATCTATCTCACACTATCCCATCATCATGTATAAAGGATGGCTATATAAGTAAAAAAGGGATGCAAAATGCTATTAAATGACATTGTCCAGATATTTTGAACACTTTGTTTGACTAGATACCATTGAGTAGCGTGATTGTGTATATGAAAATGAACACTCTGCTTACTTACATGTTTCTGGAAGACCGATTGTTAAGATAGTTTGACTACTCTGGATGCTTACAACTTTTTGAGTACTCTAATTATCAATATCATATTGAAATTTTGGTTTTAAGATTATTTTGAGTACTCTACTCGTCAACATTTTTCTGATGCTGACTGTACATGTAGGTACAGAAATGAAATCACTTCAAGTTATTCAATCCACAGTTGACGGATGAGCTAAAACTCGATCCATCTCAGTTTCAAATAACAAGTAAGTCGTAAAAAACTCAAAGTAATTCTTCAATAAATGTGGCTGAGATTAATGTTTTGCTACTGAAGTTTGTTATTCAACTTTAATGTATATTCCTTTGCGGAACAGTTTCGTGTCGTAGTCTTAAATAAATATTTATTATTATGCGGTACGATTTCAACATTCTTTGAAGTTCAATAAACAAAGTATTTTTAGGAAGTGGTTTTTAAGAGACAAGTTTATAGTCGTGTAATGAATAATTCGACTACATCTTTTTGAAATAAAACCACTTTTTAACGGATTCTATCGCGAATTCTTCGTTATTATTTACTTTTAACCCGACATTACGGCTACTTTTCAGCAACTTATTTACTTAATGTAATGAATCCGTTAAAATGGTTTTGTTTCAATGCGTTATATTCGCGTAAATTTCTGAAAGTTTAAAATTTACGAGTATATAAACAAAACATAAGCGATATAATTTTTTCATTGTATCAAATTACTGTGTAACAGACTATTAAAAATATTCTTTATATTGCTAACACTCCACCGTTCAATTATACCTTACATTTCCTTAACCTAAGACATTCGTTATAGCAATAGACCCATAGTGAAACATCCAATATTGGCGACTAAATTGGGACATTCTGTCCGTAACAGTCGTAACAAAGTTTATTATACTCTTGGCGCTCGTCCTACATTCGATTTAACAATATCGATTCAATTGATTCGCCTTCCGAGAGTTTTATGTCCAATCGATAGAATGATCAAATTAGTAGAGTAAGTTACCTAGTGTTCTAACAATTTTCTTATAAGTATAAGTTTTTTGAAGTAAAAACCTTCTGAGTCGATTTGAGTATTTTACTAAATTACACGTGAGTTGAGATTTCACTTAAGTTAGCGTTACCTGGAGTGCCGTTTGTTTTTCTATTCCTTTACGGACTAACAGGTGAAATGACAACTTAGAGCCCAAATATACTTTATCTTGGTGGGCCTCATATACACCGTAGGTAGATACTAGTATTGTTTCATTTCTTAGAACAGCAATCAATCAATTGGTGAATCTCTCAAAGATGATATTTTAAGACCTTAGATCATGATGGATCTTCCTCAAGCTATTAAAATCAACATTAATGTTGTTAAATTTAGCACTGACTTGTATAAATTAAGATTAATTTTTATTTTACTTCATCTTTTGGCACCTCTTTGGAACTGTTCATAGAAGAGTACAGTCAAGGTAAGTTCTTAAAAATAGTGAAATTAATAATACCAATGAATACAATCATCTCATGGCACTACCGTATAAAGAGAACAAACAAAATAACACTAGACTATATCCATGGATACCGATGCAAGTAAACGGAATAGAATCAACAAGGCAAACTACGCAACATCACCTCACACCCCTATAACGAGGGAACGTTTCCGCTAGAATGAGTTTTGCATAATGAGAGATAATGTCTGACAATCCTAATGACGCTTGGATCCTTTGCAAACCTTCTCGGATCCGCCAGCTTGGGGGAACAAACACTGTACAGTGGATACAACTGCCACTCGATAAAAATAATCGGAGTCATTATGGTCGGATTACCCTTAGTCGTTAGCCGCATGTGGATATGCCGCGTACAATCGCGATTAAATGTGTAAACGTATACATAGTAATTTAACTAATTCAATTGCAGCTACATTTGGCACTGTGCCCCATTTGGTTGACCACCACATTTGGGCACTCTGCTGTGATCGATATAATGAACAGCTAATCGGTTTTTTGATGGCGTTAGCGGAAATTGTATTTGACAATTGTAATGACATTTTTAAATCTGTGACAGTCAAAATGAGAATTAAATCTTACACAAAAAAGCTCTCAATGAGCTATGAATAGAATAAAATGTACAAGACTATATAAAAAGTTTTTGTCAATAAATTGAACTGTCAACGTTTCGTATGATTGACATTTTATATATCTTCTGTAATTATATTGATTGAATCACTTCCTTCGGATGACTTGGCAGTAACAAGAGCAATATAGGCCAGTTAATGCTTGGCAATTGCTATTTTCCTCGTATCTATTTTGAACGCTCAATAAGAGCCTTGTGAGGATGTAAACAAGAGCTTTGCTGGGTTTCAATTGACCTCTCATTCAATCAAGGGCTCTCTACATTTTACTGATTCTTCAAAGGAAATTCTTTATTTCATCGAAATAAATTTAGTAGATAGTATATTGAAAATAATAAAGTTAGAGTTTTACCCAAAACTTATTTTTTATAACTCATAACTTATTTATTCATAAGCATAATCATTACATTTTATTGATACTTATGAAAATAATTTTATTTATAAGTATACCACAATTATTTAAATTAAGTAGATAGTTAGTAGAGAGTACCTCTTAATTAATTATATTTTCGTCTCGTACTTTTATGAATTATATTTATTTACCAATTCACAATTGACTAAATATTTTCTTCAGCAGCAAATTTTTGGAGAGAACTACGCGTCGCTTGGTCAATGCGGCTGCAACTCGAGCACCATATTAGCCCTCTTGCAAACCGCTCCAGAGTTGAAAGGGCCTCCTGGACCACCGGGAACCACTGGTGCTGATGGTAGAACTGGTTCACCTGGCTTGCCTGTACGTATTCACTTTTAGTTATATTTTTCATACGTAGATAGGTATGATACTCATGATTAGTGATGTGTCTTTGTCATCAAAGTTCCACATTCCACATAATACTATGTACTTATTTCGGGATAATTCTTCTTCTTCATTGAGTCAATGGCTGGCAATATTCCGGCAAATAGAATAAAATGCTTTTTATTAAAAGATTTGAATTTAAAATGGTTATTGCCTTATAATTGATTTAAATTACAGGGTCAAATAGGTACACCGGGAGATCGGGGGCCTGTTGGGCCGAGAGGTGACAAAGGTGACCGAGGTGACTCTGGACCTAGAGGACCAGAAGGGCCGGCGGGTTCTAAAGGGGAGGCTGGTGTCGATGGTAGAGCAGGCAACCCAGGGCCACCAGGGCCACCTGGCCCTCCAGGTTCTTCAGATTACAGCAATTTTGATGTAAGTAATGATAATAGTAGTTCAACTGCTTCAAGAGCTACCTTAGGCTTGTTCCGTTATTCGTACTGGTAATTATTATGGATTATACATTAACAAAAAATAGTGATGATAGCAACTTTAATACAACAAGAGATATGATGAAAAATTTAAAGAAAATTATGTCAATGCGGCTAGCCGTCAATGCCTTTAAAAATTGTTTTATGATTTCCCCTATTGGTAATACTGGAGAAATTATAACACAATATCTTGAAAATTAAATGTTAAATAAAGTAGTGGCTTACAAAAGTACTTATATTGTTTGTAAAGTTGAAAGTGTAAGTAAAGTAGATTTTTGAGAGATTCATGGCCTGTATTCTAATCCGTGTGTGAATTTTATCATTTTCATGCAATCCATTTATATTAATTTAGTCAAATTGGAAGCCTAGACCAATATATAAGGTAAGTGATAGGAAATTTAAAACAGTATTTGCTATGCACTACAATTTATTGTAATTACAGCTGAGTTAAGAGAATGGGGTTGTGCTGTACTGTTTTCATCTATATCATTTTCAATTAAAATTGGCAGTTGGCCCAATTTAGTGAAAGTCTCGGATAAGAAACTTTTTTGACTACCTTAATAAACAATATCATTTATTGCATACAAATAACTATATAATCTTATATAAAACTTTAAAGACGTTTTCCTTATACGATTAGTCTAAATCCAGTTTGGAAGTTCCATTGCAACAACAGGCTGTAATTGCGTTAAATTGTGGTCACGCAGTACATACAATATTAGCTTAGTACACGTAACTTTTAATGCTTTTTTAAGTAACGGACATAAATCTACTAAACAATGTCAATAAGTCACATAGACAGCAGTCAAATTGCAAATATAGTAAGTAAATGCTTATGACGTATTTTGAAGTATGCAATATTTTCATATCTATATGTATAAAAAACAACGCCTTTACCGATTTGGCTAATTTTGATCTTGAATTATTCGTAGAAGTCCAGGGAAGATTTGTACGTAGAGAAAAATTCTAATAATTGCCGGGAACCGACATCCACGCGGGCGGAGCCGCGGGCAAAAGCTAGTTATCCATAGAACCTTGGATCCTTGAAAATGTAGATTAGCTGTCATAGTGGTAAAATTTATCGACAAGTTGATACAAAGAAGATCAGATCCCTGTTACTTTCATTGTCAAATCAACTTACTTGCGACTGAATCGAATTGCTTTTCAGTGGCAACGATTGTACCCGCTTTGCAAACAAACCACACCGAATAACTTCGGCAAAAGTGTGAAAGTGCCTCGTTCACTCTTGATTTATACTGACGACAGGACCAGATAAGGAAATTTATTTGAAACCCCTCGCGCTTCTGTCATGTGTATCGTTTGTATAAATATTCATTTGAACCTTTTCTCCTTTCCAAAAGTATTATTGTAAAGTTGGCGAGTATGTTAGTTCCATGAATAATATAAATTGTATAGAGTCCTTACGTACCTTCACAGCAATGTTGTTCAATGACATTTTAAAACAGCTTGGATGGTTACATAAGCATGCTAATAATACATTCATTAGCATAGTCTTTGTTTGGCTTAGGTTGTTTTTTCTTGATTTTGAACGAATGTTATCTGATGTTGTAAAATAAAAACAGGAATCTCTGCTTGGCTCGTATGGAGGAGCTATTGGTCGGCCTGGTGCACCTGGGCCTAAAGGAGATGCGGGTCAACCTGGACCTGTTGGTCCCCAAGGAGAAAGAGGGTTTCCGGGACAAAAGGGAGAAAGAGGACAAGCTGGTGTTGGTGGGGCGAAAGGAGACAGAGTAAGTTTGAACTAAGAATATTATTTCCAATTTGCCTTGCTCCACTTTTATCTCAAATTCTACAATTTTGGATTATTTGGCAGGGATATTTAGGACCACAAGGAGAGCGAGGATTTAAAGGAGATCGGGGTAGCCCTGGCTTGGATGGTAGACCTGGAGTATCTGGAGCTAGTGGCAGACCAGCTGATAAGGGAGAAAAAGGTACAAAAGTTTCTGCTAAAAATTATTAATGTGGCCCTTCACAACTCAAAATTACATGACATGTGTAGCGTAATTGTATTCATACCAATAGGTAACAAGTTCTTATAATAAGTATATTATTTTCACAACAGGGGAACGTGGAGAGCCGGGTCCACCTGGACCGCCTTCTACGGGCGTCTTCAACTCGGATGATAAGTTTATCGGAACTGGTAGGAAAGGTTTACTTTATTCGATTTTTGCGTAGTTAGATATCTTACTGCTTCTTATACTGAAAAAGAGGAAAAGAAAAAGAATGTGTTCAGTTGCAGAAAACAATCTCCAGTTAAAGATCGAGAAGAATTTAGAATCGGGTTGTTGTCAGTTATCATCATTATTAGAATTAATTCAGCAAGTTAATAACCTTCTACCTAATTAAATTTAAGTCTCCGCACAAATATGAAAACGCAAAATTGAATTTGTACCTTACCCATTACCTATTATTACTTGTAGGTAAAATCGTACGTGTAATATGAATGTCGAATAGAATACCGGATTATACACACTGCCGGTACCTACCTAACATTATTAGATGTTCAAAAACCTTATTTTAATTTATCTAAATTATATTATGGACCTTATTTTAATTTCATAATTTTATTAATCTTATTCGGTATCTGAGATAGTAAAACATAATCAGCCTTTAACTGCATCTCACTGGTACTTTTTAAAAGTAAACTATTAAGTTAAAATAGTTATTTATATGTTTACCAACAAAATGTAAATCTATATTTATACCTAGGTCAAAAGCAGGCTGCCGCTGGCTCCAAGGGAGACAAAGGTGAAAAGGTGAGATCATGAATTTATTATTCAAACGTCAATTAGAGTGGGGCGCTTTTGAATATCTAAGAAGCTCTTAATTTTGTTTACATATTTAGGAGCCACTTATTGATAGTCCGTTATTTCTTATAGGTATTTTAAATGAAGTGTTATAGTTAGAATTAAGATTCATCATTTTGTGTATCTACTTACGCAACATATTAATTGACAATACAGTAATTGTCTTATCAAGTGATGATCAATTAAAATAAAGCTATTTTTTTTAATTAAGTTCCATATTTTCACTCTTAATATTGTTATATCTTAGGGTGAGAAAGGCAGCCGTGGCAATGATGGACCTCCTGGCTTTCCGGGCAAAGATGGTAAAGGCGGTGAGCGTGGTGACATAGGGCCTTCTGGTATGCCCGGAATTGCGGGTCCTTCCGGTCCTCCAGGTTTGAAGGGTGAAAGAGGAGAACGAGGACCTCCTGGACCGATTAGTGTCACGGTACCTGGATCTGATATTGTCACAATAAAGGTAAAGTAATATGTTTTCATTTTACTGTTTGTAGCTTTATACAATTTAATTATATTATAACGAATAGTAATCTTATTTCATTGTAATCAGTTAAATAATAACAGTCCAAGATTAGATTAATGTAAAATTCAAGGTCACGTACATTTACACCAAATATAATCAAGTCCACATTCTCCAACAGGGTGATAAAGGAGATACAGGGCCACGTGGTAGAAGGGGAAGGCCAGGTCCTCCTGGACCTAAAGGCTCCATGGGTCTAGAAGGCCCGGCGGGATCTCCAGGCAGGCCAGGCGAGAAAGGAGACATAGGCTTGCCGGGATGGATCGTACGTAATATTTAGAATACAAAGTATAAATAGCATACAGAGTACAAATAATTTTATAGTAAACTATGAAATATTATCGTACTAACCAATATTTTCTTCTTTTCTATTGCTGCTCAGAATTCAAAGGTAAAAGAGGATTTATACGAATTCTATCTTAAATTATAAATGTATGCCTATCGCAAATATATTAATGGCAAAATAGATGAAAACTTAACATTGTTAAATTACTAGATATTCAGATTTACCTACTTATTAATTATAGGGTCGTCCAGGTACATTGGGTCCTCCAGGTCCACAAGGCCTTTCTGGACCAAAGGGAGAGAAAGGAGATCCAGGAGTGAACATCTTAGACATTTCCATGGTAAATATTAAAAATAATATTGAATTAGTTTTAGTACCGAGTAACGTGTAAATACTACCGGCAATGTCTATAAACTGTATAATGCAGGCATTCGGGCGCGATCAGGCAATGTATGAAAATATAATTAATATTATTGTTCATTATTACATACTTTGCCTAGGCAATGTATAGAATGTCTAATATGAATGTCGAATAGAATACCGGATTATACACACTGCCGGTACCTACCTAACATTATTATTTGTCTCTTTAAGCTTATCTTGCATGTGATTCTGGAGCCATACATTTTAAATCCTGTCAGCTAATTTTCAGCAGCCTGCAGCTTAAATCAGATTTGTACTCAGTAGAAGTTCGAATCGTTTATTTCGAGTCGCACAAAACAGTCAGTCACTCAGCTTTGTTAATTGATTACTTTTTTAATCGTTTTGATTATTTTTATTAGGTATACCTACATAATGAAATGTGGTCAGGTAAGATGTTTACAGAGTAAAGAAGTGAAAACAAAACAAAAGGAGTAATTTTAGAAAAGGCAGTAGAAAACAGATTTACCTCATTAATAAGTTTAGATATATTCGAAGCTCATTCTAACATTATTGTACATAGAACCCGATAGTTTAAAAGTTATTAATTCTAACTAAAATAAAACATAATTGTTCTTAAAAATGTTTAATTGGACCTTTTTATGGTAAAATCTTGGTGAGCAGTTTAATACTTGGGATCAACTTTATCACAGTCCTTTCACAAGAAATTATTTTCCTAATAAAGTTGAAAAATATATTTTGTTGAAATCAGTCGTTACCACACTTAATGTTGGTTATCATGAGGTATAAAACTTTTCACGTCTTCTAATTTTAAGTGGTAGTCCATCAATGAATCCTTCGGAAACGATACCCTGTGGATCTGGCAGAGGTTCTTGTACGGAGCAAGCTGCAGGTTCTACATAGTATTTATGAAAGACTGCAGCTAGACCAGCCATTGATTGCATTTGTCCCAATCTAGCACCTGAAAAATAAAATTACTTGATCGACTAAACTTAACAAAAGCTAGAAATCATAAGTTCCATCGTTCGTTAATATTACAGTTATAATTATGGGAAGCGAAAACAGAGCAAAACTTCAACTCTGCCTAGGTAATTAGTAACACTAATGAAAATAAGCTTAACTGGTTTCAGTTACCTTGAAGTAACTCATACACTTCATGATAGGTATGAGATAACACTTAACATGGATGCGAATAATGCTATATTTTTATTATCATAATAAATGCAAAGTGTTCAAAAAATTAAGCAATAACTATGGTAAATCAGGTTTGTTTCCAGGAGTTTGACCATTGTTTTTATTGGACTATAATTTTTACTTAACTACATATTATTGTTAGTAAATTTTAAAAAACCGCAAATTCTTACAGTTTTATCCACTCAAGTAAACTTACCCACACAAGACCGAGGTCCTTCACCGAATGGTAAATACACAAAATTTTTCGTATCGTCTTTTGATCCATCACTGAAGCGTTCAGGTAGAAACTTGTCCGGGTCCTGGAAGTATTTTTCATCCCTGTGTATTGCTTGTATAGGAATTAGTACTTTTACACCTTCGTCAATAGTGAGGTCAATTTCTGGGAAAGTATATTGCGGTACAGCGCACATTCTTATTAAATATGCTACTGATGGATACATCCTCATTGACTCGTAAAATGCCATTTCTAAATATTTCATCTCTTTGATAGCATCGTAGGTAATTTTATTATTATGTCTCGCTAGTACAATATCGACTTCTTTATGTATTTTTTGTTGAAATTCTGGGTTAAAAGCTAATTGATGTAATGTGTAACTAGACGCAGTGGAAGATGTTTCAAATCCAGCCCCAAAGAAAACAAATGCTTGGGCAGTCATTAATAAGTCATCCATTGGTAATTCAACCATTTTAGATGTACCATCCGGATTTCGATGTTCAATAGACTCTCCTACCATTGTTCCTTTTTCCTTCAACTCCAACATAAGATCTAGGAAGTCATTTCTACCTGATGGCTTATAATTTCTTTGCTTTAGCACACTTTGGACAAGAAACGTCATTTGTTTTTCTATTTCGGGTGCTAGAAAATGTAAATGTTTACATAACTCTGGGAACATCATTTTTAAAGCTCCGTTAACGGCATCTTTAAATTTCCTCTCAAAGATTCTTTTACCTAATTTTCTAAATTGTGAGTTTTCATCATCTAAAGAATCCATATCAATGCCAAAAGCACATACACCAATAAAATCTGTAGTATAGCGAGCCATAAGTTCTCGTACGTCATAATATTCACGATCTACTACTGTTTCAGTTATATCTTTCAATTTTTCAGCTCTATCAGTAATAATATGAAACATGGCCTTTAATTTGCCTGTGCTGAAAGCGGGAGTAAATCTCTGTCTTAATAACCGCCATAAGTCACCATCAGCGAAAAATATATTCTTCATTAAAGGTTCAATAACAGTTTTATGAGGTTGAAGGCCTCTTGGGTGAAAGGATAGGAAGTCTGTTATCAGAACCCTTTTAATTAATTCCGGATCCCTTATCACGAGTTCTGGTGAGCTTCCTCTGAAGAAACCGACAACTTTTTCTTCTGGAAATCTGTTGTATGTTTCTGAAGCCATCATAGCTATACTTGCACGTTGAACAAACTGTTTTAAATTAGTTCCAACAAATGGTAACGTCTTGGCATGTTTAATACCTCTCTTCTTCCAGTAATCGAATGTCCTTACACCATACAAATAGAGGGCTATCAACACAATTGGCACTAAAAATATGAACATTTTGTTACATTTAAAATTACATACCCGCGGTTATAAGTGCTTGTGCACGACGCGCACACTACTGCTATCAACACCAGCGCGTGTAGCTATTTAAATATAAATGGTCACAAGTTGGTAATTCTGTCCATGATATGGATCCGTATAAATATAACGTATCATGATTGTATTGAAGAGAGATATATATATATATATATATATATATATACCTACATAATTATAATCATTCACTTATCTTGATAAATTATTATCGACCGTGATAGCAGTAGATTAAACAAAATATATGTTGCGACATTTTGGAGTTGTTTATATTGACAAGGTACTGATGTGATATTATTATATAATATCGATATTAGTAATTCATATTCGTACTTAAGTAGTACTGAACTATCTATTATACTGTCATATTTATTAACTGCAATTGATTAACAGAGTTAGCTTTACGAGGCCTGTACACATAAAGGTAAATAATCAAATTAACTAAGTTCTCGGTGGAGCTCATCTGTGTTAAAGGGCCCGTAAAACAATGTATAAGGCATCAACTGCCAAAGTTTTTAGCCCAGTAATTATGTACAAAGTGCAAAAACCCACGTTAGAGACATAATATATACTTGTTTGACCAATGTTTTTTAATAATCCCTATCTTAAGTTATAAAGTATAGAACTAAAAGGTAGCTACAAAATAAAAAGGATTTTGTTAAGTTAGTGTTGATCTCCAAAAGTGTTTTTACGATAACCTTGTAATATTGTTGACCTAGACAACATTTTTTTATTTAAAAATACTTTTGACGATTGGTTTGGCGTACTGGCATGTATTGGTGTAACTTGCGCTATAAGTTCAAAGGTATCTAGCGATAACGACCTATGCACCGTAGACCGTTCGCCTGCTGCCTCAGAGATCGTGGTCGAGGTTTGATTTCTACTCGGTCCAAGTTTCCTGTGCATTATTTGTTTTTAAGTTAGTAAGACGATTTATAGAATTACGAGATCAGATATAAACTCAGTTAAGTTATTGGTACTATCGCAAAAGTTGCTGAACTCGAAGAAATTTACAAACGATGATTGAAATTTTTGTAACCTTCCAAAGATAAACATTTGAATGAATTTTTTATAGCATTTATTATGCTAACTTTTTAAGTTCGAAAAACATTGGAAAAAATGACATGCTCAAGTGAGACTTGAACTCACGACCTTTCCCTTACAGGGGGACTGCTCTGCCAACTGAGCTATTGAGCACCACCTGAATCATTCCAAATTTTCCTTCTCTTTATATCCGTCTATAAGGGCGACGGTGCAGCCATCTACCTTTTTTTTTTTTTTTTTTTTTTTTTTTTCGTGCGGAAATCCCCCGGATACCCCCCTGCCGGAGCCGGAAGGGGAGGTTATGTCGGACTCGAACCGACTAAAACCGCACGCCGACTGTGGGTCTTGGTGCTAGGCCGGAGGTGAGGTTGTCAAAGACATATCCCTCGCACCGCGGCTGACCCAGGGCCATCCCTTACGGTCTGGCTCTCCTCAGGAGGGGGGACAACGGTGTCCCCAACTCGCCCCCGGAATGGGGAGGCGCGCTATTCAGCGCGCCGCCACCGTGGCCTGCTTCTGCTGGGGTGACAGGCGGCTCCACCCGTCACCCCCAGGCCCGCGCTCATGGGGGACGGAGGTCAGTCAGTGCCCTCCGACGCCCGAGTTGCCTGCGTGCGCGGGCGGCGCGATCCGCGAGTCTTTCTCGCTCGCGCCGCCTCTCCCGCTCCGCCGTCTCCTTCACGACCATTACCTGCTCGCTGAAGGAGACGCCGGCCGCCCACGCGTCCGCGCAGCGGACCATTGCTGTGAGCAGGGTGGCGAGGGTGAGAACTCTCACTCCCAGGGCCGCCACTAGCTCCCGCCTCGGTTCGGCCCATGCCGGGCACTCGGTGAGCGTGTGCAGCCCCGTGTCCTCGCTCGCGTCGCCGTGATGGCACTCGGACGTTGGCTCCTTTTCGATCCGACACAGATATCTCCCGAAGCACCCGTGCCCGGTGATAATCTGCGTCAGTCGATACGAGAGGCTGCCATGTGGCCTCTCGAGCCATTCCCCCATGATGGGCCTTACCGCCTCTATGACGGCATGCCCTGCGCGTCGTTGCTCAAGTCGTCGCTCCCACTCCGCCACCATGATCCCGTGGAGCCGGGACCTCTCGGCCCGAATGTCTTCGGGCTCGGAATCGAATCCTCGCTCCCGCGCCTCCTTACGGAACCGATACAGTGCCGCAAGGGATCTCGCTTCCAGGATCCACGGTGGCGATCCGGCTAGGAGACTCGCCGCTTCAAAGGATATCGTGCGGTACCCCCTAATGGCCCTGCAGGCCATCGTCTGCTGCGGTGCATGCAGCAGTTGCACGAACCTGGCCTGCAGGGCGTCCGCCCACACGGGGCACCCGTACAGGGCCATGGACCGCACGACACCCGCGTAGAGTCTCCTGCAGGAGTCCTCTGGGCCCCTCAAGTTGGGCAGCAGCCGCATCAGCGCGTTAGCTGACACCAACAGTTTGGGGCGCAGACTTCGGAAGTGCTCTCCGAAGTCCCACCGACCGTCGAGTACGAGCCCCAGGTATTTCAACCGGGGCTTGATGTCGATGGGAGTACCTCCTACTGTCAAGCTGGATCCCGGGGGTGGCCTGCGCCGAGGACCATGAAAGAACAAGGCCTCGGATTTGTGCAGAGCCACCTCGAGACCCAGCCGCCGGATCCGATCCACGACTTGAGCAACAGCGGTCGTGGCCCTCTGGGTCGCCTCGCGGTGTGTAGCGCCACTCACCGTCACTAGCGTGTCGTCCGCGTAGCACGTGACGGTGGCCCCGAACGCGAGCTCACCGCGAAGCACCCAGTCGTATCCGATGTTCCACAGGAGCGGCCCCAGGACCGATCCCTGTGGGACACCGCACGACATCTCACGCCTACCGACGCCGGTCGCACTTGGGTAGATGACGGCCCTCTCCGTCAGGTACGCCCCGACTATGCGGCGGAGGTAGAGAGGCACATCGTGGTACACGAGCGCCTCCCTGATAGGGGCAAGGTGTTAAACGCGTTGGAGATGTCCAAAGACACCGCCAACATCACCTCGCCCCGGGCAACCGCATCCTCCGCCAGGGTCCTCACGCGCATGATGGCATCCACAGTGGAACGCCACCGGCGGAAGCCGTATTGCGTGTCCGCTAGGTCCGGCCCTACTCTAGAGAGGTGCTCGACGAGGCGCTTGGCAATCACTCTTTCGAAGAGCTTGCCCACCTCGTCGAGCAACACTATGGGCCGGTACCCGGACGGCTCGTCCGCCGGGCGTCCGTCCTTGCGGATGAGGACCAGTTTCCCCGTCTTCCACATCTTCGGAAACTGGCCCCGCTCCAAGCATGCGCTGAGGAACCCTCGCAGTCGGGGTTCGAGACCGTCTTCTCCTAGAGCTAGGACCCACGCACGGCCTGGAATGCCGTCGGGTCCCGGGGCGGTGTTCTTCTTGGCTCTAAGCCGTCGCACCGCCAGCTCTAGTTCTACCCAAGTGACCTCGGGCACGTCGTCGTCAATAACCACGCCGGGCGCATCAGGCGACCGAGGTGGCGGAGTCATCTGCGGCGGAACGTGTTCCGCCCGCGCCGGGAACAGGGATGCCACCACTCCTCCAAGCAGAGCCGGCTCGAGAACCTGGGTCAGGGGAGGGGCCCGGGGGCGCAGCTTTCCTCTTACCAAGCGGTAAGGCCGCCCCCATGGGTCCCGCTCCAGTGTCTCCAGCAGCTCCCTATAGGAAGCTGCCTTGGACCGCTTGATCTCCGCTCGGAGGGCATTCCTGGCTTCCCTGTATCCCTCTTGCAACTCCGCCACTAGGGGATCTGTGTCTGCGGGGCGGCTACGCCTCCTACGGAGCCTGGCCCACCGGCGGTGCGCGATCACGCAGGCTTGACGCAGCCTCGCGATCTCCGCAGTCCACCAGTAGACCCGGCGCCTCGGACTATAGGCTGGAGCCCTAGACATACCCGCATCGCAGACAACAGTCATGGCCTCCCGGAACCACGCCGCCTCGTCATCGATGTCATCAGGCCTGTCCGGCACCATGGCCCAGGCCTGCACGGAGGCGGCTTCCAGGAGAGCATCCCTATTCAGTCCCCTAAGCACCCAGCGCGGCTCGCGTGGGGCCGGTGTGACCAGCGCATCACTCTCGGGAGGGGAGACATCAAACCGAACGTATCGGTGATCCGACAGTGTCTCCACCTCCACGACAACACGCCAGTCCCGCACACGTTGCGACAGCGAAGCGCTCGCGAATGAGAGATCGACGATCGAACTCGCCCCGCGCTCCGCCACACAGAACGTGGCTTCGGCCCCGCGATTCTGGAGAACCAGACCGAGAGTAGCGGCCCAGCTCTCCAGAGCCCTACCTCGCGGGTTCGTGTGCCGGGACCCCCAAGCCTCAGACCAGGCATTGAAGTCCCCAAGCACAAGAACCGGGCGAGGGTGACAGGCATTGACGACGTCGGTCAGCCGCTCCAGCGACTGCCGATACTGCCCTATGCGTCGGTGTGATGCCGGCGTGAAGTAGACGGCCACGACCGCAATCTCCCCCACACGCGCCGCTACGATGCCATGCTCCCTTGCGATCACCACAAAGGGAGGGGCACCCGCAGCGGCGTTACGCACCAGTGCCGCCGATCCATCCAGGTCGACCACCCAGGCAGGCCCGGGGGGGCGGTGGGTGTACGGATCGGCGACAGCGGCGACGTGTATGGACCACTGTGCCATGCTCTGGAGCAGAAGTGCCTGAGCATCGACACCGTGGCCCACGTTCGCCTGCAGGATGCGGAGCTGGGGATCCATTATGGAACCATCTCCGCACCCCGCTGCGAACAGTTTGCGGAACGCCCGCCTCGTGGCTTCGGCTCCCCTCCGGTGCAGGCCTTACTACCGACCCGATGGTCGGCCGGTTTGCCCTCCGCTGCACACCTGAAACAGTGCAGCGGAGCCTCGCAACCACCGGCCCTATGACCGGGTTGGCCACAGCGGAAGCACCGGTCACCGACCGTCACCTCCGCCGTGCACTGCACCCCCACGTGCCCGACCGCCAGGCACCTAAAGCACCTGGCCGGTCGAGCCTGCAGGAGCTGAGCCCGCACCCCAACAACGCCGTCCACCACGAGGACCCGCCGATCGGCAGCCTTTTGAGCTGCTGCGATGGGGCAGCCGACAACTGCCGCCCCCTGTCCGCGACGGCCGTAGCGAATCGCTCCGACCTTAACCGCCTCCAGGGGGCAGCCCCCGGCCTCCGCCACGGTGGCCCGAATCTCTTCGGCCGTGATGGAGTCGTCCAGGCCCGAAATACGCAGTTCTGCGCACTTTGTGGGCCTGGACACCCGGACGTCGGCTGCGTCCAGCGTCTCCCTTAGCTGAGCCGCTATGGCATCAGCCTGGGGAGCGCTGGAAGCGCCAGGGACCTGTATGAGGCGGGCACCCGTCCGGGTCTCCGTGACTCGGAGGGGCTTCGCCAGTTTAAGAGACCTCATATCTATGAGGCCTCTGGCCCGCCTCACCAGATCCGGGTATTGCACACCCCTCTCCGCAGCCTCCGGCGTCAACGTCAGGACGACGGCCGTTGTGCGGGGGATGCGCAACCTTCCCGGCGCTCCCTTCGCAGCAGCCTCAGCCTTTCTGGCCTTTTTGGCTGCCTTTCTTTTGGCGTTCCGCTTTCTCCTCGACTCACCGACTACCTCCCAGCCCCCTGCCGGTGCGGAGCTTGTGGAGGCGATCGGGCCCGGAGCCGAGGTCGAGGCTGGAGCCAGGGCTGGGGATGGGGCTGGGGCAGAGGACGTCTTCCCCTTGCCCCTCCCCTTTCCCTTGCCGTTGGGCTGAGCGCCCTGCGCAGCAGCGGCAGCGGCAGGAGCCGGAGCGGATGGCACAGCGGATGGGCTGCTGGCCGACTCCTGTGGGGTCCGCGTCGCTACCGGGCGGCCCCTTTTGAGTGCTCCGGCATACCCACTCCCAGTCGGGGTCGCCAGGGGCGGACGGCGGATTGAGTCCATCACGGCTTCCAAGCAGCGCCGTGTGTGCTCCTCGTGGGCAGCCTGCCGCGCTTCCTGCGCAGCCTGAGCCGCCTCCATACGCTTTTCCATGGCGGCCAAAGTCGCCATGCAGGCCGCCAACGGGTCCGCGGGCCGGGCCGGTACAAGCACCGGTGACTGTGGCCGGACAGGCGCCAGCGGTGGCGACTCCGGCCGCACCACCGGTGCCTCCAGCCGCAGCGGCGACCTCGACCGCACCGGTGACCGCGCCGTCGAAGCCGGCCGAGCCGACGGTTTCGGCGCTGCCGGCTGCGCGACCGGCTTCCGCCGCGCCGACCGCGTGACGCGCCCCTCCGGCAGCCCGGCAACGACCTTCTGGAGATCGGCAAAGTCGGCCGCCATTTTGCCCATCTCCTTCCTGTATTCGGCCGCCTGCCGCTCCGAGGCCTCGATGAGCTCGACCTGCCGTCTGCCTAGCTGAGCCCGCTCGTTCCGCGAGTCAGCCAGCTCCGCTCTGAGCAGGCCGAACTCCTCAACAAGGCGCGTCGTCGCCCGTCGCAACCGGACTTCCTCCGGCCCCATAGACCCAGCACGGGTCCCTATTACGTCCTCCAGGGCCTGCAGTACCTCCCTAGACGTAGGGTCGGTACGCGGCATGGGCGTGGGCGCCGCCGAGGTGGAGGGCCTCGGCGGCGCCACAGCATCTCTCAGGTCCGGGACCCGAGAGGAGGGCGTTTGGGGAATGGGCCTCTTGCCACCCCGCGTCTTCCCCCGGCCGACCATCGCAACCTTGGGCGGGGGGGAATCCTCACTGCCCTGGATGTTCTCCTCGTTGGAGGACGAGTCGGTCAAGGTGACTGCGTCCGACTCAGTCCTCGGTGGAGGAGGAACCTTCCTACCACCGTTCCTCCTCCGTGCAGATTTTCGGGTCTGCAGACCCACCGGGCTGTTCGCCCTGCTCTTCTCGGTGGCGGTGTCGAAATTTTCCGACACCGCCGCAGTTGGTGACGCGACCTCCGCGTCGTGGCGCTGCGCGACCTCCGCGCAGTCTGTTTCACTAGGTAGGGGGGGGTTTTTATGATTGATAGAAGAGTTCATAAGGTTCCCACGAGTATGAGACGAAAGGTTACACTTCCCGGGTGACGCTCTTTCCGAGAAGCGGGGTACATACTGTGGAGGTCCCCTGGTGTCCACAGGTTTTAAACGACTTCGCTGTCGGGTTTTTAAGACGTTTCCTTGTCGCGGGCCGGCCAATTAAGGCAAGCCCCGCGGCCTCCAGGATACCGGCGTACCGAGTGTGGCTAGCACTCAGGTCGTTGTCGATATCTAGGAGGTTACGCGACGCGGGGGAGCAGCCAACTCTCCCAACACCGACGGTGGCACGAGTGCCTGTCAGCCCCTGCGCGAGCAGTGGGCCAACCCGTCCCTAGATCTCACGGAACCCTTGCCTCTCCCCTGTCCCCTCTGAGAGCAGAGGGATACTGGGAGCGACTAGCGGGAACCGGATCTCTCTCCGCGGGCCTTGAAGCCCCGCCACACCGCGACCCCGTCTGGGTCGGCTAGCCCTCAAAAGGGCTGTTTGAATGGAAGGAATCCTACGGATCCCTTCCCGCGGGCCTTGCAGGCCCGCCATACCACTACCCCCTCTGGGTCAGCTAGCCCTGAAAAGGGCTGTTTGAATGGAAGGAATTCTACGGATCCCTTCCCGCGGGCCTTGCAGGCCCGCCATCCCACGACCCCCTCTGGGTCAGCTAGCCCTCAAAAGGGCTGTTTGAATAGAAGGGATCCTACGGATCCCTTCCCGCGGGCCTTGCAGGCCCGCCATCCCACGACCTCCTCGTACAATGAGGTCGGCCGTTGGGTTATTCGTCAACGGCCAACAGAACTCCCAAGGTGGGAGTCTGTTAGCCGTTGTCCAGGATGCACCAGCCCCTCCGCTTCCGCTCCCCAGGACCGCAGTCCAAAGGGGGAAGAAACGGAAAGGCCAACGTGGAGGTTACCCAACCCGCACCCCGGTGCAGCCATCTACCAACATTCTTACGAACTGTTGGAAACAATGAATGATTTTTCAACCATTTTTAAACATTGAATTTTATTGAATAAAGAATTATTGAATAAACTGCGGTAGCCTAGTGGTATGGGTAATGGACTGCTGAGACGAGGTCTCGGGTTCGATCCCAGATCCCATGGCACACACCAATGACTTATCGATGCTTTTCGAAGTTATGTGTGTATTTATCGCAGGTTTATAAGTGCCCGGTTAATGGCAATAGGCTCGCCACCTATTACATTGGGACCTAAACATAAACTGGCGAAATGTGGGTGCTAGCACCTCTGCCTATCCCTTCGGGGAATACAGGCGTGAGTTTATGTTATGTTATGTATGTTATGAATTTTGATTGGCCTCTGCGTAAAGGACCTCCTACCTACTATTTAATACATACTGATTATTATCTACCACACGTTTTTGTATTCATGTATGTATGTTTGTTAAATTTATAACATGTTAATTGTTCTATACATTCAACTGACATAAGAAACAAACTAAAGAATTAACAGTTTGCTTATAGCAAAAAAAAAATATTTACTCAGTCCAAACTTCTTAGAGTTCGCGTTGCTGTTAGCTAGAAGACTTGAACGAGTTATTATATTTCTAATGGAAATGATTGAAAGTTATTGTGAAGACTTTTTGTGTGCAACAATGATTTAAATTTTGTATAATAGGCTGTTTTGTGTCATCCAACAACCTTATTTGATGTCTGATGGCGGGAACCCAGAAAAACCCTATCAGGAACCCCGACTCCGAATTATTTGGAAATCTCACCAAAAAATGCCTTAAAATTCCCTCAATTTTGTAGACGGTACTTCATTGATCCAAGTTTCTTGAAATTAATATTATTGTTTTTTAATGTAAAATTATTATTGTATAATACTACTTATTGGAAAATAGTTTCACATTATGGATCACTAGTTTTAAGAAAGCCACTCAATAATATGAGAAAAATTGATAGCTTCTTTATTCTGACCTTTGAACCTCTTTATGGCAATATTATCCCAAAGGGAGTTGCTCCATAAAACAAACTTCCTATCCCTGTGACGTCATAAACTGAGATTTTCTGTGTCATCCGTAAGCTTACAACTTTTGACTTTATAGGGAACTTGCTTTTCCGTGTTTATACGGTTATTTATTCAGACTTATGAATTATACAGGACGTTAGTAGAATTGACGTGACGGGAAAATTTTAGCTTCCAGTGGGACGTACCACTTAGGGATTCCATTATCTATACATGCATAGAACGATGTGCTCACATTTATGAGTAGGATTTTTGATTTACTTATCCGTTTGTTACAAATGTCTTTTTGTGCTATGTATTATTTTTGTGCTGCCGGAACTTGTAAGAAAATCGAATTAACTAACCACTTAATACTTTTCACCTATTATGCCTCCATAAATTTTTGTAGTTAGGTTATAAATAAAACCCAATGGGTATTTGACTAAGTCGTCGGTTCTGCCCAATACTGCTTAATATATTAGCTTGTTCTGAAAAAATATGCCCTGCAAAATAAAATAATTACAAAGAGGTCATTTTTCGAAAGTAAAAAAATATAGTCAAATACCCAATTGTTAAAATTTTGATATTTACAAGGTTCAATGCACTACATTATAATCAATTTAAGTCGTAGCAGGTAATTATATAAGGCTGGTTACACCAACATATGCTAATCATTAATACTGGTACATGAGCAATGTTTTAAATGTATATGAACAATGAGATGAAAGCTATCATCTTTCATTGGCTTTATTCACAGTTCAAAGGAGAAAAGGGGGACCGAGGCTTCGATGGCATGCCTGGAATACCCGGGGCCACTGGACCTGCTGGTCCGCCAGGGCCCTCAGGGGCTCTCTCTGAAGCAATTCAGTACCTGCCAGGCCCTCCTGGACCTCCAGGTCCCCCAGGCCCACCTGGGTCACCAGGAGTATCTATCGTGGGACCAAAAGGCGAACCTGGCATCAGTCACTATGAAGATCATCCTGTACATGGAAGTCCTAAGATCTATGGGAGACCATGTATGTTCATTAATTATTTTTACTTATTAACTAACATTATCGCTCAATCTTTTTTGTTCTCTATTTCAGTATACATATCTTTGTAATAGGTTCAATTAAAAAAATATTAGGTTTAATAACAAATTTGGGAAGCTCTTAGCATTAGAAGTTCTTTAGGCTGAATATTATTCTTCGTACGAATACGTAGCTAACAAAAGATAATTTTCCCAATTGTGTTGAATAAATATGCCCCAAATTTTTATTATTTTATCATATTTTAATCTTAAGAACATTTTTGACATAAATTTATTTAAGTAAGTGTTTTCCCATATATTAAAATGTATTTTTTATACACAACAGATGCAAAAAGCGCATTTGACCAGCTGAAAGCTCTGACTGACCGGGATAGGGATTCAAGTGGTAAGAAAAATATAATTAAAATGCTATCTACTTACTTATACTCGTATGTAATTATTTAGTGGTAAACTAACTTAAGTGTGTTCACGTCAGCAGTGTAATGATCAGCATACAAACCTGTCTTAGAGCATAATTAATTAGAATTTAGATCAATCAAATTTTTAATGCTGATGTCTTATCCATAACATTAAAGGTGAACTTCATGTAAACATTATACTGTTTATACTGGAGATTGATGGCGCTTGGTGGAATCTACTACACATATTGAATAACACACTTGTACTTTTCCACTGAGTTTATTCTACTTCTAAACCTGACCGGTTTCGCTTTACAGCATTCTCAAAGGATTACATTGATTAAACCTTTGAAAATGCCGTAAGGCGAAAACTCTTGGAAAAATTGTGCACAGTGCAATACATGATTTCTATTTGTACATTGAAATAGAAATAGATTGAAAAACTGTTTATAATGAAAAAAATTGTTAGTGTTCATATTATACTTATTATCAATATCATTTGAAACATTCAGGGCCCGCTCAATCCCACCCCGGCACTACTCACACAGAAGACACAAACAAGTCAGTTCCAAGTGCAGCAGTGTTTCAAACTACAGAAGAAATGTTAAAAGTTGGTAACCGTTTCCTTCTTTCACACACCCTTAGTAGGTGGATTGAATGTGAAATATGTATTCTTTAAATGTTTTGCAAAGTGAGAAAGATAAAAACTAAGTGAAGTGAAGTCAAGTCACGATAAGCTATCGTGTCATTTAAAAATCTACATAAACAATTCATTAAAGAATCGAAATTAGTTTATTTGTTTATATCGGGCTTTTAGATTTTAATTAATTCGTTTGGATTAAACAACCCGACTGAACAAAGATTACTATTCAACTTATATTTTACTTTAATATTTGTTTGTAGCTGGCGTCATCAAGCCCTGTCGGTGCGTTGGCTTATGTTGTCGAAGAGCAAGCTTTGTTGGTTAAAATTAATTCTGGATGGCAATATGTACAGGTGAGTGAACAATCATGAATTAATAGTTTAAGCTTCACGTAGAAACTGTTGACAAATTGATTTTGAGATTGAATATGATAAAAACAGCCAATCTATTTCAAGCTTTTATTCGATTGAGAATATAGATTGATGTATAATGGTAACACCTTTAATTAAGGCAAATATAACCGTTTTATAACTATATTGGTAGACAAGAAATGTACGAACGAAAAACAGCATCATTAAATTTACAATGTAGAGATGGATGAGACTAGTACCAACAATAATGATGTGTTGAAGAGGTAACGAGGAATATAGATCACAAATATAGATCATAAAGAAATAGACTAAATAGATTTACTTCCTGTGAGCGTGTGAATTTAAATAATTGCACCATTTTTTAATATTAACACATCGCAACCCATATACCATCTCTCTTATGTTCTAGTGATTAAGCAAAATGGCAAAACTTCAAAATTGCTTGATACACACAAATAAGTGATACACATAAATTTTTGGAAATGTTCAATATTACGTGTTGTAATTGTAATATGGACCAGCTTCTAGCACAAAGTAATGATTGAAATTAAGGTTCTACTGACATAATTTAAGACCATAATTTCTACCTGTCACTGGAGTCAAAGTAACCCAAGATTTATGCCATCATATTTTGTCAACAGCTGGGATCTTTAGTGACACAAGCTGCGCCTGTACAGGCTACTTCACCACCTCCACCACCTCCCATGCCAGCTGCCAGTTTGGTTCATGTACCATCTATATCCAATTTTGTAGAGAACTCGCCCGTCGTAGGACCCAGTGTAAGTGAACGAATATACCATTTCTAATTTGACAGTTCAACTAACGTAGTTAAACTATTTGCTAATCTGTGGTTGAGCATTTCTCTGCCACGTCAAAGATTAGCATCATTTATCTAAAGTCAAGTTTTTTCTGTAAATATCTTTATAATTCTGACTTCGTATTGTGTAAGTTGTAATCAGCACTCCTCCAGGTACATTGAAACTGTATTAGTAGACTTCCCATGCAACACTAGATAAACTATAACACAGTGTCATACAAGTTCAATTGTATGGAACCTATATTTGCTAGTACATCATTATGAAAAGGTTAATAGGTTTATTTCCAGTAAGTTTTTCTTCTTAAACTGTACTGGTTTAATTTTTACAATTGGACATTATTACTAAATGTAAAACTCGTTATTTCAATAATTTTATTATACAGCTACACCTAGCGGCTTTGAATGAACCACTATCGGGCAGCATGCACGGGATCAGACGTGCAGACTACGCCTGTTACCGGCAAGGGCGGCGTGCTGGTTTCAGGGGAACCTTCAGAGCCCTACTCACAAGCAAGTTAGTGGGTCTTCATTAAATTTATTATCTTAAGTTGTGGTGTAAAAAAATGGTTATTATTCCGAGAATCTTAACTTCCAAATAATCAACATTATGTGAATTTATTGAAAGAATCTCCTCTGAATTGTGTTTTGTGCCGGTCATTTTTTTTTTTTATAAAGTTAAACGGAATTAAGGAGATAATGATATCGTACGGTACTGTTTACAAATATGGATCGAATACTATGTTATCGTTTTCGTCTTTTATTTTATCATTTATATTAGATCTAAATTAAAACCAAGAAATCATATAGACAAGATATAGTATCACCACACCACCTTTACAAAAGTAATTAGATACTTGGCACTAAATAAGTATACCTTGAAAATGATTGAAAACTAACTGTACTTTTTTCTTACAGAATACAAAACCTAAATTCAATAGTCCGATACTCAGACCGTCACCTTCCAGTGGTCAACACTCATGGGGAGATGTTGTTCAAGTCCTTCTCTGATATGTTTAACGGTGACAGTACTTTGGTACCAGGAGCCCGGATATATAGCTTTGATGGACGAAATGTACTAACTGATTCACATTGGTAAGTTTGGTATAGTTACTTACTTGGCATGGAAATTTAGGACCAGAAACTAGAATAGAAACTGATAAGAGTGTTCTCTCAAGCCCAGAGTGCCCAAGAAACTAAAACAGTATCCATCTTGACCAGGATCACACATAAACAATAGCTTGTGTGTGTACTTATAGTTTTCTTTCCAATTACTGTACACACAATCACACCTATTTTCTTGTTTGACACGATCTCCTCTCACCGGTCTGCTGGGAGAAATTTGTTCACTGACTGACCTCCGTCCCCCATGAGTGCGGGTCTGGGGGTGACGGGTGGAGTCGCCTGTCACCCCAGCAGAAGCAGGCCACGGAGGCGACGCGCTGAGAAGCGCGCCTCCTCATTCCAGGGGCGAGTTGGGGACACCGTTGTCCCCCCTCCTGAGACAGACCGAAAGGGATGGCCCTGGGTCAGCCGGGGTGCGAGGGATATGTCGATGACAACCTCACCTCCGGCCTTGCACCACGACCCAGAGTCGGCGTACGGTTTTAGTCGGTTCGAGTCCGACATAACCTTCTCTTCCCTTCCGGCTCCGGAAGGGGGGTATCAGAGGGGAAAAAAGGGAGAAATTTGTTATAGAAATAAGCAGTACCGAGTTAAAAAAAAAGATAAAAATAAGTCATCATAGTCTAAAGGAGTGGTCCAAACATTGATCCCTGCGGAACACCACACGAAATATTCGTGCTAACAACGCTTCCGATTCGGTAACGAAAATCAAATTACACTAAAGGATAGCTTACTTACTTACTATTTACCAGAATAGAAGGCTCTAATTGGAATAGGCTCCGAATATTTTTGTGTTATTTGATCAAATCAAATCAAATCAGCCTCTGTGGTGTGGCGGTAGTGCACGCGACTGCCACGCAGGAGCGCGATCGTTCGATTCCCGCTCAGTGCAAATATTTGTATGCATGAATATGGCTATTTGCATTGGTCTGGGTGTTTCTACGTATAATATGTATATATTTACAAAAAAAAAGTATATAAGTATGTTTATCCGCATCCTAGATTCCATAACACAAGCTATAAAAGCTTACCATGGGTCTAGATAGCGTTCTGTAGAATGTTGTGGAATAATTACTGTACAATGAAACATACATAATTACCATCACAGGCCCCAGAAAATTATGTGGCATGGATCTCGTCCAAACGGTGAGCGAGCTCTAGACGCATACTGCAATGAATGGCAGAACGGTGACCCAACAAATAGAGGACTTGCCTCCTCCCTATATGGGCATAAAATACTTGCACAGGAAAGGTAACTGAACATGCTCTTTTTATTTAACAAGAACTCTACTCATATTATGATATAATAAAACTCATTGTTCTCATATTGTGGAGTACAAATGAAGGTACAATAATAAATAATAGATTTCCGTGAAAAACTCGTTCAGCATGCTGAAATTTTTTTCATATTTGAAATGCAAAATATTTTAACAAAAGCTGTTGACTCAATATTGCAGATTTATTTTCTAGTTTTTAATATAATGCCATGGTTTCAGATACTCTTGCAATAATCATTTCGTAGTACTATGTATCGAAGTAGCTTCAGAATTGAATCCACGAAGAAAAAGAGAAACGACGAGGTAAGACCAGATGGATATTCAATATAAAATTTATTTCTGATACTGAAATAATATATTATCTAAAAGTGGATTTACAATTATGGAAACAAACAGAAGAAATTTTGAATACAAACAAACAGAGACGAAATTACAAAACTAATATAAGTTTTAATTGTAACTAAATAAATAAATATAAATACATGTAAACTTCTTTCAGATTTAACGCAACTGATATGTTAGATGATGAGGACTATTTATACAATGCAGAGGAATACCAACAGCTTCTCAACGAAGTATTTGCTCAACCGTTTAGAGAGAACTAGACAGTGACGCCATCGCATAGTACAGATCAGCGACTTGTAATGTTTATAATATTCGTGAGATCTCATGTGTGTATTGTTTGTTACGCTTAAAAAGGAATTGCAGCTTGTTACCAAGAGCTATTTGTTCCTAGTCAATGATACGGACTTTTTACAGAAGTGGAATATTGTATAGCTTCTAGTAACAGAAAGGGCAAAATAATACCATACTCTGAGAAAATGGTGAAGATATTTGAATAAGATTTTCAAGCTGTATCGCTTATTATTGGTTGACTAGTGTATAACTTGTCTGCTTTTGTTGTGCAATTTTTTATGAAAACCTTTTGTAAAATATACAAATGTGTGAAAGTTAGTAGAATTTTTTACTTGTTCATAAGGAAAAGCCAAATAGTCAACTATTTAAAGCCCACTATATAAAATTATTATTCTAATTTCAGGCTTTGGGCTATTTTATAAGGACTTTTACAGACTGGTAACTTTTTGTCACGAGTTGCTAGTTTTTTCATTGTGTAGGAATTCTATAGGTACTTTTAATCACGCCTACGTGAATGTTGCCGTGGTTTAAATAGTTAAAAATAACAATTGTAAACTTCAAAAGAAAGAAAATGTCTATTCATGAATTGTTTCGATATACCTAATATTCTAAACGTAAGATAAACCAAAAAAATTGCTAGTCTGTATAAGTCCCAATTGAGATTATTTATCAAGCCTTAGAGCTTGGAGTTCATATTATGAGATTCCTATTAAAATAAGCATGTATGCTTAGGCCATTGAGAGTTACTACAACTACATTTGTATTACAATTATTTATATGTAGTTGAATGTATTTTAGTTTAACGCGTACTATTTGCGTTTAGAAAGTTTGTAAATACATTTTGTAAAATTATGTAATGGATGTAGGATAGGCAGGTTTTTGAGTCGTTTTGTACAAATAGTTTTATTACCGAAGATATTGCACCGCAAATTTTGGTAATGATTACACTACTTTACTGTAAAACTTGAACAATAATAACTAATAGCAGAATCATTTGCTGCGGTCTCTTATGCGCAGACGCGGCCAACTTTTTTAGGTCTCAATGTCTGTAGACTGTTCTTTCAACTTTATTTATAACATACCTTACCTCCCATAGTTCGTTACAATGTTCACAAGTTATCTCTGAAGATTTTTTCACTAAATACCTTTAATACAAAAGTATGATGTTTGATAAACCTGATGAGTAATGACGACTCATAAACATGCAAATAATTTTTATTTATGGACACAATACCAGTGTTCGTGATTGTTTCGAAATATGACTTTGAAACTGTATATAGCTTATTATTATTCAAATAAACTAATTTTATTTTAAGGTTATCGAAGTATTTAAAATTTATTAACATTATGATTACTTTACTTTATTTGATAATTATAAAAATATTTTGACTGACTCATGGAGTTGACTGATTTTACGTAAGTACATTTTGTAATTTCATTTGCAGACATGATGGTGTTGATTTTTCAAATTAATTGTAACTAATTTAACCTAGAGTTGCTTTCACTGGTGCGTCCAGGTTTTGCGGCAACTGACATTTTTCATTGGTAATAAATGTCTGACAATAGAGTATAGCAATCATGTCTGCATTTATTTCTAAATTTGACAATAAAATCTTTACAACCATTATACCAGTACTACCTACTATGTAAAATTTTATATTTCAATTATATACTACTTAGTGTTTGATAAATCTTTTATGTAGCAAATATACTTCATCCATATATAACTTTCTGAACAGCCATACTGTGTAGTCTTGGTGTATATGATAATGTATCTTCATTTTTAATTACACAAAATATAAATAAACGACCAAAATAAATAGGTCAGTCAAAATGATTGACAAAACAAAATTACCTGGCTATTAGTGTAATGATAAAAATACTTGGAAAATTTTCAACAGGTTCAAGTTCAATGATGTAAAAATTAAGTATTACCTACTTCAATTTTGATTTGTTCGCCTAACTAATCATTAAAGCACTCTCTCTCTCTCTCTCATTTCGTCTAATGGTGCTGGTAACTGGATGGTGGAATATCAGCTGCTAAGGCGCAAATTAAGACAGACCTGTAGGTATTTAGATAACAGTGGATTACAATAGACGAATTGATAATGACTGAACATTCCAACAAGCTACTTGTTTGTCATTGGCCTATATAATGTACCAAAATTAAATTCATACTACTGCCGACACCGCTGAAGTTTCTTGAACTACGTCCCAATCGCTTTTCCATCGCATACCTTTAGAATGACGAAGCTTAATTTCTTAATCGTGCCATTCGATGTAATTAAACTATAAAAGTCTGATTTTGTTTGCTATTTAAACAATTGTACTTTGTATTTATAGAACATAGCCGTAGCGATTTAAATACCTACCTGTAATATTTTACCAGTAATCTTAATTTTACTTTACTAGTCTGAAACTGTTTTACTATTTTTGTAAGCAACTTTTTTACAATACATTATTTACAATCGTAATAAAGACTATTACTGAAAGTTATCATTTGACTTTGTCTTTAATTATAGCTGATTGCTGAACGCGATAAGAATATTAATAATATGCTCGTGATAATGATAAATGGTTTCATTTTAAGCCCATTCATGCTTGTATACATCATACAAGTAATTTCGGTTGCTAATATTCTTATAAATTTAAAAAACATAAAAAACATAAACATAAAATTCATAATTGTATAAAGGTATGGCCTTTTAACACATAATGTGAACTAACGCTGAGATCGCGATAATCGCGAGAAACGTGCTCTGCCGCGTGGACATTTTAACCATAGATTATGAGCCCCGTGGTACCCGCAAAAGACAGTCAAAAAGCACATACTGTAATATATTATGAACATTTTACACGTTTTGAGATGTCACTGGCAACCTCAAAATGCAAACGTATGTGCCATCTAAAACCCTTTTTCGTATCCAACACCAAAAAGTAACAAGTTTGACATGAATTCTTGTGAAAGTGAAACAAAAATAGTGAAGCAGTAAATAATATAATTAAAACATGACATACCGACAAGCATTTACGAGTAATAATCGTTAGCTGTAATCGCTTTACATCGATTTAATCAAACAATTCGTGTATAATATTATGAACGACTGTATTTATACTGATAAGCAAAAATAAATGTTTGCACGAGAATTTTAATTTTGTTTCATTTATCATCTAGAATCTAGACGGTCGTTCGTGTATAGAAGCAGTTATAAATCCTCCACATTAATTGTGTTATTATTTAAAATTAAATAAACTTACAGAATAGAGATATACAGTTTTAATTGTGTTTTTTTTTTACCTTGGATGTAGAATTTTCGAGAATAATTCAAGAAAATGAATCAGTATATAATATGCAGATATGCAGTACGACTACTCGTGTATTTTTTAATTTACAGTAATAATTATAGTCACGTTAAAATGTGAGAAATAAGAGCTATAAATGTGGGTGTTAATACGACTCTGCCTACCCCTTCTGGTATTTACAGGCGTAAATATAACTATTTTAATATTCTGTGGGTTGGAAAGGATCCCTTATTGGATATTCTAAGTACTTTCTT
Organism: Eilema sororculum; assembly: GCA_914829495.1. NCBI lineage: Eukaryota > Metazoa > Arthropoda > Insecta > Lepidoptera > Erebidae > Eilema > Eilema sororculum. The sequence goes on from OU618547.1 coordinate 8,270,623, forward strand.
ATTATTGTTATATCTCACAACTACTCGTAATTTGCAGTGACATTAAACCTTGTGAAATAACAATGCAAATAATTTCACTCACCATTTACGACTCGTAGTCTATTGAATCGTTCTTCCATTCATTTGTAGAGACTGGAACTGTTAGCAACGCACCGCAATCCTATGATTGGCAAACTAATTAGTAATTTTGCCACAAACACGGTAAGGTAGTTGCAATTTCTGTTCTAGAATCGTATGTTACTAATTTCAGGTTATTAACTACATTCGATTTATATGTCTTGAATGGTGAATAAGTATACAAACACATATAAGACAGGATAATATAATATCACTTGAAATAACGTGCAGGGGATATAATTTAACTATAAATAATCTTATCACAGTGGTGTCTATTATTATGATTTTAATTTAAAAAATCTATTTTATTTGTTACTTACCTACTATCTTCAGGGCCGGCAGAATGAGTGTAACGCCACTATTATTCCATACATCCATAGGCCATGGTAACCACTTCCCATCAGATGGGCCGTGTGCTTGTCTGCCACCTAAGTGGTATAACAAATTTTTACCTGTCTAAATAATCTGCAGAAAGTCCATCCATATACTCACGTCTGTAAATCCCTGAAGGGGTAGGCAGAGGTGCATTAGCACGCTCCCACGATGTCATAGGGGGAGAGCCTATTGCCATCTAGCGGGCCCTTTGTTTTAGGCTGTACGTTTACCGTTCGAACAACCCTATTCTATCATCGCCATCGCACCGCTTGCCATAGACAGGGAATTCATCCCCACAGATTGCATCCGAATACGGTGCGCACCGTGCGGTATGAAAGGAACTTCATCCCACGTACGCTCAAGCTGTGAAAAGAACTCCCTGCCATGGTTTTCCCAAGCGACTACAATATGGGGTTCTTCAAGAGGGGCATTAGAAGGTTTCTTCAGGGTAGGCAGCGCGAGTGTAACGCCCCTGGTGTTGCATACGTCCATAGGCCGCGGTAACCACTTTCCATCAGGTGGGCCGTGTGCTTGTCTGCCACCTAAGTAGTATAAAAAAACCCTGTCGTTGCCTTTTACGACACCCACAGGAAGACCTGGGGTGGTCCTATTCTACTTCACCAGGAAGCAATACGGCTAGAGAGTTCAGAAAGTATCAAAGAAAATATTACGCTATGAACATAAACGCATTATACAGTATACAAATTAGTGCTGTAATGAGGATGACGACGCATAAAATACTTCAAAACATTCTTGCTGGTATACATTTTCAGTATGTACAATGAATTACTGTATATGCTCGTTACTAAACTTGTAGATTTTTTTTCAGACTACTATTAGTCTACAGTAGAGTTAAGAAACACAATGTTATGTAGATATAATTGAATGCTAAAAAATACTTACTTTTTTAACTATGTATTGCAAGAAAATTATAATACAAGTAAAGCTATCGGAAAATGTAAATGTATTAAATTCAATCTCTACATTCATTTACACCACTATTGACCTTTTCTGTCAGTTTTTCAGAACAACTCAAAACTGATAGGAAAAGTCTATTTTTTTTACTTTCAAATATTTATGTAACGGAATATTTTAGATTCTGCATACCATAATACATGGCTTCAACTTTTAGTTATATTTAGTGCAATGAATACATAAATGACCATACCTAAATGAATCTCGATTCAGGCTCTAGGTCAGCCAGTGTGCGAGGGATGTGCTAGTGACAATCTCACCTCTAATAACAAATGACCCAAGACGGTTTTAGTCGATTCGAGTCTGACATCTGCGGGAAATTCCCGCACTATAAAAAAGATAGTTCGATACTAATGCAATTTTTCTTATATCGAAACGTCTATATTTCGTGGTCAACTGATATTTTTTCTCGTTACTAAACTTTGTCATCGAACAGGAAACTTTTCTTATTAAAGTAGGGAAAAGGCTGTTGGCGAGGTATTTCTATCAGTACTATTTCTTTAATATTGCAACGGCGAAGTAGCAACTTTAATTTATTGCAGTTTTAATAGACGACGTCGATTCACAATAAGCTGGTACAAAATTATTTATTAATGCACAACTAACCTGGACCCCGATTATGCTAGTTGTCAACGGCTATTGTCAAATGCCATGAAATTTTAGACTTAAAAGTTAGTGGTTAACAGAATCGGGGTCCTGTTAAATTTACAAAAGTGAATTTCGTTTTTCTAGGAAGTGTTCCAAAGCATTCATCTCATACGGGTAGTCAATTAGGTAGGTTCATCGAAATTCGTTTTCAATAATGCAATTCAACCGACTTCAACAAAATTCTTACGTATATTTTTAAATGTTGAAGTTGTATAATGCATTTTTCACTTTTCAGTGCATTTTTGCTTCAGAAATAGATTATTGTTATATTATTAAATTTGCAATGTGTGTAGTATTTGTTATTGATTAAATTACCTTCTCTCCTAAGTACATGTAGGGTTATTCTTTAACATTGAACATTTAACACAAAGCCTACGTGACAGTGACAACTATATAACTGTAACGTGTGCTATGAAAAAATTGACAAAAAAATGTAAAACGAACATAGTTACTGCCCACGCTGCTGTACAGAATTTATACTGTCAAACTATGAAATGCAATTGTAACGTCGAAAGATCAAAAAACCATTTTAGTTGAGGGCCGAGGTCCATGTATTTTTTCCTCACTCTAACATAAAGTTTTCCTTTGTACCTATTCTATGTATTGTTACAAAATCCTCTTATAAGTTTGAACTGTTGCTTGGTGAAATTAAACCGCTTCGTCAGTGCTGACTTATACATATATAAATATCATCAATTGCTGTTCGTTTGTCTCGCTAAAACCCGAGAAAGTTTTTACCAAAAATAATTCACATTATAGGATCCATATTACCATGCTTTGCATAGTTTCAATCTAGATAGCGTCGTGTAAAGTTCTAAAATATTAATCTATTATTTAACTGATAAACTTCCTTCTATAGATACATCTTTTAAATGTAAGTCTGATCAGTGAGAAGTATTTATTAGGTATCCCTTATGTATTGTACTGCTACTAATTGTATTTATTATTACAAAGCTACCGGTTCTATCGCACTGACCACTTCAAAGAGCACTGAGTGAATGATGCCGCAAAATGTTTGTCGCCGAATAGCGCGGCATCCCAAGTCCTAAACTTTGTTAAAGTGACCCATTAATATTAAAGTAGAGATTCGTGTTCAAGTCATATTCTAAAGGTAACCCTTTGAATAACTTTGAGGTAACAACCTCAATATGAACGATAAGTTATTATATGGATCAAAATTAACTGAAATTAGATGAATAGGAGGTTAAATAAAGTCTGAGATGTAACTTTTGGTTAAGCTTGTTGGTGTTAAATGGCTTGGTGATAGTTTGGGCACATAACAAACTCAGAATTTGGTTCAGAAAGAAATTTAATTTAGTTGCATATTTGAATTCGGGGGCCAAAATTAGTATTACAGTTTGAAGTGGTCAATTTGAACAACTATTTTGATGCTTATTTCTATCTGTTTGTCATTTAGTGCAGTGAGACAAATAAATAAACACCCTTTTCTGTAGCGTAGCGTAGTGTGTTGTAGTTTTGTGTAGGTATATCTGTACGCTATGTTAGTCCATACATAGAAATCCGATTCACTTGTAACAGATTTCGGAAACCATTGTGATTCAGGTCTATTCAATCGGTATTTGATACCGAGTTCCAGTTGCAAGGTATAAATGTAGGTTTGCTTGAGAAATCCGAAATAAACCTTTATTGCCTTTGTTATCTTAAAGCACTAACGGAAACATGTGCACAATGTTACCTAATATGAACCTTTAGTATAAATAATATGAATTTAAACTGTTTATACCTGCTTAACATATTGAGTAAGGCACTCTGTACTTTTCCACTTAATTTTATTTTTCTCCTGACCGGTTTTGCCTCACGGCATTCTCATTCTTACATTACATCATCTTATTCAAATATGAATTTATGATTGAAATACAACCGCTTATTCCGATGACCGATTTTATCATGTTTTTTTTTCTTATATAGCCTGACTTTCGACTACCTTCCTGCAGTCATGGTCAAGGTGTGAATGTTTTCTCTTGAATGGCCATCTGGGGAGACACAGAATTGAAGCCACTAAACATCGTAATTGTCACCTAGTTTAGTTTGATGTGTACGTTAACCGAACTATGTTGAATTATTGGTGTTACTTCCGACAGTATCATGAATCATGAATGAATAATGAAAATATTCCACAAAATTCTATACTTTTTTTTTCTGTATAGATTAAAAATTTAAAAAACCCCCGTCACAAAAAACGCCTCCAAAAAGTTGAAAATAAATAAATACATTTTGATTCAACGGTTGCCATGTCGGGGGACCCTAACTGGTTAAGAATTCCGTTATATTATCGGAATAATTCAAGGTCCCCCGACATGGCAACCGTTGAACCAACATTTATTTATTTATTTTCAACTTTTTGGAGGTGTTTTTTGTGACGGGGGTTTTTTAAATTTTTAATAAATTTTTATTTTATACTTTTAAAATTAATCTTCTAGGCAAGCTCTTTCATTTGATATCCATATTGAGGGAGTTATGAAGAAATATGTATTCCGACATGTTGTGGCGGCGGCCATCTTGGACCGATTTTTTTCAAACATAGCTAAGAACACTCCCGACTAATATACCTTCAAACGAAAAAAACTAAATCCAAATCGTTTCATCCGTTTGGGCGCTACGATGCCACAGACAGACACACACACACACACACACACACACACACACACACACACACACACACACACACACACACACACACACACACACACACACACACACACACACACACACACACAGACACGTCAAACTTATAACACCCCGTCGTTTTTGCGTCGGGGGTTAAAAAATGATGCAACTCAATGGAAAAAAACCGGTCAAGTGCGAGTTGTACAAAATAGTATTCAGAGACGAACCTACGCTATGCAAACCGCAATATATTTTAAATCCGTTGATTTACAAGTTTGATTTTTGCACAGTTTCAAGATATTACAGACCTGAGTATGTGGTTCGAATTTCAACTTGATACCTCCACGCATTTCTGAGAAAAACGTCTTAACAGACAGACAGACGGAAAGACGGACAACAAAGTGAACCTATACCTAAGGCTACCGTTTTCTTTCCTACTAAAAAACGCCTACAGAAATCATAGTTACTGTCTCTGTGTAATGTAACTATTCTGCAATAAACAGTATTTACCAAATGCTACATTTACTACTACGCGTCTCAAAGAAACTACCTTCGAAACCATAGGTACACTCAGCGTCAAAATATCTTGACACAAAATCTGAAAATTATTTTTTAAACTACGAGAGTTTTAAGATAATTGAGGGGAAATCAAACTTTTTTATTGACTTAAATTGTATTATTGTTCGAACTAAAAGTGTGTATCAAATATCCGAGCAATCCGTGAACAGTAATGGGGGATAAACCAAGGTATTAAGATCATTTCGCTCTGATGCTGACTGTACAAGAAGAAGACTTAAAACTGCTACTTCACATTACCTTGCAGCAAGTAATTAATTATGTTGCAAACCTAGCACGTGACGCAGTAATTAGGTCTGCGTCTGCGTGTTTATGTACTTATATTCTAAACGATAGGAGAAAATAGCAGTGATTTCTCTTGTAAGTATGTTTGGTAATTGAAATGTATGACTCAGATACAATCGAGTCTCTTTGTACTCTTTGTGGTACAATGTTTGAAATAATCTAATGTTGTAAATCGTTATCGATATCGTTATTCAAATATTGCATTTTAAATATGTTAACTAATCTCTCTGCGCTTTTGCCGGTATAAGAAATGTGATGTACTTTAGCAAATATAATGAAAGAAAGAAGGAAAAAAAGCAAAATAAGTTTTATTTAATAGAACACAGCGCACACTTTTATAAATATTTTGGTAAGGTAACAACAAATACTGCCTACATAAGTAAATCTTTTGTATGTATACGAACGTAAAACTGCACGCCGCCTTCTTGTCACCAATATAAATTGAACCGATTAGACCCATAGTATTCCGTCAATGGACTCTTTAACTAGACCTTCCAAAGGAACTGAAACGTATTTTCCACCATACCGTCGCCGGACCGAAAAAGGTTACAAATACACTAATAAACACTCGCTATATCATAGATGTCAGTAATGCGTTAGGTACTACTCTTACCTCCAAGTAGCTTATATGACCTTACACGCAAACCATAACACAATAATAAACAAAATGGTGTCGATGAACTACAGTTTTCTGTAAGATTAGAACCTCTATTAGGGTACTCCCCAGAGAAATCTCGCTAAAGCCTACCTCGTCTAAAAAAATTAACAAGCTTTTACTCAGGACAACATTGTGATCCCACACAGATTTTATCTATGTCAATGACTTCTGTGTATATTAAACTTTCTGCATGGCATCTAAAAATATTCACTTTAGGTCAGTTTGTATACCTACCTACCTCGCAAGACATTCACTGCAAAATGTTGCCGCACTACGTTGTCTAAACTGTGTTTATTGTGAGACCTGAATGCATGTATAATTGTTTGTTTAAGTGTCATATATACACATTTTTGTCAATGTGTTTATTTCAATGTCAAAATAGTACAAAATAATACATGTCATCTTAAACGCTAAATGCAAATACATTGTCAAAGTTAATCAAATAACCCACTCCTCACCGTACCAGGGGCAAAGGTGCCCATGACGCTAGCGGCATTACCCCGCTGGATAGCAACGGACAACCTCATCCCCAGGTACGAGGCGGAGCGGGAGTCACCGGTTTTATCCCTCAACCTGCGTCCCAATTCGCTCACTAGATTTTTGGCAAATATATTATATGTATTATAGGTTTAGTTCGTTTTAATATATTAGGGACTAATTTAATGAAGCCGCGTTGGTTCCCGGTGGTGTAGAATAAGGCCAACCCAACTCTTCCTGTGGGTGTCGTAAAAGGTGACTAAGGGATAGGGCTGATCTCCATCCGAAAGTAAACATACAGTCCAAGAGAAATGGCCCGCTAGACGGCAATAGGCTCGCCAGCTATTACGTCGTGGGACTGAAAATCATAATTGGTGAATTGGGTGCTTATACACCACTACCTACCCCTTTAGGGATTATTCTATATTCTATATATTCTATTCTATATTATTCTCCTCTCTATATTTTTTTGCTTTCCAATACGTCCCTACTTCTCATAAACAATAATACCTACATTTTTATATCCTACCCCTATGCAAAGCTTTTATCTCTCTTTAGTATCAACGAGTATGTTTGTACAAAATGCATCCCATTTGCTCGGTTGAGTGCCATAAGCTTTTACCATATTTCTGTCAAGGACCATCTTTCATCATTAACAGTAACTTGAAAATACACAGCTGTAACCGCGTACATTGGTCCCATGGGAACTAGGATCACTTCATGGGTTACACAATATGTAGCCGTATTTTAATAATTGAACCTTATTTATTCTGGTTGTATTATCAAAATATTTTGGCAGAATACTACTAGAGCGGAGTTTGAACTCACATTTTGTTGAGGTATTTATATATCTAACAATTTAGCTATTACTTCGCCTGCCTTCGCACGAATACCTACTAAAAAGTAGAGAAACATGATTAAATTAGATTTTTAGGGTGATTTTTATCTGTTGACGTTAAATATAATATGTGCGTAAGTTGAAAATAAAACACATCATAACTGACACAAGAAGTATGGTTCTTTTTATTTTCAATCCCTAAAGGATTTATATCTCAAGACTAACCATAAAAAAATCCACTAAAACAGATCTTAAATATCCTTCTAATTCCGTTTTCTTCCAATTTTGTCGCCATTAATACAAAGTGAAAAAAATACTACTGATTGCATAAACGGAAATCGAATAAACCTATTTTCGACAATAACAAGTACCTACTTATAATCAAAGTACACAATACAAATTGAAATTACTTTTACGTTCAGAATCGGTAGGATTGAGACTATTGAGATGTCAATTTATGAGTTGCGTTTCACTTTTGCTCGATTAGATATTTCGACATGGCTGTGGTTGATTTCCCGAGGGCCCACACCATTCAACCACTCGACAAGCGTTTACTTTAATAGCGGAAGTATTTCTGTGAGATGATTTTCATTACAGTAATGTGAGCCACAATTAGTCCATTTTCATTTTGATGTGTAGATTTGAAAATTGCTTGCTTGCTGTGCTTGGATATATCATGATTGAAAAATTGTTATGGAATTTTCTATTGAGACCTACATTTAAATTTATTCTTGCCTATCACATTCATCATCTACATTAACGCTTAATAACAAAATTTACAATAAATAAATTAAAGATAACAATGTGAAAACTGGTGAGAAATTCGAGGTCATAATGGTGCGGCAAAGGAAAGAGTCGCTCGGTGAGTCTTGGTCCTTGATTGGTATTCTGCACCGTATGCGGAGATAAGGTTAACATAAGAAATATCACGAAGGCACTTAACAAAAATTTTTGGGATTGTTAATAATATTAACATATTATAAGGAATGCTGAGTTCATATTATTAACTTAATATAAACTCAGTATTCCTTATTCTGAATAGGGTGAACGTTCCTACACTAGTTGACAGCATACCAATTTGGTCCTACAGTATAGTTCAGTACCTGTCGACACAAAAGAGCCCGTACCGCCACCGTATCTGCATGGACAGTACCTACATTTTCAAATAAACAATACTTGTCGCTTTGAACAATTAAAAATCTCTCTCAATTCTAATAGCATGGATTAACAAATAATTATTTTAAATAAGTCATTATTTTAGACAGTTTTTAATACTTACAAATATTACTAATAAAATAAGAACTGTCCAAACTAGGCCAAAGCATCTATTTTATTGTGAGTCTTTTATTTTTTATTGTTCTTGAAATGTGGTATAGAATTCGATACAAAATTTTCCTCTATCCTTTATAGTAAGAAAGCAATGTTAATGGTAACAGAAACGTACAATTTAGTTCTACGGAAGAATTCAGTCGATTTCCAAGATTCAGCGTTTCAATTAACTTTAAATCGCCTGTGGTTGGCGAAAGAATTTGTCGTGTTTGGTTCTAGATACACCATAATGTTATTTCACAAATAGTCTACGTTATCCAATGAAGAAAATTGCAGCTAAACTATTTTTAACCAATTTCAGAAAGGAGGAGGTTCCCAATTTAACTGAATATTCTTATTCTGACATGTACCTAAATCTTAATCAGCAATAAGTTCGGCAATTCTCAACCAATACATGTTATTCTTTTTAATTAGAAGATATTATATGGACCGCCTATCGAGCCCCGTTTTACTTGGTGAAAATTTTGAGAAATAAGAAATTGGTTCAGGCGTTTAAATCTGTATCTCAAACTCTGGTATTCACATTTCTGGAAGCTGCAGTTTTTTTTATACACGACACATCAATTTGACTTCGCCTCGCCTGATGTTAAGCTGAAGGCAAAGTCTCGGAAAGAGGGTCACCATCGTAAACATTTACCATGTTAACAGTGGTGGCACTCAGCTTGACGGCCTCCTAAGATGCCTTTTCACGCCCCGCTTAAAGGACCCGGGACAGTAGGAAGAAGAAAACACGGGAGCTGGCAGGGAGTTCCAGGTCCTAGTGGTGCGCCCTGCAGGCCAGGTTCGTGCAACTGCTGCATGCTCCGCAGCAGACGATGGCCTGCAGGGCCATTAGGGGGTACCGCACGATATCCTTTGAAGCGGCGAGTCTCCTAGCCGGATCGCCACCGTGGATCCTGGAAGCGAGATCCCTTGCGGCACTGTATCGGTTCCGTAAGGAGGCGCGGGAGCGGGGATACGATCCCGAGCCCGAAGACATTCGGGCCGAGAGGTCCCGGCTCCACGGGATCATGGTGGCGGAGTGGGAGCGACGACTTGAGCAACGACGCGCAGGGCATGCCGTCATAGAGGCGGTAAGGCCCATCATGGGGGAATGGCTCGAGAGGCCACATGGCAGCCTCTCGTATCGACTGACGCAGATTATCACCGGGCACGGGTGCTTCGGGAGATATCTGTGTCGGATCGAAAAGGAGCCAACGTCCGAGTGCCATCATTGCGACGCGAGCAAGGACACGGGGCTGCACACGCTCACCGAGTGTCCGGCATGGGCCGGACCGAGGCGGGAGCTAGTGGCGGCCCTGGGAGTGAGAGTTCTCACCCTCGCCACCCTGCTCACAGCAATGGTCCACTGCGCGGACGCGTGGGCGGCCGGCGTCTCCTTCAGCGAGCAGGTAATGGTCGTGAAGGAGACGGCGGAGCGGGAGAGGCGGCGCGAGCGAGAGAGACTCGCGGATCGCTCCGCCCGCGCGCGCAGGCAATTCGGGCGTCGGAGGGCACTGACTGACCTCCGTACCCCATGAGCGCGGGCCTGGGGGTGACGGGTGGAGCCGCCTGTCACCCCAGCAGAAGCAGGCCACGGCGGCGGCGCGCTAAATAGCGCGCCTCCCCATTCCGGGGGCGAGTTGGGGACACCGTTGTCCCCCCTCCTGAGGAGGGCCAGACCGTAAGGGATGGCCCTGGGTCAGCCGGGGTGCGAGGGATATGTCTATAACAACCTCACCTCCGGCCTAGCACCAAGACCCACAGTCGGCGTGCGGTTTTAGTCGGTTCGAGTCCGACATAACCTCCCCTTCCGGCTCCGGCAGGGGGGGTATCCGAGGGGATTTCCGCACTAAAAAAAAAAAAAAAAAAAGGTCCTAGTGGTGCGGCATAGGAATGAGTCACTGAAACGCTTGGTTCTAGCAGGTATACTCTGCACCGTATATGGATGGTTAGCATTTTAGGAACATCTTAGGTTATCATTATCTCCTTAGTTATAGAATGTACACTAAAAAGACATAAGCATCACTCAAAGGAGTATTAATAAGAGCAATAAATAACAGAGTTCAAATTATTAATACACTCAAATAAATTCCTCACTATGCAATATTTTTCTGTAGGTAAACATTTATAACAAAGTCCAAAACGTTTACCAATACCGACGGAATATACGCAAACTAGAAAAACATTTAATAGTTCTGCTGGGAAATATAGTGGTGGGAAGCAAAATGAAATAGCGAAACAAGGAAAACTGTATGACAAGGTTATTACCAAAGGGTGAACAAAACGGTAGCAATAAAACATGTTGTTTTGTTATAACGCGGAACGACACGGTGGAATGCCTTGGGCGTAGTTTGCTTTAAAATGTTTTTAAATTGCACGAAATTTAAAATTTCTCTCTTTGATTGTACTTTATATTAGTTTTCTGACTTACATGAGCTCGTTTACTGATGTTTGTTTATGGGTCGTTTGTAGTTTGAGATTGTTTTATGTTACTCAACATGAGAGTTTAGATTAATGTTTTTGTTAATGATTTGTACAGAAGTTTATATTTTGTTTTGGATTGTCTGTACTATAACTAAATTACATTTAGAGGTTTTGTGAAATTAAGAGCAGTTAGGTACTTACTGAAACAACTCATACATTTATTGTTACGAGACAGAAGAAAGTCAGATTAGAGATAAAACATCAGTTCATAGATCCGTGACGGAGGAGTCAAGAACCAATTCGCTGATGCAACTCTGAGTCGACTATATTTATTTCAGAGATTGTCAATCTATAAACACATTATCCTCACAATATTCTCCGAACAAACCGCATTAAGCCTTCAAGTCACACAATTCATATAGCAAAGTATCTGTAGCAATATTGCTATTTGTGGGAAAAATAGTTAGGAAGGAATAATTTATTTTTATTTATAGATTGTAAATTCTGTTATACATTAGACCAAAAGCAGTTAACCTATCTTAAAATCAAAATTCACAAGTTCTTATCAAATTCAAAACCTGCCTGTCACAGTCAAAGATTTTTCTTCAATACAGAACAACCGTAAAAATCTATAAAATCATTATGGTTCCCGCAAAAAAATCAGTTACCATGTTTTGAATTTACACAGCCAATACGTCAAATTTGACTGTTGCGATCTATCTTTAACTGTAAGTATGTTATTGGGAACGGCCGATAGTTGTGGGGTTACTTTACCTAAGTGTAAAGTGCCACCAAAGTTTATCTCTTCCTTACTTTATTCATTCTTTGCTCACTCATAAGTGAGCCTGTAAGAATATTCTTAGTATAAGCACCGTACTGCCACTAAAATTTCCTTTACAGGAAAGATCAATAATTTTATATTTACCCAACCCTAATTAAACTCCGGACTTCATGACATCATCTGCACTCACTACCATATCAAAGTAGAACACACTGTCCCTATTTAAAAATACAATCACGTTATTAAAAACATAAATAGAAAATACCTGAATCAGTTAAGACTACAGAACATCTTTTTTCTTTTCAACGTCCTCAAACCTGGAAATGTTTAATATTCTATCGAGTAAGTTTTATTTTATTTGAATTTCAAAAATTTAAATTTCCGAAATGTTATTCAAATTCATAGTCACGCGGAACAGACAGTCCTTTCAATTAGAGTTTCAAATCCCATCTGATTAAATGAAGAGCCTCTATCTACCAGTCTAAATTGTTGTTCAGATTGAGAATGATAAAATTTATTTGAGACCAGAACCGTAATGAATATCTACGCTAGAGTTTAATTATAGTGATGGCTTTCAGTTCCTAATAAAGTATCTAATAAAATCGTTCACTTCTGAAGTTTATACGTACATCATGCAAGATCTTCTCATGGCATGATATAACTTTTTTGTATTGTAGTAATCATTCGATTACATCAGGAAAAAATAATTACTCAGGTGGGGCTTGAAGCCACGACTTTTCCGTTACTGGCAACTTACTGCTCTTCCAACTGAGCTACTGAGTCACACCTGAATCAATTCAAATTTCCCATCTCTTTCTATCCGTCTTTTAAGGCGACGGTGGTGTCATCTATCAACACTCTTACGAACAGTTGGGGCCAATGAATGATTTTTCAACCAGTTTTAAACATTGCTTTATTCGTCGCCTTTGAGGGTAATGGAGCTGTTCGAGTAAATCAAACACTCGACAAATGCGCGTAATTGCATCGCTTGCAATTATGCACATTTGTTCGATTTGGCTAATGTGTAGCCAGTTCGTGTCTAAAGCCCTCACGGAGCTACCGCGTACTCGCAACCAAAACCATTAACCATTAAATCTAAACCATTAGAATCATTATCTTAATTAATATAAGTCAAATATAACAAACCATTTTAGTGTAAACTACTAGTGAGTGAATATAAATACTTTCCTTAAACTTACTCTTATTTTACCAATACCTTTTACACCAATATATATCAAACAAACCAAGAGTTGGAGTTGTGTAGAGTCAACCATAATACAACGCAAACCCAATTATTTTCATGGTCCTTCGATAAAACAACCAGTGCCTATAAAGTGATACAGTGCCTGAACCAGACAAGTGAGGGGATCACAGCGGTTTGTACAAGCTTGCCTACTGTGGTCGCAGTACCAGACCAGACGCAGCAAACCAGGTCAGATCAAACCATTATTATTCCTAACCACTACTGTTTACTTCTCTTCTGAACCAATTTCCAAATATGAATTCCGACGCCGTATTCATCAACCAAACCGAGCTCTATGAAGTTCTGACCAAATTCTTGACAAATATCAAGAAAGATGGCTCTGACAGGAAGACCATTGACAATTACAAGCGGAAAGCGGAAATGTTGGAAGCTTACTGGGGAGAGTACCAAAGTAACCACCGTAAAATGTGTGAGTTTGCGGAATTCGACCACGTATATTTTAAAAAGAGTTGTTTCGAGACAGCCCAAGAAGTATATAAGAATATCAAAGATAGGATTGAGGACACTATAGAACAATTGCACAAAAAGCAGTTGCTAGGTGTCAGCCCTCGGCAAGTGGATCCAGAGCGAGCAAACCCAGCACCAGGTGTCCACACAAGGGAACAACCACGCTCCGAACTGCGCAGACCAGATGCGGAAACAGAGCAACAACAACCAGAAACATTGCCTCGTCGCGAGAGGTCCCCGCGACTAGAGGCATTCCACCATACACAGACAGGGTCGCAAAGGCAGGAACAATTAATGAAAAAACAGTCCATCAACTTTAAGGCCTTTATGAGAACTGTCAGCAATATAGACATAGACAGCTTGGAAAACAAGTGGCAATTCCAAAGTGCTCTAAAGTCATTAGATAACCGCTGGGGACAGGTTGACCAACTCCACTGGGAGATCGAGGGTGAAGACGGTGGTGATGATTTCCGGTACCAAAGTGAATTTAGCAGACACGAGGCCACATACAATGAGTTGACGAACAAAATAAATGAGAAAATGTGGTCCGTGAAACACCGTGAACAGTCTACCCCTCAAATAAGCATTCCTATATTTAACGGAACCTACAACCAGTGGGTCTCGTTTAAGGACTTATTCACTGAGGCCATCGACAAAAATCCATCTATGTCTAACACACAAAAAATGCAATTTTTGAAGAGTAAGGTGGCAGGAGAGGCCGAACGTCTAATACACCATCTACAAATTAGTTCCGACAATTACCGAGTCTGTTGGGAGATTTTAACCCATCGATACGACAACAAAAAGTCAATATTCACGTCCCACATTCGTAGGATGCTCGAATTGCCCAACGTACCGGGGCAACAGCAATATACACTAATGTTAAAATCGATAAAAAAGCTGCATGACGTCACCAACGAAACGCTACATGCAATACAGATCTTAGGGGTGGATATCTCAACGTGGGACCCACTTCTAGTGCATCTCTTATCGCAAAAACTAGACAATGATTCCCACGCAGAATACATATCTTCAATCAAAAATCCCAGAGAATTGCCGTCCTTACAGGAATTTCTGGAATACTAAGAAAGAAAATTCACAGCTTTAGAAGCGTCTCGCCGTAAACAGGAACCTACAAACCAGGGAACCGCGACTCCTCAAGCCTCAAAAATAACAAGTCATCCCCATCAAAGCTATAAGAAAAATTCGCATGGCAACAACCAACAATCACCTAAAAAGGAACAGACAAATCCGAACACAAACTCATATCACATTTCACGTTCATTAAACTGTGGATTGTGTAATGCTGACCACGGATTATGGCATTGTTCTGAGTTCCTACAAACGACGGATGAGCAAAAATTAAATAAAGTAGAGCAATTAAATTATTGCAAAAATTGCTTAATTTGCACTTTAATAAACCATGTGTATCAAAGAAACGATGTCGTAAGTGCTTAGGTCCGCATAACACCTTATTACACGAGGCCATTGACGCCCAAAGTCCATCTACATCAGCAGAAACAAACAGCGTAGCAACTAAGAAACAACAATCTAAGTCATCGAACGCTTCATGGGATGATCTGTCTGATGTTCTACTAGCAACCGCTGTAGTTAAGGTCGCGGGAATTGATGGAACTCTGCATACCTTGCGGGCTTTAGTCGACCAGGGTTCACAGATATCACTAATAAATGAAAAGGCGGCCCAAACATTAGGATTAAAACGTTCCCATTTTAAAGGCCAAATATTTGGCGTAGGGGAAAAAGGAAACAACACAAAAGGCCAGTTAGAATTAACCATACATTCTATACACAGCGACTTTTCCGTCAATACGAATGTTATAATTATGAACAATCTTTTGAAACAATTACCCAACAAAACTTTCAAGAAACCATTGAATTGGAGTCACATACAAGGAATAAATTTAGCCGACCCAGAATTTTATACCAGCAGATCAGTAGAACTACTCCTAGGAGCTGATGTCTACAGTAAAATT
This sequence comes from Eilema sororculum, assembly GCA_914829495.1. Classification (NCBI taxonomy): domain Eukaryota; kingdom Metazoa; phylum Arthropoda; class Insecta; order Lepidoptera; family Erebidae; genus Eilema; species Eilema sororculum. The sequence continues at coordinate 8,286,421 of OU618547.1, forward strand.
ATATTAGGAGGTATTTTGAGGGGAGACAACGACAGGCAACCAATAGCACAACAAACACAGTTGGGTTGGCTCCTATGCGGATCTATCAGACCACACTACCACTGCAACGTTGTCCTTAATAACACTGAGGAATTACTGAAGTTTTGGGAGAACGAAGACATAAACCAAAAAATAGAAATGTCTACGGATGATCATGAGTGTCTGGAGCATTTCCACAAAACCACAACAAGGCTCGACACCGGCACATATGAAGTCCGCTTACCATTCAAACCATCACTCAAAGAGAAGCTGGGGCTTACAAAACCACAAGCGTTAGCCCAGTATAGAAATCTTGAGAAGAAGTTAGAGAAAAACGGAGAATTGAAAGAAGGCTACCAACAATTTATGAACGAATATCTACAGTTAAATCATATGATTCCGTCGAACCATAACCAAGCAATCGAGTGCTTCTTGCCACATCATGCAGTCACTCGAGCTGAATCAACTACCACTAAGCTAAGAGTAGTATTTAACGCGTCAGCAAAATCATCATCAGGATACAGCTTAAACGACGTGTTATACAGAGGTCCCAATATACAGAGAGATCTTCAGGAGCTTATCCTGAAATGGAGACAGTTTCAATACGTATACACTGCTGACATTGAAAAAATGTACAGAATGATACGGGTAAACGAAAAGGATCAAGCCTATCAAAAAATACTATGGCGAGGTCCAAATCAACGGGTTCAACCATATCAACTCGTCACGCTTACTTATGGCACCAAACCAGCAGGATTTTTGGCAATGATGTGTTTAAGACAATTGGCATCCGATGAACGAAACACTTTTCCTGAAGCGGCAAAGGAGCTGGAAGGGAATTTTTATATGGATGACTATTGCGGAGGACGACACACCATGAAGGCGGCTAGTCAATTGAAATCCGACCTCATAAAACTATTGCGGTTGGGTGGTTTTAACCTTCGAAAATGGACTGCCAACAGAGCCGAGCTTCTAACCGACTTAGAAAAGGAGCAATGCGATCAGTCGACTTATGAATTCAAGCAAAGTGATTCCACCAAAACCCTTGGTCTAGGCTGGAACCCTAAAAATGATCATTTTATTTTTACATCAAAGCTGGACGCCAATTTGACAACCTCAATTACTAAAAGGTCGCTCCTATCAAACATCTCGAAACTATTCGACCCATTAGGATGGCTAACCCCCCTAAGTACTACCATGAAACTATTGTTTCAAAATGTCTGGCTATCAAAGCTGAAATGGGACGAAGAACTACCAGAAGAAATAAAATCACAATGGTGCAAATTAAGGAGAGAGTTTACAGAGATAAACGACATAAAAGTCAATAGATGGCTAGGAATGGGCCATAACGACCTCAAACAAAGCATACGCATGTGTAATTTACTGTAAGATCGTGAAATCCAAACACACCACCATAACACTAGTAGCGGGAAAAGCAAGGCTAGCCCCATTGAACAAGGCCGTATCTATTCCTAGGTTAGAGCTAATGGGCGCTCATCTGTTATCTCAGTTGATGACAAAAGTTCAAAGTTGCTTATCAGACTACCCCAAAGATGTGTACTGCTGGACAGATTCAACAGCAGTATTGGGGTGGATACACGGAGATCCAGCACGGTGGAAACCATTTGTAACCAATCGAGTAGCAACAATTACGAAAACCATACCGGCAGAACGTTGGCTATTTGTGAAAACCACACACAATCCAGCTGATTGCGCAAGTCGTGGTGTAACTGTCAAGCAACTCATAAACCATAGCCTGTGGTGGCAAGGACCACCTTGGCTACCATCATACACCAAACAAGGAAGCTGCCTTTCTAAATACGAAACCAATTTAGAGGTTAAGCCAGCTATCTTAAAATTAACCAACATGGTAGTTGTTAAACAGAAACAAAATGTGATGACCCACGAAATTGTTACCTATCTACTAAATAAGTTCAGTAATATATCGAAAATCATCAGAATTTACGCATGGATATTACGATTGCCTACCTATAAGAAACAAGTTCATCGACCCTACCTAGAAATACACGAGCTCCGTGCCGCGAAACTGCTGATAATCAAAACCATTCAGCAAACAGAATTTGCGGACGAGTTAGAATATTTAAATAAACATGGTAGAGTACACACAAAAAGCAAAATTTTAACTTTGAACCCGATCCTTGACAAACACGGAATACTACGTGTGGGTGGAAGGTTGACAAATGCTCACATATGTCTTGATATGAAACATCCTATCATCTTACCCCACAACCATTTGATAACCACATTACTTATAGACCAAGCCCATAGATTAACCTTCCATGGAGGATCCCGTCTTACATTAGCAAATCTAAGACAACAGTACTGGATCATCGGTGGATATATGGCTACCAAAAAGTTTATTAGACGATGTGTCGTGTGCAGAAAGCACAACCCTATTATGCAGCACCAGCTTATGGGAGAATTACCTGAACCTAGAGTAAATCCCGAACACGCATTTTATCATTGCGGCGTGGACTACACAGGTTTCGTAGAAGTAAAGGCAAATAAAGGACGAGGTATCAAAACCACAAAGGGCTACATAGCTGTTTTTATATGTATGGTCACAAAAGCCGTCCACCTAGAGCTCGTATCAGATTTGAGCAGTTCCGCCTTTTTAGCAGCCCTAACCCGATTGGCAGCCAGAAGAGGGTGCCCCCGACACATGTACAGTGACAACGGCACGAATTTTGTTGGGGCGAACAGAATGATACAGGAAGAGTACAACAACCTTCAACAGGTATTCAGTGAAGGTTTCCTAACCGAGACAGCAGAATTAGGTATAGAATGGCATTTCAATGCACCAAAGTGGCCCAACGCGGGAGGTCTGTGGGAACGCGCAGTGCGAAGTCTCAAACACCATCTAAAAAGAGTCGTAGGTGTACAAAAATTAACATTTGAAGAGTATATCACATTATTAGCTAGGATAGAAGCATGCCTCAATTCGCGACCTCTTTGTGCCTTATCAGAGCAAGCCGACGACCTCGACTTTCTCACACCTGCCCATTTTTTGGCAGGAAGGCCGGGAATAACCACTATAGACACCGCACAAGATGCTAGAACCAGATGGCATTTAACAACCAAATTGTTCAGCGATATATGGAAAAGGTGGAAAACTGAATACCTAGTGCAACTTTCTTCCAGAAACAAATGGATGGAGCCCACAAAAAACATTTGTATCGGAGACTTAGTGGTGATTCATGACGAAAACGTACCACCTGGAAAATGGGCTATGGGGCGTGTCATTGATACTCACCCGGGAACAGATGGGCTGACCAGAACAGTAACTCTAAAAACCAAAAACGGCGAAATAAAACGTCCTATCGTGAAATTGTCACTATTACCCTTATACCAAAATAGTGAAACAATCCAGAAACCACCACCCATTACGACTGAAACCAGTACCGTCAAGTCTACAGAAAAAACAAATAAAACCAGAACAGGGATGGGAACAGCATTCACCGTGTTGTTATGCGTTCTAATGCTGATCCTGCCAACCAACAGCTTACATACCATCAAACAACTACCAAACAACATGTCCTTATATTTCGATCCCGTAACAAAGGTGCAATTAATTAGAGACAAATGGACTTTAGTTATGTACTATGACATGGAACCGTATTGGACAGGTGTAAAAACCTATAACAAAATCACGAATTATTTATCAAAACAATGTTCAATTATCAGTATACCGACTCACTGTAATATGATAGTACAACAAGCCCGGCACGATTACCAGGAATTCGAGTACTACAATGAACTCTTGCTAACGCAGCACTTTAATGTTCCCGCTAGACGGTGGAGCGTACCGTCGCAGACAGCGCGGCGGAGGCGCGGTTTAATAAATGGTGTCGGATATCTGGCGAATGACCTGTTCGGTGTATTAGATTCACGTTTTGCTGACCAGTATGTCAAGGACATTGATGCTATACACCGCAACGAAAAACACCTGGCTAATTTATGGAAAAACCAAACTTCCATTATTGAAGCCGAATTCAATCTAATGAAGAGAATGGAAAGTACTGTCAACCAGCAACACAAACTAATCAACAAAAGATTATTAGACTTGCAAGACAACACCAGCACTCTCAAAGACAATGTTCAGAACATGTCTTACGTCGTCGATTTCACCTTATCTGCAATGGCCGGCAATAACTTGTTACAAGGCTTAAGACGACTTCAAGACACATTGCTCGATACAATTACTGACATTTACCATGGTCAGTTAAGTATACACCTGCTGCCGCCAGTACAACTCAAACGAGAGCTACAAATTATATACGGTAAAATGCCTAGCGACCTTACACTGCCTATTCAAAATCTAGACACTGATCTCCAGTATATCTACAAATTATTGAAGGTTAAAGCTAGAGCTACGTCGAGTTACATTATAATAGAGATTACCTTCCCACTGATATCGAGAGACAGCTTCCAACTATACAAACTCATACCAATACCGCTCCAAACCAAGTCGAATAAAGTCAAAATAATACCTGTTTCCGAATACGCAGCTGTCAACTTAAAAAGGGATTCCTATTTCACCATGACCACTGAAGAAATAACATCATGTCTACACCATGGGACAACGTACATGTGTCAGTTGCTCAAACCAGTGTTAGACCTGAAAGATGACGAAAGTTTCTGCGAAAAGGATCTCGGCACAAACCAATGCAGAACAGAAGAGAGAAAATGTACAAATGAATGGATAAACCTACATTTGATCTCTCAGCACTTTTACTTTTGTTGTGACACCTACACAATAAAAATAATATGCGACGATCAAGTAACAGTGAGTCACTTGAGTCGAGCTGGAGTTCTTGCCGTCAGTCAGGAATGTGTCGTTAAGGGCAAGGACTTCGCTCTATACTCCGTTCGCCACCAGTCAAATCTATTCAACTCATCGACACCCCTCTACGTGCCAGAGTTTGACCAAATTAACCATTTGGTAAACATTAAAATCCCTACAGAGAAACCTATAGAGAGTGGAAACATTAATGTCTCCATGACCAGTCTCGAAAGGTCAATAGAAGAGTTAAGGAGCAGCGACGGCGAAGTTGAGGATTTATCGCCCCATGACATTCATCACTACGTTATCAGTTACATGATGATATCATGCGCTGTCGGGGCTATCGTTGCGTGGATCTGGCGAACCAGGCGTTGTCGCCCGCGCCGAGAACCTGCTAATGCACGAGATGGTGAAAGAGATCGTCAGCAGATAATGGAGATGATTGAACCACCTCGAAGACGAGTACACCATACAACAAGTTTACAGCAGCGACGGGAGCCCTCAGGAGCATCCCCGTGTCAGATTTTAGACAATAGACCAAATAATAGTGAAGTGATAAGCGTGAGTGAGATAAACAACCAAAGTGATATCGGTCAGCAATTGCACCGTTGCGCTAAACGGTGGCCTAGTGTAAATAAGCGAATTAAAAGTACGGACAATGGCCACCTAAATGACACGTTTACTGTGGAAGACACTATAGTTTAAATGTTAACCTTTTGTTAATATCCTACATGTTATGCAATATTTTTAAACTTTACCATTTAGAGAAATTCTTAGTTTACATTGTAAGCATCATATCACTTCATGCACCATCACTTATCATTCCGTACTCATCTTGTTGTCGGGAATATGTTCGAGTAAATCAAACACTCGACAAATGCGCGTAATTGCATCGCTTGCAATTATGCACATTTGTTCGATTTGGCTAATGTGTAGCCAGTTCGTGTCTAAAGCCCTCACGGAGCTACCGCGTACTCGCAACCAAAACCATTAACCATTAAATCTAAACCATTAGAATCATTATCTTAATTAATATAAGTCAAATATAACAAACCATTTTAGTGTAAACTACTAGTGAGTGAATATAAATACTTTCCTTAAACTTACTCTTATTTTACCAATACCTTTTACACCAATATATATCAAACAAACCAAGAGTTGGAGTTGTGTAGAGTCAACCATAATACAACGCAAACCCAATTATTTTCAGGAGCTATTCCACATAACTACACTTCTGAGTTATGAACGTTTAAAAAACAAATGATGCCCGTAAAAACAGTTTTTTTGACATAACTCAGCGTTAGATTTTAGTCGAGACTTCAAATTTTCACACTAGATTATTAAAACGTATTACAAATTAACGCTACAATTTAAAAATATCAAAATATCACGGTATCTGAGTTATGTGGCTTACGCCTGTTGACTACTATTATAAATACAATACAATCCTCTTATTACAGAGTGTAAGTCACATAACTCTGTTGGCTTCTTGACTTTTTAATCTGATGACATTTAATAATAATTAATTATTAGGCCTATGTCGAGTAAAGTGTTTGAAAATAAATACAAAATAATCACTTTTTCATTTATTTTTAAAGGGAAATAAATCAAATTAACAATAATTATAAAGTAATGTAACATATTTATTATAATCTATCATTGTTTTCTTCTGATGACAACTGCACTTCTTCACCTCGTAAATTTATTAAGTTATTATTTATATCTAACAGCCTTATCTGTATGCAGCTTATATTGGTTTGATTTATTGGAAAGTAGATTGTGTTTTTCGGAATTTCTATAATCCTGTATCCGGGTGGAACATTAAGTGCAAATTCGTGTAAGATGTGACTGGATTGACCGTTTATATAGGAATCGCTAACTATGTCACATTCAATCCTTATGACAGTCGTAGGCAAAATGTTAACTGGAAACTCTGATACATGATATTTATTTGCTTCTAAGATCTGATTTTTAAATCCCAATAAACTTCCAAATGTATCTTCTTTAGTAAAATCTATAGTTGATGTACAACATAACACAGGCACATCACACATCTTTAAAGGTGATAAATATAAACATGGATTTAGTTTACGACAAATATATTTTGAGTCAGTATGTATTCGACATAGGTTTTTACAAATGTGACAGCAGTACAAAAAATCAACAACCTTTACTAAGGAGAATAATCTCCTAGCAACGATGATCATCGACAATTCGAAAGTCATAAGATGCTATTATCCTTAACATCCTCTCTCATCTGAGACTTTCTCCATCAGCCCAATCTTCTCTGCTAGTTTACGAAGCCTAGGTCTATATAGCGCCTTTGTAAACATATCCGCCAGTTGCAGATCACTGGACACCTTTTTAATAGTCAGCTCATTATTTGCTACAAGTTCCCTAACATAGAAATGCCGTGTCCTGATGTGCTTTGTTCTTCTGTGGAACTCTGGGTTTTCAGCCAATCTGATAGCTGCCTCATTATCCACTTGTAGAATAGGAACTCGTATAACTTCTGTAAGTGCATTTAAAAGACGACTCAGCCAAACACATTCTCTGGCCGCTTCGCTTGCCGCGACTATCTCAGCTTCAGTTGAGGAAATGGCAACACTTTGTTGCCTCTGGCTCATCCAGGAGACTGCACCTCCTGAGTATATACATACAACACCTGAAGTCGACCTTCCTGTTTTGAAGTCTCCAGCATGGTCTGCATCGCTGTAACATTCTATTATAGCTTTCTTATAATTGCTTTTATAAAGAATGCCGAAGTCAGGGCAATACTTTAAGTATCGTAATAATCGTTTTAACCTCACGCAATCTGATTCAGTCGGTTTTTCTAGACTTTTTGATACTACACTTATTGCGTAGGCAATGTCTGGTCTTGTGCAAACCATTAGATAGGTCAGTGCCCCGACTATCTGTCTATAATTTTCAATAAAAAAGGTCACATCAGATTCACATTTCTGACTTTGTGACATCTCCTTAACGATAGGTGTAGCTACTGGCCTACAGTCCTGCAATCCAAATTTTTTTTAATATCTTATTTGTATATGATGTCTGGTGTAACTTGATGCCATCCTCTCTGATCTCAAGCTCTATACCTAAAAAATATGACGCTGGTTTAGTAGTGATTTTGAACTCTTTTTGCAGTTCAATGATAAATTCATCAATCACTTTCTGATTTGACCCAGCCAATAATCCATCATCTACATATAAAGCCAGTATAAGCTTTTCACCATTCGTCTTTGTCTTAATAAAAAGACATGGGTCCGCCTCACTTCTCTTGAAACCAAGTTTCATCAGGACATCTGTGATACGCTTGTTCCAGCACCTAGGTGCTTGCTTAAGGCCGTATAGACTCCTGTGAAGTTTACATACCCGTCCTGAGTTATCATTATAACCTTCAGGCTGTTTCATAAAAATTTCTTCATCCAGAAAACCATATAGGAATGCGGTTGACACATCGAATTGCAAGAGTGTTAGTTTTTCATTTGCAGCTACACTCAACAGTGCTCTGATAGTGTTCATTTTAGCTACAGGACTAAATGTTTGATCGTAGTCAACATCCTTTTTCTGTGAGAAACCTTTCACAACAAGTCTTGCTTTGTATTTTTCAACAGAGCCGTCTGGGTTCTGTTTAACTTTAGTAGTTTAACTTTAGTAGTATAAGTGAGTTTAGCTCACTCTGCATAGCTTTCTCCCAAAGATGACGTTCCGGGCTTAGTATCGCCTCTTTATAGCTCTGAGGCTCTATAGCAGTTGAGCATACCATTATGAAATCTTTGAATTTTTCAGGAGGTCTTATAAGCGACCGGTCCCGGAGACTCCTTTGAGGTACATCTTCGACATTCTCAGTGGCTTCCTCATGACGATCTTCCCTCTCCAATTCAGTATTTTCGGGAGCGCCTTATTTCGTAGAAAGAAATTTCATAGAATTTCATTTTACAGAAAATGTTTCATATAATATTTGGTTCTTATATTTTTATTTCGAATATTATTGTTTCAAAGACAATTTACCACAATGAATCACTTTTCACAGAAACACAATTTAATGATCTTTTTTTTCACATATTTTTGTTTAACATACTTATCAAACTGTAGAATTATTATTTAAGGAATCTTAAAAACAACCACTAACCACCATCTATTTCAAACAGTAAAATTTAGATACTTTTTTTTCCCGATTGCTTGTAGTAATTTAATTATTTTTTTTTAAACCACCCAGAAAATATCTTTGCGCAAATAAGTTTTATATGAAATAACCAATATAAAAAAGAAGAATATTTGATTTGTTATTCTATGAAATGATTATTCTAACATTAAAATTTATGTGAAACAAAAGTCAATGATTTAAAAATCTTTAAAGTAAGTATTATGTATATTGATTATTCTATGAAACGAAATTATGCGAAACATTTTCTGTAAAACGAAATTATATGACACTTTTGTCTATAAAACAACGCACACCCAGTATTTTCACTATGTACAGAAATTGCATCATCGAACATTTCATCTTCAAGTGCTTGTTCCGTCACATAATTCTCTGGCATCCCAACAGTAGTTAAATCTCTGCCGTCTGACTGCTCAGCTCTCTGCTCACTATTTGTGTTCGTTTGACACTCATATCGAGGTATGACGAAATCAAATAGGGTGTCGGCGCTTTTATCAACTGTTTTGATCTGTGTGGCAATAGGTTCTTCACTGTCTTCAAAGTTACCAAGTAGAGGATTTTCATCAAAGGTGACGTCTCTAGAAGGGATCAGTTTGAAAGAGTTACTGTCCCAAATACGATAGCCATCATCAGAGTCATAGCCAATCAGTATGCCCTTTTGTGCCTTCTTATCCAACTTCTTTCGTCGTTGTTTCGGAATATGTGGATAACAATGAGACCCAATTATTCTCAAATGATTCAACCTAGGCTTCTTGTGGTGCCATAGCTCATACGGTGATTTCTCATCTTCGCTGGTAGGGCCTGTCCTATTTAAGATATACACCGATGCTGATACCATTTCAGCCCATAGTGCAGGAGGAATTTTAGCATGTGCATACATTAGACTTGACAGCTTCTGTGGTGTGGCGGTAGTGCAAACGACTGCCACGCAGGAGGCGCGGGTTCGATTCCCGCTCAGTGCAAATATTTGTATGCATGAATATGGCTATTTGCATTGGTCTGGGTGTTTCTATGTATAATATGTATGTATTTACAAAAAAAAAGTATTTAAGTATGTTTATCCGCATTCTAGATTCCGTAACACAAGCTATAAAAGCTTACCATGGGTCTAGATAGCGTTGTGTAGAATGTTGTGAATTATTATTATTATTATATTATTTCCACAACTGTCCTATTATCTCTCTCAGTAGGATTCTGTTGCGGTGTATAGGGCATTGTCAATCTTAGCTTAATGCCTTCCTTCTTGAGAGTAGCTTCTACGTTTGCATTTACAAACTCTCCGCCATTATCACTAAGGAATTCCTTAATTACAATTCCCGAAGCTTTTGCTTCAGCGATCATAAGCTTAAGCTTCTCGTGTACTTCACTTTTTTCTTTCAAAAAATAAACAAATCTGTACTTCGTATATCCATCTTTGAAGAGGACAAAATATCTTAGCTTTGTTACTGATTCTGGGAAAGGTCCACAGACGTCCGCATACACCAACTCACCGGGTCTTGTAACTCTATCCCTTGTACCGAACTTAACTCTGTGGGACTTGCCATAAATGCATCCTTCACACAGTTCTTTGGTGGTTTGCACATTTATGTCAAACTCCTTCTTTAATATCTTCTTCACATGGCTTTTATTTTGATGTCCAAATCTTTCATGATACAACTGTAACAGATTTGATGGTGTGGACACCTGATTCACTCGTACATTTGGTAACTGACATTTGATATTTAGTTTAAATAGTCCTCCAAATTTGCTACGGGTGCCAATCAGTTTCAAATGTCCATCTATTTTGAGAGTGCATCTCATTGTGGTAGACTCAAAAACACTCTTGTCCGATATGTCATGGGTAGCAAGTACTGAATATAAATTTCTGCTGATGCTGGGCACGTACCAGACATCCTTAAGCAGTATCGGCACTGGTTTGCCATTGATTTCAGCCTCGGCCAGAATATTTCCAATACCTAGAGCTTCTATACATTGGCCATTTGCACTAGTCACAGTATGTTGGCTTTTAAAATATTTGAAGGTCTGGAACAGGTCACTTCTATTGGTCACGTGACTAGTTGCCCCGTTATCGACGTACCAATTCTCTGAATCCTTCATTTCTCCAAAATCAACTGAATGTGTAGTCAACACAGTTAGATTCATATTTACAGTCTTCGATTCCTTGGGCGGTTTTCCGTCTTGGATCTACTGCCTACAATTTCTAACTCTGTGGCCTTTTTTCTTACAATAGTTGCATTTAAGCTCCTTGGAATTCTTTTTACCCTTGCTCGTATTCACATACAAAGCTTCTGCATTAGTCTCGTCTTCTGTGACACTGACGTGTGTCTTATTCTGACAAAGAACTCTTTCATGTGCGCATAACTGACTTGTCAGGTTCTCGACAGAGCGTTCCTTTTTTGAAATTAAGAGCCAACTGGACTTAAATCCTAGATATTCTGAAGGTAAAGTATCAAGGATTTTGCACATAAGCAAAATTTCGGGTAATTTTGCCTCGCTCAACTCCGTACACATTTCACTCCAGATATTCTTTAACATTGATACATGAGTTACAATGTCATGATCATGGTCCTTCTTGTAGCTAAAAAACTTCAGGCATAGGTCATATGTTTTGTCGACACACGTACCTCCATATATACGCTCTAACTCGTCCCACATGTCTTTTCCATTATCAAAACGCACAACTTTTCGCAAGATATCATCGGACATATTTGTCGTTAACAGTATTAAAATTGCGCTATTCAAATTTTCAAAACTAAGGAGATCTTTCTCATAAGATACCTTTTGTTCACTAGTTGCCGTAGACGCCAAGGATGGTCTTCTTTTTCTTCCTTCAAGAATGTCTAAACCTCCCGGCATTGCCTTCAGCACGACGAGAATTTTGAACTTCCACGTTTTATAATTATTGGAATTCAAATTTCCAATTTGAATTTTGCTCGCGTTCAATACTGCGTTTTCCATGATTATAAAATCACGATGGATCGTAACCACTTCAACCACGCTCTGCTACCACTTTAAAGGTGATAACTATAAACATGGATTTAGTTTACGACAAATATATTTTGAGTCAGTATGTATTCGACATAGGTTTTTACAAATGTGACAGCAGTACAAAAAATCAACAACCTTTACTAAGGAGAATAATCTCCTAGCAACGATGATCATCGACAATTCGAAAGTCATAAGATGCTATTATCCTTAACATTTTTAAGGTGTTGTTATTACAATGGATATTTATGGATGCAACTTTTATCTCAGTTTTTAAATAGTCACTAATATCTTGTAATTCATAAGTTCCTTCAGGTATCTCAATAACATTTTTAGAACCATAGTATAATTTATTGTTTGTATTATCAAAATTTGGAATAGAATTATATGTAGATAAATGTAATAATGCACATTCATATTCCTCAGCTAATGATAACGTGTCTGGATAATAGGTAGATATTACCGATGAGTTTCCAGTTATCGATAAGGTGAGTGACATCTTGCAAATGATGGAAATGAAAGAGTGATATAAGATTTATAGTATTTAATCCAAAAAATTTGCAAATAACTTAAACACATATGTCCACAAATCCTTGTTGTACCCCGATGGTGATGGGGAAGGTTTTCGTGTCGCCAACAGCGGTCCGAACCACGGAACCGGAATCTTGGTACATGTCTCGGATGGTGCCGATGTAAGCCTCTGGGACTCCTTTGGACCGCAGTGCCCACCAGATCATCGCGCGAGGCACACAGTCGAAGGCCTTCTGCATGTCTAGGAATAGACAGTAAAGGGGCGTGTTCCTCGCCTTGTATCTCTCCGCGACGATCCTTAGGGCGAACGCCGGATCCATAGTCCCGTGTCCGAGGTGGAACCCATACTGACACTCCGAGAGAGTACTCTCCTGTCGGATCCGGGAATCGATTATCCGCTCGTAAAGCTTCATGGTGTGGGACAATATCTTTATACCTCGGTAACTACCACACTCTTGCACCGATCCCTTGCCCTTGAAGACTGGCGTAATAACACTCAGCCTCCACTGGTTTGGGATTTTACCGGTGAGGAGGATACGGTTATAAAGATTTGCGAGGATGCCCACACCACGGGCACCCATTGCCTTCCAAGCCTCGATGGGGACTTCGTCGGGTCCGACAGCTTTCCGGTTCTTCATGCGACGAATGGCAGTCTGAACTTCAGCAGGCGTTATCGGTGGCACTAGTCCTAGATTTGGAGGGAGATCTGGTGGCTGCACCTCTTTATGCTGCTTATTCAGCAGATCGTGGAAGTATGAGCGCCATCTCTCCTTCACCGCGACTTCATCGTACAACAGGTTTCCTCCAGGGTCTTTGATGCAGCGGCACTTGGTTATAGCCTGCACCGCTTTGGCCCTGGAGCGCGCCAACTTGTAGATGAGCTTTTGCCCCTCAGAAGATTTCAACTTGTTGTATAGCGGTTGCAAGTGGTCTCGTCTGGCCCTGGCTACGGCTCTCCTAGTGGCGCGTTTAGCCTCTTTGTACTCGTCGTGGTCTTCGGGAGATTTGGACGCTTGCCACTTTTTAAAGAGGGGTTTCTTCACCCTGATCTCCTTCTGGACTGTGTCGTTCCACCACCAGGTGTCCTTGTCACACTTGCGTCCACCCTTAGACGTGCCGACCACTGCCTTGCCGCCTCAAGAATAGCTACCTGAATCTTGTCCCAGCAATCTTGCACTGGTTCGTCTACAGCATTAGTGCACTTATCACCGATAGCTGAGACGAAACTCTGGGACTTGGCTTCATCAAGCAGCCACCACTTGATTCTGCGTTGGCCGCGCTCAACTCGTTTGCCTTTGGGTTTTACGCGGAGGTCCATGACAAGGAGACGGTGTTGCGTAGTGAGATTCTCCCCGGGTATAACCTTGCAGTTGGCTACCCTACTGATGCTGTGCCTCCTAGTGAGCAGGAAATCGATCTGGGTAGCGCGCCCCCCACTCTTGTAGGTGATAAGATGTTCGGGCTTCTTTTTGAAGTACGTGTTCACGATGGCAAGATCAGCAGCCGCACACGTTCTGAGGATATGCTCACCCTCTGGGTTACGGCTACCGTATCCATAACCACCGTGGATACGCCCAAACTCCTTACACGCACCACCCACATGACCGTTCAGGTCCCCACCCAGAACAATCTCCTGCGACAGCGGAATGTCACGGAGCACTCCCCCGAGTTGGTTCCAGAACGAGATCTTTTCGGCTTCGCCACACTCAGACTGTGGAGCGTAGGCACTTATCAGGTGGGTTACAATCCCATCGACAACCACCCTCACAACCATAACTCGGGCGCTATTACGTTTCACCTCCAAGACGTCATCCTGAAGCTCCCGGGAGAGCACCACGCCCACCCCGGCCTGCCCATCAGGAGCACCTGTGTACATCAGCTGGTAGCCGTCTCCAATGAGCTTGGAGCTACTGCCCTCCCACCGAGTCTCCTGCAGGAACGCCACGGCCACCCTCCGCCTGGAGAGTACGGCGGCCAACTCCCTCGCGCGACCAGTTAACGTGCCGATGTTCCACGTTGCGAAGCGGAGTTTACGGGGATCGCGATTTTGGCCTATCTTCTTTAGCCGTGCCCGGCTCAGGCACGGTAGCTCTCGTCCACTTGTCACAAGATGCGGGCGACACTCCTGCGCGCCGTTTTGCGGCGGCGCCCTATCCCTCGCGCGATCCCTTACATTGCCTATCATGTGATTTGGCTAAGTTTTGGCCTTTCCGGAGGCGACTGCCGTCTGACCCTCCCAACCCTGAAGGGAAAGCCAGCGCCAGAGCCTCGTCCGTTTTTCAGCAGGTGCACCGGCTTGCAGGTGAGGTTGGCTTGGGTCCCGAAGATCTTGGTGGGACCCCAAGCACCCGAATGACACGAACTCACTCTCAAACTAAACTAAACGATGCACGCACAAACTTGTCAAAATGCAGAATGCGGATTGGTGAACAGGAATAAACACGTTTTTTCTCTGTCTATTTAATACATTTAATTTAAAAAATAAATGCACTTGTTACCGAGGTTGGATTACCTTTACAATAGCTATAACATAATATCATGATGTAATAATTTTGGTAGTCAAGAGTTCTATGAGCTCTTACAACTATTGACCACTGATTAATTAATTTCTTTGGCTTCTAATCACAATGACTTTAAGCAGCATAGCTTTTTTGGCTTTTATTAAAACTACACTAAAATTTATTGGCAAATTTTAAAAAACCTGCTTACAGTCATGATAGTGTTACATTTATTGACTAATAATGTACTTTGGCTCTTTCACAATACGTTACCGCACTTAACTCCATTTCTCAAAAATTGTCGCTTAGCTCCATTGACCTCCAAGGCGACGTTATATTACTCCGTCCAAATATTTTAATGAAATTTTATAGCATTTATTAATTATACAATTCGATTACATCAGGAAAAATGAATTACTCAGGTGGGGCTTGAAGCCACGACCTTTCCCTTACAGGGGGGAATGCTCTTCCAACTGAGCTACTGAGCCATACATGAATCAATTCAAATTCCTTTCTTCTCTTTATATCCGTCTGTATAGGTATACATAGCGGACAATGTTATTAAAACCCAGTCAACACAAGTCATAGGTATTGATGTGACCTACACAAAAATATACCTATAGTGTGTAAGCTTTCCTATCAGGGTAAAGGTGGTTGAGGTGAGGTAGTTGGTTTATCTACCTAACTTATTCCTCTTTTTTTGACAAAAAATATGAGTCGGTACATTGCGTACGTAACTAAATAACCCTAAATTTACATAACCAATACATTTTCCTAACCATATCATTTACTTGCAAAAGATAAAAATATTGAGGCTTACATAAAATAAGGGTAATCCTTAATCGAATGTCGACTTCGGTACTGAGGGTGTAATCAAAAACCGATCGTCGAAAGAGGACGGTTTTACCTGCCACTACCCATTTCCGTTTAAGACATTTTTCTTAGTTTATTTTAAAATGATGTCTTGCTTGAATAATATTAGTAAAAAACAAACCCATGTCACAAAGAAATATATTTTTTATAAATTTGCAATTAAAATATTAAAATAAAGTTCGAAAATGAATACCAAATATTTGCCAAATTGCCCTCTGTTCTCCTAGAGGTTATGAAACCAAAATTTTCATCAAAGTCGATCAAAGTGGGCAAAGTTTAAATTCAGACTAAAAAAGTCGTTACGTAAGATGGGACGGTATGTGAAGTCGCGACAGTCCGCTCTTCCAACGCAGTTATTATTATAGAACGCCTACGAAAATGCAATCCAGGTGGCAGCACATTGGGAACACAGAATTTGAGAGTTGAGGCGCCTTCGATTCGACAGAAGAAGAAGATTATAGAATGGCTGATACTCACGTCTATAATATAGGTAGGGAGGCCACGCAGCAAACTTCGTAGTTACTCGAGCGTCGCGGAAATCTATTAGAATTGGTAGATTAGACGGTAGAAAGAATAATGGTACATAATGTTTCCACTTTTAGCGGTGGGGGAAGCGTATAGCTAACATAATAATAAATAAATACAAAATTAATCATCGATCTTAATTATAGTTTTGTTTTTTTTTGTCTTATTTAATGTTTTGCAGTTATTCTGGTTCGTTTAACTCTAAAATAAACTTTAAAAAGACCGCGTTCAAGTAAATGCAGACATCTATTTACAAGCTTGTCACACCCTTAGGTTACGCTTAAATCTGAGATTTTCAAAATGGATTCTTGTTATCGAATATCCTACTTTATCATATTCTGACGCATAGTTCACACGATTTGATTCGTAGAATGATTTTTTTTTCGCGCCCTAACCCATATTGAAGGCTGCCTACTAGCTGGAGAAATTTGTCAATAACTAGCCTCCCCTAGCATAATCTGACGCGCTTGAGCTACTACCGAATTTCCTTCTACATCAAATTACATATAAGTACTTATTTATTGTGATGATTTACAAGAAACGACATTTCCCTTATCTTAACTACTTACAACCCTTATAAACTCACCCTAATAAAACTATGACGTGTTCCTCTGTTCACGATAACATTCATTGGTATTCAATACAAGTCTAAATCGACTAAAACGTTTATTTACTACGAAATTGACCAGTAAGAGGAAAGGGGTAATTTATTGCCAAGAGTACCATATCAGCGGGCTCGTCTTCATGAATTGCAGACATCCAATCAAAATAAAATTGCATACCTATCGTTCCAATCTAAACATAAAATTAAGGAGAGAAAAATTGCTTACATTTGAGATAGTCTTACTCACGCATCGTGAAATGTATCAGGGGGACATCTGCACTCTTTCGTCCAATCCGTAATAAAAGTGGATAGCGGTCATAAATTTTGAGACGAGAGTCCCAATACCGCAAGGGGAACGCGAGCCAGCGCGAACCAATCCTCAGGGGCAATCAAATTGTGATCAGTACGGCATGAGACGAATTTTTATGCGCACCCTTCAAAGCCTACCAGATAAATTTGGCCTATGAATACGGTGCGACCATGCCGAAACTTATTTGTTTTGATTGAATATGTGATAAAATTTTACGTATCAATAGAGAACGGGCCACCTGATTTTGTCTCTATAATTTGTATGTCTTGGATAGCGCCTATTCTGAAACATTTTTTGCTGCATATTGGCAGAATATTTATTTATTTCTATTAAAACAGAAATGTGTTTATACTGGGTGTAAGGGGAACGCTCCCGAAGCCGAAAATCCTTGGAATAGTCCAAGTATATAACACATTGGCATACAAATAAAATCGAGTTAGACAAAAAAATATTTATATATTTGTTTTTTTTTTTAATTTTTTTTTTGCATTATTTACTCTCCATCGTGTTAGTAAATCTAAATGAACCGGTAATTTAAAACAAACACCATTACAAAAAAGCACGCGCTTAGCGCTAGTGTTTTTTTTTTGTAGTGATGTTCTTTTTATGAAATTAGTACTACTAGGGGTTATCGGCTTCGTGAGCGTTCCCCTTACACTCGGTATATTATAGAGTATATAAGAGTAGACATTTTATTTATTTATATGATCCTGTTTTTAAACAAACTAGAAATTAGTGGCATCTGACTATATTTTAGTGGCCTACAATTTGTAAAATAAGCATCTTTAGCAAGATCCCATTTCGACCAAACAATGACATTCACAGTAAAGATTGCTATGAGAAAGCCCCCAGGCACTATGTATTGGTTGAGGAATCACAGTAGTTTAACAAGTGTTGTATAACGCTTGTTTATAGTTGTTTATATAGTTGAGCAGACACTCAGACAATAAAAAATAAAAATCTGATGATCAGTAATACTAGTCTAGCTATGGTTTGGTTTCGTATCCCTTATTTATTTTATTTAATACTACTAATATAGATTAAGAAAATTGTTACTAACATGAAAAAGAAAATGAGTCTGTGTTACTTTAATAAACCATTTAATTATTCCTCTTTATTTACTTAACTTACTTATTAATGTAACCGATGCCGGTGGGGTACTATTTTTTATATTTTTAAATATATTATATTTAAAAATATAAAAAATAGTACCCCACCGGCATCGGTTACAGGGACCAAGCTACCGGTGGTTAGGGCTCCAGAGAAAGGAACTTCCTCACGATGCGCGCCGTATCAAGGAGCACTGCCTTCTGCATCTGGCCCTTGACCCAACCATCCAACCCGAGCCTCTTTAGATGTTGGTCGAGGCTCTTTGCTATCAGTCCGTTGACTGATACGACTATCGGTACAATGATTGTTGAGTCAACATTCCACATGTCGACAACCTCGTGAGCCAAGTTCAAGTACTTAACTTGTTTATCTTTCTCAGCTTTCACGAGATTCTCGTCATGAGGAATGGTGACATCAACAATCAATGCTCGGCATTCGGATCGGTCTATCACCACAATGTCAGGCTTGTTAGCTACAACAGTCCTATCAGTGATGATAGATCGATCCCAGTACAATGTGATATGACTATTTTCTAGAACTGGCTCAGGAACATACCTATAGTACGGTACCTCAACTTCCACAAGGTTGTATTTCAGAGCAAGTCGCTGATGGATTATCCTTGCTACTTGATTATGTCTGTGCAAGTACTCGCCGTTAGCAAGACGAGAACAACCGGAAGTAATATGCCTGAGGGATTCACCAGGTTGGTGACACGCTCGACAAATGTCAATCGTGCCATCACTCGTGAGCTAAATCAAGATACTTAATTTGTTTATCTTTTCTTTATTATTACTATTATTATTATATCCTATCTCCAGCACTAAAGACGATTTGAATAAAGCCACTGACAGAACGGTTGAGATGGCACCATTTAATTCAGGAATCATTTAGTGCCAACAGTGAATCATTGACACGGAAAAAAGAAAAAGAGTCGAGAGTTCTGGTTGATTTTATACTAAAATTTTAAAACAATCGATTGAACATTAGGGAAGGGTGTAAAACGTTAACGAGCCTGGAAATGTCTCGTACGCTATATAAATGTTTAAAGCTAAGGATACCATATTTTTAGCTTAAATTTTAGTTGTGTTTAAATGATTTTTATAGCATTTATTATGTTAAATTTAAAATTCGAATACAAGAGAAGGGAAATAGTATTCACCCTGTAAGGGTCGTGGGTTCAAATCCCACTTGAGCATTTAATTTTTCCCGATGTATTCGAATTTCAGTTGTGTGCATAATTGGTTTTCTAATTTTGGCAGGAAAAACCACGAGAGAAAAACCTACGCCAAAGCCTCATCTGCTAATCAGCAGGTGCAGATGATTTTAACTTGGTTCCCGAAAAACATAGTGGGGCCTTCTTACTCCCATAGGGACCTCCTACCAGAATTCTATAAACAAAACATTACAAATTCCAATCACTCTCAAGCATGAATATCTCGCGCCAACTTCGCAAACAGTTAATCCGTTTGGATTTGTATATATTTGTTATATCTTTTGATGTGGTTCCATCCTATCGGAAGTGAGGCTAGGAGTTGCGAGTAAAGAGTAAAGTTTTGTTCAACTTGGCCATTCACATCCAAAGATCTCGACAAAGTTATTCCCGGAACTTATGCTGTGAATATAATTTAAGAAAATAGCATTGGTTTTATACAATTTTAAAGAAGATAAGTTTTGTGGGTGAATCCAGGTGTATAAAAGGAGTGCAGTAATATTTCAATAAGTGATCTTAAATCTCAAGAATTCCATTGTAAGCAAAGCCATTAACTTACGATTTGTTTGAAGTTCGAATCTCATAATGACGATTAAATTTTACACGTCAAACGTAAAACCTGTTAATAAAAAATGTAAGCCCCTATTTATTTAATCAATATTATTATTTCATATTTTTTATTAGAATTATGAATCACTTTTAATTGAATAAGCAAAATACATGAATGTCGATACGCATGTCGAATGTCAATTTTCAAAATTCCCGGTAAACCTTCACGGTAATTCCCTATTCAAGCATAAAATGGCTATACAAAATACCGTCAACCGCGCACTTCAACCAGTCTGTGCTACTACTGAGAATTTCCTAACAGACTCAATTAACCCAATCAACGTTTTTGTCGGATTTGTGGCAAAATACAATCGCTACGTAATGTCATTCACCACTGCCTTGACTTCGTTATCTAATAACTAATAATCTCAACTAGTTAGTTGTAGAAATAATAGATAGGTACAATAAACTAATATTATCGTACCAAGAAAATTGGAAGGATCGTTAAGGACATGGCTTAACCAATAGCGATTTCATTATTACAGGATGTGATATTGTGATCAAACGTGTTGTGTTGATGTTCCGAGAGATTGCCCGGAGGTCATTTGAAGTTTAACAATTGATATTTGGTTGTCGTGTATGATAAATCAGCATCAGCACATCGATAGCGCGATTCAGGATCAGTACTAACTTCTTTTTTTTATTTATTTTTGTTAACTTAGGTTAATTATTTTATTATAAGTTTTTTTTATATACTTTAATTATCTTGACACGAGACATATGTACATTCGTCCATATTTAGTCTTAAGAACTTACTTTTATTTTTGTAAATTGACGTCCAGAAAATACTACAGTGGAGTTTGTTGCGCCGTTTCTTCTCCACTGGTGCCTAGGAAGCGGTGGTAAACTTAGTTTGGCGATTGGCACACTGCGACGCGCGACGCGGCGTCGAGCGTTGTTGCGTCGACGCGGCGTCGCGCTCGTCGCCTCTACGGAGCTCATTTTGTATAGAAAAACGCGGGGTCCCACACACTGACAACGCAATCACGCGCGTTGCTGCAGAATACGCGCGTACAAGCAGAAAACGCGAGGTATGGCACACTGAAATCTGCAATCACGCGCGTGATTTTCGAGGGAGTTTTAGTCCGAGAGCTGTTAGAAATTTATGTGTAGGTATTTGAAATTAATATTTTTCAATGCAACATGACTATATACGTCAAATTTAGAGCACTTTCACATCAACTGACGTCCGATATCCAATATCCGACATCCGAGATCGGAAGAAGTCAAATATCGATACCCAATATCGGGTATTGGAGCCGACACCACTGTTTTGGCTCGTTATCGGAACACGCAGAGACTGCAAGCGACTTTCAACCTAAATGGCATTTTCTTAGTTACGTCTCTTTTCGCGTTAAAAGATGACGCTGATCACGAATATAAGAAAAAAAAAATAGTTACTATGTCATGTCAATAAGTCGAAAATAGCTTGCACTTCTAATCATTTTCTTTTCATCTCTAGCGTTCTTAATATAGTCTGGGCTATCGAGCTAATGGTCGGATGGCTTTACTTTACTTTTCTCAAAATTTTAGATTACTTCACACACCTACCTACCAAAAAAATTCTAAATCTCTCGGACTATACTAGCTCTCTCGCGTCCACGCGCGTCGACGAACGACGCCGCGTCGAGCGTTGCAGTGTGCCAATCGCCTTAAGCAGAATTTGACGTCAAAAAGCTGTAGTAGGGCTACACAATTTTGAATAAATGAGTTTGAGTTTGAGTTTGAGTAGTTTCTAAATAGTTCAGCTTGTTCTCGCTAGATGGCAGTAGGTACATGTATATGTATCGCCACAGCAAATTCAGCAGCAATCATACATATAATCACAGGATATGGCTTATCGAGCAGCGACCTTCCGATTACAAAGTTGGTAATATAATAATTAATAATGCATCAATAAACTTATAGTAGCGGTATTGATACTTCTAATGATTGAACACTTAAATTGTAATTGGTTATTGTCTTATTGATTGAATGCTACTTTGTTTAATTTTTCAAAAATATCACTTACGTATAGTAATTTTTCTTTGTGAATTTTATAATAAAGTATGTTTGAGTACCTACACATATCGTTTAAAGAAGAAAAAGATTTGGTTTCTTAAAAATTACTTTAGTTTGATTATGTAAATCATATAATTAATAACAAAAAAACATACAAATTGGCACCCTCTGTATCGTGGCGATAGTAAACGCAGTCGCTACAGAAGGCGCGGCCACTCAGTGCAAATAATATTTGTATGCATTAATATGGGTATTTGCATTGGTCTGGGTGTCTCTATGTATAATATGAATGTATGTATTTACAAAAAAATTGTATCTAAGGATGTTTATCCGTAGATTAGCGTTGTGTAGAATGCTGTGGAATATTTATTTATATAATTAAACACAAGGCCTGAAGTACCAATAAAAAATACCTTACTGATTGATGCCATACACGAATTTTCAAGCCCTATTTGCTACCCTTCAACAACAAAATTTACCAAATTAATACATTTAATGTGGAACCAACTCATTATCAAAGGGTATACTCAACGATTGCCAGAAAATGACCGACCCTTAGCCCTTAAAGTTTTCCTGCGTTCGTTTGACAGTTTGTAAGTCACGAAGCTTTCAAATTGTCATTTACTTCCTGGACCATATAATTTATTTGATCTTTGCACAACTTCGTATTTCGCAGTTTCTCCAATTCCCATCTTTAGTTAATCAGAAAAGGAGTTTATGTTTGACAGTTTTGGAACTGTGGTCCCTTTATAAGTTCGCCCTCGTTTATACTGCATTTTTTACTTCGTATCATTAGCTGCTTCATCTAAGTCTATCATCATGCTCGAGTCATTGTCATGCTCGGAGCCTTTTCCAACTCAGTCACCTTTTCAGTTAACTATGAAACGGCCAAACTGCTATTTTTCCGCAACTTCCATTGGACTTGCACAACCATTGATAATATCGAAGTTTTGTAATTAGACCAACCGCGTCAAGTTTTTTAGGTTCAAACTACCCGTAACAACGATGTTAGATAGTGCGCACCGTGCGGTATGAAAGGAACTTCATCCCACGTACGCTCAAGCTGTGAAATGAACTCCCTGCCATGGTTTTCCCAAGCGACTACATTATGGGGTTCTTCAAGAGGGGCATTAGATGGTTTCTTCAGGGTAGGCAGCGCCAGTGTAACGCCTCTGGTGTTGCATACGTCCATAGGCCGCGGTAACCACTTTCCATCAGGTGGGCCGTGTGCTTGTCTGCCACCTAAGTGGTATAAAAAAATGGCATTCAAGTCATAAAGGGTATAAATATATTCAGGGACATAGCAGCAACCTAGGTTGATCTACGATGACCTCTCCTATAGTCTTATTCCATATTAGTGCAGCTTTGAATATAAATAGCACGTAGAATCCTCATATAAACGTATTGAGGTTTTAATCTTATTGTTAAGTATGGTTGTTGTTGATAAAAACTATTAAAAACTTACATTTGTTGACACTTATCTGTAAAAAGCAATTGGAAATAGGTGGCGTGAGTTTTTATTACTTGGTCTTTTATTACAGTTCCATCTATCATTGCAATTTAGGCATTTAGATGTAAATTTAGAATTTGATAATATGAACTATTACTTTACTTTATTACACCATTCATTTTAGTGTAATAAGTTACTACAATGAATGTTTTCAATAGATACATAAAATAAGAATAACACGATCGTTAATGTGTACCAACTTGTTTTCTGTTTTACAATGATATTTATAAGTCTAAAGAACCCGTTGGAGTACGCTAAATATTTACAGAAAGAAAATTTGAGAAAGCCTACGAGAATAATTCGAGCATAAAATAAGTTATCTATCTATCTAATTTTGCTGCTTCTTTTACAACTCAAGATAATGGTAATGATGACATTTTAGCAGATGCAATGCTAAATCTAGTTGAAATACTAAGTAAAAATATCTAAATGATGAAGTGAACACTTTAAACTATTGTTATTTTATCAGTTTATAATAATATCAAGTTATAATAATAATTATCTTATCACCTGCACTAAAAACTACCGCACCCACGTATTGTGCATATACGTCATGGACCGAATATTGAAAACATTGTTAAGGTACTCGTCCTATCGACAGTAATGAACGAGAAACGAGTGAAGCTAGAAACTAAACTCGAGGTACTCGTAGCTAAAAGCGATTAACGATTATGTATTGTAGCTTCGATAATTTTGTGGCTGGCTGAGCTATAAGTGAGTGTACGAGTTTCCATTTTGCTCCACGTAGTACGAGATAGTACTACGTGGAGCAAAATGGAAAATGCCTGCTCGCTAGGCGAAAGGCAAATTTTCTGCCCCCCTGGCCAAGTGGCAATTCGCTGGCCGGAATATTGTGGACAAAATGAAAATCCCATACGGATTTGACGTATATGACAGTTGTCAATGAATGCCATAAACGTCCAATCCTATGCATGCGTCATTCTATTCTTTGATACGCTGATTATAACCTTTATTCCCAGTAGTTCCTTTGACAGTTCCTCTGAAGGGACTACTGAGACTTTTTTGTCCCAGTAGTTCCTTCAAATAAATTAAAGGAACTACTGAGAATATAAAGTTTCTTCAGTTCCTTTGGCAGTTCCTTTGAAGGGACTTCTGAGACTTTTTTGTCCCTGTAGTTCCTTCAAAAAAACTAAAGGAACTACAGAGACTATAAAGTTTCTTCAGTTCCTTTGGAAGTTCCTTTGAAGGGACTACTGAGATATTTTTGTCCCTGTAGTTCCTTTATAACGTTAACGATAAGAATTAATAAGTTACAGTCAGTGATAAAAAGTGGCTTAACATTAAATATCAATCGCAATAAATGAGTTTGAGTTTGAGTTTAACAAACATACACACGATCTTCCTTATATCTTCGGATCCAAGTCAATTTCACCTGCAAGTTGCCACTTGTCTAGAGGGGCTGATCATCAAACGAGAATCGCTCCCGCTTTGAAAGCTCCTCCGATAGCTCAAAACTGGCCGAGTGATTGACTCACTCGAAGGTGTGCCACCGTTTGTGATCACTTCCAGCCAATTTATTGCAACTGAATAAAGAACATTTGCATAAATTAGATATTATGCTCTGGAAAAAAATAATGCATATTACACTAAACTTGTATTTTAAGTTCCAATTTTGAAATGATGATAACATTTTTGCATTTGCCTACATTATTTGGTTGTTTTGTTGGAATAATAAAGGTATAAGCACAAAAACATTGCAAAATTATTTGAGAAAGAAAGGTACAGCCATGCGCTTGCTCTGACTCGTCTTGGCGGGATTCTGAGTCTTGATAATTGAATATTTAAAACTAGCTGACCCGGCGAACTTCGTACCGCCTATTTTTTTCCGCCCGCCTGGACGTTCCCATTTTACCCTCTACTTATTAAATATGTATTATACATATATACCTTCTTCTTGAATTACTCTATCTATTAAAAGAAACCGCATCAAAATGTATAACGTATTTTTGAATATATAAGCATACATAGGGACGGACAGACTCGACAAGCGACTTTGCTTTATACTATGTAGTGATAGTGATGGACTATTGTACGATTCATATATCTTGGACCTGAAGCCTTGACCTTGACCTTGAGCTCAAAATGTGCTTTACACGCGCTGTACTCGTTACTTGGCAATATTTTGAAGAAAGCACAGGGTGCTACTACAGTGAACGAGCGTCCAAAAACTATTGAATGATCAATTTTACTATGGATGAAGAATCCAATTGTCTCCTAAAATTAAAACGCACGCACTCGTCCTCTTTAATGGACGTGTGTTTGTTTAGACATAGTATACAATCAGCCAGTTCTGTTACCCTAAAAATAATTAAAGAGGAAGTACAGGCTTGTAAGTGGGCTGATTATAACGCTAACGATAAGAATGAATAACTTACAGTCAGTGAAAAAAAAATACTTAACACTAAAAAACTTACACACGATCTTCCTTATACCTTCGGGTCCAAGTCAATTTCACCTGCAAGCTGGTAAACCTGCTGACTGACAGATGATGCTCTGGTGAAAACTTTCGGAGTTGGAAGGTCAGATAGCAGTCGCTCCCATAAAAATCGTATAAGGATAATTAAGAGTAAGCTGATCCCTAACTCCCAGGAGAAAGATTCTAAAATTATTGTTTATATAGAAATATTTTTGTGCTTCTCAGAGGATCAGAATATTTAATTGTTATAATTATTTTAATAAAATTTTAGAGCTAAGGTCAAATTGAAATAAGTGAAGCTAATTTTTTCGGCAATAACGAAGTTCAACCAAACCACGAGTCGACTCGACTCGACAGACTCGAGGTGAAAACTACGGATGGGAGCGGGATTAACGCTAAGATAAAGAAAAAAATTGTCCCTGATTGTCCCTAATTTCCTGTCTTGATATTTCAAAAGTACTTATTAATAAGATTACTGATGATTAACTAACGCACAAAGGTAGACACGATTATTGGTATTATTTTACTGATAACAACATCGTTGACGTCGATACATTCTTTGAAATTATCTTTTGAATAGTTCCGTATACGTTAGATGTATGCACTTAATGTATGACACTTTATTGGTTACCACCACGATATTAATCAATCCCTTCTTTTTATCTATCTAATTTTTTGGATCAGGATTAGAGTATCCTGATCCAAAAAAATATATTAATTATATGCAAATCTTTCTTTAAGAATATTAGTAGTTAACCGAAATTAGTAAAGTCCCCTAACTGAAGGGGTCACAGGGTTAACAAGGAATTACTTGTTAGGAGTTGATTCATGTTATTAGTAGAAAATTACCAGGGTCCTTTTACAAACATTAAGCTACCAACGACCCTGCATTATTAAGTATTACTTACAGTACAGTAATCTTTATTATTGCAAAGGACTTTTGCAAAGACTACGAATCAGCGATTGTAACGAATGATAGCACGTTGTGAAGTTTCTTTAAAGAATGTACATAATATATAATACAAACAGATATTCTTTGTTACCTCATGTTCATACACATAGGTACATACGTTGAAAATCAATAATATCATATATTATCTCAAACTTCTAGATAAGATACCATGTTGTCTGCAGTACGTAACATATGTATTGTTTGTTTGTAAAACAATTTCAAAATATAAACTTGATTTAAACTTGATTTTGAAAAATTATAATTTAAATATAAAAAAACTAAAATTTCCTCAAGGGTAGTTTTTCGTTTAATGTAATTTTTTGGAAATAAATTTTACAAAATTCACTTTTCTACAAGCAAGGGTAAATATTTTCCAAATATTCTAAAATACTTGAATAATTATCTTTATTAGGTATTATATTATTGATATAATGTGCACATATACATAAAATCATCGCAAATCTAAAAATACACAATAGATAGCAGTAGATTAGTCAAAATAATCAATATCTCTGTTGATAACGTTGTCGGTAATGTACATGCGGTAAAACGATTTCCAATGTTAGTTTGCTAGTCGCGCAAATCGCTACGGAAATTGCGTAATAAACAATAGTGAAAATGGCGGAAATTGGTAAAAACAGCCCTGACAGTTTCAAAAGACGACATTTTTTTAAACTACATGAAAGAGTACAAAACAAATACATTGAAATGCAACGCAAATTTGAAAAATCTAAATCCGTTGACTCATTAAATACGTTAAATGAAGACTACGTTTTTGTAGAAAACAAATATGCAAGTCATTTTGATATTAGAGAAATTGATGAAGTGGCTGAAAACGAACAAAACTGTGCAAAACATAGTGCAACAATTGAAGAAGTGAATCTAAATAAAGCCCATTTACAATATGTGTGTGTAAAACAAGTGAGTGTATCGGAATCCGAAGCAACCTCAACTCCAACAATCGAAAGCAGTGAACACGATAATGATTCCGTTAACTTCTTCGGCGACGACTTCTGTAGAATGAGCCTCGAATCGTAAGTTTCTTATACATTTGTATTCCACAAAAGAATTTCAATATAATGATAAACTGTCCCAATATATTTGCAGATTAAATGAAGTGGCCAGAGACAGCGACGAATATCAACTTTCTTCCACGCCTCCCCCTACAAATTCGATACGTAATAGAATTGGTTCACGAATATCAGCTGTTAAAGACAAACGTCGAGAGAAAAAATTGAGAGAAGCAACAAAAAAATCGGGAGTCGATAAGGTCCCTTTTTATTTACATTTCAAGTGACGTTGTCACGAGCGCTTTTGTTAAAGCTCTTTGTGACGTTTATGAAATTGTTTAAAAATGCTTCTGGCCAATACATTTACATTATTTCGATAATTTGTGATTATCTTAGTAAAACAGGAATTTGAATTTCATCATTGTTAATTATTCGTTACAGTTTATTTTAAGTAACACAAAGCAAGAATTAACAAGATTTTTTAAGAGGACTAAATTAGCGACTGTTAGTGTCGCATTAATTGAAGCCACTGGTCTGGAACCAGACATTTTTGATGAAAAAGCATCGCGTTCATTGTCTTGTCGATTGAGGTGAGAAAACATATAAATATGCTGTATACATGTCTTATTTGATTTACCCTGAAATTTAAAGTTATCAAAATATTACTTTGCTATTTTTGTTTATATAATAGGTACCAACTCAGACATCTAACCATATTTTTATCTCTCATCAATTACCATATTATTATAATAATTTCTGTAATTTCTCGTTTCTAGGTTGGGTTCAGAAAAATACAAAACTAAAGCAATAAAAAACAACACTTCAGAAGTGAAATGGCAGGAATTATTCTCTTTCAGTTTGTTTGACGAAAATATTCTAGAATTATCAGTATGGGATAAAGACTACTGCATGGGCAGGTAAATCATATCATATCACCATCCGTGTTATCTTGAATTTGTTTTGATTGTATTTAGTGCAACATTTTACCCTACACGATTTACCTCTGAAGGATAACGAAGCTTCAGCTGTGGCAGACAATAGAGAGTATTTCTAACTCTCTCTTTGGTCGACCATCACACTCGTAAATTTTAAAGCCGGTAGTAACAGGCACTGGCGTACAATGTTCTCATACCACCTTGACTTTGATAGAGGCTGAATAACGTATAATTTGCCCTCCACAAACGTTTTAAGGTCAAACGCGAAAGAGTAAGAACTATATGTGCAGACGTCCCTAAATTCAGAGACTGCGTGGGGCAACAATGTCGTAAAACAATAGTTCCTCTTCATTTTAGATGCAAGGAAAATATACAGCATGTTAATTACAATTGAGATAATAAAAGAATAGGTACCTAATGCTTAATTATAACCTTGAAATAATGATGTAATTCGAACGCTGCCTAAAAGTAGGAAGTTTATAAAATTACAATGTCTATGAATGTAATACATAAAGTTATACAAATTTACACCTCCGTCTACATGTACAAAAAGATACGCGACCAAAACAAATTTTATCGCTAATCACGTTATTATGACGAACCTCTTCACTACATTTTATTCACTATATTAAAATAAATATCTAATTTCAGAAGCCAAATTGATTTGTCAGAAATGGAAAAAGAGAGGACACACAAAATGCGAATCAACTTGGCAAGTGAAGTGGGGAACTCGACTGTCCAAATATTTATTTTGCTCACAATAAGTGGGATCTCCCTAGCGAACACACTTGTGGATCTCAATGATTATCAAGAAACTCAAAGGCAACTCGCTAGGGCAAAGAAGAAATTTGTAAGTACCTTGGTTTAATATTAGCCATAAGATAAATTAAGTATTCAACTTGAATGATTGCCAATCTTGTAATGATTTATGTAAAGATTATTTGCTGATGAGATAGATAGATGAGATAAAGAGGGTAAGTAGAAATGTATTGACAATCAGGCTTCGTCAACTGTAATTTTTGGCCTCACGTGGTTGTTCATGGCAATGCCATGAACAACCACTTTTTCATGGAATGTATGTTTAATATCAGATAGAGAACAATTCCTAACTTCTTTGTTGCCCTGTACGATACTCAATGGAAGAAATGGGATATTCTAGTATATCATTTTAATTAATTATTCCAATGCTGGGATTAATTCTATGATGACTGAATGATAGATTGTATTATAGGGAACTGAACGTACATAGAATAGATCTAAATATCTTAACTTAATCTGATAAGTATAAGATAAAGCAATATTATGTTCTAGCTATCGCTAGCTTAGCACTGATTGTCAGATTTTACTAACCTTGTCGAGATGATTACGGAATAACACATTTTCGTGTCTTCAGATTCGATCTAAATATTATTTACTTTTACTTATTACACTTTGGGTGCCAATGTAACGGTAAGAGAAGTTTAATGCCAGTTAATTTAATGACGTTAATTTATGCACTGTAAAAATAGGTAACGTAATATTGACTCTACTGGCTAGCGTATAAGCAAAGAGAGGCAGAGATTTAAAGAAAATCCGTCGGCAGTCGGGTAAAAAAGTTCGAAAAGTTGAGCAGTTTTGCAATTCAGTTTTAGTATAGCAACTTTTTCAATCGCTAATAGTTCTTAGGCAGTTTTACTGTAATAAAATGAATGAATCAGATGTGCTTCATAATTATGCAGGTATGGTATCACTTCAAGGATAAATCGCCAAATATTGGGAGTCTGTCAGTTATAGTTTACGGTGCTAAAGGAATATCAGGCCAAGACTGTTGCTGTATTCTAGAGCTGAATAACGAACGACTTCAAACGCATACAGAGGCTAAAACAAATGAACCTAATTGGATGAAGATTTTTAATTTGTAAGTTATGTACTATTTGTATTTTTTCGTTTATAACATATACATAATGCGGGACTGTACATATACAATTAGAAGTGTGAGGTACAAAATCAACTAAAAAGGCTAAAAAGGAGACAGATTAAGAAAATGTAGAGTCACCTTGATTTTTTAAACACTTAATTTATAATTTTCATATTTTTATAATGTTTCCTTCTCTGACATATGCCTAGTGACTCAAGTGAATATATTTTTGTTCTAGTGACGTAACCGACGTTACATCGATTCTAGATATCACAATATTCGACGAGAGAAAATCTGAAGACGTTGGAAAAATTTCAATACCTTTACTTAAAATTAATAGCGGAGAGAAAAAGTGGTACGCACTTAAAGATGCAAACTTAAGAGAGAGAGCCCGCGGGAATAATCCAAGGGTATTAGTTGAAATGATACTTACTTGGAATATTGTAAGTATTGCATGGTCACGACCTTTGCATTTGAGAATCGCTTCCTTTAATTTATTAAGTATTGTAAATTAAATCAAAATCTTAGCATGGTGTACCGTGAGCCAGTGCCAAAGCTCAACCACTTTCCATAACATTTTTGACGTTAATTCACAGGTGAGAGCTGCAAAAAAAGTGATAAATATAAAAGAAGTTAAGCACCTGCAAACAAGAACTAAACTAGATCGACATACATTTGCAAGAAATCTAGCAAGATCCAGAGTTGTACTGAACTGGTTCTTGAACGCAATGAGAGTTTCAAGGTAATTACAGAAGAAAATCATAGAAGAGAAAAAGTTTAAGAAGTCATTACATAGCACTAATTCTCACTCTGCTGATTTGACATTGTGTATACATAATTACATGGTCTTTTCCAAATTTTCCAAATATACCAAAAATGCTCTGCCCGCATACGTGATTCCCTCCTCTTACAGTCCCCGGGTTCTCCAAGCGGGGCGTGAAAAGGCATCTATCAAGGCTGTCAAGTTAGGGACCACCATTTTACGTCCAATGGCAATGGTGGAATGGTGGTCTGTATCTTCTGGACTGCACGTCAGCTTTATTGCCATTACACAAGCTAGCTAGTTAGCTACTTAGATTACCATTTATAGACTACTAGCTTTTACCCGCGGCCCCGCCCGCGTGGATGTCGGCTGTCGCGACCAAACATAGCCTAAGTCCTTTCTCATGGTCTAATCACCAAATTTCAATACCAAATATCATCAAAATCGGTTCAGTGGTTTGGGCGTGAAAGCGTAACATACAGACAGCCGCAATAGCAGTATTAGTATGGATTTCTTCATATGGTTTTGCTATCAGAGCAAATAATGCTTGACAATAATTTCAACTATAATTTTTAAAATTCTGATAATTTCAAAAATTTTATTTTCAGATCAGTTTTAGAATGGGAATCACGGAAAGTGAACTTCATATCGTTAATAATATGGCTTTTGTTTTGTTGGTTTTTCAAAATTTGGATGTTACCACTTTTACTGCTAATACCCTTCATTTGGTACCGGCCTCCTGAATACTATCTTATCAACTGTAAGAACAACTTTCAATATTTTTGAACTCATATCTACTGCAGACTTTTGCAGCAGGCAATTTCAGTATCTTTTATGTTTTGTGCTTTATTATAATATCATAGTGCTGCATCTATACTTATTTTAATTGTAAGGTTAGGTTCAAGTATATACATAAGTTATTTAATATTTCAATAACAGCTGATAGCAGTACCGTAACCGAGTTGTCTGTTGGCCTTTTATAATAATATGTATAGTATTTTTTCTTTTATATATAGTAACAAGTAATATAGTAATTTTACACTAGTTAAGGCTAAGTCTACACTTAGTTTTCTAATAAAGTAAAACCCTTTTTTCACATTACAGGGAAAAATATCATATTGCAAAAAAAACCAGTACAGGAAATAAAAAAGGTAAGACTAGCACTGCCGATCTAGATCACCCTCAAAACAGTATTAAGAGAAGAAAATCTTAAAATTACCCTGAATGGTTGATACAACTGGATTAGTCAATGATGAGTGAGAAATATTCCTCCTTTTTTCTTATCTTTTTGATATTCTCCTTCTTTCTCTCTCCCAAACGATACCTCTGTCGTCGCTTCTAATATCAATTCACTTATAAAAAGTACTTTAAAATAATGGCCAGGACTCCCAAATATAATAAAATTCTCACTGCTAATGGCTCATTTAATATCGACATCGTATATATAATATTGCGTTGTGACGTCAATGTGCGTACAGTTTGAGTGAGCGCAAGACATCTTATCTTTCTTCTTTTGTTTTTCACGTGATCACCTTCCTCTCTGCTTCTATTACAGGAAGAAAAACCACCCACGTTGAGGCAAAAAATAAACAACCTGCAAGAAATGATACATACTGTTCAAAATTTTCTCGGTGAATTTGCCAATCTCGGTGAAAGTATTAAAAAGTAAGAGAAATATTTTATTTCAAAAAAACTTCTTCCAAGGTTTACTGTTCACATAATTAGTCTAATAGAATAATAATTTATTAGTCTAGTGTATGATCATACTGATCATTGGAGAATGATTATGCGTAATATTGTAATGAGTGATAATATAACAAATAATAATTCAATAGTTATTACCAATCATGGTGATGATAATAATAAATCCTTCTAGTACAAAGTAGGACAGTCAGGCTAATAGAGAAAATAAACTTGCATAAATGCATCTATTCAAATAATTACTTCTGCGTTTCAACGTTGCAACTATGCTAGTAACAAGAAACAAAGTGTCAATATTGAGCAGTCTTTTTTATAATTCAGTTTACCCAACTTGATACTAAATACTCTAAAGAAAGTACATAAAGTGACAACAACATAAAAATGTACATAAGAAAAGAAAAAGGCATCTTAGTAAACCTTTTGTAATTAATAGGAACGTTTTGTGCTTAGTGTTTACTAATTTACTTGCTTGTGTGTACTGTGAGGATCTATACTCTAAGTAAACCTGATTACATATTTCACTTTTACAAGATAAAGAGCAAAAGTTTGGTATTTAATTATTCATAAGATGTGTTTTATTTACAGCTTGTTCAACTTTACGGTGCCGTTTCTGAGTTTCACCGCTATATTTCTGATATCAGTTATCGCTTTCATTATGTTTATGATACCAACTAGATACATATTTATAATTTACGGTGAGTTTGTTATTACATTTTCAGTACAAACATTTACATCTAAAAATTTTCTTTTTTATAAATGAGTTGTTATGAATTTCCTACTACTTACAGTATTAAATTATTACTGTTCTATCAACAGAACATTGACGTAGATAAAATTAGGTATAGTCTTGAATTATTGGATAGTAAAATTAATGTTAATTGAGTTTTAATTTTTGCAATTTCAGTTAATAAATTATGATATTAATTGTTGCAGGTATTCATAAGTTCACTAGAAAAATACGTAATCCTAACAGAATACCTCATAATGAAACTCTAGATCTGCTCTCAAGAGTACCAAATGACGAAATATTGGTAAGAAATTGCATATTAAAAACAACATTAAAAACAATTTATAATATAAAGCGCATTTTAAGCAGATTTTGTACTTCCTTTCAATCAGTGTGTTTTTTTATAATATTTATTTTTGTGTGTGGTGATTGGATGACCTTAGCGTCATCTGAAGTTTCACGCCGTTCAACAATCTTTTCATCTAAAACAATCTTTATAAATGCTTGTATCTGTCTCTTCGTATTATATATTTACACACTATGCGAGTTAGCGGTGCAACCAAGACCTTCTGGGAAAGCCAAATTTACGTGCAAGTTGATTCTCCTGATAATTGACAGACGAGGCTATGGCGATTGCCTCTCGGAATTGTGAGATCAGACGATCAAATAAAATCAAATACATACATTTGTCTGGGATTTGACGTTTATGACATTGGTTGACGACAATCATATACGTCAAATCCACAAATCCTATACATTTGTCATTCTATTCTACGATACGTGTCGGCTAACGAAGCGCCACTTGCCTAGAGGAGCTGGTGGGATAACCTGACGTTCAATCTCTCAATCCCAAGATCCGAGATCCATAAAAGCCTCATTGGCCAAATAAAAAGATAGAAATAAAGTAAACCCAGGGCTCCGAGGTAAAGGTCTCCAATGGAACCGAGCTAAAATAATGATGTTTTGCTCAGTGTTAGCCGGTCAGCTGTTAGTAGATAACTTCTTTTTTCCGTGCGGAAATCCCCTCGGATACCCCCCTTGCCGGATCCGGAAGGGGAGGTTATGTCGGACTCGAACCGACTAAAACCGCACGCCGACTGTGGGCCGCGGTGCTAGGCCGGAGGTGAGGTTGTCATCGACATATCCCTCGCACCCCGGCTGACCCAGGGCCATCCCTTACGGTCTGGCCCTCCTCGGGAAGTCGACAACGGTGCCCCCGACTCACCCCCGGAATGGGGAGGCGCGCTTATCAGCGCGCCGCCGTGCTAGTAGATATCAATATACTATCATCATAATAATTTATTTATGGAATGCGATTAATTCTATATGATTCACTTTTGCAGCTAAACTGTGAAGAGCTTCCTTTGGAAGAGGTGCCTGATGAAGATGTGATAAGATAACGATCTGATTCTTATTTAGTTTATGAATATTCAATAAATGTGTTATTATCTAAGAATATTGAGTTTATGTTAACTAATTATCGTAAGAATAAAATATATGTACTTGATAATATCTGTTCAGTTTACATCACCATTTTTCTAATAGGATAACATTGGTAGAACTAAATACTATAATAATACAGTATTTTTTAACATTTCTGTTTGAAATACAAAATAACTGATTGGAAATATTACATACATCTTTTAATAACTTGTTCATTTCTTTGATCAAAATACTGATGTTTCTTTTTTGTTTTTTTTTTGTTGAAGCCTTTCCTTATTCCACACTTATTTTTTGAAGTAACAAAAAGGTGTGCTGGACAAGACCAGCCATCACGATGATTGTGGTGATAGGTGTAATTCCAGTTAGTTTAATTCCAACATACATACATCCAGTATTCACCACCTTATATACTTAACAAAACAAAAAACATTTGGCAAATCAAATATTTCTGTATCAATATTATTTGCTCTATCTGTTACGAGACCCAGGGGATTCCTGTTCGGTTGAAATCATTTAGTCACAGTGTAGACAGATGATATATGCAAATGTAGGCTTTAATACACTTGTGGATAATTTGCGGCTACCTCAGCTTGTCATGGGACTCATCCATCAATGTATGCTATACAATATGAAAACTTAGGATGCAAAGATTCACTTTTCGCTAAATACAGTGTATTGGTGGCACTTTCATTAAGAATTTCCTTTTGCACATAATTTTATAATCTAGCAAACCAAAAGGCGGAGGACGAGGTGTAAGCGATACCCTGGGCGCTGACTTAATCCTCGGGTGCATCCGGGAGCCGAAAATATATTAAAAAAAACAATCAGTGTACACATTTGTGAAAGCTACATTCTGTACCATCGTCAACTATGGTTGTATAGGAAACGGGATATAATGGATGGGGTAAATATACAGCGAATAAATGTATTTTTGTCATTCGTATATAACTTATTTTTACCATTTATTTAATTCACAAGGAATATTCAATTACTTTGCTACGTCTACATGTCTAATAACTTAGATAATATTATCCGATTAATGTAATCACAGGTTAACTGTCGTAATATCTATTTTGTACATAATGTTTAACATTACCTCAGTAATATCACTTAAACTATAAGATCTCTGCCGAGTCTGTCAAACTCGTTTGCAAAGTAAATCATATCCTTTCGATCCAATGCGGAGTTTTGGAATACGATACGGAAGAAGTTAACGAGGTCGCCCTGCGGCTGATAGGTCACCATCATGGTTCCTTCCTTTATCATTCGCTCTTTTATTTTTGGTGCGACCTTATGAAGCCTTTCGTTATAATCAGGATCGTTTTCACACCCACGAAGGCATCGTGGTATATACCAAAACGTAATATTAGTACATTCTGGTTTATCCACAATGAGGCGAAAACCTTCTCTCTGCCTTATATGTTCGGCGAAATAGTTTGCGTTATCGAAAACTGTATCGATATGTTTCTCAAAACCTTCGCTGCCTTTAGCCTTCCACATAAACCAAAACTTTAATACATCAGCCCTTCGTCCGCATTGTATATGTTTGTCACCAGTGTCATACGAAGTGTCGTAGAATTTGTCCTTCTGAAAGAGATACTTAGCATTGCTCGAGTGACCCTCTTTGAGGACATCCTTGTGTCTAATTAAGAAGGTAGAGCATTGTTGAGGCGCCGCCAAGAGTTTGTGAGGGTTCCACGTCACCGAGTCAGCCCTGTAAAATTTTTGAGATGTTAACATTTCGTACCAATTTCTTTTTTTGTATGAATTAGAAGAGAATCCAATTTTTAGAAAAACCTTCCAAATAATGAAGAATTTCACTTTTGTTATTGTTAAGATTTGAATTAACTCACAGGTTTAGAACAGTCACAGTAATATTATTATTATTGTAATAACTTCTACCAAACATTATAATTATGTACTTACAATTCAATCCCATTCAAGAGGTGCTTATGTTTCTTTGACATGAGGGCGCCACCTCCCCACGCTGCGTCGACATGTAACCATAGGTTATATTTCTTGCATATCGTTGATATCGGTACCAAGGGATCAAAAGCCCCAAACACGGTCGTGCCAGCAGTAGCTGTGACCAAGAAAGGAGTGCTCCCATCTTCGATAGCCTCTGCGATTTTTGCGTCTAAGTCTTCGGGTATAATTTTACCGTATTGATCTGTTTTCACAAGTATGCAGTTATCTGCTCCTATACCCATAAAAGTGGCCATCTTCTTGGTGGAGTAGTGAGCACGTTCTGATGTGAAGAGTACTAGTCTAGGTACAGCATACACACCTTTGCTCTGAAAAAGAAATCCTTTCGTAAGTGTTACTACATCATTTTCTGAATCTGTATAACATGGTCATTTATTTGCTTATGCATTTCGCGTCATACTTAATATAAAAATAAGACAAATGTGTTTTTTTTACTTGCATGATATTTAAAAGGAAAGGATATGATTTAAACTTGGTGTTGACCTAATAAATAAATAAATATTTCCCTATATTCTATACAACACTATCTAGACCCATGGTAAGCATAGCTTAAATAGCTTGTGTTATGGAATCTAGAATGCGGATAAACATACTTAAATACATTTTTTGTTGTAAACACATACATATTATACATAGAAACACCCAGACCAATGCAAATACCCATATTCACTGAGCGGGGATCGAAAAACGAGGATATTTACTATATTTTGGTATAACTCACCAAATTATATTAAGACAATATTGATAATCATTATCAAGAGTTTTAAAGACTAAAATTGGTTTTGTATTATAAATTATAGGTGCATAAATTACTATGCATGTCAAACAATTATGTCCGTTGTGTAGAGAAATTGTAAATAAACAGCCTCCGTGGCGCAGCAGTAGTGAACGCGACTGCTACGCACGAGGCGCGGGTTCGATTCCCGCACAGTGCAAATATTTGTGTGCATGAATATGGCTATTTGCATTGGTCTGGGTGTTTCTATGTATAGTATGTATGTATTTACAAAAAAAAAGTATCTAAGTATGTTTATCCGCATTCTAGATTCCATAACACAAGCTAGTTAAACTATGCTTACCATGGATCTAGATAGCGTTGTGTGGAATGTTGTGGAATATTTATTTAAACATAAAATAGCAAGTAGGAAATTTTTAGTGATCTGGAAATGTAGAAAAAAGCAATAGGTATAGACAGGATGGATTTTTGCCAGTCACTATTAGTTCTCTAAATGCTTAACAAAATGAATAGAGTTTGATAATAATAATGTTACAGAAAGTCAATGTCAATTAAATACAGAATACAGTTAATATTGTAAAACAGTTTGCTAACGTAATTATATCCATTAGCAAATACTATAATACTAATTACATATTACCAAATAGGTAAAGTTGAAATTAAAAACATAATAAGCAACAACTTAAAGAGAAGGTTCTCATGCCAAGTAACCAATACATGTTCCTTTCTTAATGCCGACAACTACTTTTTCTATAAAAGCATTGGTACGCTAGTACCTACCTACTATTATCAATTCTGTGGCTATGCTTACTTTATAATATGAGTTAATAATCAAATGAATGTCTCGGCAGTAATTTTTTTTGAATATTGGTTTAATTTTATGGAATAGTCGGCGACATCTGTTCTTAACAACATGAACTATAACGCCCCATGTTTGAACTTGGTTATGATTTGGCCAAGTCACAAACCAGACTTTGCGAAGTCAACATAACCCGAAGTAAAAAAATAAGTATAATAGGTATAATGCAGTAAATAAAGCACGCAGTACCCGATTTTGAGAAAAATATGGTGATTTGCGTATTCTATTTCCTGTTGAAAGAATGCGGGTATTTTTTTCAAGTGGCGTCATCTGTGGAATACAATGTTAACTACAAACTTGGGCGACATGGTCGCTTCTTTTGTGTACCAAGCCTTCTTTAAAAAAAAAAAGATTTAAAGAAAAACTACAAATACTTGGAAATAAGTTAGTCAGTTTAAAATTGGTTAAATTCATGGAAACCAAAATTTTAAGATATTCATATCAAAAAGAATATAGGTATAGGTTTAAGCTTCAGGATTGTAAATTTTTCAAGAAAAACATCGAAGATGTTTTCTAAAGTTCGAAAAACATCGGAAAAATGAAATGCTCAAGTGAGATTTGAACTCACGACCTTTCCCTTAAGGGTTTAGTTAGTAGGGTAAAGTTTTTCGAACTTAAAAGTTAGCGTAATAAAGGCTATAAAAAATTCATTCAAATGTTTTCTAAACGTCCTCAAGATGATGTGTAACTGGTCCATAATCTGTATATATTTTTAGGAATCAAATTAAAATCTTCTGAAAAGTCTTTCTAATTTTAACCCCTCCTAAACGGTTTCTAATAGCTTATATGTAGTTATAAAAGTATATGCGAAGACAAAACAGTTCAGTGCTAAATTATCCTCAGTCGTGGGAGTGGCAAACGGAAAGTAGGACACCAGACAGCCTGATGGACTGACGATCTGAAAAATGTAGCTGGGATAGTCTGGATGCGGAAGGCAGAGAATCGGGAGCTATGAGATACTTTGGGGATTGTTATACTGCTCATGTTGCAATAAAGTTCACAGACATATTATGGTCCACCCTAATGACAGAAAAGAAGGAGTTTAGACCTGCAGAAACACTTGAACTGAAAGAAATGTGATTTCTACCAAAGTCTATAACTGAGAGATATAACTTCTCCCGTCTAACTGGCCTTGATGGTGAAACTCTATTTGTTATAATTATATTAACCACAGGAATCTGAACCATAAGATAAATAATTGGCCAGTATCAAGAATGATTAAAGTATCAAATAGCTGAAGGTAGGTCACACCTTAACAATAATAGTCACGTAACTTATTAAATTTAGTTTGTCTACTTTACAATATCACAATTCGGCTACCGAGACACGCCCGATATGATTCAAATTTCCCATCTTATACGTCTTTAAGGCGACGACGACGTGGCGTCATCGCTGGAAAGACTGCGGGTTCGAGTCCCGCCCGAGAAGATTCTTTTTCCCTATGTATTCGATTTGTATAGTTAGCATACTTAATGCTGTAAAAATTCCTTCAAATATCACAACACTTCTTTCAAATCTGTTTATATAAATTATATAAGGTATAGGGCGACATGATGACTTCAAAAAAATATTGTTAACTATATAAAATGGTGGAGGAAACCTGAGTACCTACTTTTAAACTTTGGATTTTGTGCGCTTTTAATTTTGAAGACTTTATGATTTTTTTTAATGAAATTTTAAAATTCGAATCCCGCCTGGACCGATCAATTTTTATTCTAATCTTATTCAATTTGAATAGGTAGCATACTAAATGCTTTAAAATTTCATTGAAATGTTAGGGCGCGGAGTAGTTAAAAATCAATGTTTAAAAATGATTGAAAAATTATTTATTATTTCCGATAGTGCATAAGAGTGTCGGCAGACGGCTCCACGATAGTTCGTAAGTGGATTGTCACACGAACATCACATCACTCTTTTCTTTTATTTCAAGGTAAAATGTAATAATACCTTCCTTAATTACGATAGTTTCGCTGTATGTATTGTCGTAGTTTATGCTAATATAGTTTAATCTTGTTTTTTTTTCTGTAGTTATCAAACTTACTACTACTATTTATCATTCCCCATCTCCAAGAGGAATTTATTACCAAATCCATACAACCGTTTTTATGTAAAGGATAGGAATAGGAAGAAGAGGCCTATATGTCCAGCAGTGGATTGCAGTGGGCCAATTGATTGATTGATTAATTCTTTGATTAATTAATTTCAATATAGGAATAGTATAGAAGTACGTATGTAACCCTACGTGTATAACAATTTTATATATAACAAATAAACCTTAAAAACTGTGCATTTTTATCAAACAATAGAGCACCAAGGTTTACATAAACCACAGCACGCAATAATAATGATTGAGTGAATTGGGGTTAAGGTAACTACCGAATAATATATACTTCCTGCAAAACTGGCAATCTATATAATGAACAAATGCATAAAAGAGATAATAAAATTTATCCAATAGCCTGGTTTACTTTAAGCCAGTTTATAATTGAAATGTATAAACTTTGTATATAGCGCAATTTTTTAATCTCAAAGTGAGACTACAATTCGTTAAAATATGTCATTGATATTCGTAGCCGCTTACACTGAAATGTGAGGGGTTCATATTTGTTTATATAATATGTTTACTTTACACCTATACCCTAGGTTGTGTGCAACATAAAGATATAACCGCAAAGAGGCTTCTGATGAAGTACGTCCTCAGTATTATGGCTGAATTTGTATTAGTTTTAACTTGCAAGGACTGATATTTTATTTTATTATTTTGTCACTAAATCTCATTGACGTGTGAAATGAAATTAATTCATATACTAATTCTTCTCATTTTGCAGATGAAAACCAAACAACTAAATAAGAAATAATAAAAGGATAATACAAATATTGCACGATGACCGAGTAATTTTTAAACAAAATTAATAATTACTTTACAATCATTTCCTGCTGATAAAAGCGGAATTGTATTTTTTTTTATTGAAACGACTTGTTGCTACTACCTGTTGACCATAAAATACTAATTTATAATCGAATAATACTGACCTTTGTTTCCGGATAAAAATAATATCGAGCGCAACTGATAGCGTAGCCATTTGCTATCGATCCTCCAGGACAAAAAATGCCATCTCCTTCGCCACCAGCCCACCCCACTATAGCTCTCATTTCGCGTAAAACTTCTTCTTCCATAAGAGTGAAGACTGGGGCCACTTCAAAGGTGTATACGCTGGGGTTCAGAGCGTCAGTCAGCCATTGACCAATTAAGCCATAAGGATCCAAAGACGAAAATAATTGGTTCACAAAGTAGGGGTGCGCTGTGTTTACTGAATAACGAGCAACCTGTAAAAAAACAATTGTTTAAGTACTATAATACCCTTGACATTGTAAATTATGTAGTCAAGCAGCTAGCCTATCGTTGTATCATCTCCGGCGTGCAATTTAGAATGTCCGTTTAAGCTTTATGCAGCACTGCTATTAAGTTATTCCATAATTATTTGCTACCGTTGTATTGCATGTAATTATATTTCGATTTAATCGTAGTTTTAGTGTTGCATTATAAATAGTTTTAGCTCTATGCTGTAATCAATCAGCATAGCTTATGAGTCATAAACGTCCAGTCATAGGTGAATTAAATTTATGAATGAAAAGTGCCAATTTTTGTGATAATAACTTACTGTAATATTTAACGTCCCTAATAATATATTTTAACAGGAGTTAAAAACTAATAACGAATACGCTTATGTACATTTACATACACAAAAGTCTGTTATCGCTGAGGAAGAAGAAGTCCCTAAAGAAAGCTACCATGAATAAAATGAGGAAAACTAGATAATAATTCATCCGGTACAGCAGGTAAGTATGCAAAACTCAACACGTGCTTTAAGACTTTTCTGCGACACATTTGTTAATCACAACCATTGTTATTACTTATTTTATTTTAAGTAATTACAATTCAAATAATTTAATGTAGGTACTTACATCAGCCATAATCCCCAAGAGTTCATCATGCGTAGCTGGACTGTCTTTTGGTCTCAGATCTATCTTGGCTCTGATATCCTGAGGAGCAGACCATTCTACTACTTTTGATGTTCTCTGAGATCTTCCGAAAACGACTCTCTCAACCAACAAGTCCACAGCTCGCCTGATAAAATCCTCATGTTTTGATCTGTCCGCCAAACTTTTGAAGTTATCCTTGTCCACGTCTCGATCATCTCCATGAGGAACAATCAGATCTGAATCAGCAGGCATTTTTTCTTTATCTTCTTGCAATTCACACGTATGTTTTATTCGAAGAATATAAAGTTATTATACTGCATTTGTTATTGTACTGTGGATGATGGCTGCGGCCG
The DNA here is from genome assembly GCA_914829495.1 of Eilema sororculum. NCBI lineage: Eukaryota > Metazoa > Arthropoda > Insecta > Lepidoptera > Erebidae > Eilema > Eilema sororculum. The sequence continues at coordinate 8,329,960 of OU618547.1, forward strand.
GCCGCGAGCCTCTGGACTGAAGATTTGGCTCCACAATCAGCGCGTAGCCTTCTTAAATACTAGTGTTTGCCGTCATTCACTAAGGCCCTTTATGCACTGCATCGGATCAATATACTGTATAGGTTATATGTATATTATTATAAATATTATTATATAACTTAATATTATAAAATATTGTTTAAGGGGTGCATTAAATAACACTTATTTATATTTTATTATTTTGGTAGTTCAATAACAAAGTGTGTTATTATTAGAATGCTGTTGAATGACGTCTGAGAATAACCGTCTATTTTAACTAAGTTATAAGCAAAAATAATTCCTTTCTAATTACGATTCCATGATACATTTTATTTTGAAGCATAATGCAAAATATAAGGTCATTTTTTAACCGACTTCTAAACAAAGAGGAGGTTCTCAATTCGGATGTTTATATTTTTCTGCTCGTTTATGTCCTCGTCTAGGATTCAAATGATTTTTTTTTATTTTTGAATTGTCAGACCTATTCATAATCAAATCATAAATACTTAATTGATTATGAACCTACCTACCGGTTGAGTACCTACACTTTCTTTTGTTTTTATTTACCAAGGTTAACCAGTCACGTATATCAACCCATTGAGAAAAAATAAATTGTTTTTTTTTAATAGAACATTCAAGACGACATGTCACACACAATAATCTAAAAGGAGGTCAAGTGAGAAAAGGGAACTTATTTTTTCAATACTTCTTCATTCACTTGAAAGGAACATATAACTTTTTTAAAACGTAATACAAGTGTAAAAATAACAAAGTAACTGGTACCTTAAGTAACGAGTAATAGACGAACAAGGAGGAGTATATATTTTAATTTTTATTTTTACGCAATGTTTTTGTGATGTTTATTATTTTACTTTGTGAATTTTTGTACTACTCTTCTGATTATAATGGAATTGTGGTGAGTAGTTTCTTATCCACACCCGCAGTTTGGTCAAAGAAGACGCTACACAAGACACTACCTTACTCTGTCTGTATATTGCAGTACTTCTATTTTACACCTGCTCACTCTAATCATATAGCTATAATAATGTCAGATTTCGCTTTGGATTACAACACTCGTAACTTGAATATGTGCGGGGCTGCATTCGAGTGACTTAGGTACACAAAACAGCAACTGAATTTGATAAAATCCATACTAATATTATAATTGCGAAAGTAACTCTGTCTGTCTGTTTGTCTGTATTTCACGCCTAAACCACTGAACCGATTTTTATGAAATTTGGTACAGGGGTAGATTAGACCTTGAGAAAGGACATAGGCTATGTTTGGTCGCGATAACCGATATCCACACGGGTGAAGCCCTGGGCAAACGCTAGTATTACATATTCTTTAGTTAAGTTAGAATCCCGCTCAGTGTATTATATTGAAGCACATTATTTAATGTCTTGGGATTGCATTGTAGATAGATTAGTCATAGTAAGTATATTATTGATAATACTAATTAACTGTAGTTAAATTTTGCGTATCACGCTGACGTCAGTGTTAATTCACATTCAAAAGCAAAATCTATCACCTCTTTACCTATTTTCTGAATTACAAATGAATACGTAGGATATTCCATAAGTGTCATAGCAGGTAAAATACTATTTTTCCTTCTCAGTTACCGGACATAAGTGATGAAGGTACAATGAGCAAATACATGAGGTTTATTTTTTTCAAAAGAGAATTACTTATTTTGATTGGTCGCGCGAAGCACATAAATGTGTAACATCATAATTTGGTACTTGGACCTTACGAAAACTCGGGTACCAAGCCAAACTGACTGACGTACAAGGTTTAGGCGCGGGTTTTCCTCGAGGTTGGACTCTCTCAGTCGCTACCGTTAACACCACAATAAGCCATATCGAAATTAGTAAGTGTAGTGGATACAAAGAAAGAAGGCTTACGACCTTACGTAATTTTTATTTTGCTTGACAACTATAGGGACAAATAAAATTTGGCCAAATTCTTAATTTACTCTTGACTAGATCTTCAATATACATACTAAAAACTTATTAATTCCGGTTACGTACGCCCCAATTAAAAATGCACTGTCTAAAAAAATTGCTCCAACTTCAAGGAATTATGCAGTTCACGCCTGATGACCTCGGTTACATCAGTATTATTTTTATTATGTGTCCCGGTGCAACTGTTTTTCATGTTTTTCGAGACATTTTTTTTAATAAGGAGCTCCTCCATCTTTACACATTCAAGGCGGCGGTAGTTCATCTGACACTAAATATGCAACTCATGAAAAATTACCTACGTAAGGACAATTTACTTAAAACTCACTTTCTATTACGTGATAAGGAAATATTATAATATTGATGAAAAAACTTCATGTTTATAAACCTCTGTCTATCAACGGCTTCGGACGCGTACAGGTACGAGTAGTATAGGTACATAACATAACATAAACTCATAACATAAACTCACGCCTGTATTCCCCGAAGGGGTAGGCAGAGGTGCTAGCACCCACATTTCGCCAGTTTATGTTTAGGTCCCAATGTAATAGGTGGCGAGCCTATTGCCATTAACCGGGCACTTAGAAACCTGCGATAAATACACACATAACTTCGAAAAGCATCGAAAAGTCATTGGTGTGTGCCATGGTAAACCTGGGATCGAACCCGAGATCTCGTCTCAGCAGTCCATTACCCATACCACTAGGCTACCGCAGATGTTTTTAATAAAAAAGAATAATTTTCCATAAGGGAGTCAATCAATATTTATATGTATATTAGACTATTGCAGTCTACTGCAGGCTGGACATAGGCCTTTCCCAATGTGCGCCATTGCACTTGATCGTCATTCCATCTGGCTATGGGGTGTCATGTCTTTGACTTCTCGCGGTCTCCACTCTAAGTCTCGTCTGCTCCAACAGAGTGATAAATTTTATTCATTGTATGGTTAGTTTTCACTGTAGAGTGTAGTGTTCCGCCTCTTGCTCTTATTTTTCTCCACTTATCATGATTCGAAGTTTATAGCGCAGATTTTCCTTGCTAGGTAATTTGATCAGTTGGCAGCTAAGATGAAACGCATCGGGAGTAAAAACCTTAGACAATGTGATGTCCACGCTCTAAAGTGTAAGCTTCACTAGAATTCGTTCTGGGAGAATGAGTATTATAGCATTTTAAGTTCTAGAAAGTACAACCATATCTGCATAAGTTTAATATCCATACCATGCTGGTTCCCGGTGGAATATAATAGGAGCACCCCAGCTCTTTCTGTGGGTGTCGTAAAGGCGACTAAGGGATTCATCCGACAGTAAACATACAGCCCATGTCAAAGGACCCGCTAGACGGCAATAGGCTCGCCCCCTATTACGTCATGGGACTGAAAATCATAATTGGCGAAACGCGGGTGCTAATACACCTCTGCGTACCCCTTCGGGAATTACGTGAGTGTACGCATGGATTGACGGACTCAAGGGTCACACCTCATTTATCTCACTAAGAATCGCTGAATATAGAAAAAGGGATGTACTACTGTACCGTTTCCACCGTCGGGCCTTAAAGACGGATATAAAGAGAAGAGAAATTTGAAGTGATTCAGGTGTGGCTCAACAGCTCAGTTGGAAGAGCATTCCCCCTGTAAGGGAAAGGTCGTGGGTTCAAGTCCCACTTGAGCACTTCTTTTTCCCGATGTATTTCGAATTTGAAAGTTAGCATAGTACCTAAATGCTATAAAAATTTCATTTTATTAGTAGAATAAAGACTGAACTGAAAATTTAACTATAGGTACTTCTAGTTTAGGTACGCACCGTATCAAATTATGTCTGATTGTGGACTTTCAATCGATTTTTTTTATGATTTTATCGAAACAATAGTTTGTAACAATGTAATTTCTGTCTCAAACTAGCTATCCATGACCTAGGTATCAACTGCAAAAAATACAACAAATTAAACTGTTAAAGTGAACTGCGGAACGTTAATGAATGATAATCAAGTACCTACTGATAAATTACGTTCTAATACCCCTAATAGTACCTATACTATTTTACGAAGTTACTTAGTATACTACCTACTTTATTTAGGTACTGAGTAACAACAATAGAATCTCAAATCTCAACATGCATTTCAGTCCATCTACTTATGTGACAATTCGTAGGCCGATGTATTGTAGAATAGAATGATGAATTTATGGGGTTGACAAGCATTTTAACGTCAAAAAAAAACAATCAATCAATTAGCCCACCGCTGTCCACTGCTGGACATAGGCCTCTCCCAATGTGCGCCATTTCATCCGATCCTCCGCCTTCCGCATCTAGTCTATCCCAGCCACCTTTTTCAGGTCGTCAGTCCATCTGGCTAGGGTGGTCCTACCTTGCGTTTGCCTTCTCTCGGTCTCCACTCTAGGACTCGTCTGCTCCAACGGCCATCGGTCCTATGACAGCCTCTGTGGCGTGGCGTGGCGGTAGTGCACGCGACTGCCACGCAGGCGCCTCCTGCGTAGTGGGTTCGATTCCCGCTCAGTGCAAATATTTGTATACATGAATATGGCTATTTGCATTGGTCTAGGTGTTTCTATGTATATTATGTATGTATGTACAAAAGTATATAAGTATTTGAAGGAATTTTTACAGCATTAAGTATGCTAACTATACAAATCAAATACATAGGGAAAAAGAATCTTTTCGGGCGGGACTCGAACCCGAAATAGTTCGTAAAAAAATCGGTAGATGACGCCACGTCGCCCTAAAGACGTATAAGATGGGAAATTTGAATCATATCGGGCGTGTCTCGGTAGCCAAATTGGTCAGGCATTCCCCCTGTAAGGGAAAGACTGCGGGTTCGAGTCCCGCCCGAGAAGATTCTTTTTCCCTATGTATTTGATTTATATAAGTATGTTTATCCGCATTATATTATGTGTATCCGCAATGTTGCGGAATATTTATTTATTTATTTATTTATGACAGTTATCAATTGTGTCAATCTTTTGTTGATCATTCTATTCTATTCTAAGAAGGCATTACCACTTGTCTAGACGGGCTGGTATGCATATTCATAGTCTCTTGTTTTTTCTCAGAGTTTTTAGTTGCGACTCGCGTGTCATGCACCAGCTGTGCTTGATATACCTACTTACTTATCTACATACCCACTCATAATAATCTAAGCACACATTTGTACCGTCACAATTAGTTAATTTAATGTTATAAATAAAATTGTATGTACGTGTTGTTGAATGAATAATTAAATAAGGCTAGATTTATCAATTTTGATAATACAAATTGTTTCAACATTCATAACCTTGTACTAACACTAACCAAACTTTTTTGACGAGCGTGAAGCAAAAATAAAAGTCGAATAAAATAAATAATAATTCGACAAGTAGCTAGGTATTCAGAATACACGAACTCGGCTTGCATGAAAAGATTAATTACAGTAGAGGAAGGTCGTGAAGCATGTAAGGATAGAGTCAAATAGCGGAGCTGATATCTCTGCTTACCCCGGAGGGAAATTATAGGTGTGAGCAGGAATCAAATATTGAAGGCTCTGCCCAGTTTAATACAGCAACACTTAAATAATTGCAATTGTACATACTTGGACATAAATATCATATAAAATTAAGTGTTTCAACATAAAATGAGCTCATTAAAAATGAATCGTTTACTCCATTATTTTTTTAAATTGTTTTATGTAATTTTAAATTCCGTACCGTGTAATACCTAAACCAATTAGTACAATAATAAAAATGACCTAAAAAGCTATGATAATATTGAGAGATATGTAAATAAAATTGTGTATACATTCAATAAAATTAATTTAGTGTCGAGACTAAACTTAATAAAAATATTAATTTCATACAATTTGTATGTATTCCAAGCCTTTTAAGTTAATGATGTTACAAAATACGTATGAACTTTCAATGCTGTTATGTTACCTACCTATACCTGACTAATAAAACATAGTAGTTAAATAGTAGAACTAACTATAGTTCAACCAATAAATATAATAAATAAAAATATATATATGGTCTGCACAATACTTATGTGCCTACCTATTAGCTTCATTCGATAAGTTGCAACAACGTGCAGTCCGCTTTATTTAGTCTCGAAGTCACCTACACCACTTTGCAGTTGCGCAAAGATATTGGCTCATTGCCTGTATATTTCTGTCCCTACCAGGGGGAGTGTTCCAATGAAGTTTTTCAATAGTTCCAATGACTCCTATCTTAAATTATTCCTATATCCTTTCTTAAAGGCCCTGGAGCGTGCGGACTGTTTTGTAATAATCTATAAATTACTTAGTGAATTTCAGATCGTCCGCCTCATTAGCACCAAAATACATTCAAGAAAAGTGTAGGTACTACGCGTTTAGAGCTCATTTTAGGTCCAAGATAAATATGAATCGCGCTATACACCGGTCCACTACGAGAGTGACCGCTCAAGCCCCATATCACTATCTAGAACCAAGCGCACATCTTGCCAATAAATTTGAAATTATTTACCAAAACACGTTCGTGTTTGCTTCTTCCTAGCTCTATAATCCATATAAATGTTTAAGTTTTATCATATAAAGAAAATAAATTGTGAATAATGTTAAAAAAAATGTAACGAAGTAAGTCTATTATTTAAAAAAGACTAATGGGCGATATGTTATAAGAAATAAGTAAATTTATTTCGAAAATATTTTTTTCATTCGCGTAAACTTCCGAAAGTAATCTAACACACCAGTGGTTTCGTTTTTATTACTATTTTGAGTTTTACTTCCGTTCTATTTAAAAATATTGAGATCATTCTATTTTCAAAATTATTCCTACAATGAGAGAAAGTAAAAAAAAAAAACAACACAGCGAAGTCACGGTTAACAACTAGCTTTAAATAATAATGAGGCGTTTACATGTTACTTCCGGTTGTTCCTTTATCATTGGTAGTTGTTGTACCGCACTATAAACTAACGAAATATATATAGGAAGCGAATAACTTAGACCATGTAGATTAAACAAGTTTCCGAGTAAATCCGATTCCTTAATTTCTTAAGTACCGTTTCCTTTTGTATTTGCCTTGACAATTACTTTTTATGCAACTACACTAATTAGCCTTTCGGAGGTCGACATCAACCTTTGTTACATGATTAATCAACTGCAAACAAATCGTAACAGAAAGGTTATATAATGTAGTCATTAATGGGTTAGTTTTGGGTCAAAATGTTTTAATCAGTTTATTCGTCAGCGCTGTAATATTTGCTGGGTTTTCATGGTTCATACCCATGTAGCACACGATGCGACGGATGTGTAGGCGCGGAATTACATAATTGGCGAACACTCAAGGATGTTAAGTTTATTATAACTAAATAAAACTAAACCCTTTTTTATCAGGTACGAAAAGAGATACTGAGACAAACGGCGCAGTAAAGTAGAATCGAGAAGCTTAACATCACACTAAGACAAACCTGCCTTTATTTTTCGTGCGGAAATCCCCACGGAACCTCCCCGCCGGAGCCGGAAGGGGAGGTTATGTCGGTCTCGAACCGACTAAAACCGCACGCCGACTGAGGGAGGCTGGAGGTGAGGTTGACTTCGACATATCCCGCACCCCGGCTGACCCAGGGCCATCCCTTACGGTCTGGCCCTCCTCGGGAGACAAACCTGCCAAATAGGTACATTGTCTAAACTTAGTAGAGCCATTAGTAGAAGCATTAGTTGATTCATACCGTAGAACAGATAATAGTACTTCAAAACTATGTTGAAACAACAGCATCTAATGTTTACTAAGTAACTGGATGGAGTCTAAACAAATACGGACATCACTCCATCACGAGAGGTTTTAATGCGCGTGTAGTAAGTATAAAACAAAGGAAAATGGATGGAAGCTTCTGACTGTGTCCTATTGTAGAAAACCTAGATATTGTTAAGTCTTACCTGCTGAGCTGATGACCCAAAGCTCTTACGAACAAAATACCTACACAACTCCTTGGTATAAATCCTCGTATGATGTTAAAAAAAATTGCCTACTTAATAACTTCTTATTGAATTGCGATCGGAAAATTGCTAGGATGTGATGGTCCCCTTAACAGTGGTTTTCCCAATAAGCCGTTAAGAGGAAAGACTTCTTAATTATAGACCTTATACGGGTTTCGTAGATGACAAATGAGCGAAGGGAGTTTACCGCACATAGGCAAAAGGAATAAGTTGCATGATTCACTAAATTAGTCTACGTCAGGTGACAAAATTGTTCTACGAAACTCATACTGATATTTTACCTAGCTGTAAATTCTCAGAAAATTCTTTTTCATGGGCTTGTGCTTAATATCTAACCCAAGTTTAATGAACTAGGATGATTGATCGATAAATCAACATAAGTCACTGCCAACCTACATAAAACCTACTGTATACAATAGTCAGGGTCCCTAATAAAATTGTCATTGCTGAAGGTCATGTGAATATTTGAATTAAATCGATTTACAGAGGGTTTAAATTAAATAACGGACATTAATCAATTAGTTACGTACAGTGAATATTTATAAATGTAACAGTCGCAATTTTTCCAATTGACATTGAATTGGCTTATCTACCCATTACTCAATCAAGTCACCCCACTCTCGCCATGTTTGTTTCATTGATTACAATGATTAAGGTACAGGCAGGTAGGTACACAGGCAGCACCACATCGATCTTGACTACAAAATCTTAAAATGATCTATATAATATCTATATAATATTAAAGTTAAGTCAAACTGTTTTATTGACATATATTGTGCTTAAGTAGGTATCTATGATTGCCCTAATTACTTAAAGGTGTGTTTTTACCTATCAACTCTCAGAACAATCAGCCAACAGGAAGAAGGGGATACCAAGGCATTACGATCGATTTGAGTAGGTACTTTGTCCGTCAAGGTCAAGTCAAGATCGATTCGGTAATGGCCTACCTGTACCTACTGTGCTCTGATCATTTTCATTGAATTAATTATCTCTAACTTGATGAGTATCATTGTATGAGCTAGATATTTCGTGCAGAAATCCCCATTGATATTAGGCCCGTCGGCCAGGGGGGTGGTTATGTCGGACTCGGATTATTAAAAACCGCACAGCGTTCCGGACTGACTATGACCGCGTGGTCCGAAAGCTTCGTCCCACCGATCGGACGACACGGAATTTTGATTCCTTAATGATCCGACTGATCGGACGACTTGGCATAAATTTCCTGTTGGTCCGACTGATCGAACGACGCGGTTCTGTTTTTCCTGTTAGTCCGACTGATCAGACAACGATCGGTCGTACAGATGGTTGCACCTGTTACCCACAGGATTGTGCACAGAAAACCTAGTCACCATTGCCTCTCCATGTTCTCAACTATCATTCAATCAATTACATTACTAATTTACAAAAGACAGAATACTTGGCGTTAAACTCAACAGATCCCCACACCCGTTCGCATAGGCGATGACTTGGTCGAGCGCACGGATCAGGTTAAGTACCTGGGATCTGTACTTCACGTTTCTGGTGACATCGACTACGACGTCAAGGCACGTATTGCCGCCGAGTGGGATAAGTGGCGGGAAATGACTGGCGTCACTTGCGATACTAAAATGCCAGTTAGGCTGAAGGGGCAGGTCTATAAAACGATCATTAGACCTGTCCTCTTTCACGGCCGTGAGGCGTGGCCGCTGTTGGAGCGACACAAGCAGATGCTGCGTGTCACGGAGATGAAAATGCTGCGGTGGATGTGTGGAGTCACGCGTAAAGATCGCGTGAGGAACTCTCGCATCCGCAGCAGCCTTCATGTCCTTGACATCGCAGATAAAATGCAAGAGAGCCGCCTCCGCTGGTGCGGCCACGTCTTGCGGAAATCGCCCAGCCACGTGGGTAACAAATGCCTGGCAATGGCGCCCCCACACGGTCCGGGTAGAAGGGGTAGGCCCAAGAAGTGCTGGCTTGGTGTCGTGGAGGGTGACATGCGTGAAAACGGTCTCACTACCTTGGACGCCCAAGATCGTGCGAAGTGGAGGAGGAAGAGCCGGAAGGGGGACCCTGAGCTGCGAGGGCACCGTGGCCTCGGATGCAATCACTCGATCACACGACTAACGTCTTTATGTGGATAATGATGACTAATTTACAATCGCAGTCCACTGCTGGCTGGACATGGATCTCTCCCAATGTTGAGAAGAATTGGCCTACCGTTTCCTCTAAACCAAACGCCTCCAGGCGATTGGGTTGGTCGGTACACAGTTTATTTAATTTCGAGTTTTCCTACTCTCGCAGTGATGTATGATGTGTCTACATAATTTTCTGTCAGTCGTCTCTTACAATAAATACCCTTCGGGTGAGATGGGATGGTGATATTTGTATTCTCTAGGGTCTCAACTCAATTGTGCCTTTTATTAGACAGAGGAACACGTATAAAGCCTCCGAGCAGCTTTTTACAGGGCCACTCTTGTGTGGGTATATACCGTGTGCTGCAGGTATGTGAGTATGCAAAATTCGAGTTTTTTTTTTTATTTATATTTCCGGGCGTAGCTGGGACCTGAAGGCCAAATAAAAATTGGTTCAAAATTCAGGCTCGATTTAATCTTAATTTTGCAAATGATGATATTCTCGTATACCTAACACACATTGAATGGTGAAATGGCGTACATTAAGGACTGTGGTGGGTTAGTTGATTAATTGATCGTGTAGCACAATTTTTAAAAACAGAACATTATTAACTTGATCGTCTTTTACATTTGAGAGATTAAGACTAGATCGATATAAAAAAATTATCAACTTTTTATTACCTGCGAGAATTCACCTTCTGGGTTTCCAGTAGGTGTAAATTACTCAATTAAAAACTTGGTTATCATCAAAATTACTTGAATTATCCGGTAAGGTTGAATGGCCATCGTGATTTTCTAGGTGCTAGAATCTAGCGGCTTTGGGGTGACGTTAAGGATAAGGACGAGTTATTTGTACATTTTTTTTCAAATAAATAATTTGTACTAAAATGATTTCGTTCTGCCTCCTCTGCCTACGCCGCGCCTTCGGGGAATACAGGCGTGAGTTTATGTTATGTTATGTTATGATTTCGTTCTAAACTCTTTTAAGCAAAGCAATATCAGCAGTCAATTATTATCTACAACTCGTGCGAGTTAACATGGCACCTGGCTCGGGGCTTTGCGCGGGGGAGCGGGAGGCGTGTACGCTGACGCTACTAGCCTCGCACGGCGAGAGCGGGGTCGCGCGCGGAGAAGCGGGAGGAGGGTGTCTTTGAGGCAGGTGCCATGTTAACTCGCACGAGCTATACTTAATTCAAATAGAAATACCATGATATACACACACGCAAAATATCCTTAGAATAGGTATCCTTGCCGTCTCTCACTAATAAGTCATAAGCCACTGACTGACAACCAGCGAGGACGTTACCGAGTCATTCACACGGGCATTTTGGTGCGAAGTGCTATAATATTTTGAAATTACCAAAAGTGATGTTGCCAAAAGCATGCTTCACAAACCTCTCCGAAAGCATCAAACGTCAACTAGACCAGACGTGTGTCAACTGTCAACCAAATTGTCAACAGATCCACATGTAGTATGACCAACCATTGGAGAACTCCCTAAATGCGGGGATTTTTAATTCGATTGGGTAATTAGAACCCACTAGACTCTTGGGCCTGTATTCTAGAATGATACTCAGCCTGAATCGCGATTTATTTGAGGACAGATTAAGGCAATATGTCAAACTATCAGCCTGTCTATTAAACCTGTCCTCCGATAAATCGCGATTCAGGCTGAGTGTCGTTCTAGAATACGGGCCTTATATGGCAACAATTTTTTGCTGTCAGTTCGTAGCCAGTTAGTATTTAAAAGATTTAGAAAACGTCTTAATCCTCACCACTCATAAATAATTTTATAAATATTTTTAAATTAAATATTATTATTAATAATATTTTTGTATTAATCTATGCTTGGTGAATTTGAGCTCATCCAACGTAATAGCACCCCGTGCTATCCTCAAAATACTTCCAAGAAACGTGTACTGCTCGTATAGAGCATAATTTTGAGCACATTATAGTGATATGACTCGAGCTGACAACGAACTGACGGGAATGATTGTTTTGAAAAAATGATTTGTCAGCTCACGTTGGAAGAATGTTAATTTTTTAGAAGACTGTACTCACAGGGATGGTCAAGTTTTTGGGTAATCTAGACCGTCATTGGCAACCCTGTCCACAAGTCCACAATCCACATGTTACTTGCTTGACTTGACACTGACAGTTGTCGGAGCATCGAAACTCGAAACTTACAAAATATTGTGTAATTTAGTGTAATTTTACACTATAAAGGCTTTGTTTGGTACTAAGAAGAGAATTCATCGAAGGAAAAGCTTCAGCATCATGTCGGACGGACAATTTAGTGACTACGAAGAGGATATAAGCACTAAGGTGAAGACGGTTCGGGTATGTTTATCTTTCCTTTACTATATCCTACCACATGGCATATTTGCCGGGTTCCGAGATCTCAAGACTTTGACTGCATAGAATGATGAACAGGTTGAAATATGTACATACATATTTACATAAACACGACTAGTCGAAGCCACAGTTGAATTTTGTTAATATTAGGCAATAGTTTTGAGTGGCTCTCCATGATCATGGTACTTGCAGCAGCACCCAAAAATCGGACTATCGAACACGTAATAAAGCGCCGAAAAATCGGACACTCAAACACATAGTTAATATTCCATCGACTCTAATAGTAATGATAATTTAATTTCAGTTTGCAGATGAACCAGAAATTAAACAATTCAGCAGAGAATGTGAGGATGTTGATGACTTAGATTCCGATGATTATTTCTATGACTCAGATGATCCCAGTGAAAACAGAAAAGTTAATGTCAACTCCCAGGCACCTACAAACAAAATCAGTTCATATCAACCTATTGAGAAATTATTCAAGAAATACGAAAATAAAATAAATGTTCACAGTTATGAACCGAGGTCTGCAAATACCGATAAATTCATGGACCAAAATGACAGGAAAGCTGACAATAACCGATTTCGGATCAAGGATAAACAAGATCGTGCAACGGCTGAACAGGTTATGGATCCGCGTACCAGAATGATATTATTTAAACTGCTTAACAATGGTACAATAGAAGAAATTAATGGCTGCATATCGACTGGTAAAGAAGCAAATGTCTACCATGCCACTTCTAAAGATGGTAAAGACTATGCAATCAAAGTATTCAAGACATCTATTTTACGCTTCAAAGACCGAGATGCATATGTAACTGGAGAGCACCGATTCCAGAATGGATATTGTAAATCAAACCCTCGTAAACAGATTTGCACATGGGCAGAAAAAGAGATGAGAAATCTCACTAGAATGTACAACGCAAATCTATGTGTTCCTGAGCCAATTATATTGCGCAGTCATGTGTTGGTAATGTCCTTCATGGGTAAGGATGGTTGGCCTTCACCAAAACTGAAGGATGTTGAATTATCTCAATCAAGAGCTTGCCGCTTATACCGAGATTGCATCATTATGATGTGGAAAATGTATAACATTTGTAAATTAGTTCACGCAGATTTATCTGAGTTCAACATTCTATATCATCAAGGCAATGCCGTTATCATTGATGTATCGCAGTCTGTAGAACATGATCATCCACGTTCTTTTCAATTTCTACGTAGAGATTGCACAAATATATCAGACTTCTTTAGAAAAAAGGATGTAGCTACACTGACAGTGAAGGAATTATTTGATTTTATTACGGATTCTACAATTACCATTGATAACTTAGAGAACTGTCTTGAAAAGCTGTCAGAGAAGGCCGCATTAAGGAACTTTGATGAGATGACAGCTCAAGAGCAAGTTGAAGAAGAGGCATTCAAAAATATATACATACCAAAAAGGCTCAATGAGGTAATAACCTATATATTTAAGAGCTTTGCCTCACTAAGACAACAACGGCTATGTTTCCAAGTATGTTAAATTGTAAGGTTGCCAAACCATCGCCAAGTGAGTTAGCTACCATACATTTCATTACTTACAACTTGATACGTAGCTGGTAATGGTCACCATGCCATCCTAGTGCGGCAAATCTCTTATAGTTATAATAATTATGTAAAGTGTTATATGTTGATCCCACATGTACATTTAGGCTATGCTGGCTACCTAGTAGTGTTAGGAACTGCATGTAGATAAAATAGGATGCACACTATATCTACCAGCTATAGTGTTAGTAATAACAGTATTCCACTAATATAGCTTTGTTCACATGAACAAAGCTATATTAGTGGAATACTGTTATTACGTTGAATTGCTATTATTATTTTAACAACAGTTATAGGTACATACCTATAACTGTTGTTGCCTATGGCTCAGTCCACATAAAATAGGTACTGATCCTGACATTCTGTTCATAAAAGTTACCTTATAGGTATTTCTTGACTCTAGGTAACCATCTCACTTTTCTATACATTTTACTTCCATTATTATCCACCGGAAGCAGGAATTTGTCTTAGCTTTACCTCTTTTTCTTCTACATGCAGCTGCAGAGGCACTGTATGTGTTGTAAATGTTCAAACAAGAAGCGAGAGCAAGAGTTACATACTTCTTCACTTTATTCTTATATATTTGCAGGTTATAAATTATGAGCGAGATATTACTAAGGCTAAGGAAGGTGAAACAGATGACCTGGTATATAAAAAGATTGCTGGTTTTAATGAAGATCTAACAGGGACAGCAGATATACCAGAGATATTGCAGGATGTTGATATATCAGAGAGTGATTCAGAGAGCAGTTCAGAGAAGGAAAATGATGAAAGTAAGTTAAGTTTTGTAATAATTCAATTTCAGTTTAAAGTAAAGTAAATTGAATCTCAGAATGTGTAAACTCAGGTTACCTAGTTCAAACAGCCTGTAAAAAAGGTTATATTGTGGACAAAACTTTTAAGTACTAATTATCAAAATTTGTCCATGTGGTTTAAACAATAATTGCTTAAAAATATCATACTTATGTTACACAATTTCATCAACTTGTTTACAGAATCAAAGTTCAAGGACAGTGCCCGCCCTAGAGATGAGTCGCCAGATAGCAAAAAAGCGAGGAAAAAGGCAGTGAAAGAGGAAAAGGCGGAAAGAAGAAAAACCAAAACAAAGAAACATATAAAGAAACGACGCGACAAGGCATCTGGAAAAAGATAAACCAGTGTAGTTATGTTATAGTTTATCATAAAATATTAAAAAATATGCTGTAAAAGGGTGTTCAAACCAATGCGTGTAGATTGCGTACAATCTACTTATTGTATGATATTGCATACATAAATGCATTCAAACCGATCGGTCGATTTTGAATGTGCACACGCACGAGTCTACGGTCGTAACCGTAACCTCGTGCGTGTGCACGCAAATGGGCGCCCTGTTTCGTGCAGATCTTATCTATTCTTTGCACGAGTTTCGTGAATATAATGCTGATTATTTGCACACGCACGAGTCAGCGCCCGATTTTAGGCACTCAAAGATTTGATGCATCCTTTTACTATGTATTTTTAAGATTCAAAAGCAGTATGTAAATAATTAATTAAGCAAAAGTTAGAACTACCCGCTTAAATTATTATATATTTTTTATTAATATACGAAGGTATATTTTATAAAACATGATTTTCTTCCTTTAGAATAATTTGAAAATCATATATGACATATAAAGAAATCGTGTATATATCGCGTATGATAAATGTAATATTTGACGACAATTGGTCGATAGAATACCATGAATTAGGTACCTATTAGGTATCTATCTATAGGTATTATTCACTTCTAATCAACCGGAGACAAGATTTATACCTACATAAACATGCCACCCTTAGATAATTAATATGTCTAGATAGAGCATTGCACTGCAAAACAACAAAAAGAAATGGGACGATTTTTCTATACTAGTGTGCGTGACAGCTTCGTCGTACACTCGCGTTATGTCAGCTTGCTTTTTAGTGTGCGTGTATAAATTGATACCAGTTGCTGAAAACTGCCTTAAAAATAGGGTTAAATTATTAATTACGTACCTACTAACATTTTGTGTATTAACCTGCACACTTTTACCACACAAATCGTCATTTTCAAAAACATAAAATATTGTCCGTACCCACTGACAGTGCGTCAGATACTGAAAGCAAGAAAAGCATTTAGAGTCCAACAGTTGGGCGCTATTTTTTTGGCCGCTTTCAACGCTTTGACTGTCTATTTAGACATATTAATAATCTAAGATACCACCCATCTTTTTCTATACCTACAGCATAATGGTAGAACATCAGTAAACAAATAAAACGTCGTTTTCATTATTAAATATATGATTTTATTTTGACCTGATCATATAAAAGTATAAAATTACCACACCTGACTCATAAAACCTATATCTAGGTATATGTATAATATAGGGGAGTAAAGTTCTTAAATAGGTATCACTGTATTTATACATTTAATACTTAATATTACATAATGTTACAAAATCAATTTGGAAGTATTTTAAAATCCTCTTGCACTATGCGATGAGTAAGAAAGAGAGTGAATAATTACATTTGTGGCTATGCATCGATTATAAAGCCAAAATTAAAATCGGCTTCGGAGACCTTGGCCGTCCGCTGTGTTAGGCAGTCACCCGTTGCGGGTGTCCGCGCAGCGTGCTTTAGTTTAAATGTAAATTCACAGAACAACGCTATATTAACCTCATTGAAGCTAGCTAGCTATTATGCTTTGCTTATTCAGTGTTCGTTTAGGCTTTAGATATTAGGTATGTAGTAAATTAATTTGAATACAATTTAACTACACCTTTCAACTTCAACTTTCGCTACACCACACAATGTTTTCATAGAGCGAAAGGTTCGTAAACAATATAGGAAAATAACAACCAATATTAAAATTTTCAAATTACTCTCACATACATAGATTTTTTTTTCTAATTCCACTTATAAATATTTTGGTACTGATATACTAAAATAGGTAGGTAAATGAAATTACTCGATATTTTCCACTTCATATATTTCAGGTCTGAAAACTGCGATTACTTGGTAGCAACCTGCAAGGATTCGAATGTTTTCACTGGGTAGTATTAAAATCTATACTTAGTGGTTTCAGTACACACGTCTAAAGAACTAGTAGGTTTACATGTTTAAGTATATGCAGATAACTTGGTTCTTCTAAACCTAAACAACTACACTAAAGTACGCGCGCGTCCGCTCTTAGTCCATGTATTTAAACGAAACAACACGCAGTGCGGCAGCATCTAGTGTTACATTATATTTACAAAAATACTAGAAAATAAAATAAAAATTCAATAAACATTAGATTATACTCATTAGGTACTAACAAATACCTGTTTTACTAAACGTTTCCGTATTATATTATTGAACTTATTAATAATTATGTTATCTACCTAATAATAAGTTCAGATCGAGATTAGATATAAATATCACATTAGCAAAAGGCCGCACATGTATTTCAATATTAAGTATATTGGAGTGAACAGACCTAATATATACCTACTATAAAGTCCATAGGCATACTATAATGTAGCTTAATCTAAACCTTCAACAATAACTATATAATTTAATACTACTTAAATAGGTATTTATCCTTTTAATTTAAAACTATTCAAAGGCAAGAGAATTGACTCCACCGCCTCTCCTAAATCTAAGTACAAACTATAGAATTATCAGTCACATTTACATCTACACATAGTATCTACCTATCTTTGGCTGACTACATGACCCTTTCAGAGATTAGTAGATAGGCAGTTTGAAACGAAAGTTCGGCGGTGGGGATATCGACAAAAATATAATCGCAGCGCTCGAGCGGGTAAATAATTAATTTACTTAAGTGCCTAGGTCAGCGCCTCCAACAACATTATTGTAAATATTAGAATCACTCAATATCCACCGACGAATGCCTTTATACCGTCAATCAAGAGTCACCAATACAAAGAAATTTCAATCCTGATGTTACGGCGGCGGCGTCCCAACCGCGGCCTTACCTGCAGCACGGGCTCTCCCACGGTTTCGTGCAAATCGTGTGTAGGAATTTGACTTGATTATAGTAATGGTATAGCGTTCGAAAATATTCTAGGATTCTAAGCGGACATATAAATAATATGTTCTCATATTTACTAAAAACGTATCTAAGTATGTTAATCCGCATTGTATAATCCAAAACACAAGCAAGCTATGCTTTAGGTCTAGGTTCTTTAGATGACATTCTGTTATAGGTATATTATTCTAGAATATTTTGCACGAAACCGGCGACCGCATGCGTGCCACGCATAATGCAGCAGACTCCCTTAAGTGTCATCAGCTAGGGGTTTGGTCCTACTATGTGCGTTTGATTTTTGTAAGTACCACAACTATTAGTTAACTTAAAAACCCGTAGCATTGTCTTCATATCATAAGTATATCTTAAATAGCACACACAATGTGCTAATTGTCTAAAAATAATAACGAATGGCTTATGTACAACCCTTATCCAAATATTACTTATAATCCTGAGGGTTAATTCTCGTATTCAGTAATTCAAAATGTTTTCTGACTGATGAAAACTTTTTTAACGATGTGCTCGAAATATGTTCGCAGTACACGTTTCTTGGATGTATTTTGAAGGTAGCTTGGGGTGCTACTGCGGTAGACAAATTCACCAAGTATCTATAATAGATTATTACTAAACAATCTGCGCTCGACAGGGCCTTTTAATTAAATCTCGCGATTTACGTCCAAGATAGGTATATACGATCGAGCTATATTACGAGAATTGGCCCTCTGTATTTTTTCTTCAAATGCTACAAATATATTTTTGTACAGCAGGTATTATTCAAAGACAGCCTGTCTTTGAATTCGGCTCGCTCCTTCATACGACGTGATCTGCTGATGTAGGTAGATAAAGCTTGACCTATGTAGTGTCTGATATTACTTCCCTACCTATTTTTGTAGGCTGGGGGCTTCATTTGAATAAATCGAATGAATTAAGAGGCTAATCGATTTTATGGTGTCCATTACAATGGCGGGACCAAGTCCTGAATTCTGTCAATTCATATTACAGTGTTTAGTACTAAATTGGTACAATTTGCTACCTTTGGTAAAAAAATTAGTACCTCTTCTATTTCAAAGTTATATTTAAAACAGTCTGGTCCCGCTATTATAACGTTATAATGGCGGGACCAGGACTGTACCACTCGTGTCGGCCATTGTTAGCTGTGATTAGTTTTATTAATATTTAGTACCTAAATAGTACTCTTGAAAAATGCGTAAAAAGTGTGGCTGGGTACAGCATGTACTGGGCTTTTGTATTAAAACATTTTGAAAAAAAAAACATTTTGAACTACCTACATTTTTAATGAGATTTTGATATAGAGTATGACTAGTACATACAGAGTAAAAATGGTCAGTTATGAATAAATATGTAATATTATTAGAGAATTTTATAAATAATTATAGAAGGAAACTACGACCTAGAGGTTGTACCACAAACTGTACACATTAATATTGTGCTTATAGAACCTCATTGATTACTTTTCCTTATAAATATTACTATTTTCCTATTTATTCCTAGGTTTCAATAATTATTCACATAAAGAAATAACATAAAGACGCAATATTTGTATGTTTGTAGAGAATAAACTCAAAAACTACAAAACCGAATTGGAGAATACTTCGAAATTGAATTATTAATATTAATTAAAGACTGACTGTTTTGTATCTTGTCTTAAAAAGATAGCGAATAGGTACTACATATCTATATTAATAAAGTTTACAAATAATAGACCGTTACACGTTTATTTACGAAAGGACCAAACATAATGGCGGGATCAGTGTTTTAATACAACAGCCCAGTACCTACATGCTGTACCCAGCGACACTTTTTACACATTTTTCAAGAGTACTATTTAGGTACTAAATATTCATAAAACTAATCACAGCTAACAATGGCCGACACGAGTGGTACATTCTGGTCCCGCCATTATAACGTTATAATGGCGGGACCAGACTGTTTTAAATATAACTTTGAAATAGAAGAGGTACTAATTTTTTTACCAAAGGTAGCAAATAGTACCAATTTAGTACTAAACACTGTAATATAAATTGACAGAATTCAGGACTTGGTCCCGCCATTGTAATGGACACGATTTTATGGCTTCAATATGGCTGCTACAGGAATAGATACGCAAAAGCGTAGGTATAATTGAATTCATCGTTTATATTTTAGCCATATCTAATAGAGCCTTACACCGTTTACTGAATATGTTCTCCTAATTTCATATATAATATATTTTTTTAACTCCATAGGATCTGAATTCAAACCCAAGAATAACGCAACAGCTGTTACAGATTAAAAAAAAAGTTAAACATCGGTCAAGACTAGGCTACCATATGACAAAGCAGATCACTAAAAAGCAACGACCATATAACTTAAAAGGGTACATGAATGTGCAGAAATATTCAAATACAATATAAGTATACTTATTACTAAACTTACTTAGTAACTAATTTAAACTTACTTAAGATCACATACTTAGACTTCAATATAACATTGTACTAACAAATTTATAACGCTTATCATACTTATAATACAATAACGCTAATCATGTAGCAAACCTCCACCTAAGGCCAATATAACACAAGGACCTAAAGACTATCATAATAGCCACTATCATTCCGATTTCCATCCAAATCGAACTTTGTTCGATATCGAGATATTTCATCAAGACATCTGGTTTTGCGAAGTGACAATACATTTCTTTACATTCTAAAGGTTGCCGATTGAAGCCGAAAATTGTGAGCACCATGGCAACGATGCCGCATCTGATGAAGGAGGTCTTCATTAGGAGGTTCATTAGTAATGGAATTTCGTGTGCAAAATCAAAACCGTAAATGCCCAGGCCGAGGAATGGGGCAATTGCTGACGGGCCGATTGCACATCCATTCTGAAAAGGAAATATTTTTGGTTTAGTTTACCTAGAAGGTACAAATTGTGATGAAATTAAATCATACCGATATAAAAGGTCAAGATTTTGTTACAAAGAGGTGTATCACGGTTGTGTATCAATATAAAATCGATTAGTTTAACATAACACAGATATATCTATGTATCTAAATAGGTACTACAATTATACTTTGGTCATGATTACCTACTATGTTGATCTAAATTTATTTACCTAATATGAAGAATTTTAACAATATCTACCTAAACTTGCTTTTAAACTCTCGCGTTCCATGATGTACAATAATAATAACGGGTATCAACGCGATCATGATATAGGTCCATATCACACCGGCCCTGATCAGCTAAATCAGCCTGTGACCACGGCAGGTATAAACTGGTTGAAACGTCAGGCAAATCAAAGGTACATATGTACCTATAACATGATCGCGTTAATTCCTGTTATTATTATGAATATCTACCTATTTTCATGTCATTGACACTAGAACAAAAGTGCACACTCACCGTAACACTGAAAACTGAACCAATAGCCATGCCCATGCCTTCTGCAGCCAACGACACCACGTTTCCCACCAAACAGAAGGCCAAAAACCGAGGCACAGTGAACGGTATTCCAACCATGAAGAATACTATGGTCGAGAATATGATATTGAATAATATCTGGAGCGGTAGCTTGGATACTGTTAGCGCCGCGTAGTAGGGGGTCAAACTGTACCAGCAGTTAAAATGTTCCTTTTTGACAAGTTTTACTTCTTGTGGATCTGCAAAGTTAAAAATTGTAGTTAAATATTTAACATATTACTTCGCCCTTAAAGACGGATATAAAGGGAAGGGAAATTTGAAGTGATTCAGGTGTGGCTCAATAGCTCAGTTGGAAAAGCATTCCTCTGTAAGGGAAAGGTCGTGGGTTCAAGTCCCACTTAAGAATTTCATTTTTCCCGATGTCATCATCATCATCCACATAAAGACGTTAGTCCTGATTGCATCCGAGGCCACGGTGCCCTCGGAGCTCAGGGTCCGCCTTCCGGCTCTTCCTCCTCCATTCCTTCTTCATTTTTCCCGATGTATTCCAATATTAATAAAACAAAAATAAACTTATTATGAAGATTTTTAAAGAGGTAGCAGAATAATGGCTAAACCGAATTTGCAACAGAGATTGTGGGTTCGATCCTATTTTTGTGGCCTATGTTCTCATGACATAAAAACCTAACTGTTTACTTTACTGTAATTTTCACTGTTAAAAATGCTTCCCTTACTCATCATCGTCATATCTTTTATAATCGGGGAAGTGGCTTGACACTGGCAAGAATAACCCCTAAAAATGGATTGATAAGTTGCCATCCAAGAAAAATAAGAAAACCTCTCTTGTTATAACATTTTACATTTCCACTACCTAATTCCTCGTTCGCAACTGCTTACGAATCTATGGTTACGTAGATGATCGAAGGGGTGCCTAATTTTTTTTATCGTGCGCAAAATCCCCACGGATACCACCTCCACAGAGCCGGTGGAAGCGGTTATTTCGGACCCGAACCGACTAAAACGCACGCCGTCTTGGGTCCTTAGTTGCCGGAGGTGATATTGCCGAAAGCATATCTCTCGCACCCCGGCAAACCGAGGACTATCTCTTTCGAGATGGTCCCCTTCGGATTGTGGGGACGTCGGTGTCACCATCTAGCCCCGTGTACGGGGAGGCGCACTTTGCACCGCCGCCGCAGCCTGCTTCTGCTAGGGTGACAGGTGGCTCGACCGGTCACCCGCAGGCCAGCGCTCATGGAGGACGGAGGTCGTTTTGCGACCTTCGACGTCCGGTTCGCCTTCACTCTTCGCGGGCTTCCCGGGCTCGAAGTCTAGTCCGGACCCGACCGGCCGCCTCCTTCTCGAGCATTACTTGCTCGCAGAAGGAGGCGGCCGTCGAAGGTGCCTATACGTTACCTTTCAGTGCCTATAGCAATCAGATTCCAAATGCAAAAATACTTACACACTAACACCGGCACCATGATTTGGGTGTACGCGAAGAAAATTACAAGTCCGACACAGAGTTTCAGGTGATTAAACATCTGCGCGCCATCGTTCGCCATGTTCCAAAAACACATGCCTATTAGTAACCCACACATCACATGATGAACAAACTGGATGCTGAGACCTGAAATGTGAAAATTAAAATTTTATATCTGTTACTTACTTCTGCCCCGGATCCACCCGCGTAGATGTCGTTTCGACAATCGAGATCAAACAAACGTAAGAACGTAGAACGGGTAATATGGGTATGCTCCATGGTTCCCTTCAGGGGTACAGTAGAGAACCTGTTCTCAGTTCGACTTGAACGTTCAAACTGCTTTCTTTAGCAACTCGTCTGTCAAACAATACTTCTGTATCGTTCGACTATACTTACATACCAAATTGTCCAATTTTTATCTTCTAATTAAAGGTTCCTAATTTGCGTGTTCTACCTTCATTAAAGGTATCGTGCCTTCATTTATTTAAGGTACCAAACCTTTAATGAAGGTAGGTACGATATCTTTAATGAAGGTACGTTACCCCTAATAAAGATAGAACACGCAAATTTCAAAAAATCTGGAACTCCGTTTAAACACGTTGATAAGTGTAATTTGGAATGTTTCATCTGACACTAACCTTGTCTATTTCTATATAGTTGTGTCATCATTCGCTGCAGCAGTATCAAAAACTGCTCGCAATACGTTGTGGCGTAGTCCGTCGAATTTGATATTTTCATCCATTCCATGGACGAGTCACCATTAAAAATTTGACTGGATAACGAGCTCACGGAGCCGCTGGTACCGTCAAATTTCGATACTTTGTAGTTACATTTCTGATTTGACAGGATTATCTGTGTTTCTTGAGAGTCAGGATTTTCGTAGCAGATTTTCAACTCTATTTGATTGTTAATGGACTCCTTGGGTATTTCGTCTACTTTGGCGGATTTGAAAACCTCACCATTTTTCATTTCTTCGGACAGTAGTTTTATGTTTTCCAGGTGTTCTGTCATTTCGATAACTGTAACAACAAAAAAGTATATTTAATATTAGTATTTGGTTAATTTAGGTTTATTGAACTAAGCATATCAGTACAGTAGAATAAGTTCTTTCTATACAGAGATCTATATCACCGACGCACAGTCAGCATCAGACTAAAAAGTCTCAAAATAATTTTAAAACCAAGGTATTATTACGAGCAAATCAAACTGTTTATACATGTAAAGTTTGTACAAAATATCAGAACAATCACTCAACAGGATGGGGCGAAAAATTGACATTAAGATCATTTTGAATACTTTGTTCGTCCACATTGTAATTAATTCTCAATGTGATTATTATATTAAGGACAAGTTCTTTTATGTTTTTTTAATTTTTAATAATTGGCATAGATCATGCACCCTTTTTTTCGTGCGGATTTACCCACGGGTACCTACCCCACCGGAGCCGGAAGGGGAGGTTATGTCGGACTCGAACCGACTAAAACCGCACGCCGACTGAGGGTCGTGGTACTAGCACAGAATAGTAAGTACTAGTCTGAAGCTGAGGTTGTCTTCGACATATCCCTCGCACCCCGTTTTTAGGTAGTGTAGGTAGATACCTACTGAGTTTCGATTATCGTTTTCACACCACCTGCTCGACAATGCCTCATTATATATCATGCAAACCTTTTAGAATAAGAGTTTGCCGCACAGATCCCTTAAAAATATGCTATCAAGGTAGTGACGTAGAAGAGGTAGAAACTACTAAATTTCTAGGGTTACATATTGATGAACATATCAATTGGGAAGTACAAGTCGAGAATGTTTGTAAACAACTAGCCCAATTCTCATATGCGCTGCAAAAATTAAGAAAAGTAGCAAACACGACTACTTTAGTAACAGCATACCATGGTTACGTGAGTTCTGCTCTCAGATACGGTGTAATATTCTGGGGCAACAGTACTTGCCACGAAAGGGTGTTTATTGCACAAAAACGATGCATCAGGGCAATGTTTAAATTTTATCCACCTGACTCATGCCAGCCATACTTCATAAAAATGAAATTATTAACATTTCCGTGTATATATATATTTGAGGTTGCAGTATTTGTAAAAAATAACTCGGAATTATTTGACTACCGCACACGTGCCCGACATCAGACTAAATTATATATAGTTGCTAGCAAGACCGAACAGATGCATAAGAGTGTTTTCTGCTTGGCCCCACGTATTTTTAATAATATTCCAGAATGTATCAGGACTACTCCAGAATTGAAAATATTTAAAAAACAATTACATGACCTGTTAGTAAACAAATGCTACTACACGTTAGAAGACTTCTTGACAGATAGTTCATTGCGGCAATATAAGGTGCCTTAGTTATGATGTGTTCGGTGTGCATGGATTGTGAACGGTAGCTCCTATATGTATAAATATAATTGACATTGTGAACTGAGCAGTATAAAATTATGACTTTATTATGAATAACAACCATGGAACTATTGACACTGTATATCCAATTTTAATTAATAGGTAGGTATTAAGAAGACATTTTGATTCACTGACAATTTATGCTTCTATATAATGTATTATTGACATGCTTATTATGTAATATTGACATCATAGATTAAATTGACATTATACAAGTAAATTCAACAATATTTATGACATACTGTGTAGATTGATTATGATATTATTGATGGTAGAATATGAGAATTAATTTTATTTTATTTCTTTTTCGAATAAATTAATGTTAAATTGCATGCCTATCATGGTAAAATATGGCGAAACATAATCATTATATATAACAACTGTCTACAACCCATATTTGCAATTGTATTTAAATAAATAAATAAATAAATAAATTACTCAAAGTAAATCATTATAGCCCTTGTCTTTTGCCGGGGTGTAATGTTGTACTGAATTTCATTATAACCCGCGGCGCAGTAATGTGATTCTCACTTCTCTTAGTTCTTATTGTTATGCATTTGAAGTCTAATTTCGTCAATCATTTATTTGAAAATCGAACTTATTCGAAAATCGAGCTGGCCACGCCACGGCAAGCCGAACGAAAAAAAATCAATACTTAAAACAAAAGCCGCGAGTATTTCAATACGGTGCAATCAGTATCAGACAAAACTGCAAAAGAAGATAGAATAAAACTTTAAGAAAATGTCGAGTGACGAAATAGTATTTTAATAATTAAAATACTTTTTCTAGTAGCCCTGGTTTTTATTGTCTCGCAAAAGGTGAGAAAAGTAGAGTAAACTCCTCAGGGATAAAACTGATTTTGCCTTGGGCGCGCTTAAATCCTTCACTGCTCTCAGGACTCCATTTTAAGTCCCTTACTTCGCTCGGGAATCAACTCAAACTACTTACTAACCCATCTATGTAATATGTTTTCCTTGATTTATGATGTTAGTATGCATGACCTTACTGATCTTAACATCATATTCATATTCTTCATTATCATATTCTTAGAAAAAAATCACTTATTCTACTGAATAAGAAGTAGGTTTTATTTACCGAAACTCTTGCTGTATTGACATAAAGAGACGCACCTATGGAATACTTGTAGGTTGGTACCTACGAGTATTCCATGGGTGCGTCTCTAGGTACTTACTCAGATATGATCTACGTATAAAATTACAGCACGTTACCGAATATGCGGGGTTTGCCTTAATTGAGCATAATTTCTGAATATTTTGACGGTTATCGTGAGTAAAAATGTTTCTTTTTATACCATTTAGTTGGCAGACGAGCACACGGCCCACCTTTGTTTTACATGTGGAAAATCCCCGCGGATACTCCCCCTGCCGGAACCGGTTATATCGGGAGAGGTTATATCGGGGTCGAACCAACTGAAACGCACGCCATCTATGAGTCGAAGTCGCAAAGCCGAAGGTAAGGTTGTTGGACATATCCCTCGCACTTCGGCGGATCCAGGGCCATCCCTATCAGATTGGCCGACCTCGGGAAGTGGGACCACGGAGGCCCCAACTCATCCCCGGAAAGCGAAGGCGAAGCGCGCTGCCGCCGCGGCCTGCTTCTGCTAGGGTGATAGGAGGCTCCACCCGTCACTCTCAGGCCCGCACTCATGGGGGACGGAGGTCATTCAGCGAATCCGACGCCCGAGTTGTCTCTGTTCGCGGGCAGCGAGTTCTGCGAGTCTCGTTCGCAATCGCCGCTGCCGGTCCCGCTCCGCCGCGCCGTCTCCTTCTCCAGCATTACTTGCTCGCAGAAGGAGGCGGCGGTCGCCTACGCATCCGCGCAGTGAACCATCGCCGTGAGCAAGGTGGCGAGCGTGAGAGTGATCAGCTCCCGCCCCGGGCGGCGTCTCCCACGCCAGACACTCGGTAAGCGTGAGCAGCCGCGAGTCGTCCCTCGCGTCGCAGTTATGACACTCAGGCGTTAGCTCTTTCAGCTTCTGAGACAGATATCGTCCGAAGCCACCGTGCGCGGTGATGATCTGTGTCAGCCGATACGAGAGGCTACCGTGCGACTTTCTAGTCACTCCCCCATGATGGGTCTCACCGAGCTCACGGCCCATCTGATTTAAAGTGATTACCGTGGGCTATGGACATATGCAAAAGAGTCCCGCTCATGCTGCCGACCCTGTAAGCACAGATAGTTTCTGTGCTGTCACTGTCACTTGTCAGTGAAGAAGACAAAGCAGGACAAGCATTTAGTCTTCTCACAGACAGCACAAAAACTTTCCAGTGGGATCTGGCTACCATATTATATCCGCGGTATTTTGTAGGGTGGAGGTACATTCTCAGTCGGACTGCTCATTTGGACGGAAATACCGTCCATGACGGAAAACCATGTAGGTGTTCCAGACCAATAAATATTTTTAAATTCTGATAAGTACCTACCTATCCTGTTACATCTATAGTAACAATTATAAGGTGGGATCAATTTGACCATGATCTCATTATAATGCCTCATTACTTACATTATAGTAATTACAAATCTGACCTGTTTTCTACACGTGTAGCTTGTGTAGCACATAGGTAGGTATCATTTAGGTTTACTTACTTATTATGAATAAATATTATGTAAATTTTATTAGGTAGTGCAAGCATACTCAGAGGGCGTGCGATTAAGTACAATTACGTTTGTAAAACGTGTGATTTAAAAAAAATAAACACGGTAACACAGAACATTAAAATTTGAATGAAGCTGTAGGCTAGTACTATTATCTATTCATAGACATATCCCGAAGAACAGATAAAAGTACTACTTACTAGGCTCTCCGGCCTAGCACCAAGACCCACAGTCGGCGTGCGGTTTTAGTCGGTTCGAGTCCGACATAACCTCCCCTTCCGGCTCCGGCAGGGGGGGTATCCGAGGGGATTTCCGCACGAAAAAAAAAAAAGTACTATTATCTGTTATGTGCTATAGATAAGTAATATCATACATGTACCTGGCAAGTCGGTAGTCAGATACTTACTAAAGTCAGCAGGGTTGTGATGTCTGGGGCAAGGCAGACCAACGGTTTCTAGGTAGGGCACCATGGCTGATGTATCGCCCTGGTATACGCATAGGCCATCTGCCATCACGTACACCTAAAATAGATGAAATACACGTGTAAAAGTGACTAGATATGTATAGGTAGATATTGTATTAATTTGACACGAGAAATTGACGTCAGATAGTTGGCGCATCATGTGTTTATGCGTAATCAGCGACCATGTGGTCGTTGTGCGTAATACTAATACTTTTAAGGGAATTATTTCTTATTTCTACTTGTTTTGAGTTATCTGTTGCTTGCGACTCCGCCTGCACAAATTGCTAGGAAGGTACCTAATATCCACGCCTGTACACCAGCATCGCAGAAGCACTGGTAAGAGCAATGCGGTTATAAAATACGCAGGCATTCATTTTGTACTTTTTTGGTAGATATACAGATACAAATATAAGTAGGTACTATGTAAAAGGCACAAGGAATATGTAGGTGCGTCAGGGATTGAGGCAGATGAGGTTTCACTTTGCTTATGACAAAATGTTAGCTAATTAAGTGTCGGTAGCTTAGTGGTTTAGGAGTCGGCCTTAGGATCGAGAGGTCCCGGGTTCAATCCTGGCCATTAAACTACTAACGTGAACCCACTCCTAACACAAACAATTTAGCTTAGTTGGAGGGGTTAGAGGGAATATTACTAACTTCGGTACTAATATTCTTTAAAAAAAATACATGAATTACCTATACGATAAGGCATAAATAATATCTTCTGATCTGGCCGATACCATTACATTGCCGTGTCTTAAGATAGGTATATCCAACGACCATACATGTGTAGGTAGGTACAGTCAGTATCAGATCGATCTTGATAGACAAGTGCTCAAAATAATTTTAATACTTTGGTTTTGCTCCCTATTGATAGTTGGTACATACCTTTATTTCAGACCATCATACAATTTAAATCAATAAATTAAGTTTGATTTGCTGTTAGTTTTAAGATCATTTGGAAACTTTATATTCAAGACATTTCGAACGCCGACTCTGTACCCTACTCTAGGCAGGGCTATAAATATCATATAAGCACTTAAACTAGAAATAGTTTAATAAGCGAATCGAATAATGCGGTTCAAACCGCGTGGTTCCCAGCAGAGAAGAATTTGTGCCACCAGAATTTGTTCCCATGCGGTGTCGTACAAGGCGACTAAGGGATAGGGCTGTTTAACATCAGACAGATATATGTATACAGCCCAGACTCGGCCTCAGATATAGTCAAGGCGAATCGAATCAACAATAGTTTTTGATTTGATTTGAATAGTGCCCGGAGAATTATAGCAATAGGCTCAGCCCCTATTACATGGGACCGACTACAAATTATTGGTGAAATGTGGGTGTTAGCTAGCCTAACCCTCCTGGGATAAAGGCGTAATTATTGTATGTAGGTATGTAGGTACATACTTAGACACTTACATATTTAATAAACGAACCAGTATCAAGGCTACCTACAGAATAGAAATTTACTATAGTTCTGTGCTATTTGTCATGAGTGGACAACAGACAAGGGTACACAGCCAAATTCAAGACTTCCTATTCTTAGGTAGTTTTTGTGTGATTATGATATTGCCAATCTGTCATTTTACGTTTCTGATACGTTTCTATTAGTTATGTGGCGTAGCGGTAGTGAACTCGGCCGCTACGCAGGAGGCGTGGGTTTAATGCAAATATTCTCATGTATGTATGTGGGCATTTGCATTGGTCTGGTCGTACCTCGGAGAGTACGTTAAGCTGTCGGTCTCATTTGGTAGTCGTTACGAGTAGTTGGAGCCCTTTTTGTCTAACAACTGGTCTAACTGCAATACTTCGATATCGCCTTTGGATTGTGGAGGTCATATGGCAGTCGCTTCACAGAAAATATTGAAGTTTAGCCAAACCCGTCGTCAGACTGGTAAAGCGGACCCCAGACTCCAAGTTGAAAGGCTTCGTATGCAACTGGGATTAACACTAGGATGAAGTTCTAGAAGTTCTAGTCTAGGTAGGTACGGATCAATAGGACGCAATACGCAATACATTAGGGGTGGGAGTCCTCACACTCGTCACATTGCTCACAGGGATGGTACGATGCGCAAACGCTTGGGGTGCGGCCGCCTCCTTCTGCGAGCAAGTAATGCTCGAGAAGGAGGCGGCCGGTCGGGTCCGGACCAGACTCCGGGCCCGGGAAGCCCGTGCAGAGCGAAGGCGAACCGGACGTCGGAGGTCGCAGAACGACCTCCGTCCTCCATGAGCGCTGGCCTGGGAGTGACCGGTGGAGCCACCTGTCACCCTAGCAGAAGCAGGCCGCGGCGGCGGCGCAAAGTGCGCCTCCCCGTAACCGGGGCTAGATGGGGACATTTTGGTCCCCACAACCCGAAGGGGGCCATCTCGAAAGAGATGGTCCTGGGTCTGCCGGGGTGCGAGAGATATGCTTTTGGCAATCTCACCTCCGGCAGCCAAGGACCCAAGACGGCGTGCGTTTTAGTCGGTTCGAGTCCGACATAACCGCCTCCACCGGCTCCGTGGGGGTGGTATCCGTGGGGATATTTCGCACGATAAAAAAAAAAAACGCAATACATTGATTCAAAATATATCTGTTAGTGAAATAAATAAAGGACGTTACTGACGTCACCAACCATACGTCTTACGCTGAAGGAAACTGCTAGAATGTCTGTAAATAATAAATAATCCCGGCTTCGCAGTCACAGTTAATCATATACTGTAGATCAGATAATAATACAAAAGTAATATGTATAAGTGATGCTTACCTATCAGAACAATAAATAATAACAAAATACACAACTTACGCCTGTAACAATAATTAAATTGCTACACCAATAATAAATCTCGATTGGTCATTATTCCCTACTAGTTTTTGCCCGCGGCTTCGCCCGTGTGGATGTCGGTTATCGCGACAGAACATTTCTCAGAAGATGTATGTGTACGAAGTTTCATGCTTCTTAACTTTGAAAATGACGAACTTCCATACAGAATTTCAACACCTATACCCCCCTTTTCACCCACCTTTTTCGCAACCAAACATATCCTATGTCCTTAGTCAAGGTCTAATCTACCCCTATACCAAATTTCATCAAAATCGGTTCAGTGGTTTAGACGTAGCGTAACATACAGACAGACAGTGTTACTTTCGCATTTATAATATTAGTATGGATACTCATAATGTCGTGAGCCGATTCTTCTACTCATAACATCGAAATTATTTTACAAAGCATTTCATTAAAAGTTACATTTCATGAACAATAAAAGGACCTAGGAACAGAATAGAAATATAATGATCCTAAGCTTTGCAGATTCAAAACTACTTATTTGTATGACAAACATAATTTCTGGAAATCAAGTCCTTGCTAAGCGATTTATTGAACAGACAGAGACGGCGAGGTGGGTATCCGTGGGGATTTCCACATGAAAAAAGGTACTACTCGTAGATATACTATCAATTAGAGGAGGCAGGAGCAACAATTCCAAGAAAGACAGGTTTCGTCATCAGCCTTTGATTGTAAAATTAAGAAATAAAGACGTCAGAAGCGCAGTAGTTTGCCTTCAGTCCTTTCTACGAAATACTTTTAAAAACAAAGTACGTATAGGTACCTATACCTTGAAGCCTCTATGCATGTGCTCCACGAGGAAGTAATTCTACATTCTGAATCATTGGAAAGAACACACGCACACGTCGCACTGACCGCGATGTTCAGTTCTGAGGGATAATGAAATTCAAATATGAATATTGTGTTTCATCTGATTAAGAACCCGATTAAAGTATTTAGTTTGCGGGAACTCTAAGATTATTTATTAATAAATGGATGATTCCGAACACGGCGGTACGTAGCAGTGCTGCCACTGTGGTGCTGCGCAGCAGTGCTGCCTGCTGTGCTGATTCCGAATAGGACAACAGTGGCGCCCTGTTCGTGGTGTATTCATTCATTTACGTGCTGTAGTGCTGCCGTTGCCTTGCTGCAGCGACATTGCTGACTAGTTCGGAATGTAATCTAATACAAACTTATAGAGATTATTTGCGCGATAGTACTGCGTGCTGTGGATTTCGGAATCATAGCTTAACAACGCTGGTAGGTGCTCAGTACACACTTCACTGCTCGTGTAAATAAAACAAAATGTCAGTAGATGTATGCGTTCTTTTGTTGTAAAACTTTTTATGTACTAATTTAAAACCTGTTTTAGATTCATATCTCATGAATCCAGTCTCTTGTCTCTATGTTCCTATTTGTGGGAAGTGGTCTTAAACAAACTTACGGTAAGTAGCGGTAGTAATAAAAGTTTACTTAGTTGTAAAACAGATACAGCATAAATAACATGAAAAATAAAAATTCAATGAGAAATCAGAAAATCCTACGAAAACAAAAAACCACTTATCCCACCAAAGTCTGTTAAGGTTTAACTCGTTTCATACAATGAAATCGTTCGCACCTACATTATAATTACGTGTTTTAACAACTCTTGTTTATGTTATCGCAATTTATGTACCTGTAACTTGCGGACCGTACTGGCTTTGAGAGATAATTACCTAGGTAGGTACTTAAAAAACTGACTAGGTAACTTGCCATATAAACCTTCAAACCCTTACTCACTCTCTTAGAGGTAGGTAAAACTTGAAAAAACATCGATATCTAAACTTAGGTTTTTCAGCGTTTTCAATGCCGTGGTGCGTAGTCCGGAAGCGGGAAGCTCCATACGGTGCGAATGTTCGGAATGAGTAGGCAAACGAGAGTACTGCCCTGATGATAAACGGACCATATCCTAGAGATTAGTCACTAGACTATAGACGATTACAAAACTAGGCGTATATAAGTAATCTGTGCGATGGGTGCCGCGCTATCTAAGATATATAAAACTCAAAGGTGACTGACTGACATAGTGATCTATCAACGCACAGCCCAAACCACTGGATGGATCGGACTGAAATTTGACATGCAGGTAGATGTTATGACGTAGGCATTCGCTAAGAATTTTTGGAAATTCTGCTACTAAAGGGATAAAATAAGGGATGGAAGTTTGTATGAAAGTCCGTAATTTTCAAAGCTAGATGCACAAAATTTCATAAACCTGTGTCTTTTAAGAAATAAATGAACACGTGTTTCAGCGTTTTTCAAAATTTTACTACTAAGAGGGTAAAATATGTGATAAACTTTTGTATGGAAAGTTCGTCATTTTCAAAGTTAGAAGCATGAAACTTCGTACACCTAGGTCTTTTGAAAAATGTTTTATCGCGATAACCGACATCCACGCGCGCGAAGCAGCGAGCAAAAGCTAGTTGTCCCATATTACTTAACTACTATTCAAATATAACTATGTATTCGATACTTAACTAGTGTTCGATCCATTTTATATAGATACTTCTGTAAAATCTTTAGTTTAGAGGATAGCGAATTGAAGTTTGTCTTACGCAGAATTGCTCGTAACTTTTCTCATCTTCTAGAGATATTATTCTCAACACTTATCTATTATCTATATAATAGATTATCTATTTTTTGATTAATTATTATATTTAAGAGAAATCTGAACAAGGTGGACGGTGGAAATTTTATATTTCCCACGTAACACCCAAAAATAAAATTCCGCTGTAAAAAAATCTCTCCAGGGTCCACCTAGGTGGTCTCGGCAGGTAAACGGTTGTAAATATTATAAATGTATTATAATGTTTACAACCGTTCACGAGACTCTGTTAGACTTTAATATTAACACAAAAGACATAAAGGAATTAATTATCGACGTTTATTGCTATCCAGAAATACATAAAAATGTAGATCAATTATTGTTAGCATTGACACTTCTGTAAATAAATATTATGAAGGTTAAATTAATTTAGCATTTATCTTTTTAAATGGTATACCTACCTACCCATTAACTCTAACTAACATTTATCATCGATACAGCGTTAGTCCCGATTGCATCCAAGTCCTTTGGAGCCAGATGAGTAGGTACATCTGAGTGCCATTAATCAAGGCAAAGGGGACGAGAGCTGTACTCAGGTAGTAGCCCTAGGTCTGCACCCCTCACCTTTACCTTGCTCTGGCTTGCCTTTGAGCGAGTCTGACCTCCTAATCCCGAGAAGAAATCCCACGCTAGAGGCTCGTCTGTGTATCAACAGATGAATGAGATAGATGGGCAGATAGACAAAAAAACAGCTTTATAGGTACGTATGAAACCCTAAAAAATTATGATAAAACTCTAAAACTCAAATCAGCTCCTTTCAAAACGGTGATAAGGTGACCTATTTCAATGTGAGATACCTAATGCATGCTCATAGGGTTAGAAGTCCATCAATAAGTTTTCATTATTTTTGACTTATTTTCATTAAGTTGAACTATTACGAGTAAAGTTCCGTAGATTTCGAAAGGTGTACAAGGTCTCTAACGCATTGACATGATCGAAGGCTTAACGTTACTATGGATAATAGCTAATAAGTTGTTCTTCAATGATCTATCACATGTATAACCTCCGGTCATGTCCAAAACTTATCCTCTCAACTTCATTCATTCTCAAACTATTGCCATCATGATCTACATCAGAATAGGCTCATAACAAATACCAACTCATCACGATGTTCCAGCCATGTGAATGTTTAAACAGGGACGCTAGGAATAAACTCCCCAGGAACCTAGGCCGATTTTGCCGCAAGTTCTTTTTTTTTTTAAGTTTGGAAATCCCGCTGGAGCCAGTGGGTGCTTATTTCGGACTCGAACCTACCAAAACCGCACATGGTTTCAGAAAATTCCCTTTCCGTCGAACTGGACTCGTTCCGAGACTTTGCCTTTGGCTTAACATCAGGTGAGGTGAAGTCAAATTGACGTGTGCTGGATAAAAAAAAACCGCCAACAGCTCTTGGCCCTTAGTTCCCTGATTGCCTTGGTTTCGTTATCTTGCTAGCGTAATCTTTTAGATCTCTTAATTTATAGTTACCTGATCAAATATTTCAAACAGTGATGCTGCCGGTTGATGGATCGTGCAAACGACGGTCCTTCCTTCCCTGGCTATCTGTTTCAGCACTTCGACACATTGAGTGCTTGTGACTGTGTCGAGGCCGCTCGTAGGCTCATCCAAAAAGAAGACGGGTGGGTTGTTTACTAGTTCCAGGGCTATTGATAACCTGCGGAGGCAAAATACATCTTTTCGTAAGGTTCTTCAATATTCAGTGTGAAGTTTAATTTTTATGAATAAATTTAATGCGTGAAAAGGCGTACGTAAGGCATATTCAAAGCAAAATTCAGCATATCGACACGATTTACGATCGCGTCAATACATACAATTTTGCCTTACGCCTGATTTTGTCGATTCACGCCTGATGAGTGCTGTAGCGCCTAATGTAGCGGATCGGAACACTTTTATTTTACTTTATAATAGTTAGTCACTACCATATAAGTTATCTGTACTTTATAATAATTGTTTTTATAATGCAATATGCCATGATTGCCAACCAAAAATACTTGTATTATGAAAAATCAATCTGGTGCATGGTCCTTCCATCTATTGGGTAAACTAAGTGATGATACGTAACTATGCTTAATCAGCCGATAGGTATAAATGCCTGATTAAACCTAATCATATTGAACAAAAATGTAACGTAAGCGCATAGGTATACAAGCAAATTGCTACGTGCGTCGCCGGTCAGTTAGTTTAAAACCAAATCACATTGTTAGTGGCACCTTTTTGTGACTCACGTTAATAGATACAGTAAGTACTAGGTACCTATCTATGTAGTAGGTAGGTACATTAGATGCGTTTAAAAGTACAATGCACCTTCTTACTTATTAAGTATGCGTGTCCACGTCTACATTGCACAATGCACAATGCTCTGCCTTTTTGTTTACTTCTCGAGATTGTTCCGTGCGTCCGTGCGACTATGGGAAAGTTGTCTCGAAGTAATGTAATGAGAAAAAATGGACGTGTTTTGAATGTTTTGACGATTGAATTACGAATTCCACCAGAAACCATTTCATTGAAAGTAGGTTGCCAAGACTCTCATGCTCATAACCATTAATTATAAACTTAAAACCTTTGCATGTCCCGGTATGTTCTTTTCATTTTAACAACAGGACTTAAACTGTTGTTGAAATGCAACAAGTAAAAGATCTTTCTTGATCGTTTAAGCTTTAGCCACAGAATAAATAATAGTACTACGTATGCTTTAACGCCATAATGTCTTAACGCCATCTTAGGATAGTGATTAACTCAACGTTAATAGGTACCTACCTACCTAAACAATATAAATTTTAATTGTGTTACAGATAATTAACTTGTCAACATAATCATACTGTATCTGCTTATAGGTGATGCAGAGTGGTGGTGGGTTATTTGAATGCCATTTCCCAGATTGCTAGCGTTCTTAACCTCATGGTAACCATATGCTTGTTCGGCAATTTATTTATTTACCTACCTTTACTGTCTAACAAGAGGAGCCATGTTCAATGTGTAAACTACAGGTTTACCTACCCACTGTCATCACATAATACTTCATCTTAGTACAGAAATAACATTAGCACCTAATATGCGATTATTACACACCTATTTATAGGTTAGAAATTAGTAATTCAATGTATTGTTTACCGCTTCTTTTGTCCACCAGACAACATATCCGTTTTGGTGTCAATTGTCCGTTCGTCCGAGAGTGACAATTTTTCAAGAATTTTCTCCGCTAACATTTTGCCTCCCTTTGGCGCTTTCAGACGAGCGGCTACATACATAGCCTCTCGCACTGTGAGCAGCGGCTGGAGCAAGTCTTCTTGGGTGATGTAACAGGACGACCTCTGGAAAAGCTGCTCGTCTCTGGGCTGCCCATTTACCAAAAGTTCTCCTTCCACTCCGGCAGACCTGTGTAGAATACAAATATGTGTTTTTTTAAATATTAACTAGCAAAGTACTAAAATTGATTACTTGCTAACACACGTTGTGTCGGGAAAAGGGTTCGAATTCGTAAACAAAACCATCTTTCTAGGGTATGGTAATGGGTGGTATGGGTAATGGACTGCTGAGACGAGGTCTCGGGTTCGATCCCAGGTTTACCATGGCACCCACCAATGACTTGTCGATGCTTTTCGAAGTTATGTGTGTATTTATCGCAGGTTTATAAGTGCCCGGTTAATGGCAATAGGCTCGCCACCTATTACATTGGGACCTAAACATAAACTGGCGAAATGTGGGTGCTAGCACCTCTGCCTACCCCTTCGGGGAATACAGGCGTGAGTTTATGTTTATGTGTATGTCTAAATTACAATGGGGTGACCAAGTCTCCATATCACTACTCTGGCCAGTAAATTTAGCTTAGCTGCTTATGCTGTAAGGCGGATCAGGCAGTCGACAGATGTAGCTACTGCTAGGCTGGTATACTTTAGTTATTTTCATGGCTTGATGTCCTATTTTTTTTATCGTGCGTAAAATCCTCACGGATACCACCCCCAAACGGAGCCGGTGGAGGTGGTTATGTCGGACTCGAACCGACTAAAACGCACGCCGTCTTTGGTTCTTTGGTCGCTAGAGGCGAGAATGCAGGGAACATATCCCAGGACCATCTCTTTGCCCCTCTCGGGTTATGGGGACCATAGTGTCCCCATCTAGCCCCGGGTATGGGGAGGCGCACTTTGCGCCGCCACCGATGCAGGCCAGGCCTGATTTTGCTGGGGTGACAGGCGGCTCCATTGATCACATCACCCCCAGGCCTGCGCTCATGGAGGACGGAGGTCGTTGTGCGACCTCCGACGCCCGATTCGCCTTCGCATGGCTTGATGTCCCATGGAATACTGCTATGAGGAAATGTAGCAGATTTGGAAACTAAACTTATATTGCAGAAGAGGGCGGTTCGTGCCATTTATTGTTCAGACAAGAGAGACTCCCTCAGGGAGCGATTTAAATATTTTGATATTTTAACTGTAGCTTCCCAACATATATTTGAAACCATAATGGATAAGGAAAAATATTTACATTTGACATTACATTACAGACAGAAATCTGCGTAATAAACATAAACTGCTACTTGCATGTTATCGGTTTAATAAAGTTAGTGATTCCTTGACGGCGGAAGGTATACCTTATGCTTCTATAGTAAATTGCCTAAACTCCTCGAGAAAGCGGGTGTAAATAAGCCAGT
Source organism: Eilema sororculum (assembly GCA_914829495.1). Taxonomy (NCBI): domain Eukaryota; kingdom Metazoa; phylum Arthropoda; class Insecta; order Lepidoptera; family Erebidae; genus Eilema; species Eilema sororculum. The sequence continues at coordinate 8,368,458 of OU618547.1, forward strand.
AAGAAAGCGGACCTATTTTTATAGCAGAACTGCGTTTAAATTCTCAGCTAGTTATACATCTCAACCCAGAAGTCAGTCCTTATTAATAATACAATAGTGGACAAACCTGTATCCCGATAGCGCGTTGAGCAGAGAGCTCTTGCCTGCACCGGACGGTCCCATAATCGCGATCAACTGACCGGACGTGAATTTGCCATTCACACCTTTCAGGATCTCCTTTCTGGGCACTGCAGACAAAAAGAAACACGTTTAATATATGGAATAGGATATTAATCAATATAACGAATTAAGGTATTCGTAAATTCACTATTTAACATCTAGCCACTATGTTATCGATGTTGAGCTGTCAGATGGCTCTGAACACAAAAATATTATAAGGATAGAAAGACCATGTGACCGAAAACGCATGCCAACTCTTAGAAAATTCCTGTCCTATGAGACAGGAACTTTCGAACGCTTACTCAGACCTTTTAAGACTAGCTTGTAATTCCATCGTAAATACCGTCAGTATGCCATTTTGTGCTATTTCTAACTGTAGAAGAACCTAGTAGCCTAGTGGTATGGGTAATAATAATATAATAATATTCATTTATTTCAAGTGACCAGGACTCTTTACTTTTTTTCTTACTCCTATGTTAGTTTTAATATTCTAATCTTATCCTAATAACAAATTGACAGTCTGCATGCGAATCACCACCACTAGCCCCCCACCTAGGTGGAAAGCTTGCAGCAGCGACCCACATACAAACAGTCAAGTCTGCTCGCTATACAGCTCAGAATACTGTTGGAGCTGGCCCGCACCCGACGCACCAGAGACGCACATCGCTTTCTCATAGTAGCGTAAAAGCAATCTACACGAGCCTCGGCAAACATCCCTGACGCGCTACAGTAACGGGACAGCCCCATCAGCACTCTGAACGCGTTATTAATACGAAGGACACTGTACGATTTCTGCGAATAATCTGCCCACAGACTGCACGTGTAAAAAGAAGTGCAATATGCACGAAATAAGGTTTTTTTGAAACCTTCTGAGCAACGTGCAAATCTACGAGCTATCATATTCGCCCTCATCGACAGCGCCCTCCGCTCCCTTTCAATATCTTCATTGTCCTTCATGTCAGCGGCCAAGAGATGTCCAAGGTACTTAAATTTATAAACTCTAGTTAGCAGTGTTCCATTTAACCTCACCGGAGGTATGGTTTCTGGATATCTCGTACCGCCGCCACCAAAGACCATGACATTACTCTTAGCCACGTTATAGACCAAACCATGAAGCCTGGCATAGTCTTCACAGATAGCCACTAGCTTTCTAAGACCACAGACTGAGGCGCTCATTAATGCCATATCGTCGGCGTAGTTAATGTTGTTAACACATACCCCGTCAACATAACAACCCGCCCGCTCCCTGCTGAGCGCCTCAATTAGATCGTTGACGTATAGATAGACTGCTGAGACGAGGTCTCGGGTTCGATCCCAGGTTTACCATGGCACACACCAATGACCTTTGGATGCTTTTCGAAGTTATGTGTGTATTTATCGCAGGTTTGTAAGTGCCCGGTTAATGGCAATAGGCTCGCCACCTATTACATTGGGACCTAAACATAAACTGGCGAAATGTGGGTGCTAGCACCTCTGCCTACCCCTTCGGGGAATACAGGCGTGAGTTTATATAAAAAAAGAAAATAATAATGGTGAAGTAAATTTGAAAAATAGAGGCATTTCTTATCTCTCGTGATTATTTATTTACAGCGAAAATTCGGCACGCGTGGCATGCAGGTGAACACTGCTTATGGCCGTTCTATCTTAATAATATTTCTGTGGCTGTGACTCTCGCACTCTGAATTGTGAGACGTTGTCTTAGAATATCTACTAACTATATCCCCGTAACCGGAGCAAGATGGGGACACTGTGGTCCCCACAACCCGAAGGCCTTCGCCGTCACCGGCTCCGTGGGGGTGGTATCCGTGGGGATTTTTCGCACGAAAAAAAAAAAAAAAGAATATCTACTAAAATTTATTATACTTAAATAAGACAGTTTGTGCGGATGGATAGATGGGTGGTTACTACTACATCACGCTAGAACTGCTAAAAGTGTCTGAATGAAATTTAACATGGTGATAGATAAACGTAGGGGTAACAGCTAGTATCTTATTAAGTGCGTTTCAGGCAAGTTCATTATCTGAAATCGGAACCAGTAGATACTAGATAAATGTGAGACACTATTTTACTAATCTAGACTAGACACTATAAACTAATAATAATAAATATACCACATCATTCTACACAACGCTATCTAGACCCATGGTAAGCTTTTATAGCTTGTGTTATGTAATCTAGAATGCGGATAAACATACTTATATACTTTTTTTTTTGTAAATACATACATATTATACATAGAAACACCCAGACCAATGCAAATAGCCATATTCATGCATACAAATATTTGCACTGAGCGGGAATCGAACCCGCGCCTCCTGCGTGGCAGTCGCGTTAGTGCACCACGCCACAGAAGCTGTCTAAAGCTGTTAAACTAATACTGTAGTAATTGACAATGACTACAAACTGTAGGAGCGTCACTAGTAGGTAATAGTACAGGTACTTATTTATAGTGGTTTTATAATTTTTATCGTTGAAATAAATCCATTAATAAGATGACTGCTTTTTTATCTATTAGATTGATTTATTGAATAAAGATATAGCTTCATTGGTTTAATGAACAATCTTGGATCCACTTATAGAACTGATCGAATCTTTGAGCATCTCGTTATTACAATGACCTATCCAGTAATTATGTTATATTTTTTTCAGCTTGCGTCAACCAAACTCGGAGGGAGTTTTTTCACCTCACCGGAGCAGACCTCGTACCGAACTGACATTCCCACCAACATTTGTGAATATACCCCCCATAAACAAGTGGCATATTGAAATGTAAGGAATTGACATTATAGACGTTTGTGACAGTCGTCAACGTTATATACTAAACGTTAACATACTTGTCAATCGGCTAACGAATTGCCACTTGTCTAGGAGGTGTGCTCTATAAAATTTACCTCAGAGATCCCAACCGGCCTTGGCCACCAACGTTGGTAACCAAGATGTTAAAGTATTGAACGGTCTAAAGCTGATAAACAAACAATAGTAGATGCGTAAGTATTCTATAAAGAGTCATGTCACGCATCGAAATAAAAAATAATGTCGCACAATTACAGGAAACGATTGTTTCTGGACTACACTACAATAGGGCACACATGTATCCTGTCAAGCGTGAACTTAAGTGACCTAACACTTGTTTAAAAAATGTTTTCTGTTGAATGTCGGGTATTCCTGAAATGGCTTGACTGAGTTTGACGTGGAAGTCAAGTCAAGAGAGTGAGAGCGCAGACGCCGTTCGGGATCAAAAGTAGGTTTTTTCTCAAAAACGACCGCAACAATAATTATGATAACCTACCTTATTTAAAAAAAATATATTTTTAACAGATTCCATACATACGTACATACATACTCACGACCGTAAATCCCTGAAGGGGTAGGCAGATTATAACTTTCGGTCCCACGACGTAATAGGGGGCGAGCCTAATTGCCGTGACGGACCCTTTGTGCCTGTAGGTATATTTTCTGTCGGATGAAGAACAGCCCTATCCCTTAATTGCCTTATACGACACCCACAAGAAGAGCTAGGGTGATCCTATTCTACTCCGGGAATACGGTAAACAGATCGCTTTTACGGAAATCCCCACGGATACCTCCCCCGCCGGAGCCGGAAGGGGAGGTTATGTCGGACTTAACCGACTGAGGGTGAGGAGAGGTGAGGTATTCATCGACATATCCTTCGCAACCCGGCTGACCCAGGGCCATCCCCAACGGTCTGGCCCTCCTCGGGATCAGGTTCCATCGCAATTTATTTGGTACTAGCTTTTCCCGCGGCTCCGCCCGCGTGGATGTCGGTTATTGCGCCCAAACATAGCCTATGTCCTTTCTCATGGTCTAATCTACCCCTATACCAAATTTCATCAAAATCGGTTCAGTAGTTTAGGCGTGAAAGCGTAACATACAGACAGACAGAGTTACTTTCGCATTTATAATATGTATTAGTATGGATTATTTACATTTAGTCCGACGTTTCAGTTGATTTTCAGCAGCTGTGGTCACGGGGTGACTCAGTCATTTATCAGTCATATACTTAGTTTTATTTCAATGACTAAAATTCGCGGTAACTTCCGACAGTATTAACTTAAGTTCATTTAGGGGTATTTTTATCTATTTCAAAGGAAATCCTTTTATAGAACATTTACAATCTTGGGACCTCTGATTTTTTTTTAACCATCGTCTTAAGTTTGTATAGGAGAATTTCTGATGCCCAAGACGTGTCCAGCTCAGTTGGTCAAAGCATTCCCTGTAAGAGTCTGGTCGCAGGTTCAAATCACGTAGTGGAGGTTAAATTTATCAATAATCGATATACCTAGATAATTATAACAATTGCTCGGTATCATTTGACGTTTTATTTATTGCCTTTAGTTATTGTTGTTTTTATTTTAAAATGTGACAGAATAATTAAATACGTATTAAGTTTTTTATCATTTTATGCATTATTTAACCTTTAACTTACACTTATAAGTATGTGGCTTGATTGCATGCACAACACTCTACCTGTAATTAACCAGCAATGTTTTGTTGTAGGTAATCAATCCAACGCAAACATATTCTTTGCAAAAAAAATGCGTTTACATAAAAATAGAACCTGTTTTGATCTTATGTGCAGAAACCCTCTCTGACTTCAGATCATTTAAGTTAGTATGAGGTGGGTATGTTGGAATAGAAGCAACTATAACAGTATGGTGGCTTTGACAGCCTCTGTTTCGGAGCGGTAGTGCACGCGACTGCCACGCAGGAGGCGCGGGTTCGATTCCCGCACAGTGCAAATATTTGTATGCATGAATATGGCTATTTGCATTGGTCTGGGTGTTTCTATGTATAATATGTATATATTTACAAAAAAAAAGTATATAAGTATGTTTATCCGCATTCTAGATTCCATAACACAAGCTCTAAAAGCTTACCATGGGTCTAGAATAGCGTTGTGTAGAATGTTGTGGAATATTTATTATTTATTATGGTGGTCCGTCATATCAGCCTGTGTGGCAGAGAAATCTGATGTGCCCTAGAAAAGATATTCCAGAGACCTCGACCGGCCCTGGCCATCATCATTGCCATTGACAATAAGGTGACAGGTTAAATAGAGCCTTTATAGAAAAGACGACTTTCTTTCTTACTATTTCAATAATTACAATTTTAATTCTTTTTAATTTTAATAAACAATTTTACGTCCATTTTAATTATTAAATCTAGCGAAGTATAACAATTTAAAAACCATGTCACACGAAACTATACATTGATGTACTTAATGAAGCTAATAATAGTCACTGCAATTTGCTAATTGAGATTTAGATTGAGATATAATTGTAAATATGGTTACCTACTAAAGCTTAAGTTACCAATAATACAGTATGGAAAAGCATCATGTGTCATTTGTGAGGCTTCGGCTCAGATACAGTTACCTACGTGACCCGACTGAGTGCATTTACCCTTGCGCTTGAATATAGTACCTATAGAATGCAGCTTTACGGTATTGCAAGATTTGCAAGTACAAAACAAGATTCCTTTGTATTAAAATTTCTTGTTTCCTAAAAAACATGTTGCTTTATTAATTAGTCTAGAATGCATTGTGCACTCTACTACTTCGAGAGGAATCAATTACCAGGTTGCCAGCTAACCGATGAGGTTGACTTGAACCCAAAAGATGATATACGAAATAATGGTGCTCTAAACTAGAGTTCTTTGGATAACTGAGTAACTTTGTGAATATTTGAACCCCAGTTTACGATAACATAACGTCTTTGATAGCGATTGATTTATTAGTGTTAGAACCTACTAGTGCTGCCGTAATTACGGAAGTGCATACTATGTATGTTGCACTTTACTGTATCTACCACACATAATAGGTATATAGGTAAGCACCTACACTAAAGAACCGTAAACCTCATCATCATACTAACTGAAAGTTTACTAGTAGGTACCATAGATAATCTCAGAGTTAGTCTCAGTCGCATTCGAGGCCCTCACTTTGAACCAGTACCTACCACAATTATTATCCATACTTTGATATTATTAATCGCAAAGTAACTCTGTATGTCTGTCTGCTGTTACGCTTTCACGCCTAAACCACTGAACCGAGATTATACATAGAGATAGGACATAGGCTATGTTTGGTCACGATAACAGATATCCACGCCGACGGAGTCGTGGGCAAAATATTATATATATAATAGTATTATATACATTCTAACAGTAGACCGATACTGCCACCATTTCAGTTCTTTAAAGAATGTAAATTTGACTATTTCGCGAAATATTTCATGATATTCGAGTAAAAATTGTAAACTCTTTATAGCTAATGATCGTTAGAAAGGTACATGCAATTTCTATACTCCGTTCATTATATTATAGAGAGGAGTGAAAATGTAATAAGTACTTTGCATTGTACGCACAGTGACCCTAATAGCTCAGGCTACAAGTTTTTTGTTGGTATATTAGTAGAAGAAAACAACAAAATGCCAATTCATACTGTGATGAGTCATTGCAAATTATAGAGTGTTGTCTCCCTGTAACAATGACTGCCGAAAAACAACCGAAACATCGGATTCAGTGTAAACATAAATATAGCACGCAAACCTAAAGGCAATTTACAGCTGCGATAGTAGGTACTTAATTCATCAAACAGTACGTTAATAGTCTAAAAATAGTCAGCGAACCAAGTGCCAAAATATTTTCTATATGTAGAGCTATCTCCATTTCACCCAACAATGTAATGTAGTGCCGAGATCGTTGCCAAGTTCACAAATTATTTTATAGCCTGCATGTTATGGCAGGAACATTAATCGATTTCCACCACACGACGGGAATGCATGAAATTCAATAATATTGCTAGTAACTATAATCTAGGTCCATAACCTAGACGGACAGACTAGACAGCAGTCTCAGCATGGTGGATATTAACAATCGAAATCGTTTAAAAGCGAAGGAGTCACGTGACTAAAACGTGATGAGACGGACATAATATCCCATCGGTGCAGTTCACTTAGAGCACCTAGCTGAATAGCACCTGTGCGAAAAGCACCTAGCCATGTCCACGAAGAGCACCTATGACTTCATTGGCCGGAGAGAAGCGATGAGATACACACACGCTATACAAATATTGAGCTTAGATTTTAGGCATTTCCGTTCATTTAATTTACTATGCTTGTTAGAAAGATTTGACCCTTATGATTGCCAGTATCGATTGATGCCATAAAAATACAGGATGTAATTTTTTCGATTTTTAGTCGGTTCGATTACGGGGTGTGTCAAGCGAGTTTTTGAAAATCTTTGAATGCAGTTTTGTTTCTTTAAAAAAATAAAGGAATGTTTCCTTTGAGTGAAGTTCGCTATCTCCAGTATTTCGATTACTTCTTCTCCAAGGGGCATGAAAATCTTCCACCCTGTATAGACAGAATCTAGTACCTACTATTCTAGGATACAAATCAACCTATGGGTTCGTCAACGATTATAATTTGTATGAAAAGGTGTACCTACTAATATTTATCTGCTTTGTCGACTGTACATTAAATGTGAAGAGCCGACGACGCTTCTTTTAACTAACAGATTGCGACTGGTTGTGTCTTGAAGTCCTTCGAATCAAGAATCAGATTGCTAACCGGAGTCAGGTGAAAAGTATAACACTGTAAAATACATTAATTTCCTTCTAGAAAAGTTTCAATAGCAGCATTAAATCAGCCGAATTTCCACTGTCCTGTTAACAGAAGTAGGCTCGCTCGCACCTAATAATACGGTATTCTAAAGAAATGAGACATGGTCTGATTAAATAAATATATTAATTAATTAAAATAATGTGAGACCGATAAAAGATGGCGAAATGTGGACGTCAATAAACTTCTGCCTGACCGTTTGAAGGTATACGAAGATATATAAAAAGAGCTACCACAACACCAATAATAATCAAATTAATTCTTACGGCTTCTTTGAGTCTTAAGGCTTCTCAATGGTAAAATTACATGCGCTGTTATAAAAATAGGCAAAGAAAAAAATCCACTCTAGCAATTTTAGTTATTTTTAGGCGGTCATTGTCCACGGCTTGCACCTCTTGCTCTATCATTAAAATCTTTAAAACTTCCATTATCTGTCTATTATAACTACATTATCTAGTCACGAAGTAGGTAACTATCCAAAAGTGTAATTCAAACCAGGGTTTTGATTCAGTTATATCACGATATCAAAACTCGCAATTATAATTATATTAGAACAAAAGAAAATAAAAACTTTAATATGCCATAATGATCGTTCAAAACAAAAATCACCTACGTTTGTTGGGAATTCCTAAAGTTTTTGAAAACTCACGTTTTAAAAACGTAAAGTGTATGAATCAGAGCTCAGAAGTTATATCAATCAAAATGTAAAAAAGTAAATAAAATATTCGAGTACATTCGCATCAAGGTCGAAAATTGCAGCGCAATCCGGCGATGGCGTTCAGTGACCCTCGCGTGCTCATGGTTCCGCGGTCACGGTCCCTTTGCGAGGTAGCGGATACTGTGTTACAACTGTTACAGACGATTACAATCGCGTAATTACATGTTATTTTGTTCGTGAAGACGATGAACATAAACTTAAACTGAAAGTATGATTATTGACTATCTTGTTTGTAGACAAAACTGGTCGAAAGGAGCCTTTATAGTAAGCAAATGCGTCAGCGATGGAAGTAACTCCATACATTTTAAATCACTGTAGGTATACTGCAATATATTATTTATATTCCATAACAATTAGTTTGTTTCGTGTACCAAATGGCGTACAAAATTAATGAAACATTAAAATAACAATGTTATTTTTATATGCTCCTCGTACCTGCGAACAATATATTTGAATAAAACTTTATTATTCTGAATTTAATTAGACATAGATACTATTATAAATAAAATTATACTTATGAAAAATCTTTCACCAAGTTTCCATGGATACCAGAAAGGTTACACACGAAGAATAAGTAAATTTTATGACCGCTTATAGCCCACCGGTAACCGTTTTCCGTCGAAGGGCCGTATGCTTCTTTGCCAGCGTGTTATAAAAAAGGTACTTACCGGTGACGAACAGAAGTACTTAATCAACAAAACATGTGCCTTGCATTCATCGATATAAGTCATAATGTATTCCAACCTTCGCTATTGTCTGTGCTCGGCATTCTGTATTCAACTCATTTATTTGTCGTTTAAATAAACTCTGTCATATCATGCTGCTTTCGAGAATTTTATGCGGTCACGGGAACGATGGTGATCTAAAAATATCGACGATATATTTTCCTGTTTACTGAGAGGTGGAAAGTTAGGACAAGTTGCACATTTTCCTGTTTCCAAACAAGTGGAACTAATGAACTTTTTAGCGCATTAAAAATGCTAATTATACAATACGAAATACATCAGGAAAAGTGAATCACTTGAACTCGCCTTAAAGACGGATAAATATACCTACAAGGGAAATTTGAAATGAAAAAAGGGAAGGTTGACACTGATAGCAATTAGGTGTCAGTGTAAAATTTACACTTCAATACTGGTAGTAGGTAAAAATGTGAATAAATTTTCATTTTAAATTTAATTATCACCAGATTTGGAGAAATACTGATTTCATTATGTTCCGTAACCACCACCCCCAGGGATCTATGCCCGGGATGAAAAGTATTCTATTAGTTCTTCGCTGTAATAAAATCTATCTCTGATTTCATTAAATTTCATCCAGATTCATTCATTAGTTTTGGCTTAAAAGAGTACCTAACAAATATCCATCCATCCCTTCATCCAAACAAACTTTTACATACTTAGTGTAATCGCATACAATCAAATTAGATGTCACATCGTATACAGTCAATTTTATTACGACTTATGACATTGTACATTGAGTAGGTACTGTTATAAAATAGGTATAATAAAAACCTACACCCTGTAACGGAGAGATAAAATAGGTTTAATCGCTAAATGTATTTGTTTGCGAACCAGTCATCTTTAGTTATCTCATAATAAGTATATGCAAAGTCCAGTTGACGTTATGAATCATGTAAAATCAACTACGTTAGACTATGATTCGCTAGGCTATCGCTCACAACGCTCATTGTTATTTAACTATAATTATTGTAATTTGTACGCACTCTACACTTTACATCCAAAATCTTTCCTCCTATAGTGAAGAGTTACCAATAATAATAATTATAATGATCACCAGATGTGGTCCCTAAAACATTGTTCATCTTACTTAATGTTGGGAGATTACTGGAACACGAAATCCTTCCTACTTAACCTACTACCCTACTAATATTGTTTTAACTAATCAAACGGCGCAAATCTACCAAATTAACTGGTAATTATATTTTTTAGCCGTTTGGAGTCGAAACGTGGGGTCCAAGTGCGCGCGCGCTTTTTAAAGAAATAGCGAAGCGTCTAATCGACTCTTCCCTGATATCGCTATTCAGCGGGATGATGCCGGCAGCCTTTAGGGCACGGTGCCAGTAGAGGTCAATGGGAAGGAATTCTACGATGCCTAAAGTTAGTCTTAACCTAATTGAGCGTTTCCTTCTTTTTATTTTTATAATTCCAAATCTCTCAAGTTAAAAGAATATAATTCCGTTCTCTAGTCCCCACAGAAATACCTTGCATTTTCTAAAGTAGGTTTTGCATTGCTGCTATCAACTTAATAACTTTCATCCACAAGTTCACACATAGGTAATGAAAAAATTGCTTCACAAGTGAAACCGGCACTTCCGCCCGGTGCTGATACCGATTTGCTGAATTCCTATCGAGGCTAACAATAGTGATGCGAATTAATCGCCGAACTCATTAAAATTATTTAGACAATACGCTAAATTACGTTACGTTGTATTTGTACACAATAACTTACACAAAATTTCATGAAAATCATAATTCTAAAATGGGCTACGAATATATTTTTTGAACTGCATCAGTGCATATTTCTAAGATATAATTCTGATCAAATTAAAATAAGTTGACCTCATTTTTATAGTCCATTTTTATGGCCTTTCCCATCTTTAGTTTCCATTTTTTTTTATCGTGCGCAAAATCCCCACGGATACCACCCCCACGGAGTCGGTGGAGGCGGTTATGTCGGACTCGAACCGACTAAAACGCACGCCGTCTTGGGTCCTTGGTTGCGGAGGTGAGATTGCCGAAAGCATATCTCTCGCACCCCGGCAGACCCAGGACCATCTCTTTCGAGATGGTCCCCTTCGGGTTGTGGGGACCTCGGTGTCCCCAACTTTGCGCGGCCGCCGCGGCCTGCTTTTGCTAGGGTGACAGGCGGCTCCACCGGTCACCCCCAGGCCAGCGCTCATGGAGGACGGAGGTCGTTCTGGGACCTCCGACGTCCGGTTCGTCTTCGCTCTACACGGGCTTCCCGGGCCCGGAGTCTAGTCCGGACCCAACCGGCCGCCTCCTTCTCGAGCATTACTTGCTCGCAGAAGGAGGCGGCTGCACCCCAAGCGTTCGCGCATCGTACCATCACTGTGAGCAATGTGGTGAGTGTGAGGACTCCCACCCCCAGAGCCGCCACTGGTAATCATCTGCGTCAGCCGGTACGAGAGGCTGCCGTGTGGCCTCTCTAACCATTCCTCTATGATGGGTCTTACCGCCGCTATTACGGCGTGCCCACTCTTTAGAGTCCATTGAAAAGTTACAATCAACGGTTAACTGGTAACAATAAAGGGTTCAACTGTTCACTCATCGGAGATTTGATCGGGGCTCACTCTAATGAGACATTCGTTTACAACGTTAAGGTAGATATTGTTTATTAAATCAATTTCAGTCACGAAGCTATTCATCGGCAGATACTGAATGCGAATACATAATTAATATTTAAGTATGTCATCGCAGTTATCTTTAGCGTGGTTCTTGGTTGCATCATTTTATTTCGGACTGCTCCTCCCCAACCCCTAGATGCCTCTCGGAATAAGAATTTCGCTACAGCCTCATCCTTTCATCAGCCGGTGTACTGGGCCTCGATTCTGCTAATTGTCACAAGATAACATTTAGTAGCTAGCAGTATCTGTGGAATGAGTGTGACGGTGGTAGACAATTACAAGAATCGAAGTCCTGGTTTGTAGGTGGCTCAGCCCCAGAGGTCCTGTTGGGGCCCCTCGCAAATTAATATTTATGTGCTTCTAAATATGAATATGTAAACATAACTTTCTAAAGAAATAAAAAACAATGCGATATTCTTTGTGACCTTTGATCTATGACTTGACATTCAGAGACTTGGGAGTTTATTTCTTCGTTCAATTTCTTTGTTTGTCAAGTCGATTACGTATGTACCAATGTTTACAAACACGTATATTTTAAGCGAAAGAATATTTTTTGTAAAATATAGTTGAGATAGTAGATCAGATCGGGCTTTATGCTGACTGGCGTTTTTATTAAAGATCACAAGTATCACCACACAAATAGGGCTTTACCTCACCTGATAGTAAGAAAACTCACTATTGCAGAGTTAATGTTTGTTCATTGCGTGACCCCTTCACTCCGCGTGGTCCATCACGCACTTGGCCTGTGACTTGGCTGGCATCTATACATTTATAATTACTTACCTACCTGTGAAGCCTGTGCCAGAGTCTCGTTCGTAAACCAGCAGGTGTCCGGCTTACAACTGAGGTTGACTTGGGTCGCGACGTTCTTGGCGAATTACCAGTTAAGTACTAATTACCTATCGTGGTAGGTATAAGTTAAAGATCTTCTTTTTTCCTTTTTAAAATATTAGTCACCAAAATTGCTAATATTCCATCTAACCCCTCCATCTCAGATTAATTGCTTGGGTGGGTTCACGTCGGTAGCGTAATGCACACGATTAGAATCTGGGACCTCTCGATCGTAAGGCTGACTCCATTACCGCTAAGCCACTGTATATGTATTACATACACTTGATAGTAAGTTTATGTAGGTATGTAAGTACCTAAGTGCTCAACAATTCAAGACCGGATAAAATGTCAGTGTCAGTAGCATCACGTATTCTTGTTATAAGCCCGATCGATGGTAAGTATGTAAAACACTGACCTACATAAATCTAAATAATATTAGTACATAATAATTATTATTGTTTATCAAATACAAAATAAAATATCTGACATCAATACTTTGCAGGATGCGAAACTAACGATAAAATAATGATACGCTTTCGATTGGTGGACAATATTTATAGATGGGAAGTGGAATGTGAATATTATTGTGGTATTTATACATTTCCGTTGATTGAGTTGAATTTCACCCCTTCCTGGCCATACATTTATTAATAGACTAGCTTTTGCCCGCGGCTCCGCCCGCGTGGATGTCGGTTATCGCGACAAAACATAGCCTATGTCCTTTCTCAAAGTCTAATCTACCCCTATACCGAATTTCATCAAAATCGGTCCAGTGGTTTAGGCGTGAAAGCGTAACATACAGACAGACAGACAGACAGATAGACAGACAGACAGACAGACAGACAGACAGACAGACAGACAGACAGAGTTACTTTCGCATTTATAATATTAGTATGGAAGTATGGATGCAGTATTTGTATGACAGTAGTAAACAATATAAGAAGTTTATCAATGTTATCACTGTTATCAGTTACCACATTGGCATTGAGAATCCTTAACTTTGTTTACCTTAAATTGTTATTATTATTTCTGTTCATACGTAATATTAAAATAAATATGTTTGATAAAAGTGTGTCACCTTATGACATTTTTGAAATCAAGTAGGTGACCACTGCAATCGAAATACATTACTTTCTTCTGCGAAATTTACCCGTGCGAAATCAGGATGGTACTGCGAATGGAGATAAGAGCCACTTGCGGCGAACCAGCTGGTTGCATGACGCAGATGTCACTGATTTCAGTTCAAAAATCAATATTTACATAAATTATGAAATCCATAATAATAATATAATCCCTACTACTGTCCTCACTAATATTTTAAATGCGAAAGTAACTTTATCTGTCTTTCTTTTTGTTACGACTAAACGACTAATAATATTTATGAAATTTGGCATTGGGGTAGAATAGACATTAAGAAAGGACATTATGGTTATGTTTGGTCGCAATAACCAACATTCTCACGGGCGAAGCCGCGGGCAACAGCTAGTAGAAGATATTGCAATGCTCATGCGCATGCTGTGTGGCAATTATTTAGACAAGCATATTTTATTTAAGCGTGATAAAGTTTTTAATTGTGAGCTAAATGGATAAGTGTCCTCAATATATGTCGGATACATCCAAATCTTCCAAAATGGAGTTTATCTCGTAACCGAGGGCATTCACCCCGAAATTATATAGGTCGAGGACTGTATGCAGGATTTAGTGCAAACGTGTCCGGCGAAATTCAAAAAGTCACCTTATCAGCGGTCGAACAGGGCTGATATAGATCCTGTTAAACCTCTAATCTCTGTCTGTTCTCCCGACGGAGTTCGGCCACTGCGACTGCCTTCTGATTAATTAGAGCTTCGTTGGTGTGCTCTCAGCTGACCGACGACGTAAGTAGCCGGTTTTTGAAGCATATGTGCGGCCACATTCGCTCACAAGTCAGCACCCCAGACGTTATTGTAATGTATGGCCCGAGGTGGACGGGCCTTGAACTCGTCTCGTTTTGCATCGAGCTCCTCTCTCCTTCTCCTCTCAAACTCTGACCAACTATTAGGTACCTATATGCCGTCAATTACTAAGCCCGGAAATACGGAGTCCAGATATTAATCGTTTGTTAATTGCACACAAAAGAGAAGAGTGAAAATGCTACTGGAAAGATTTAAAAAAGAACCAAATAATGTTTCAGATGAATAAAAGGTTTAAGGTAAGGTTTTCATTTCAACATACAAGGTTTTCTTTTCAGGTTATTTTAATTTGATGATAATCACAAGATCAAATTACAAGAGCTTCCGTTCATTATCGTTAATTAAGTCTTAGTTAGGTATCATAATTATCTTAAAGTATTTTACTTTTTTATTTATTGCATTGTTAATTACTGTTTATAGTGGTGTATAATCAACTCTATAGTTTAAAAATAGCAGTGAAAAAGGGGTAGATAGAAATGCCTTAAAATTTGTTTTCTACCTTGAACCACAGAATAGATACGTAGTTTATCTACGAGTAATAGTTTATTTATAATAGTTTATTTATATTATAAGAAGTAAAGCTCAGACTACGAACATTCACATTAATTGGGAAACCTTTACGGTGTCCATAACTTGGCTCCAATAGCTCCGGATATTAACGCGCCGCTTGGCCCTCTTCAGCTAGGGTCACGGGTCACCCTAGCAGAAGCCAGTCGAGGCCGTAGTGGCTCCATCTGTCACCGCCACGGCCAAGTGGACAGACTGTCGAAGTTACTTTGTATATCTACATGTACCCATTAAAGCATAGGTAGGTAACAACGAATATTTGTAGATCTAAGATCTAAATTATTAATATAGAATACAAATAGGTTCAAAATAGAAATCAAGGCCTTTTTATTGGAAAAATGTTTTTACTCCATGTAGTCACATGAATTATGTCCATTATGTCACATGAAAGCAGCAATTAAGGTTCGGTGTCGAATTTTTTTTTTCTAAGTGACATTGATTTGTTTAATTCTTTTTACCTTTACTTAGAGAACCTTTCGACATAATTATTGTATTTATACTATTTAAAACAAGATTGTTTTTATTTGACTATTTTTATTTCTTCGTTATATTACTCTTTTTTCATCGACTTTTTTATTTGCTGCATATTAATACATCATAATTATGTAATTAATCATAACACTAAATCAAATACAAATTGATATTGTTAATTATTAATTATATAAAAAAAAATATAGCTACCATCACGTACCCGCACTGTAGTTAAATACGAGCGTACTTATCAGTGGAAGCATTTCAAATGGAATGCCAATCAAAGCTTAATGTAATCAACTCATGTCCTACTTTCTGTACTGTACTCTTGACCCGTTGTTCCATAAAACATGAAACGTGATACCTTTAGATAAAGTTTTTTATTCATATTTCATATTCACGTGGCTTGATTCACTTATGCCCTGCACAAGCCCTGCATGTGTTTCATAGCCTCATTTTTTTTTAACATCCTCAATTTTTCAAAGAGATTCTCTCCCACCCTAGAACTCAATTAAGAGTCCTCCGTCGGTCCTCCCTAGCAGCACTTCCTTCTGGTCCGCTGTTGGGTCATTCTACTTGTGGACCGATAAGGTACCTACTGAAATGGTACTTTAAGGGGGAGATCTGAACCATACCAAATGAAGAATGAATGCTAAGATGCGCAGTGAAATAAAATAAGAGTCAATGTGTGCGGTATACAGATGCCAACACCGGGACTCGGTTACTAACTCACTATGTAGTTGCCTGTCCTATATTCTTAGGCAGCCTTTCTACCGGAGATGTGCCATGCTACTTTGCTTTGAATGCGTTTGATATCCACTAGACATCTCTAGCCCATCGGCCGAGTACTCGGTTGATACTCGGTACTCGGCGTACTCGGTGGGTTTTTTGATACTCGGTACTCGGCCGAATAACTCGGTACATACGGTATATACAGAGTATATGTTTAAGAAAAGCAATATATTTAGGTATTAAATATAATTAAAATACCAGTGTTAATCATAAATTCAAATTTTAAAGTATTTATTAAAGTAAATGACTCGAAAAGGGTTTGCAATATTTTCATTGCATTCGATTGTAATGACGAAGTTGATGCTACTGGCTCAAGATTTTAAACATCTACAATCTTGTCGTAAAACGCCGCCGGCCTCTCGACCGTCGTGAACCTTCTTCTTCATCATTGCCTTAATCCCAGTCGCATCCAAAGATTTTTTACTTGGAGTCAGGGGTCCGCTTTTACCAGTCTAACTGCGGATTTAGCTGAACTTCGATATTTTCTGTGAAGCGACTGCCATCTGACCTACACAACCCAAAGGCGATATCGAAGCGTTGCAGTCAAACTAACCAACCGTCGTGAACCTGTTAGTAGGTACTTATTTACGCGCGCAAAATGGGAATTTGATTGAACCAAGTTACTCGGCCGAGTATTCGGTTAAAAATATATTGAGCCTAGTAAAACTCGGTACTCGTTACTCGGCAAAAGTGTTACTCGGCGCATCTCTAATATCCACCAATCATATTCGTTGGTCGAAATAGCACAGCACTGGTAGAATGGGAATTTACCCCGTCCATCATATTATTGTATTTTAGACAGATGGAAGTAGTGATTGCATGAAAATTTAAAATATCGACAAAGTTAAAAATCTCGACTAAAAAAATAATTAATCGATAAATGAAAATATTATAATAAATATATGATTTCATGTGGAATTATAATTTATTATCTTCCTGTGCATAATAATAAACCATTAGATGTTTCGTGTCTATACCTATAATTTACAAATGTATTAAAAAACGATTGTGGGCCATAACGTACACGCTAATCTCCAAAACAAAACAACTGACTTCTAGAAGAATATTCCAACATGCTGATTCCCTGGTATTTATTGAAGAGTTCCGTGATCTGTCTCTGAAACCCATCATCAGATCATTATGCAATTTAAATGGGACCATTTTGGAATAAACCTCTTTCAAATAAAAAAGAATTTTGACAATCCGTCTACATATGACGGAGTTACAAAAATCATTTTACGTAAATATCATACAAATATAAAAAAATATAAAATATCCGAATTGTTGTTTAGAAATCAGTTATAAACCGCCAGTTATTTAACATTTTTTAGAAGAATTATTTTCTGTTGTCGATATCGATTATGAGTGACATTTTCAAGTTACGATGTTCGATGGACTAACTACATCCCTAAAATTGCTTTCTGGCTGACGTGACGTTGTCAATGAATAATGACGTATTGGCCCCTAATTTTTGTTAGGATTTTCAGGTGTTGACGCTAGAACAAAGTTATACCGGCCACTGTCAGTGAGCTGTCTAAAATACAATAATATAATGGACGGAGTATAGCTAAGCTACGAAAGGGTTTTTTATGTAAAAAGATTCGTGCTACAGATGCGTGCTACGGATATACGATATGTATGTGTGCTGTGGAAACCTAGGGGAAGATTCGAATTTTGAAAATGTGTGTGGGGAAATCACAGAACAGTTAAAGGAGGTTAGAAGGGCCTTGTGGGCGGGGAAGGCGCGCCGCACATATGAGCAATGCTCATATTCCACCGAAATTTAAACACAGTCGCGCTCTTATTGTGACAACGTAAGAAGCTCCTCGAAAAAAAAAGAATTATGCCGTCTTGCGCTATAATGACATGTCGGAAAAGAAGCCAAGTATGTAGTGTAGCCCGAGAAGGGATTTCTTTTCATCGGTAAGGCCAAAAACCTTAAAATACAAGTAATATTTGTAATTATTACAAAAGTATTATGTAGTTTGAAGACAAAAACGACATAATCGCAAACTGATACAAAATTATACATTGCTTGCAATACATGAGTGCCATCGTGTACTACGTGAGCGATCGCGCAGTGTATTGCCTTCTTTGCGATAGTCGCGTGTGCCGAGCCAACGCTTGCAATGCCGCGATATCCATGCGTATCGATAGTGTTGGCCAAATGATCCGTTATAAACAGTGTCGATATTAAGTACGTACACAAATTGTTATTATCAGTAATATTTTAATCAAAATACATTTGCTTATTACAGTCAATAATTATAATTGTTAAATTTTGTTTGATGTCAGCCGTTTATATCGAAAACACGTTTATAATTTAATTTTAGGTTTCCAACAAATCCAGATATTAAAAAAATTTGGGTTTGGCTGAACTTCGATATTTTCAGTGAAGCGACTGCCCTCTGACCTTCACAACTTATTGGCGATATCGAAGCATTGCAATCAGACAGACAGAGTTGTTGGACATTTTAGGGCTCCTGACTACCCGTAATAACTGCCATAGGTTTTCGTATGGCAATCAGGACCGACGGCATAGCGTGTTCTCCGAGGCACGACCAGATCAATGCAATTACCCATATTCATGCATAGGTACAAATATTTGCACTGACCGGGAATGTCATTAGTTGATGTTACTATTAACGCATAATGAGCTTACTCTATAAAGTACGCGACTTGTGTACCAAAACTTCAGATAGTACCAAAATTACGGAAGTTTTATCGATATCGAAAATCGACCTTTGGTCACCGTAACATGTATGAGAAATTCTTATTGCTTTTGTGCGTGTGTGAGTACACGTCCAGTGCAGTATTTGCATTAGTGTGACAACTAATAGCAAACTCGTGATTTAAGTGTGCTAATTTATTTGTGTGCGTAAACCGCGTCGTATTGGTCTATTTTTTATAGTGGAGTTAAAGAGAGGGAGACAAGCGGCGACACGCGTCCTAATACAAATTAGGAACTATTTCCTTTCTAACCTCCTTTAACTGTTCTGTGGGGGAAATAGCTCGAGCTATGCATCCTCATAGCACATCTTACTCGCTTAGCTACATACCATAGCATAGTGAAAACGGTCATATAGTTTCATAGCTTACTTTTACATTTTAGTAGCATAGCAACAGAGTACATCTCCGGTGGAAAGGTAGCTTTAAACCTGACTGCGGGTTCTAGGCGTCTATTTTTTTGCTGATGCATGTTTTTTTGGGCGTTCACCTGATGCGTCAGGCGAACTCCCAAAAAAACATGCTTCAGCAAAAAATACATCAATCATAAATTATTGAATAAGGTAGGTATTAATAATTTTATGAGTTATATTATAATTAAAATAGGTCATTAGTAAAGTCATTATGTTTTTGGGGTATCATATTTAAAAAATTATCTGTCTGTTTATAGAGAACAAAAAATAACCTTGCGTACCAGTATAGGTATTTTGAACTTTGATTGTGAATGCCATGTTGCCATGCCAATATCTAATCCTATTGGTATTATAAATGTGAAATTTTTTGTTAAGAAAAAAATTTGGATAATAATTATATATCAATGGTTTGGTTTGAATACATCAATAATTATCATTATTTTTCTTATTCTTCTTCTCTTCCCCCTCGTAATCTTCAGAGCACGCCACTACCACTGCAAGGCAATCTCAATACCCTCAGTATGGCAGTTCGCAGCAAATTGAATAACAAAAACTACATCGCTATCATCAAAACAGCCTCGCGTTAACTCGGAGTCCTTAAGAGGAATAAAAATGATAAATCTGATTTTCAGGCGTATGTTTAGAGACCAACTCCTTTTTTATTTGTGGACGTATTTGAAAACTGTTTACACTGTTTTATTTGTTGGTTTCTTGTCTACATTTGGTACATTTTTAGTTATTATCACTTTATAATTACTATATGAAAATCATTCCCAAAGCAAAAAGGTCACTCAAAAGAAAACTGGCAACTACTTCTAAACGGAACAGAATTTTTACGTAATTTTTTAACTAAAAGAAAGACAAAGATTTGGAGTATAAGTGGTACATTTTTCCGTTCAATACATTGACTTTTGAAGTCACAGGCCACGTTTTTGTTACGTTCTCGAGAGTTTGGCTTAGCGGGTGCCTATGCGGGGGCCGGGCGGCAGTGCCGTGATGGCTGTGGGACGGGGAGGTTGTGCTTCACGTTTTCGCAGCTTTGACAGCAAGACAATTCGAGACTAATGCATAAGTGGACAGATAAGACACTTCTATGAGACGCCGAAAGTAAATTCGGTAAAAAAGCTAAAGCTTTAAACTCTCAAGAAATACATGAAAATGTTGTTGATTATTTTATTCACACACTTTATTTGTTATCAGCTGTTGCCCATGGCTCCAGCCACGTAGATTTTGGATGCCGGTCCGGATGGTGATCCTCACTCGTAGTGTATAATGATAATGATATAAAACCTATGACACTGATAAATAGTGTGGGTTTCTATAGGTGAAATAATTCTTAGAATTGGTTCTGTAGATCCAGAGATTAACCTATATAACGTCACAAACTACGTCTGTATAATAATATATGTATATTAGAATACTATACATACTATATAGCTACATATATAAATATATAATATTATAAAACCATGATCACTACATATAATCACTAGTATAAAATAATTCACTTCCCGCTGTCTGTCTGTCTCTAAGAATTTTTTTTTTTTTAAAGAATGCTTAGATCTTTGAAATTACGCGACGGATTTTGAAGCGGTTTTCTTTAATAGATAGTATCATTCAAGAAGTAGGTTTATATGTACAATACAATCTATATAATATAAAAATGAATCCCTATTTCCCAATAGGGATTCATTTTTGGCTGGACTGGCTGAGGCTGGACCAATTTCAGTATTTTCTTTTTTGTTGTGTTTGTTATTGTCTGGAGAAGGTTTTTATGAAAGAAAAAGTAAAAAATATGCGCGGAAAATAGAAACATTTAAGAATACTTAACCATTATATAAAATATATGACCCGAAAAACGTTGTTATGTCCTATTGGTGTCAGGATCTCCGTGGGCGTATGGAGTCCCTGTCGTAATGCTTTCTGTTCTCAAAATAATTAGGACAACTTAATACAGCCAATTGAGGTAAATTCTAATTTTTAAGGTGAAATGAAGTTTGCCGGGTCAGTTAGTGCATAATATAAGAGGTTTGAATGTGATGTCATTTAGATAAACACATTTTTTGGGCTTACGTTGCAAACGATGGCACTGTGAGAATGTGTAATGTGTGTGAATTGTTATGCCTATAGCATACTTATAGCTTTCATATTCACCCACCTCAATGTATCTATGCAATAAACACCCTAACCAATGGAAATATACAGGGTGTAATCGTTAAGTGTGTCCAGGCGATTATTCCGTAACTATTACAGATATCAAAAAACTGTAAACTGATATCGAAAGTTCGTTACCTAATGAGTAAAATGACATCAATAACTTTTTAAAAATCAAACGAGAGGTATCTAAAATTTTGACATTAAACCCTCCCATACATTTAATATTAGATTAGTAGAAAGGTTTTAGTTTCCTTATTATAAATGGTCTAGTACTCATTTTACCTTAATCATATTTTGTGATTACGTATGATTATGACAATGATGATTTTCAAGTAGATACATGTGAAGATTTTTTTTTAAAGAATATTAGAACCGAAGTTACTAATATTCCCTCTAACCCCTCCAACTAAGCTAAAATGCTTGTGCTAGGAGTGGGTTCACGCCGGTAGTGTAATGGCCAAGATCGAACCCGGGACCTCTCGATCGTAAGGCCGACTCCTTAACCACTAAGCTACCGACGCTTTTAAATTTAAAAGTTTTTTAATTATCTTACCACTTCAAATTAGTAATACACCGTGTTTCAATATCGCATTAATTTGAGCAGACTGAAAAGCAACACACTACAAAAATAAATTGTACTTACTAATAAAAAAATATTATTATTTTTAATTTCATTATTCTGCTAGGTTAATAAACAGTTTCCTTTATATCAGTACTAAGCTAAAATATTCTTTTAAAATAAGGACACTAAAACCTTTCTACTAATCTCATACTAAATGTATGGGAGGGTTTAATGTCAAAATTTTAGATACCTCTCGATTGATTTTTAAAAAGTTATTGATGTCATTGTACTCATTCGGTAACGTACTTTCGATATCAGTTTACAGTTTTTTGATATCTGTAATAGTTACGGAATAATCGCCTGGACACACTTAACGATTACACCCTGTATATTCATGTCTTAGATTATTAATAATCTAAGATTTATGTAATTATGAATATAAGTGCTGAGTGGGCATCAAACCCACAATCTCTGAATGCTCTACCGCTACGCCATAGAATTTGAACCTTTTGAAATTGAATTTGTCTGTTTGTTCACAATGGACACAAACGCTACTTAGTACACGGATTTTGATATGGTATTTTTATTTAAAAGGTTTTGGTAGAATGGTACCAGAGATAAAACCAAAGTCGCGATAATAGACATCCATACGGGCGGAGCCGCCGACCTTAGCTATAATAAAGAATCAAGAATCAATCAACATCGATGTCAAAAAAATACCAAATCAGTTAGGTACGTGAAGTTAGGCAGAATATGATGTGTCCACTCTGTACCCTTTTTACCGACATCTTTTCCCATATTTTTATATTATAATCACTTTAGTGATATGAGTGCGGGGTGGTGCGGGGCTGCGATTATTACGTTCGTAGACTCCACCCATTCGCTCTAAGACATCGTCTCTAGTAAGGACCTTAACAAAGTAAGGCAGCGATGTCTCTTATACAAGACACAAATTCGAATTAACCGTGGGCCACGAAAACAGAAACAAGTACTTAGTACTTAGATATTCAGACAAGCACACGGTCTATAGACGAGTGCAACACCAGTGGAATTACACTCCCTGTAAGAACAGAAAGTTTTTGCGCCATCATTGAAGGAGACAAAGTAGGAAAATTCTGTGGTATTCTTACAGACTGTACAAAAACTTCGGCGACTTTTGACTCGACATAGAACTTCAAGTTGTATAATTACAATTAGTTAGACAGAAATGGCTAGCTAGAATAATTAACGAAATTAAATAATAAATGGTGGACATGGTCTGGTACAGACACCACATACCTCCGCCGGATGGTTGACTGAACTGCGCGGCTGCGTCTAGCCAACTCCTAACCAACCTACCTAAGTAAATCCGGATTTAATAAAATCAAATTTTCAAAACACGTGTTCCAATTCGATTAGCAATAAAAGCTTATTCTAAAAAGAGGTATTGTAAATTTATTAAACTTTCAGACTCAGAATCACTCATACTTAGATTCTTTTTCGGTTTATAGTACATAATAAGTTTTCGTAAGTTTAGAAATTACACGTTTTTTAAACGTAAGATACGTATAAAAATCGGAATCGGTCTCTTGACGATTAACATAAATATGTAATTTTACTGTAAAAGATCACTTTTTGAGTCACGATATCAATGCCCAGATAAATTATGTAGACTAACCCAAAACATAGGTTTACTGCCCTACACATCACTACATCATGTTAATATAAAGGTCAATAATGTTATTCGTGGGAAATATTAACTAATTTCGTTCTTAATGGAGACAAAAAGAACAAAATTAGAAAATAATAACGACACAAATACACTACACTAGGTACATTTAACTTTTTGATGGTTTAAATTGTAAAAACAAAAAAAAATTGGTTTCACCGTTTTGCTTTTAGAGTTCTCTAGCCAAATTACGGCGAATCCCTCTGTCTACCTGGCCCCTTGTATTTCGGTCCGACTATTTGCCAGTAAAGTCCATTCATGAAAGTTATTTTGTTTGAATATAATTGATACTAGAAGACGGCGTTATTTTTACCCGACTGCCTAAGGAAGGAGGGTAATGTTTTTCGAGACTATGTATATACTTATGTATGTCCATTTATTTGGTAAGGCCTACAGCCTGATTGGCTTGACGGATTTGGACATGTGAAGTGTCATTTGATTCGCCGTGATAGTGTGAGTGACACCAGGTATATTAAAATTTCGAGAAAATCAAAATGGCCGATTTTTGGCGCTAAAACGTATGTTGTCAAAAATATTTTTGACTCAAACTTAACTAGATAGTTAGGTTTCAGCACAACTATACCATGGGTACTATTCTCTATTCTGTGACTATACACTACGTCATACCTGTAGGAATGCGGCTTTGTACTGTGTATTTTAAATTCCGAAACTCCAAATCCATCTTGGATCAGCTGAAACAAGAGAAAAGCATATTTTAAAATATATTTTTAAATCACGAATTTAAGAGCTTACTACATTGCATTTCCGGTAGGTACTTAAACAATACTCTACAACACAGATGGAATTAGTATGTTGAAAAAACAGACTGAAATTTCAGACAAACAAAAGGTTGTTCTGAAACATATAGCTTTGTATCGTGAGTATATAAACAAAAACAATATAGGTAGGTAAGCCTCTGTGGCGTGTCGGTAGTGAACGCGATTGCTACACAGGAGGTGCGAGTTCGATGCCCGCTCAGTGTAAATATTCATATGCATGAATATGACTATTTGCATTGGTCTGGGTGTTCCTATGTGTAAAATGTTATGTATTTACAAAAAAAAGCATCTTAGTATATTTATCCGCATTCTAAATTCCATAACACAAGCTAGTTAAGCTTACCATGAGTCTAGATAACGTTGTGTAGAATGTTGTGAAATAAATATTTCGTACGGAACCCTTAATGCACGAGTCGGTTAGCCCGACTCGCACTTTGCAAGGTATTGTAGATAATTGCATGATCATTGTCTGCAACATGATATTATTTACCGTTTTAGATTTCATTTATGATGGTGTTTTGAACAATCCTGCCAACTTTAAGCTGAGTGCGAATATAATATTTTTGATCTATTACTAGTAAACATACAGGTATACATAAACATGGTGCAATATAACCATGGAGAATGAAATTCTCCTCCATGAATATAACGAACTGTAAAATATATTGCTTAGCGCCTCAAAGCAATTAAGCGATCATAAAACTTATTTTTTTTTTTTATATAGGACACGTCAATTTGACTTCACCTCGCCTGATGTTAAGCTAAAAGCAAAGTCTCGGAAAGAGGGTCACCATCGGAAACATGTACCATGTTAACAGTGGTGGCACTCAGCTTGGCGGCCTCGTTAGATGCCTTTTCACGCCCCGCTTAAAGGACCCGGGACTGTAGGAAGAAGGAAACACGTGAGCTGGCAGGGAGTTCCAGGTCTTAATGGTGCGGCATAGGAATGAGTCGCTGAAACGCTTGGTTCTAGCTGGTATACTCTGCACCGTATATGGATGGCATCTTAGCCCTGCACGTGTCGTCCTGTGTAGGAAAGGAGAGGGTGGGACTAATTGGAAGAGCTCGTCAGAACATTCACCATGGTAGAGACGGTAGAAAACTGCCAAAGACGCAACATCTCTACGCATCTGCAAAGGCTCGAGGGTGTTCGTGACCTCAGGATTCCCAATAATGCGGACCGCACGTCGCTGCAACCTGTCGAGAGCATCTAGTAAGTGCTTTGCGGAGCCGTCCCAGAGATGTGAGCAGTATTCCACGCAGGAACGAATTTGGGTCTTGTATAGAAGACACCGCTGCTCCGGCGTGAAAAAACGTCTCACTCTGTTCAGGACTCCGAGTTTACGCGAGGCTGATTTGATGATAATCAGTAATCATCTTTCTTTCGCATAAACCCTGTTAAGTAGGTGTTAAATAAATAATGCAAGATAGCGAACATTAATTAGGAAAAAATAAAATCACATTAATTTTGTAATAAGCCAATTCATCCAACATTTCGTAAATAATTATTGGTCAATTTTATGGAATGTACTTAGCTACATATAATATGATAAAGAATGTCGATAACAACATTCAAACATACATACATATAATCACGCTTTTATCCCCGGAGAGTTTAACACCCACATTTCACCAATAATTGTAGTCGGTCCCATGTAATAGGGGGTGAGCTTATTGCCATAATATTCTGGGCACTATTATTGACTCGAGCATAAATCTGTAGCTGAGTCTGGGCTGTGCCCTATCCCTTAGTCGCCTTGTTCGACACCGCATAAGAAGAGATGGGGTGGGCCAAATTCTTCTCTGCCGGGAACCAAGCGGCTGTCGATAATAAAAGAAATGAAAATAACGTCAAGGTATGTAATTAAATTAAATTAATAAAGTAATTGGAGTAATAATAAAAGTGGACTGTCCCACTGAATTCCGAAATTCAAAATCGCGATTAACGGCAGTCCAAGAGTTCGGAAATGCAACTCACGTTAGTGTGAAAGTACCTAACGTCACATTGAAACGCTCATTGTCATTGTCTGAAGAATGTGAATAACTTAAATTATATGCATAGGTACTATGTATAATTGCTAAATTACTAAGCATAACTGACTACTGACTATTTAAATAATGACAATATAAAATTGATCATAAAACTTCAACTCTCAAAGTACTAAATAGTATTTAATAATAAGACAAATTATTCTTGACGTCACTTTGTGTCCCACGCGTTGATTGCAATTACATAGAAGTTAGCTTTTTCAAAGCTTCAAGACGTTGCAGAGCTCAGTATTTGTTATGAATTTCAACTTGATACCTCCACGCATTCCAGAGAAAAAGGTCTTTTATTATTTTCAACCCTTTCCAGTACAACTCTTCCAGCTTTTTCGAATTATTTAATCTCAGGAACGGTGGCTCTTAGGAAAAAGTATCTGATCTCAAATTTTGGCTTAGACTTTTTCACGGTTATACTTATTGTTTGTCTATAAATCGCGAAATACTCGTTGAAGTGACGTTTGACCTTGAATAAAAAATCCCGCATCGGATTTATGAGTACTTTTTAGAGTTCGTTTATCATCATAAACGGAAAATTGGTAGAATTGTTCAAAACACCATCGTGTTTTAAACAATCCTACCAATTTTCAGCGGGGTGCGAATTATTGTAACCTCACTCCTATACTAAAGTTTTAGATTGACCGGATCATTAGGTAACCTACACATTTTTCTACACTCCCAAATTTCAAATTCATCAAGCCCAAATATCCAGATGTGAGTGCACGATGCACGTGTGATACTATCACGTGATTATTCTTATTGTATCCTAGGTATTAAATAAATTATTGCATAACGGATTACCAAAGAAAAAATATGACAACAGTAAAAATCCTCCGCTTGACCTGTACCTACATTCCACATTATTTTGATTATAATTATTACATAGGTACATAATACATCATTGAAACACGAGATAACGTTGCTCATTTATTATTTAATCATTAATATTAATAATATTTAATGACAATGGAGATCGTACATATATTATGAGAGCAAAGGCCAATATTCTCATTGTAATTTACTAAAACGGTTGCCCCCTCGAACTTGTTGAATCCATTTAATATAGTACATTGTGAATTATGATTATTTAACAGAATGAAATAGCGGATAATATACATTGTAAATAAACATATTTTACAGTATAAATGAATATACCTAGTACTAATAAAGAATCCATCAAATACATGGTCTCTACCAAACCATTCTGATTATAGGTAGGTACATAATTACACGCTCACCTCTTACCCAATACCTGTGAATTATATTATGGTACTATTACCATAGTGTGGTTAAACAGATAATATATTTATTCCTATAGGTATTCTTTTGCATATTAATTGTATCTGTATTATCAACTAGCTACAAGAAGTACCTACCTAGTTTCAGAGCAACAATGGTATCTAAAAAATGACGAATTCGACTGGTAAATGACTAAAGATAAATAAAATAATTATAGTAATGCATAATATAATTTATTTGATAAGTAATCTTATAAAAATATTTATCACGAATGTTAAATAAAATGGTTTATTTTATTTTTGTGCTCTCGGACTCTTAGCATCTTTGACAATGCACTGTAATAACTATGTATTAAAATATTATTATATCACGAAAATTATGATGAGGAAAAATTCAATTCAATGTTATTTTATGAAATATAAATTATCAATTATGAATTATATTATGAATATAAATTTTAATGATTGATGCTATTTAATAAGACAATTATGTAGGAATATAATTCTTGCAGTGAATCTTACTACTTGACCTATCGGCATCATTAACATTTATTAGGTCAAGATGATTATATCGGCTATATTTCCTTGTATAAGTATAATCAGCCGGGCGACACCGTGTGTCACGTCTAGTGTTCGTAAATAACGAAATTGTGTTTTCGTTATTAGTTAATGTATCTAAACAATATAAAAATTTGAATGAAATTTTATAGCTTTTACTATGCTAACTATACAATTCGAGTACATCAGGAAAAATTAATTGCTCAGGTGGAGCTTGAACCACGACCTTTCCCTTACAGGGGAATGCTCGTATCAACTGAGCTACTGAGCCACACGGGTTCAAGCCCCACCTGAGCAATTCATTTTTCCTGACATAAAGAAGTGGACTATGACAAGAAACATCCTTCAACTTTTTATATGAGATTTTTTTTTTACTTTTTCCTAGCTGTTTGATTAAATGGGTAGGCAAGTAAGATGAGACATCATCAAATGGCTGAACGTCATTCATGGCGTTAATTGAACAGCACCTTAGTAAAGAGCCTACTGCGACCTTGCACCTCTGATGGTACAGGTTTTCCTAGTTTCAGAGTCAGAGATACACTAAATGTAAATAGCTAAAGCCCAAAATCACTATTATGTCGCCATAGTATTATGTGTAAAGAAGGGTCAAATATATAAATCATTCATTCATTAATTCATTCATATATAACTCTTATAATACTAAATTGCCTTGCCACAAAAAACACGTTGATGTCTCTTAATACCTATCGGTCATCGAACGGGCAGTGTCAAGTTTATCTACTTTTACTTCCTCGAGCACATTCTGACATTTGACTTCACTTTCATTGAATTTCCCTTTTATAGCTAAAAGATCGAGAACGCATTTAATACAATTTTTGAGATCACCAGCTCACCTTTCCTTGTATGTTAAGTTATTTACGATGTATGTAAACTTGACCTTTGAATGTAAACAGTTGTCGTGGACTGTATGATGGACTTTTATCTGTGTTAACCAGGAAATAAAACACACGATTCTTCGATAGCTCTTGATTTTTATTGCGTGCTCCGTTTCTTACAATATTCTTGAGTACTTAATACAAGTGAAGGTTGAATGCTGGATAATAAGTAGTCGTGGAAGCAACAATAAAATACAACAATAAAGACGACGATAAAAGACAACTTGTATAGGGATACGAGGAGCTTAAGTACCCCTTTTTTCCATAGCCCGCAGGGGGACTTAATGAGCGGGCTAACGACTGACATTATTTACAATTTTTCCTTACTTCTATCTTAGCCTACTGTTTTTAAAATGAGTTTATTTCCTCTATATCCTTATCCTATTACATAATAACTTACAAACTACACTATTTACATCGAATCAGCTATAATTCAGGCGGCGTGGCTCGGCGTACTGGACAGTTCTCCCCCCAGTGCAGCGGTCTGCGTAACGGCCTTTTCCAGCACGACGAGCTTGCTTACAGGTCGCTTGAACACTCCGGATCTCGTTCTGACGTCTGCCATCCGGATGCCGCCGTCAGGTCCAGTGTAGGTGCGGGTGACCTCTCCCATAGGCCACACGTTGCGTGGTAGCACATGATCTACTACCACCACGATGTCTCCAGTCTGCAGGGGTCGTCGCTGGCTGCTTGGCTCGCCGCGCGGTACTAAAGTAGGTAGGTACTCGCGCACCCATCTGCTCCAGAAGTAGTCGGCGAGGGCTTGACAACTCCTCCAGGTTCGTCTATCGGCGTATTGACAGGGCCCAGTTGATGGTAAGCCCATAGATGACCCCAACAGGAAATGGTTCGGGGTTAACGCCTCTGGGTCTTCCGGGTTGACACTCACGTGGGTTAGCGGTCGCGCGTTGATTGAGAACTCTGCTTCAGTTAGCAAGGTTCCCAGCACTTCTTCCGTCGGCTCCTTTTCCTTCAGAGTGGCCGACAACGCCGTTTTCACTGACCGAACTAGTCTCTCCCACGCTCCGCCTTGGTTCGGTGCTCCCGGTGGTATATAGCGCCAGTTGACCGCGTGCAGCTGTCCCAGGTCTCGCAGCGCCGGCATCCACTCTTCGTACGCCGTCTTCAGCTCCTTGTCGGCTCCATGAAAGTTGGTGGCGTTGTCCGAGTATATAGTCCTCGGCCAGCCTCGTCGCGCAGCCATTCTTCGTAGCGCCATGATCGCGGAGCTCGTGGTGAGTGATGCGACGATTTCCAGGTGTACAGCTCTCGATGTCAGGCACGTGAACAGGGCACCCCATCTCTTCTCTCGGCGACGCCCCACTTTGACTACCATGGGTCCGAAATAGTCTAACCCACAGTGAGTGAAGGGTCGCTGATAGGGCTCGAGGCGTTCACGTGGCAGGTCCCCCGTTGCTGGCGGCTGTGGTCTTGCTCTTCGTTTCTTGCACAGGCCGCAGTCTTGTTCAATGGTTCGTACCGTGGGTCGCAAATGGATGATCCAGTACCGCTGCCGCAGGTCGTTCGTAACCCGCTCGCGTCCGGCGTGCCCGGCGGCCTGATGCTCTCGCATTACTATCAGTTTTGTAATGCGATGTCGACCGTCGAGTATGAGGGGCTTTTTTGCTTCGACTGGCGCGGTGGCTGCTCCGATGCGTCCCTTGACCCGTAGTAATCCATCTTCTAAGATCGGGTCCAATCGGTACAGACGACTCGCTTTAGAGATGGGGCGAGCGGTCTGTAGTCGCGCGACGTCTTCCCCGAAGCTCTCGTGCTGCGCGCGGCTGATGATCGCGTTCTCAGCTCTCTCAATGTGTGTAGTTCTCAGCTGCGACGTCTGGCGGCGACACTTGTCTATGAAGGCTAACACGTAAGCGGCGGCTCTAACGTAGCGATTGTAGTTAGAGAACCGCGTGGGGTCGGGTAACCACGCGTGATATACCTCGCTCTTCTCGCAGACGTGTAGCACCTCGCAGTCTTCAATTGGTTGTGTCTTGTCTGCCGGCCATTTGTCTTCAGGCTGCAACAGGAACTCTGGACCTCGAAACCACCTGTCGCTCGCAGTGATGGCTGAGTAGTCGATGCGCGTCGCGTCGTCTGCTACGTTCTGCTCAGTCGGCACCCACCGCCACTCTTTGACGTGAGTGAGTTCGGCGACCTCGCCGAGGCGGTGAGATACAAAAGGCGTGTAGCGTCGCCCGTCGTTCCGTACCCAATGCACCACTGTGGTCGAATCGGTCCAGTACACTGTCTTGCTTATCTTGACCCGATGCTCTCGCTTGATTGTCGCCGCTAATCTTGACCCGATGACCGCTGCTTGTAGCTCTAGACGTGGTATTGTTTGCGTACGTCGCGGCGCCACCTTGGACTTGGCGGCCACGAGGCACAACCTGACGCTCCCGTCCGGCCGAGTGATGCGCCAGTACGCCACTGCAGCGTACGCTTGTTCGCTCGCATCACACAGCACATGCAGTTGTAGGTCTTGAGCTTCGTTCAGCATGTAGCAGCGCTCGAGTCGCAGGCAGGCTAGGTCACTGAGTCGGTCCAGCCAGGCAGCGAAGAGCTCGTTCTCTTCCTCGGGTATAGGCTCGTCCCACGAGATCTGAAGTCGCCACAGGCTCTGCAGCACGATCTTGGCCCGTACGGTGAAGTGACTCAGCAGTCCGAGTGGGTCATATATTGACATGACCGCGCTGAGGGCTTCTCTCTTCGTCGGCGCGCGCGTTCGGTTGATCACTTCGGTGGGAACTCGGTTCATAGAGGTGTTGAACCCAAGCTCGTCTTGCTCTGCGTTCCAGATGAGGCCGAGTATCTTGTTCTCGGGCCCATCTCCCCCCAGTGGGGTCGGCGACGTCGCTCGTAGCTCAGCTGGGATGTCGCGGAGTACGCTGGCTTGGTTCGTATTCCATCCTCGTAGCTTGAAGCCGGCGGCTGCGTGGACCGTCATCAACTCCGAGACGGCTCGCTGGGCTTCATCTTCATTTTCGTAACTAGCTGCCAGGTCATCCATGTAATGGCTTCTCGTTATCGCCTCGAGGGCCGTCGCGTGAGTGTCTGCGTGGGCCCTCGCGTTCGCATCTCGAACATAGTGTGCCATAAATGGTGAGCTGGCGGCACCGAAGATCATGCTCGTCATCTTGTAGTGGCGGGGTGGTGTGTCTCGGTCGCTTCCCCTCCACAGGAACTGTTGAGCCGGTTGATCTTCGTGCCGTATCTTCACTTGCAGGAACATTTCTTGTATGTCTGCTGTGATGGCGATCGGCTTCTCTCGGAACCGGAACATAATCCCCTGTAGTGACATCAACAGGTCCGGCCCTTCAAGCAGATGATCATTGAGGCTGACGCCCCCACTCTTGGCAGCTGCATCGAAGACTAGTCGCTGCTTACCAGGCTTGTTCGGGTTCTGCACGGCGAAGTGAGGTAGGTACCAGCAGACGGGGCTTGTAGCCTCGGTGCCGTCGCACGGTGTCGCGTACCCCTTCTGTAGCAGGTTGTCTACTTGTTTGGTGTAAGCTTCAGCGAAGTCTTGATCGTTGTCCATTTTCTCTTCAATTTTTCTCAGTCGACGCAGCGCAGAGTTGTAACTCGGCGGGAGTGTGACGTCGTCTTCCTTCCATGGTAGCCCCACTTCGTAGCCCTTACTCGTTCGCTTTATTGTAGACTCGACGATGCGTACCGCTCGACGTTCCGCGTCACTCACTTTAGGTTTGTGAGAGACACCGAGCGCGTCGATCTTGAAGTGATGATCTACGAGGTCGTGTAGGCGTTCATTTTCATTCTCGGCATGGTCGGAGGTGAAGACATGTAGCACGTTGTTCTCACTCCAGTAGATGACGCTTCGTGGTAGCGTCCCGTGTATCACCCAGCCTAGGTCGGTTCTTGATGCTACGGGTTGGCCTCGTTCACCCAAACGCAGCTCTCGGGACACGATGTACTCCCAGTGGTCTGTACCCACCAAGATACCCGGGCGCGTTGACTCGTAACACACTTCACTTCTCTCTAGGTCTTGTAGGTGTTCATAATTGAGCAGCGTAACCGGAATGGATTGCTGATGAAGTTGCATAGACTGGACGGTGCGCGCCTTGAGTTCGTGAGGCACGTTGTCGAGTCCCTTGATCTTCACGGTCACCAGCTGGCTTCTCTCTTCCGATTGCTGCATGTTGACCCCTCGCATTAACAGGCGTTGCGGAGGTCCCGTCGCCCCGATCTTCTTTGCTAAGTCTGCATCGATGAGTGAGATGGTAGCGCCTTCATCCAGGAGTGCGTGAGTCTTCATCTCCCCCCCTGGCCCCACGACTGTGACGGGACATATCTTCAGCAGCACAGCTCTCGGTTCAGTGGAAGTCTGGGTTACCACTGAGTGTACTGCTTCCGTCGGGCTGGACGTGGTCGGCGGCTTGTCATCTTGCTTCGGCTTCTCGTAATGCAGCGTTGCGTGATGGGCGAAGTGACATTGGTTCACACCGCAAGGCTTCGACCTACACAGGTTGCGTCGATGCCTCTTCACTAAACACTTGAAACACAATCTTTTTTCTTTCGCGAAGTCCCATCGTTGTTCTACCGTTAGCGCCTTGAACTGTGGGCACCGTGGTAGCTCGTGGTACTGCTCACAACTTGGACACTGACCTGATTGTTCCTTATTTTCTGACGATTCGGTGACGTTGAAGACAGCGTTCGTTCTTTTCTTGATCACAGGCGTGGGCGGTGGACGAGTTTCTTTCTTCGCTTGCGTGGTTGCACTTGAAGCTGGGACGTATGCGTGTTTGAGCGCGCGGTCTGCCTCCCTCATCAGGAAGCGGGATAGCGTGATGATTTCGGCTTCAGCTGTGATTCCGTAGTCCGTCGCGTAGTCACACCATCTCGCTTGTACGTGAGGACTAAGCTTACTCAAAATTTCTCTTACCAGTGCTGGGTTGTACAGGTATCCCCGTTGATCGATGCTTTGTAGCACACACACCACGTTTTGCACTCGTATCGCGAAGTTATTCAATTCCACTGCCGACGATCCCGGTCTCGGTAGCTTTTTCAAGTCTTCAAACGCCTTGTCGATGATCACCTCTGGACGGCCGAACGACTGTCCTAACGTTCGAAGGATGATTTCTGGATCCGTTGCCGTCGCTAGTAGTGCTGCCACGATTTCTCTCGCCTCCCCCGTGAGACTCTTCCTCAGCCGCTGTAGATTTTCGATCGCCGATATGTTGTACAGCTTCGTAGAGTCAATGTAAGCAGCTTTAAATGTAAGCCACTCACCGTGAGCCCCCGAGAACGTAGGTAGGTCTGCACAACGTATTCTTGGTCTTGCGAGTCGCTCCATTGCTTCGGTCAGTTGATCAATACGGCTTGTTCGGGTGGGCGTATTTGATCTGTCTCGCAGGTCGAACCGAAGGTGCCGATCTTCCTTGCTTCGTGTTCTCGAGTCTTCTGGCTCCAATCTCGTTACGACGGGGTTCGCTTGCAGCCACTCGTCTACTCTTCTGTTGTGAGTTTCCGTAGGTACTTCTTCGTGGACGCTATCTTGGTCTTCTTGGATGGCCGTAAGGTCGGCGGCCAGCCTTTTTCTTATCAAGTCGGCTTCAATTTCGAGTTCCTTCTTCTTCAGCTCGGCTAACTTCTCTGCAGCTTCAAGCTCGGCTAATCGGGCCCGGGCTGCCGCGCTTGCAGTTGAGCGGTGCGATCTCACCGACCTTCCCGGTGAACCAGTTCGGGTTAGGTTCCCGGGCTTCGGTCTAGGGGCGCTGAGGGGGGCGTCGATCGTAGCCCCAACCCCAGACCCCATACCCAACTGCGTGCTTGGCGAGGCCGGTGGACCCTGAGCCAACCTACGGCGCCGTTCTTCCTCGATGCGCTGCTGTCTCAGGTCCTCTTCATCTCGTCGAGCTTGCACTTCGTCTGCGTCAGCTTGGCTTCTTGTCACTACCATCTTGAAACTCGAAGTATTCTTCTTGAAGCGTTCTGACTTGGATTCCTGAAGCTGATCTTCAATCTTCGA
Organism: Eilema sororculum; assembly: GCA_914829495.1. NCBI lineage: Eukaryota > Metazoa > Arthropoda > Insecta > Lepidoptera > Erebidae > Eilema > Eilema sororculum. The sequence goes on from OU618547.1 coordinate 8,404,046, forward strand.
TCCGGCTTCTGAAGGACCAAACAATGTCGTGGACTGTATGATGGACTTTTATCTGTGTTAACCAGGAAATAAAACACACGATTCTTCGATAGCTCTTGATTTTTATTGCGTGCTCCGTTTCTTACAATATTCTTGAGTACTTAATACAAGTGAAGGTTGAATGCTGGATAATAAGTAGTCGTGGAAGCAACAATAAAATACAACAATAAAGACGACGATAAAAGACAACTTGTATAGGGATACGAGGAGCTTAAGTACCCCTTTTTTCCATAGCCCGCAGGGGGACTTAATGAGCGGGCTAACGACTGACATTATTTACAATTTTTCCTTACTTCTATCTTAGCCTACTGTTTTTAAAATGAGTTTATTTCCTCTATATCCTTATCCTATTACATAATAACTTACAAACTACACTATTTACATCGAATCAGCTATAATTCAGGCGGCGTGGCTCGGCGTACTGGACAACAGTAAAATGTCGTACTTAATACGTTATCATCATTTCAATCATTGTTGAAGCGTCGAAAACTTCCGCGACTCCCCATATTCGGGTAACACCCGAAGGAGCCCTAGGTCGGCCGGGGTGCGAGTGATATGCCTAATGCTGGTACTACACCTAGACAGATGCATCTGCCGACGTCTTTCCGATGAATACTGATGCGTCGTCGATCACATCGGACTTACTCGCGCTGAAGCCCTTTGATCTGTGCCATAAAAACCGACAACTACGGATGAGTGCCGGATGCATCTATGGACGTTAAATACCAACAAGAGATGTGCAAATTACCCCCTCTACACGTCAGCAGACGCCTCCGTCGATGACGTCCGCTGATGCATCTGTCTAGGTGTAGTGCCAGCTTATGATAACCTCACCTGCGGCAACCAAGGAACCATAGACGGCGCGCGGCATGCGTTAAGTCCGAAATAACCTCCCCCACCGGCACGGCGGGGATTTTGCGCAAGGTAAAAAAAGGTAGTATTTGTGGTTAACAAGCCGATTTTACGCACGATAGGTTCTGTGAACCCATTTCTAACTCTGAGAATAATACTTAGTACCTAATTTTGGTCGCTAATATTCTTTTCTATGTAAAAAAGTAACTACAACCTCGATAGTGACGAATCAAAAATCAATTAAAATAAACCTTGCGCAGGCTCAATTTACCGTTTCAAATTGTATAAAATGCCTTGTATTACGATATCAAACCATTCATCTATGAACAAACCATTGCCTAATTGCTTCATAAAACAAAAGTAGCTGTATTTGGATTCTGTAGTGTATTTTTTGTTATTTGGTTGTATTCTTTCATTCACAGTATAATTTTTAATGTAATCTGGGAAATCGCTATGAAGATGATGATGTGAAAATTTTATAAATATAATAACATAACATAAACTCATGTCTATATTCCCCGAAGGGGTAGGCAGAGGTACTAGCACCCACATTTCGCCAGTTTATGTTTAGGTCCCAATGTAATAGGTGGCGAGCCTATTGCCATTAGCCGGGCACTTATAAACCTGCGATAAATACACACATAACTTCGAAAAGCATCGAAAAGTCATTGGTGTGTGCCATGGTAAACCTGGGATCGAACCCGAGAGCTCGTCTCAGCAGTCCATTACCCATACCACTAGGCTACCGCAGATATAGATAGATATTATAGATAGATATAGATATTATATTATATGATATAGATATTATATTATATATAAATATAATAAAGTATAAATAAATTTATAAAGGATGCATAAGTTATTTATACTGTTGAATAAATTTCACAAAGTGCTATCACTTTGTGGAATTTATTGTTACACATATTGAGAACACTTGTACTAGAAAAGTATATTATAATATCTGTGCTTGTACTTTTTCCACAGTATTAATTTTATTGAATTAAACCGGTCAAGTTCAATGAAATAAATACTGTAGAAAAGTACAAGAGTGTTCTCAATATATGTAATGCACGACCTTTCCCTTACAGGGGGAATGCTTTTCCAACTGAGCTATTGAGCCACACCTGATTCATTTCAAATTTTCCTTCTCTTTATATCCGTCTTTAAGGGCGACGGTGGTGCCATCTACCAACATTCTTACGAACTGTTGGATATAAAGATAAGGAAAATTTGAATTGAACCAGGTGTGGCTCAACAGCTCAGTTGGAAGAATGTAAGGGAAAGGTCGTGAGTTCAAGTCTCACTTGAGCGTTTAATTTTTCCGATGTTTTTCGAACTTCATAGTTAGCATTAAAAATGCTATAAAAAATTCACTCAAATATGTGATGCATTTATTATTTTTCCATAGTAAAAGAAAGTTATCCACTGCTGTCGTACAATAACAGTAGTTTAATTTCCCACACGCTATTAATAGAATATAGGTATTAATGTAAATCTAACGTATTATTAATGCATAAAACATAAACGCCAGTCATAAAAAAGCCCTGATTGAGTTAATGTATCTGCATCGTCATTTGATTTGATTAAACTTTTTATGGTCTTTTTTTAAGTAAGATATAGCGGACAAGTAATTGATACTAATCCTGCCTTCGAATTCCGAACGGCACTAGACATTATCAAATTCAAATTCAAATAATTTTATTTCAGATAACACACGATCCATATCTGGGTTAGTAACAAGTGTAACTTAAACAAAAACTAGTGTTAGTATGATAGTTTTACTTCAAAATACCTAGATGAAAATTATATTATATTAATGTCAAACAGATTATTACGTCAAATTAAATTAAAAATCAATTGATGAATTAAATAAAATCGAAATCTAGGTGTAATTCATAGATTAAAAGGAAAATTTAGAATCGAATTAATAAATTAAATTACATTAAAATTATGGAATGAATTACAATTAATACAATATAAATTATAAATTAAATTAGAATTAGGGAACAAATTGATAAATTAGAAATATCTCATTTCTTTTAGTACCTTCTCTTCGGCCTCGGAACAGCGACATGTCTGGCACAACAGTGTTGAAGGAAGGGACACGCGAGCAGACGGTCTGCCACCATTGTCAGAACGGCGTTCGAGCTGGCCCGCACCCTGCGCACCAGGGACGTGCATCGTTTGCGTATAGTAGTATGAAAACAGTCAACGCATGCGTCCGCAAACATACCTGATGCGCTGCAGAAGCGGGGCAGCCCCAACAGCATTCTAAACGCGTTATTGTACAGGACGCGGAGGGCGCTGTAGCTCTTTTTACTGTAGTCAGCCCACAGGCAGCACGTGTGATGTACAGTACCACGCTCTAAAGAGCGTAATCTTGACCTCAGCTGAGCAACGTGCGAAAATTTAATATCGACGTAATAATAATTATCGACGAAAGTTAAAAAATCTTAAAACTGGGGAGAAAACCAAATTTCATCAAAATCGATTCGGTAGTTTAGGCGCGAAAGCGTAACATACAGACAGACAGACAGAGTTACTTTCGCATTTATAATATTAGTATGAAAGTATGGAAGAAGACCATCTTCCCAAGACATTGATCATCAATCCAACTGGCGAGGAACGGTAGGCAACTGGTACAGTGATACCAGTTGTTTACTATATTTCATTGTCCTTTTGAAAGCAAACAAACATCCTTCGGTACAATGTTCTTTTATATTTTTGCTTTCAAAAGCTGTGGAATATTTTATCGGGATGTTTTCAATGGCAAAAGAATGTAGGTAAAGATGTTAGTGACTTTCAAAGATAATTTTAATTTCTGGGGTTCATTTGCGAGCGAGTTGGCACCTTCCAATGTTTCCTATCAAATTACAGGAATGACGTAATTCTATATAATTAGGATTTAAGTACTTGCAATTACTGTTAATTACCAAGAAGCGGCAGAAGCGGTGTCAAACGAATTATCCAATATATAATTTACATCCACAACAAAAGGCATGGAACGCCACGGCAATATTTACCGGAGTGTGGATTTAATAGCGCTTAGGTTTACGAATAAAATACAGGTGACAAATAAAATATTTTCTGAGTATTACATTACAAGTATTATATATTTATTGAACTGCACTATTTTGCGCATCCAGTTCCCACTATCTCTTATCTGGAGTGTACATAATTAAGTATGATAATTATAAAACTAATATTTCTTTCATTCGGCTGATTACCTAAGGAAATACAACGGGAAAAAGAAGAACTCTAGCCTACTTGAACCCACGGCCTTTCCCTTACAGGGGAAATGCTCTTCCAACTGAGCTATTGAGTCACACCTAAATTCTGGTTCAAGTACCACTTGAGTTCGTCTTTTTCCCGATGTATTTCGAATTTAAAAGTCAGCATAGTAAATGCTATAAAAATTTCATCCAAATACCTAGGGAAAGGTAAAAGAATCGTCATTAATACAAGTTCCTTACCTTACCTTTGAAGTCAATCAGAAGTAGAAATAAAAACTTTTTATGTACTTAAGTACTCTATTCGATTCAATGGTCTATGCGGCAAAATGATTCATGTTATATATATATTTTGCTACTGATATCTGTCAATATATCTAGGAACCTACTAGCAAGGGCAGTATGCATATAGCTTTCGGATACGCGGAACGTTAAAAAAGACAATTTATATCATAGACTTTCACCCAGGCGCTTATTTTTTTAATAATCAATTAAATCTATAAAAGAAGCTCACGCTCAGAAGTTTCTGTAGATTTGGTGACCTACTTGTGATGACTGAAAGGAAATAAAGTAAATTACAATTAAGAAATTTCAAATTAAGGATGCACATTCAAAATATTCTTCTGAACATCTTACTTGTGATTTAAAATACGTTTATAAAGATGTCGAAACCATCACTTTTCGAGAAATCCATTAAAAAACTAGATATTCTCTTTCGATATTCAGGAATAAACATTAAACATGTAATCATTACACCATGGGATACATACAAACATCGTCGGTTATACATCTTCAATTCCCTTTGGGTTCTCTCTGCAACAATCGCCTCAGTATACTATATAATCGTAGGTATTACAAACGGGAAAAATTTCGTCGAACTCACAAGCGTTGCTCCATGTTTAACTTTCACAATACTCGCAATGATCAAATCTCATTTTCACTTCATAAATGAAAAATATGTGAAAGAATTACTAGCTTTTCTAAAAGAATTAGAAGTTAAAGCGTTTGCAGAAGAAGATAACGAAGAGAAAAATGAGATTATTGATAAAGAAACTGGTTTTTTGAATAACGTTATCAATATACTGTATATATTAAACGGTTCAATGATTGTTGTTTTTAATGTGACACCTCTAATTATGATGGCTGTGGAGTATTTCATGACTGATGAGTTACAGCTATTGTTGCCATATCTGGATGTGTTTTCGTTTATTCCTTATAAACTAATGTATTGGCCGTTTTTGTACATACACCAGTTTTGGTCAGGTAAGATTTTGAAAGTTTCTTGATTTATATCATAGAACCAAAGAAATAAAATAATCATAATCGATTCACGAACTCATTGCCTGCGTTTTTTTTTCTTTCATCAAACAAGATTCATATCCATCGTAAGTGCTTCTTCGTGCATTCGGCCAGTTATCCATCTGATTTTAATCTCTTCTCGATCGTCAGATCCACACGAAAACGGTTCTAAATTAAACGTTAATTTAACTTTTATTTTACCCTTTTCTCTTTTCTCAAATCAGAATGCATCGTATTATTAGAAATGGGTGCTGCAGACTATTTATTCTTCACTTGCTGCACGTACATTCGGCTACAATTCAAATTGCTGCAATACGACTTCGAGAGGATACTACCTTCTAGAGATTATTCAGGAGATATATCTCAAGAAATTGAAGAACAAAATAAGTTTAGAGAACTGGTGAAATGGCATCAAGACTTGATACAGTATGGAAATCTTTTATATCCACCACATTCTTATCTATAAGGTTAAAATATGTTAAGTGTCGGTATGTGGTTGGTAATCGGCCTTACGTTTGCGAAATCTCGAGTACCGACGTGAACCACACATACCTACATGAAAATTAATAACTTAAACTTCATTTCAATACCCAAAAACTTCATTTCGAAATTAAAATTAAAATTTATGCCCGAGTGGCTACTTTCTTATAAATTGAATAATAATGTAACGAATCTAAACGGTCTAATTGCAGCTCAACAAATATTCTAGAGAAAATCTACTCGAAGTCAACTCTAATGAATTTTATGGCCAGTTCATTGGTAATCTGCCTCACTGGATTCAATGTAACGGTAATTGTAGTACCACCTATTTCTTATTGCTTTAACTAAGATAATAGCAGCGTAAAAGGAATCCTGGTATTAACCGATTCAGTAACGAATAGAGTGGTGGTAACTAAAAAAATACTTGCAAATTGATTTCATTTTCTGACTAGAATTAATGAACCTAGAACACACAAATCATGGAAATCGGTATTTATAATCGTTCAGAGATCCACAAAATCAACAGAAAATTACATAGTTTTCGTAACAGACTGTACATAAATACGTCAATTTTGACAATCGCGCGAGTTGACGACAAAAAAATAATCAAAAATTGAAAGTTGCCAACTCGCGGTTTCCCGCGAGTTTATTGCCCGCGACTTGATGAATGACCCATAAAATAGAGTTTTACGAATCATTTTTTTATATTAGACTCCATTGTGTCATTATTCGATATAATATTTTAGGTGTAATGTCGTTTTATATTATTATTCCTAAGATAGATTTTTAAGAAGTAACCTATTTTTAGTAAGTAAGATTTTGTCGTTGACTGTGGCATAAAGCTAATAAGTGTGTAACTTTTTCTAACAGATGGTAAATGATGTAGAGGTTATCATAACTTTCTTGATCTTCCTCTCCATGGGACTGATGCAGGTCTTCTTCATGTGTTTCTTCGGAGACATGCTGACGAGTGCAGTAAGTTTTTTTTTTACGATTACTCCAACATCAGACGGATTGGGTGTTTGGGGCCCATAGCCGGGTTACTTATATGATTTTTATAGGCGCCACTGCCGTCTGACTTCCTTACTGAAGAAAGCCTGCGCCAAAGCCTTATTCGTTTATATTCAGGTCGTAAAGCAGGTTCTTGGCTTTATTGATTTTGGTGGGTTCCCATACCCGGGGACACCGTTGTCCCCCCTCCCGAGGAGGGCCGGACCGGAAGGGATGGCCCTGGGTCAGCCGAGTTGCGAGGGATAATATGTTGAAGACAATCTCACATCCGGCCTAGCACCACGACGCTCAGTCGGCGTGCGGTTTTAGTCGGTCCGAGTCCGACATAACCTCCCCTTCCAGCTCTGGCGGGGGAGGTAAAAAAACACCTTTTTTTATTGGTCCAATACCACCTTTGAAGTAGATATTGGGTATGTGCTTAAATTTTTTTCTATATTATAGAGCATAGAGCTTAGCAGCGCAGTATACAACAGTCAGTGGTATTCAGCTAGGAACAGTTTTCGACGGCAATTGCACATTGTACTGACTCGGTAAGAAATTCTTTTTTTTTCAAAATCTACCCACTGTACTGTACTTGCTGTAGTATCTATGTGTTTCCGTTAACCCCTCCGCCTTAGTTGAATGGCTTGTGTTAGAATAACGTTTACGTCATTATGGAAACTTATCGGACTTACTAGTTACTGACTGATACTACTGAAACGATCAAAATTTAAGGCCATTTTATACTTTAAAAGTCGTACCTACTCAAACCAGTTAGACACCAACATTGTCTCAAACCTATCTCACTTGTAAGGTATACATGCTGTTTCATGGGCAAAGCTCCAGCAACAACTTTACACTTGGGATTAGAGGGTTAGCGACAGTTCCTCCTGTACGTAAAGTATAAGTAGCAAACCGGATCCCAGGCTCCAAAATGCAAGATTGACCAAGATTGCCACATTGGAATGCATGGTAAACCCACTCTTATCGACAGCAAGTTAACCTTACGGTTTTTCTATTCAGAGCCCAGAAGCCATCCAAATTGACAGCGGCAGGATTTGCTGACGTCAACCTTCGGGCGTACATGCGGGTTAGAATACCTTGTATTTATTTTTGCTTTATGAACACATTGAACACCTCTTACATATGTACTAATATTACACGCACAGCTACACGTGTTATTTATGCGAATCGTTGGCACATACCCTATGTTGGCCAGGGTGCCAAGCATTGTCGAAAATGCTTGAGCGGTTGATCAGAAGTAAGAAAGAAAGAAATAGTTCCACAACATTCCACACAGCGCTATCTAGACCTATGGTAAGCAAAGCTTAACTAGCTTGTGTTATGGAATTTAGAATGCTGATAAATTATACTATAATAAATACATACGTATTATAAATAGAAACACCCAGACTAATGCAAGTAGTTACAATAATTCATCCATACAAATATTTGCACTGAGCGGGGATCGAACCCGGGTCTCCTACGTAGCAGTCGCGTTCACTCCCGCCACGCCACAGTGGCACAGAGCCAGTTATACTATAATATAATCAAAATATCATTTCTGTCCACAGGTCTTGAGTACTTCGTGGTCATACTTTGCGCTACTACAAACTGTATACGGACGGTAGTGACTACAATTTAGTAACTGTCGACTTCGACTTTAAGTCACTCCCGCCTAATCGAGTAGGTACTACAAGTAGCCATTACTAGATACTATAAAGGGCGCCGCACACCAGAGCAGCAAGCAGAAAGCACTGCAAATTGTCAAGAAAAAACTACACAATGATAACTCTTTATCGTCACAGTTGTAATTTAAACTTCGCAAGAAAGGGTGAGAGATGGCTGCGAGAGCTTGAAGCAGTGATTTAGAGGATTGATTCTATTGGAAAAAATATATATCTGCGTGATAACACATAACTTTATCAGTCCCTAGATATTTATAATATCAATTTCTTAATCTTTCTAAATTATGTGATAATGGCGTCTTAGAAAAAAATGTGTTTGAAATAAGGATTTTGAGCATTTTATATAGACTCAAATATTATGAATCGTATTTCTATCTTTACACGTGGTGACGTGTAGACGGATTAGCCTAATTTAGGAATATGCTTTTTATTTGCTGCAATTTACAATAACCTGACATAAATATTTATGTTTAAAAATGTTAAAACGACCCAGCCTTAATAAGCCTCATTAAAATAATGTTGATTGCATAATTATGTGTTCTCACAGTGCACATCAAAAATGTTGTTCAAAATGTTCAAATGTTATGTTATACTCGTAGTAATACTGAAGACTAAAATAAGTATGTGCTTGGTTTTAAGTTCCTGAATATTTTTTATTATGTTCTCATGGAAGTCAGTTTGTATGTTTTTTTGGGAATGAATTTATTCCCAGAAGGAATAAATTATTTAAACCTAAACATATTTACGCAATTTTGTCCTTTCATATAGCAATGTCAGGGATTATAATCTGTGCGAAAAAGTTTAGTTTTGTAGGCAAGTAGGCTTCTAAAACAAAGTGTTTATAGTATGAATTATACTTTCTATTGATAATGATCTTGAACGTAAACGCAAGTCGGCGCGTTAACGATCTGCAACTTTCCCTCCAGTAGGCTGTAGATACTAAGGTAAATGGCCATCAAGGTTTTATCGTAAAATCAAAGACAACACAATTTTATTTGTTTATACTGTTGATTGATGGCACTTGGTGGAATCTGCTACACATATTGAGTAAGATGACACTTTGTACTGTTCCACGTAGATAATCTTATTTTTCACCTGACGGGTTTCGCCTCACGGCATTCTCAAAGGTATGGGAGTCGGAGTCGGCCTTACGATCGAGAGGTCCCGGTTTCGAATCCTGGCCATTACACTACTGACGTGAACCCACTCCTAACACAAGCAATTTAGCTAAGTTGGAGGGGTTAGAGGGAATATTAGTAACTTCGGTTCTAATATTCTTTAAAAAAAAAAAAAAAAAAAACGAAAATTTTACAGTTTTTGAAAAATACCTACTAACTTCATGCCTAACGAACACAACTTATTAAAAATTCAATCGCATTAAAAACTAGTACTTAACTAAAGATAAAATCTCTAATTAAAATAGTTAGGTGAGTAACAATGCAGAATATTTTTGTTACAAGTAGGTAATTTTTAGATACATTAACACTACGAATGCAAAACAGTACAGAAGTTAATGTAAGTTATAATTTGTATACAATGTAAAACACTAATTAGACGCTACTTATAATAAAAAACTAGATGTAAATTAATGTTTCTTTGTTTATTTTTTTTTTCGTTAAAATTTAAGCAACTTATTGCTAGCCCATGCACGTAGGAATAGTACAATTTTGGATTTAGTATGTGGTAGTGGTAGGTACCAAATGAGTTACAAATTTTGCCCGTTCGAAGCTAAATTCGGAACTTTATGAGCTAAGTATTTTTTGGAATAAATTTTAAAGTTACTGTTTTTAGAATGGGGTCACCCACTTTTGCACACTTTCGATTGCAAGTCCTTATTCCACGCCCGTGATTAAAAATATCTTTATTCATTTAGGTCACAAAGTAACACTTATAAATGTTAATATGTAATACTCCGCTATAAAAAACACAGATAAATATAAATGAGTAACACACGATCGACGAACTAGGCCAGCGAGGTGGACTGTACCCCTGACCTATTAGCTCCTTTCAAGAAATCAGACCATCTTGGACCTACTTATTCTAACTGACGTGATAGGGTGATAATGATAACGTTAGCGTACTTAAAAATATGACGTCAAATTCGAACAAACAAAAAACATGAATAAATAGACACTATCCAGAGGGCTGGTTTATTCCTTGCACAAAGGATTGGCATTGCCATTCAACGTGGCAATGAAGGCTGGTAAGCTTTCTGGCCTTCTCTATGGCTACCCCAAATATGTAGATAACGCACAGACTATTATTATGGTTGGTAGTATTAGTATACGAGTAAATTGTAATCCCACGTTACGTTAACGTTACAATCAGTTTTAATATCCACATAGACATATTTTCATGTAGATACCTAATTATTTCACCAAAGCCATGATTATTTCAGTAGGCAATCATAGCCAAGGTCAAACGTGCGGAGGCAAACCGTAAGCACCATAGGCCTAAACCGCAATGTGTTGTGGTTACGCACTAAACTAACCCATAGTTCGCGTAGGAATCTTACTTACCTAAGGGCACAGTCCTAATGGGTTATCGAACCCAGCATGACTAGTGTATGGATGGAACTAAGGTATATCTTTCTAGTTATTAAAATCATCAACTGCAACATAATTATTACAAATCAAAAATGTACACAATTTTATTTTAAACCAAATCAAACTTAATTTCCTTAGAATAAAGTTCATATTATTATAATTTGTGAGGTTAAGGTTAGGCTCTTTTGATTACATATTCAAGTGCCACTTACGTATGTACTATGTAGTAAGTTTCTTTCTGGCGGGATATTTGGTGGAGATAATATTATATTAGTCCAAAGTTAATGGAAAATGAATAAAACTTTTTCCAAAGTAATTTGATTTACTTTAGCGTCTATGTATGATTCATGTGATAAATAATTACGAACACCAATTTAAGCTTACAGATTTAAGAAGAATCTTATTAATTTTTAGACCTGGTGATATGTCTAGAGCGTTAAGCCATCTTAAGGGGAAATATCTTGTCTTAATTGTGAAAGTCGGTTAAGTCAATAAAATTCTATTGTTATTTCTCCAATCAAACAATCTCCATTGGAACAATAATGCCAAAACGAACAATAACATCTAGTGGAAACTTGAATAACTGTCTGTTATTTTCTAAAGCAACGTTTTTTATTATCACCTGCAATAAATATTTATGCTCGCAGAACTTGTCGAGCAAAACCGCTTTGGAGATTTCTCTCGAATTGCACGCTTTCACAAGTTAGTTCAAGTCCATAATATGACTTTACTAAGCTCACGTTCAGTGTACCTGCACACATTCCTAAATATACCATGAGATGTTTACGATGCCCAATGTTATTGTAGCGACCAGTGGCGAATGGTGGAATTGTTCAAAAGGGAAGCCGCTGGGCAACGCTATGCACCTCATGACCCATACACCCGGTAGGAATCGGGCTATAGGGACCCTAGCCACTATTTTCCTATCATAAACACTACAGTGGTACCTCCAGTATTCGATGCACAGTTCTGACGATCTACAGCACTACGGATAATTTTTAAGAAATTCCGGCTATACTCGGGAATAAATTCGTAAATAAAACATGTAACCTGCGAATATTATAGCTAAGAACCATCTTTGCAGCAAGTTTGCATGTAAGTATATTGTGTCAAAATTTGAGCTCAATCGATGCGGATCTTTCAAGTTTTCGAAGCACTACACGAATCTACTTTACATTTTTGTATACGCAACATAACATAATGTATAGCTAGGTATAGATAAGATAAATAAAGACTTCAAGTTATGTCTACTTTTCAAGGCAAACCTATAGAGTGGACTAGGTTATAATTAAATACAAAATTATGTAAATAATTCAAAGAACTCGATAAATCAAAAATCAAAATGACAGTTTTAATTAATTATACCACTTTAAATTATGAAAATTGAGACTTGTTTATTTTATAAACGAATTTTATCAAGGAAGACTGGTATAAAGTATTAAAATATGGTAAATATATTTTTGTCAGCAAAATTTATACAAAATAGTACATCAAAATGTTGGTACACAATAATAAATCTCCTGCCAACAATGGTAAATTTACGGACAAATATTTGGCGGAAGATCTACCACTTCTTCCTAATACCTACCCCGCATACGATGCAGAATATCCAAGACCCAAGTGGTTCGTTGACTCTTTTCTTTGCAAAACCATTAAGACCTGGAATTCTTTCCTTACCAGCTCGCGTAAACACGCGGAAACCCTACTTCCTACAGCCTCAGCTCCTTTACGCTGGGCGTGAAAAAGCATCTGATGAGGCCGTTAAGCTGAGTGTCATCATTGTAATGTGCTACATGTCTCTAATGGTGGTCCTGTTTCCTGAAACTTTGCCTTCAGCTTAGAAAGACAACGCCGCCGTCACTCGAGACTACATTTTGGCGGTAGATTTTACACAACAACGGATACTTATCACACTCTGAAATTAAAAACTTCATCATCATAGAGAAGACAGAAGCGTCCAAAGTTTGCACTTTGGAGCCCTAGGTCTGCTTCTTGTTTTGACTGGTATGTCAAGGATCCTCGGGGTTTCCGAGAGACAGCCATTTAAACTCCCAGCCGAGAGAAAAGCGTGTGCCTGAGCCTGTCTTTCAATGAGTACGTCTCCGTGTACTAGCTTGTGTACTCCTCTAAAAGCTGCATAAGTTAAATCAAAAGGACAGAAAGCGAACCCCCGGTTCCAAAAGCCTCGAATGCAACCGGAACAACGCTAATATTAAATAATCACTCATTATTTTCATGAATCCTTACTATGTCATTGAATAGTTGGAAGGTACTCGGAATAGGTACTTCTAATTAGCATAACGATGAAGCCTAGCGTAAGAAAAATAGTTATACCATACCGAAGTTTAGTAACGCTTAGTAAATATTGCTTAATTTCCTACAATGAGTGAGTTCACTTGCAATACCCAGCAGCCAGTTACGAAAACCTTTGGTTAAAGCAAGCTATGAGATGTTCATAACATAATTATGTACCTACCTACACAGTATTGTAAAATAAAATATTTTATTTTGGCTTTGATAAGGTTTATGTGCTTCTAAAGTTTATATTAATTCGGGTTAAAAAAGCCTAAAATTCTATTTTACGTTTTATTTCAGTTTGTGTGAAATGATTCAGATCATAACTGACTGAAATACAAGATTTTTTCTGTGATACCTACATTATTCGTTGTTGTGTTGAGGAATATTGTAGTTAATACTATATATTATTATATTCATAACGTGTGTACAGTCACAATATTGGTCGAACATATTTAAATAGGAAGGTTCATCAAATCCGTTTATTTAAGGTATATCTATAATCTGGTATATCAACAGTAAATTCCGGTACCTACTTACATACTTACTATTCAAAATGGATACGGCAATGCACAATATCTATTCTCATCATCACAAACTGTCCACAGAACTCAGAGATTATGGTATTTTGAAATAAATATCTATGAAGCTACTATCAATAGTTGAAATTACGCAATCTTATATCGGTCAAACACATGTTAATTTTATTTATTTTTATTGTTATCGCAATTAATAGCGCAATACTCAATTATCTCTGTAAGAACATTACTAGGACAAGGGCAATCAATTTCCTATTCAAGTTATAAAAAACAGAGAAAAAAATACATTTTCGCAACGATTGTACTAGATCACTTTTTAGGTAACCCTAACAACATATGGTCACTATGTAGGTATGCTATGCACCATTTTTAAAAAGGGTTACTAGACCGGTAGAATATCACATCACAGCTGAGGACTACAATGTGGACGGTACAATGAACAGACAATTTAAAAACGTGTTGTGTTGTAAATATGACTAAGCTGCCCAGCATACAGATACTTTGGGAGTGTACAACCTAGTATTTGGCAAAACAAACATACGTAGATATCTTCAATATTTTGCAAATGACAATTGGAGCAGCACTTGTATGGGGTAAATTTCAGAGCGTTTAGTCGTTTCAAATCATAAACCGAAAGTCAATAAACTCTTTTCAGTCAGCAGCAGTAGTGTTATTGATTTATTCAATCATCTATTTTTAACCCTAAACTGTCACTATAACTATATATATATATATTGCATAACATTGTTAAGACGTAAATATATTCGTACCTAAACAACCAAATGACAGCAAGACGAAGTATCAACTACATCCTTATCAAACTTTTGTTAAACTTAACCTTCACAAGTTCAATAGATTATATTATTTATTATCCCCGAACTAGGTCAACGAAAGTGAGTGTGAGCGCGAAAGGCGTAGTGAAGTATGAATGAAATCGGTGCGGAGAAACAATATTTGCCCGATAGTTTAAAGTTACGATAGTTTTTAAACATCCTTATTTTTCTGAATCATGAACATTAAAAATAAAGTTTAAACTAAAACCCGACTACCGAAAAATCACGCTTTAAAAAGTGACAAACAAGAAAATATCAAGGATAGCCGTGGTCGTATGCCACTTTTCCCTAGAATATATTGTTTTGTAAGAGTAAGTGGCATACGACCACGGCTATCCTTGATATTTTCTTGTTTGTCACTTTTTAAAGCGTGATTTTTCGGTAGTCGGGTTTTAGTTTAAACTTTATTTTTTATTTAAATTATTTTGGGGCAAGGTAAAGCTTATAATTTATACATATTTGAAATGTGCTCATTAAGCACTTTCATTTGATACCAAACACGGCATATTTATCTCAAATTTATTTTTTAACACAGTACATTATGAGCGCTAGAGGGCGCCACACAAGATTGGGTGACGCGTCATATAGCCTATAACCATCGGACGATCAAGCCGCTTGTAACGATACCTCATTTGTCCAGTTCTAATAAGTATTTGAGGAGCTATGAGGGAACAAATGAACATACATACATACATACATACATACATACATAGCCTGTCAAAATCATAACCCTCCTTTTGGCTTCGCCGTAGTCGGGTAAAAATTGTTAGGTTAGGTAGGAGGTCCGAGTCCCCACTCGGACCTCTGGATATGGATAAGTTCGAACTATTGACAGCCTTCACACTTCGTGACTTCACACGATAAAAGCTTTTACTTACTTTTTGCTGACGTTTCGGGTACGATGAGTTCGGAACAATGAATTTACACCGCGATAGCTTAAAAATACATATTTGTATGCTTCAATATGAATGTTTGCATTGGTCCGTGACACGCAGCATCTGCTTGTGTCGCTCCAAGAGCGGCCACGCCTCACAGTCGTGTAAAAGGACAGGTCTAGTGATCGTTATAAAGACGTGCCCCTTCAGCCTAACTGGCATTTTAGGATCGCATGTGATGCCAGTCATTTTCCGCCACTTAGCCCACGCGGCGGCAATACGTGCCTTGACGTTGTAGTCGATGTCACCAGAAACGTGATGTACAGATCCCAGGTACTTAACCTAATCCATGCGCTCGACTAAGTCATCGCCTATGCAGACGGGTGTGGAATCTGTTGAGTTTAACGCCAAATATTCTGTCTTCGCCACATTTAGCTTCAGACCGTCGTTCTCAAGATGTAGACTATAGTTAGATAGACTATATAGACTATGAAAAATTTCAAATCCAAAATGACCGCCACCAACTAATTGTGAATTACATATTTTTTTCACAACTTCTTCAATATGGGTAGATATCAAATCAATGAACTTGACTAGTAGATCAATTTAAAAAGTGTGAAACAAAAATGAAATTAAAAAAAATTAAAACCCCCGTCACAAAAAAACTCCTCCAAAAAGTTGAAAATAAATAGTGTTCAGTCCTGAGGTCACGAACATCCTCGAACCTTTGCAGATGCGTAGAGATGTTGCGCCTTTGACAGTATTCTACAGTCTCTAAAATGGTGAATGTTCTGATGAGCTCTTCCAAAATAGTCCCACCCTCTCCTTTCCTTCACAGGACAACAAGTCCAGGGCTAAGATGCCATCCGTATACGGTGCAGAATATAACTTCTAGAACCAAGCGTTTCAGTGACTCATTCCTATGCCGCACCATTAAGACCTGGAACTCCCTGCCAACTCACGTGTTTCCTTTTTCCTACAGTCCCGGCTCCCTTAAGCGGGGCGTGAAAAAGCATCTGCTGAGGCCGTCAAGCTGTTGCCACCAGTGTTAACATGGTAGATGTTCACGATGGTAACCCTCTTTCCGAGACTTTACCTTTAGCTTACCTTCAGGCGAGGTGAAGTCAAATTGACGTGTCTTTCATTAAAAAAAGTGTTTGCTCTATAACTTTGATAAACCAAGAAATATTTTGATCCAACCGTTGCCATGTCGGGAGGACCTTGAATCGTACCCATAATACGACGGAGTGCTTTACCAGTTAGAGTTCCCGGACATAGCAACAGTCGAATCAAAATATTTCTTGATTACCTATATCAAAAGTTAAAGAGCAAACACAATTAATTTTCAACTTTTTTCGGTTGTTTTTGTGACGGGGTTTTTTAAAATTTTAATTTATACTTTGTATTATACAGAGTGTGATTATACTATAAATCATACGTATTAGATTACCTACCATATCCATACTTAACTTAACGTAACTCTGTCTCTCTGTCTGTCTGTCTGTCTGTCTGTATGTTACACTATCACACTTAAACCGCTAAACAGATTTTGATGAAATTTGGTATAGTGGTAGATTAGACGTTGAGAAAGGACATAGGCTATGTTTTATCGCGATAACCGACATCCATGCGGGCTGAGCCGTGGGTAAAAGCTAGTTACCTATAATTATAAAACATAAATCTATTTCCTAAACAGCTCTGGTAGGATTTATAAAATAAAAAGGTTATTAAAATTTTGCCAATTTGAAAATTTGCATATTATAATACCAAGTTTTACTAATTGGTGAAAAAAACGATAGCACGAATATTATTGCAATCTGAATCACATTTCTATTGAAATGGAAATGATTGATAACAGATAAAAATTTATCAAACCGCTGTTACAGTTAAATAAAGTGAAATTGTGCAATATTGTATTAAACGACTGCGCACATCAATGATTCATTTAAAACCTAGTTTGCTATAATCATAAAGTTTCCTTTAGCACTGGCTAATAACTAAAAAAGTCACTCATTGTTAGGAGTGATAAACAATAAATTACCACAATTAATCAGTGTTTACGACAAATAGAGACAATTTAATGGTTTCATTATATTTATTATGTAGGATTCTCATCACAGCATAAATTAGTGTGTTCATTTCACATGTATTTTGATGAATGAAGCAAAATAATACTAATAAGTATCTAATAGCTTTTGCCCTCGGCTCCACCTACGTGGTTGTCGGTTATCGCGACCAAACATAGACTATGTCCTTTCTCAAGGTCTAATCTATCTCTATACCAAATTTTATCAAAATCAGTTCAGTGGTTTCGGTCTGAATGCTAACATACAGACAGACAGAGTTACTTTCGCATTTACAATATTAGTATGGATACAGTGCAATGTAAGTTACTTTTGGTTAGGTTTGGGTTTGCTGGAAGATTAAATAAATATTCTAAATATTCTACAACATTACGACATTACTGATTCCTATTTAATTCAACTGCGATAATTAACACAAAGTTTACGTTCTACGACTATCGCGTTATCTAGAATTCACGAAATGTTAAATAGAGTCAACCAACTGCATATATGGACATGCCTAACAAGTTCTAAAGGGGACACTTTATTAAGGACAAGACAGATTTGCTAGCCTTGTAACATTGTAAGTAGTACATACCTGTAGACATTAAAAGATAAGGCTGGTTTTATCGTTACGCGTTTCGGCAGCGCCGTTGAAGCGCGCGCGTTCAGAGATATATGGGAGTAGAAGTTGCGTTTTAGTGTCGCGCGCTTGGGCAGCGCCGTTTAATAAACGCGCGATGTTCGACGGCGCTGTCCAAATCATCATTCGCTTCTACGGCCAGTGTGCGTTTTAGGCTGGTTTTATCGTTACGCGTTTCGGCAGCGCCGTTGGAGCGCGCGCCTTCAGAGATATATGGGAGTAGAAGTTGCGTTTTTGTCTGCTACTAATCTCGTTTTATAGTGCACCGCTGTTCAAACGCGTGCTGTTAACAGCGCGCTCCTCAACGACGCGCCTAGCGGCGTGACGATAAAACCAGCCTAACTATGACGCTTTTATTCGTGATGGTACACGTATCAGCCTCTGATTTGGTGGTAACCAGCTGCCAACAATGAAAACACTTTTGACGATGACACTCCTAAACCATAATTTGCTTGGGTTAGTCTTGATTCCCTTGTTCTCAATAACTTTCGAAAATGTTTGCTTAAAAAAATTATTGCACAATAAAACGCTATCTCAATACCAATTTTTTTCTCAAAACTATCTCATATAAATGCTCTGGCTCAGTTATTTTAATGTTTCCCCATCGTAACTCAGCTTTTTTTTACTTCTATAGCTAAACTAACCTTCTTGTGTTAGGAGTGAGTTCACGTCTGTAGTGTGAGTGTAGCCATGGAACGAATTTAAAAAGTAGCCTATGTTTTATTTCAATCTATAATCTATCCCAGAAACAACTTTCAGTCAGAAGTGTTCAACCGTTTGAGCGTGATTGTGTATAAATGGCTGCTATCTCCAACATTCCTAAACCCGGACAAGAGGCGTAAAAACCCCGGCCTTTTGAGCTTTTACGCCGGACAGTAGATTTTTTTCCTCTCAGCATTTTGGGTTTTAAATGTAGTCCAGGTTTTATCCGGACTATGATTAGAGTCCGGCACGGTCGCTCCCCGCTTCTAAACTAGGACAAATTCGGGGAAACCCGGATGGATGGCAGACTTTTATTACAAGCTATAATCTATCCCTGATTCAAATTTCAGTCAGATGTGTTCAACCGTTTGAGCGTGATTGAGTATAACAAATATCTTCATCATAGTCATCCTATTAAACTGTTCTGTGTCATATTTCCATAGTTGTCCATACCTACTCGTAGATGGATGGCAGACTTTTATTACAAGCTATAATCTATCCCTGATTCAAATTTCAGTCAGATGTGTTCAACCGTTTGAGCGTGATTGAGTATAACAAATATCTTCATCATAGTCATCCTATTAAACTGTTCTGTGTCATATTTCCATAGTTGTCCATACCTACTCGTAGATGGATGGCAGACTTTTATTACAAGCTATAATCTATCCCTGATTCAAATTTCAGTCAGATGTGTTCAACCGTTTGAGCGTGATTGAGTATAACAAATATCTTCATCATAGTCATCCTATTAAACTGTTCTGTGTCATATTTCCATAGTTGTCCATACCTACTCGTAGATGGATGGCAGACTTTTATTACAAGCTATAATCTATCCCTGATTCAAATTTCAGTCAGATGTGTTCAACCGTTTGAGCGTGATTGAGTATAACAAATATCTTCATCATAGTCATCCTATTAAACTGTTCTGTGTCATATTTCCATAGTTGTCCATACCTACTCGTAGATGGATGGCAGACTTTTATTACAAGCTATAATCTATCCCTGATTCAAATTTCAGTCAGATGTGTTCAACCGTTTGAGCGTGATTGAGTATAACAAATATCTTCATCATAGTCATCCTATTAAACTGTTCTGTGTCATATTTCCATAGTTGTCCATACCTACTCGTAGATGGATGGCAGACTTTTATTACAAGCTATAATCTATCCCTGATTCAAATTTCAGTCAGATGTGTTCAACCGTTTGAGCGTGATTGAGTATAACAAATATCTTCATCATAGTCATCCTATTAAACTGTTCTGTGTCATATTTCCATAGTTGTCCATACCTACTCGTAGATGGATGGCAGACTTTTATTACAAGCTATAATCTATCCCTGATTCAAATTTCAGTCAGATGTGTTCAACCGTTTGAGCGTGATTGAGTATAACAAATATCTTCATCATAGTCATCCTATTAAACTGTTCTGTGTCATATTTCCATAGTTGTCCATACCTACTCGTAGATGGATGGCAGACTTTTATTACAAGCTATAATCTATCCCTGATTCAAATTTCAGTCAGATGTGTTCAACCGTTTGAGCGTGATTGAGTATAACAAATATCTTCATCATAGTCATCCTATTAAACTGTTCTGTGTCATATTTCCATAGTTGTCCATACCTACTCGTAATCACACTAATCACACACATTTCCATAATACAAAAAAATAGGTAGTTCTCCATATCTTGATCCTGTAGAATAATAAATTATAATATATAATACGAGTACTAATAAATTATTCTTGATCTTGAAGAGCAAAAACCATTTTAAATTAAGAGTCATAATTTAAGGATTAATCATTAGGTACGTCGGACTCAGGAATCGAATATAACCATAGTTATATTATATGTATAAAAAAACTAATAATAAAATGACCCCTTAGTCTTTACACATAAGGTTATACCTAACATTCATTATACATAATAACATACACACATTTTTTTTACTCTATAAACTTTTGAGATCGCCGTTTGAAAAAAGCCAACCTGTCAGTCTTTGAAACGTCATACTTAATTAAAAAGATTCAAAATCAAATTCAAACAAGTCTCATACCAGAGACATGTATTTAAAAAAAATTATGAATGATTATGTTAATTCGATCATAATCAAATGTAAGGATGGTGAAGATTCTTAGTAACCGAAATTGTATAATATTGTATAATATGTTCCATAAAACTCTTCCAGCTAGATAGCTTGTTTGGAATAGGTTCACGTCGGCCAGGATACGAACCTGGGACCTTTCGACCATAAGTCAGTATGAGGGTCTTCTCCACCCAAGAGGCTATACTAGCTGCACCCAATGCTTATATTTTGGAGCCTAATGTCCAAAGGTCCACCCAAAGTTGAAATCTTTTCTCCTCCAAAATTTCGGGTACAATAAAATAACAAAAGAAATTGCGATAAAATCAATAGTTAATAATAAAACAGATAGTTTATGTGTAACATTCTCGTAAACTTCCGATGTAACAGTTTACTTTTAATTCATCTCCGTTTCTGGCACGGACGAAAACCGGCCTTCATTATTATTCATCGAACTGCGTTTTTCAGGTTCCGTAGCCAAATGGCAATAACGGAAAGATTCGTCATGTCTGTCTGTCTGTCCGTCCGTCCAAATGTCACAGCCATTTTTTTCCGAAACTATAAGGCCTATTCTGTTGAAACTTGGTAAGTAGATGTATTCTGTGAATGGCAAGAATTTCACACAAAAATAGAAAAGAAGCAATAAATTTTGGGGGTCCCCATACTTAGAACTGAAAGTCTAATGTTTTTTTATCAAACCCGTACGTTTTAGATTTCCAACGTCATATTTTTCTAAACTGAATTGTTTGCACGAGAGACACTTCCGAATTGGAAAAATGTGCCCCCCCATCCCCCCCTAATTTCTAAAATAAGTGAATGATAAATCTAAAAAAATATCCTTATATTAAGTATATAACTTGCTGCTACGGAACCCTTCATGGGCGAGTCCGACTTGCACTTGGCCGGTTTTTTTAGAATATTAATAAATATGCCTACCAAAATTACCTATTGTAAATTGAAAAATAATAAAAATCCGACTATGGGAATATTACTTGTTACGGGTCTGTTCGTTGGGTCGAAATACCTTTAATTATTTCGACGTATAGAACATCTTTATTTAATTTGCGAAATATATAATCTAAGAATTGCATAGACAAACCGCCAATTGAAACGTCTCAAGTTGACAAGTTTTTCAACATAAACAGAAATAGCGTTTACTATTCACAAGAAATGGGGCCAGGGCTTTTTAGCTGTGCAATTAAGTAGAAGTCATCCGAATAAATAATCCTAGTTGATAGTATCTAATATATCTACCCGTTATTGGTACGTGGGGTCGTCAGTATATTCATTAGGAAATTGTACGTACCTACAATGTGTAATTTAGTGCAAATAATTTGGTTAAAATAAATAAAAATAGCAAAAAATCCAAGTCTGCAGTTAACAATATTTTAATACCTTTATAATCGTAATACTTAATATCTTTATAATCGTCTCCGTCCTTCAAATTATCCCAATCCAATTTCGTGAAGTGTATCGGGTCATTCATCCGGCCTACTAATATCATGACGGCGCAGCGGCACGGCGCGATGTGCCGTGCAGCAAAGTTGACTGTTTATTTTTTGTACATACATGAAACAAAATATCTGTGAAGGAACAACTAACTACTATCATGTACAAACTTCTCATAATAGGTTCATTTACTGTTTGAACGGTGATTTATGCAGTAAGATTACTGTTACTCGAGTTCAATCGGTTATAATTGACCTTACCTAAATTAGTGGAATTATTAAGGCGAAAATTCAAGGCTACAGTAATTTCCACACATACCTGTCTACTGTTTTAAGAGGCCATTCACCAAAATGACCGTTATTTGTTTTGCCCACTCGACCATGAGCCCGTGACAGAGCCGGGACCGTTGCGAAACGACATCTCACTATCTGAGTTACCTGATGGACACAAAGAACCCAACAACAATCGGATACTTACAAGACAGAGATAACTTCAAAAGAGGTTCAAAATCTATAAGTACTACATATGAAGGGTACCAGGCAAAGAACAGGGAAAGTCACAGTTTTCGATTTTTTTCTATATTCTATTGAAAACAAAGCTTTGTCTATAGTAGTTTAGTTCCCAACCATTAACTTTCAAAAAAAGTAAACAGATTCCGCCAAAAAGGCGTTTTTGTTTATGGCCGAAGTGCAAAGAACCAGGAATGTCTATGACATACCAGTAAAGAAGAAGGACTGTCCAATGTAAAAGTTGTGATTTGGACACCGATCTCAATAAAAAAAATATACTTCTAAATTTTTAAATGCGTATTTCTCAAAATCTGTTCATAAGGACACTCCCTGTTCTTTGCCTGTGCCCTTATGAACAAGCTCCCAATACGATTTTTTTAATACGGCATATTACTATGAGCTACTAGTGTCCCAGACATCTTTTCCAGAAAAGGTAGGTATATCTTATTGAAACACGGTAATGAAGCTTCCTTTAACGATAACGAATCAAAACCTTGACCTAATCTCACACAAAATTCAATAAACAATACAAAATCTATACAGGAACAACAATCCATGTGATATCGTAATGTCTGTGACAACATGATTATAATAATTATATTTAATAGATGTTTGACTGTCCCAATATTTATCCTGATTGTTCTGTCATTAGTATAATTATGAATAGTAGTTAATCAATTTCAAAGAATGTATACGTGACTGACATCAGGATGATGAATAGTAATTTCAAAGGGTCCAAACTTTTGCAGTGTTTACCCTAATTGTGGTGTAATTACGTAAATATATTGTCAATGCTTGTCAATCAACTTTAAACAGAGTGGACGTTTAGGGATAATTATACAGATTTTTTCAAAGAGCACAGATTGCCCTAATATTTATCCTGATTATGGGGTAGTTTTAAATGTTTTGTCAATAGTATTTAAATACTAGTTAATATATTTTAAACAAAGTGTACGTGACTGACATCAGGATGATGACTTTTAAAGGGGTCCTAACTATCCCAGTATTTACTGTACTCTGTGCTGTACTGTAATCTGGACTTTAAACAGAGTAGACGTGACTGATATGAGCATGATGACCAGTTTTTTTTTAAAGTCCGGTGTTCAGACTGTCCCAATATTTATCCTGATTGTAGGGTACGATTAAATGTTTAGTCATTAGTATTTAAATACTAAAGTAAAGCCAACGAGACGAGAGAAAAAAGGTAAACAACGCGACCATTACTGAGTTACGTTGCGATATCTAGCGATTATTTTCTCTGTCCTTGTCGCACAAGTCACACTTACGCGACATTGTCTGAGCGACAGCTGTCGTTGCGTGTTTCGTAGTACCTAGTACAGGAAAGCTGTCAGCAGCGAGCGACTCTAAACTGTGAGATCCGCCATCTTAAGGGCTATTTCATTCCTGTCTGGAATGCACTTGAAGTGATAGATAAGTAATAATTTTCAAATGAAAATGTTTGGAACCGCTGAAACTTTATTTACCTTTTTTCTCTCGCTTCGTTGGCTTTACTTTAGTTAATCTATTTTAAATAAAGTGTACGTGACTGTCATTAGGATGATGACTAGTATTTTTAAAGGGTCAAAATTTTCACAGTGTTTACGCTAATTGAGGAGTTTGTCAATACTTGTAATTACTTATTAATGAACTCTAAACAGAGAGGACGTGACTGATATGAGGATGATGACCAGTTTTTTGAAGAGTCCAGATAGTCTCAATGTTTATTCTAATTGTGGGGTGGGGTACGTTGAAACGTTTTCTTATCAGTATATGAATACTTAACGAATTAATTTAAAAAAATAGCACGTGACTTTCATCAGTATGTTTACTAGTTTATTTTAATAGTCCAGATTGCCCCAGAGTGGCGTATATAAATATGCATATTGTCAATACTTATCAATCAACTTTAAACAGAGGGGACGTGATGTCCAGTTTTTTTAAAAGAGTCCGTATTGTCCCAATATTTATCTGATTGTGTTGTACATTCAAATGTATTGTCAATAGTTTATAAATACTTACTAATTAACTTTAAGTGTACGTGACTAATATCAGGATGATGAGTAGTTTATTTATTTGTCCAGACGCCCCAGTGTTTATCCTGATTGTGGCCTCCGTCAAAATATCCACAATAAGTAGGCGTACAGAGTTTTGGATTATGAATTGAGCACCGGTATAGAACGCTTATCCTCAAGTTCAATAAGATGTTGAAAACTAATTGAATGTCAAGTGCAAATAATGTAAAAAGTAATTGCAAAAGGTTACAAGCAATTAATATACTAGTATAATTATTAGATTGGTTACAAGACAACAAATTGGGGATATGGCTCATACAATATGGCCCTATTAGGTGTATAGATCTTCTAGGCACAAGCCAACCTCCCATGCAAGTCATTATATCTGCTGATAGACTAACAAGACTCTTTTTTTTTTTTATCGTGCGATAAATCCCCACGGATACCACCTCCACAGAGCCGGTGGAGGTGGTTATGTCGGACTCGAACCGACCAAAACGCACGCCGTCTTGGATCCTTGGCTGCCGGAGGTGAGATTGCCAAAAGCATATCTCTCGCACCCCGACAGACCCAGGACCATCTCTTTCGAGATGGCCCCCTTCGGGTTGTGGGGACCACAATGTCCCCATCTAGCCCCGGTTACGGGGAGGCGCACTTTGCGCCGCCGCCGCCGCCGCCGCCGCGGTCTGCTTCTGCTAGGGTGACAGGCGGCTCCACCGGTCACCCACAGGCCAGCGCTCATGGAGGACGGAGGTCGTTCTGCGACCTCCGACGTCCGGTTCGCCTTCGCTCTGCACGGGCTTCCCGGGCTCGGAGTCTGGTCCGGACCCGACCGGCCGCCTCCTTCTCGAGCATTACTAGCTCGCAGAAGGAGGCGGCCGCACCCCAAGCGTTTGCGCATCGTACCATCGCTGTGAGCAATGTGACGAGTGTGAGGACTCCCATCCCCAGAGCCGCCACTAGGACCCGCCTCGGCGTGTCCCACGCCGGGCACTCAGCGTCAGCGTGTGCAGCTCTGTGTCCTCGCTCGCATCACAGTGATGGCACTCGGACGTTGGCTCCTTCCGGATCCGACCCAGGCTGCCGTGTGGCCTCTCTAGCCACTCCTCCATGATGGGTCTTACCGAGACTAACAAGACTCTAGCGCATGCTCTACACCTAAGTTTGAGGGGTCAGGGTCAGGTGATAGTTACTATCGTAAAGCTGAGATAAATGCACATTAGGAGTACCTAAGAAACTTTACAAAGTGTGTATGCATTTGTTATTGGTATTTTAAATTACTTTAGATAGGACCAAATAAATTAGAACCCACGTTTCGATTCGTGGAATTTCATCTCTTAATGAACGCTTTCCGCGTCTGTCCGTCCCTATGAATATTTAAAACTACGTTACGAATTTCGATGCGGCTTTTTTAGTAAATAGAGTAATTCAAGAGTAAGGTTTATATGTAAAATACATGCCTATTATAGTAAAGGGTGCAGCGGGAACAGGATATGACGCCACGCGGGCGGAATAAAATGGCGGAACGAAGTTCGCTGGGTCAAATAGTTTGTACAATAAATGCAAAGATGAGTAACAGATTACTCCTATGTATATACACATACCAGAGGATGTTACAAAATGAAGATAATATTATGAGTAGGTATGCATGTATGAGTCTATAAGATAGTGCAATGTACAGCCTACTTTAGATTCGTTGAGTAATAGTTAGTGCCTATTGAAGATAATTGATGCAACATCTGAATTCCAACACCACTTATTGATGGTCATTAAAACTATTGTGTTTTCTAAAGATGATTTAATAATAAATAATAACGACAGTAGGTACCTATGGGTTATGTAGGTAATTGGATTGAATTATTACAACTGTTTTCTTATGAATCTACTGAACTGAACTTCGCATAGGGTTGACAGGCGATTGAAATAATAACTTATTCTGTTTCGTTATGAGGACAGTTGGAAGGGTAGACCTAAGTAGTGCAGGCTAGATGTCACCTCGTAATAGATGACATACCTACTCTTGCCAACCAATCGTCTCTTGATAGCGACAAACGCAATCGTAATGTTAAAGCAATTTAATTACATAGCTACATTTATAAAAAAATATTTCCAAGTGCTCAACTCTCATTTGGTTTGTCATAAAATCAACAATATCTTTTGTACACTGCAAAATTAAGATGAAGTAAGTTTGGTATACCAAAACTACATTCTAGTGAAACGAGGCAATCCAGCATGTCATATACCTATATAAGTTATTATTATTTCCTTGTTTTTTTATTACATAAAACTTTGTTGTCAAAGCAATACAAGAAATAATGTAATTGAAACAGTTCATAAGTTTTGTAATAAGAAAGGATTATGGAATTCGAAGGTCCTCCTGTGAAGGTTTATAAAAAAAAATATTATGCAAGTAAACAGCAGCGGCAAATGACTTACTTACTACATTAATCAGTCATTTTACCCGACTGTCATCATCATCGTACGGCGGCGGTCGTTCCCAATAATTTAAAGCCGGCATTTCGTACACAGCCCAGGGTCCGCTCGCCGCCTCCCTTAATCCTCCCATAATTTGGTTTGCTTTCTCTTTTAGTAGTAGATAGTAAGTAATTATTGTTCTCTTCTTTTACTCCGATACTTTTTTTATGTAAAGACACACATATTATACTTACATAGAAACGCCAAGACTAATACAAATAGCCATATTCATGCATAAAAATATTTGCACTGGAATCGAATCTGCGTGGCAGTCGCGTTCACTACCGCCACGCCACAGAGCTTAAATTTGGCCTGAGCCTTGAACATCTCATTGGTTCCTTATAATTACACCTCTAGTTGTTCACAGGAGATTAGTCTTGCGCTACAGTCTTATCGACAATAGTGGAAATAATCTACTATATAAAAATAAGTCGGGTTTTCCTTCCTGACGATATAACTCCAGAACGCCTTTACCGATTTGGCTGATTTTGGTCTTGAATTATTCGTGGAAGTCCAGGGAAGGTTTTTACGGCTAAAAAAATTCGAATAATTGCCGGGAACCGACATCCACGCGGGCGGAGCCGCGGGCAAAAGCTAGTTATGTATAAATTCATCTGCTATGAACGTAAAAATATGAACCAAGGTGATTATTGTACCCGGCACTAGAACAAGCAAATGGATACTTCAGCAAACTCATGAAAACAAAAGTGCGTTAGTTTGTTCTTCAGTCGTTAGTTACATACATTATGCAGTGCTAACCTTTGAGGTAATAGCTTATAATTAGAAACATGTCCAGCTGTTAAATACTAGGTATGTGACATTGAAAAACAATGGCCAGTGGTCTTAGCCCAGAGTATTCGATTCATATATCTTGGACCTAAATCTCCAGTTAAAATAGCCCCTGACACGCGCAGATTCTTTGTAATAATCTATGGTGAATTTGAGCTCATCCACCGCCGTAACACCCCGTGCTATCTTCAAAATTCATCCAATAAACGTGTAGTGCGCTTATACAGCACTTTTTGAACACATTTTAGGTCTAAGACACATGAATCGAGCTATACCTAGTATATCAAATATCTAGCCGGGGTGCGAGGTTTAGCCAACCAAAATGGCAACCGCACCTCCGGCCTAGCACCACGACCCACAGTCGGCATGCGGTTTTAGTCGGTGCGAGTCCGACATAACCTCCCCTTCCGGCTCCGGTAGGGGGGTATCCGAGGGGATTTCCGCACGGAAAAAAAAAGTATATCAAATATCTACTTCCGTAAATATTAAACGAAGGAAGGTGCAAACTTACCTACCTCATTAATTCATAGCAATCTATTTGAATTGGATTAAATGTTACCTTGTTGAAAGTCATTATAGAATAAAATTAAATGTTTCCTAGCTGCAGGTCATTATAGTATTGTCAAATAGCCTACCGCGATCCATTACCGGACATAGGCCTCTCCCAATATGCGCCACTTCACCTGATGCCTTCCGCATGCAGTCAGTCCCAGGCGCCTTTTTCAGGTCGCTTACTCAGTACTTAGTATTATTTTCTAGTACAATACCGAACTGCTGAATGATTTATTACTAAAATGTCTACTTTTCTAAAAATGGCGAAAATAGGCCTAGGTACAAATATAAAAATTGGTCCTGATGAGAAGAAATCATTCTTGGTAGAACCATTAATGAAAAATCCAGCTACTTATTATATTATCTTATTTCCCAGTAGAACCGACAACTACATATTTGGTTCTAAAGAGAAAAAAAGTCTCACTGGAACCAAAATGGATCTGGACAATGGTTCCAAGTGGAATGTTCGAACGCGCGAGTGTGACGCCCACAAGTAACCAATTTCTAACAGGTGGGCAAAGACAAGCAGTCTGCCGCAGTGGTATGCAAGTCGAGGTGTCGAGGTTGCGAAGTCGGTAATCCTCTCCTCAATTATATTTTTAACTATATTCTACTCCATTACCTTATCATAATTAATTGTAAAATTTTGTCAGATAGATCGACTACTTCATACTGTTTTTATGATATATCCAGGGTACCTTGAATGTCGGCGACGGCGCGCTGAGAAGCGCGCCTCCCCATTCCGGGGGCGAGTCGGGGACACCGTTGTCCCCCCTCCCGAGGAGGGCTAAACCATAAGTGATGGCCCTGGGTCCGCCGGGGTGCGAGGGATATGTCGATGACAACCTCACCTCCGGCCTAGCACCACGACCCACAGTCGGCGTGCGGTTTTAGTCGGTTCGAGTCCGACAAAACCTCCCCTTCCGGCTCCGGCAGGGGGGTATCCGAGGGGATTTCCGCACGGAAAAAAAAAAGGGTAAGTACCTTGAATGTAACTTGTAACATTACCAATTAAAATTAAATATCTTTTTTTTCTTTATGACTTCATACAAGGAACTAAATCCATTTAGGTTTAGCTATGAGTTTTAGATCTATGATCTAAAAAAAATTCTTAGGTAGTAATTTTATGAAAATTTATTCGTTTTGAATCTACATTCGATAATTAATATAATAAATCCTGTAATGTACAGTCAGTATCAGATCGATCTTGATGAACAAAGTTCTCAAAATGATCTTAATTCCTTGGATTATTCTGATATATAGTTAGGTTAGCATTTAGTTCGTACAATAATACAATTTATATCAATAAAACAGATTGATTTGCTCTTTTTGCAGATCATTTTAAGACTTTGTGGTCAAAATATTTCTGACGCTGACTGTACATAAGTTGTGTTTAGATCATTTGCCGTGACCATGATCATTATTTATGCCCACCGGCATTTTTTTATCTGGCAACTCATTCTAAACTTTATATCCGTGTCTGTTAGCTACCTGTTTGGTCTTTATGAGTTAGGTTCCAAATAAAAAATAATACATTATGCAGATATACATATTAGTTCTCTAAATTGGGTTTGAAATCCATATCCATACTAATATTATAAATCCGAAAGTAATTCTGTCTGTCTGTCTGTATGTTACGCTTTCACGCCTAAACCACTGAACCGATTTTGATGAAATTTGGTATAGGGCTAGATTATACCTTGAGAAAGGACATAGGCTATGTTTGGTCGCGATAACCGACATCCACGCTGGCAGAGCCGCGGGCAAAAGCTAGTTTGTCTATAAAAAAAATAAAAAATATGGGTAATTAGGAGAAAGTTAGCAGGTACTGTTAAAATATTATCTATACAACCTTTTTCTCGCCATCATTGCAATATGAGGCCCATAACCTCAATAGATTGTAAGACTCTAGCTCAACTCTCGGATAAAAATAGTCACTTTCTAATTGTGTGTTAGTGGCTGTGTACCTAACTGTCTACCATTATTCAGTGCCAGGCCTTTAAAGTTGTAAATATCCGTGACAAAGACTTTCAAAGGCACTCAAACAGAAACAATATTATTGCGCGCGGACTGTACGTACGAATAGTAGCAGAATAAATTCATATTTAACGATACATTGGGGAAATTTCTGGACACCAAAAACTAAAAAACTGTTATTGTAAAAAAAAGTAAGTTCACGATTCGATCGATCAATTAATTGACCTATCACTGTACACTGCTGAACAATAGCCTTTACGCACAATACCCTCGCCTTCGCTTTCTGCACGCAAGGAAGGCTAGAGCTAAAGTTATTGCCAATATGACGATGAAATGAAAATATAACTGAGCTAAGATTTAAATACCTTGTGGCTCGTGACTAACTACCTTCACTATAGGTACCCTACCGAAGTGTAAAGAGTTAGCTATTATTTATTTTTAATAAGTGCCCATTATATTATATTGATGACACCATGTGCTCGGTAAAGAAAATAAACAACTAGGTACTAACTCAAGGTCTACAGTTTATTCGTTGTAGACATATAATTAATATGTATGGTACAGGCCGATATGGTTGATCTCAACCAAGTTTTGATTCAAACCACTCAAAATTGGTTTAAACCCATTTAGTTAATCGATGTTTATTAGTTTACATGCGGGCCATTACATAAACGGGCCTAGTACATTTATCTGTAGCATCCGTGTAGTTAGACCTATCTAGGGTGGTGCTCTAACGTGGGTTTAACTATCTAGGGTGGTGCTCTAACGTGGGTTCAACTATCTAAGGTGGAACTCTAACGTGACGCCAACTATCTAGGGTGGTGACTCAGGCCAAGCACGTACAATAATTAATTAGTGCGTACGAGAACAGCGTTTAACTTTTATCACCTGTCACACATTAAGTTCTACGTCATTTTCGTGGAAGACCAAATAACGGTATCCCCAAGCTGCAAAGGTATCGATAAAACAAAGGGTTGGTTCGTGCACTCACTTTGTAACCTGGCATGCGTGGGCGCCGGCAACAATCGGTACGGTCTTGACCACTTCGATTTTTTTTACGATAGCTTGTGCAGATAATATTACTAGCGACTTCACGTCTCCACATTTACTGCGTGAAAAGCGACGATAGCAGGATAAATTCTTATACTACTTTTTTGGTGTACAATAAAGAATATCTCAAGGCCATGCTCCCATGTCTCATAAAACCGGATTTTTTTTACCTCCTTAATTATGGCGGTAAATTGACTCTTCCGTCGTGTTTAAGAAGTTTAGCACTCGCATGCCGTAACATCACAATGGCACTTCGTCTTTATTCAGAAGTTACCAAACAAACTCCTTACACTGATTTCTGCATTTCTTTATCATGATATTTGAAATATAGTTACTTATGATAAAGAATGCTCTGCAGATGCAAATGATTTTACTAACATGACATAAAAATTGTGACATTGATACTCAACAGAAACTGATAGAGCACAGTCGTAAAACCATTGATATAATATCGTTACCATACTAAAAATGTAGTTATGCTGAGTTATTGCCACACAATTTATGCCTGGTGACATAGGATAGGCTATAGGCATATCTCGCCAAGCCATCACCCATCGCACGTGGCAACGGGCGACACGTAGCTCGTTGAGCAAAAAACCTTACAAAAAATCACCCTAATGACCGAATGATGGCAGCCTGGGCAGTTGGTCCCTCCTGTCACTGGCTGGCTGTCACGAAGGCCGTACGTGTGTATTATGCACGCTGCTCAAGAAATATTGGAGGTTTTGTTGAACTAGTGAAATCCAGCATCATTATTCTATGGCATTCATTCAAAAACTGCTAAATAAATAGTGTATGTCTGTACGAAATATGAAAAAAGAATGAGGCTACTATTAAACAACGACCATTGCTTTAAATTATTACCTACTGCATTTTATAAAAATTATGTACCTCTATAGAAAACTAGCTAAAAGCATTGCAATTCTTCTTATAATTTTTTTTCATCATATGAACCTTCAAGGGCAAGTTTCCAACCACTTAAATATCGAAGTTCCATTGCAATCAGGTGAATGACCTAACGTAATGACACCGGAATGCATAGGGGACTAGCAAAAAGTAAAAAGAACAATTTCAATATAGTAAGTAGTAATACAATAATTAAGTAGGCAGACTGCTAGCATAGCATTAATTTTGCCGCTCACCCAAAGAGCTTTTGACAGTTATATTTTCTATCAAATTACTTCTGAGTAATTTGACTGTATTTTATATTTTGAAAGCCGATCACACAGCTCAAATTGCAGAAGCAAAAATTTTAAATACGTAACTGTGACCATTTTCAAATATGGAAATTTCTTAAAATAATACACAAATTACAACAATGCAAAGATAATAAACATCATAATTTCGGAATGACTCTTCAGATTAGACCTGGTAGCGTATGTTAGCGTGGTCTAGTCCCCAGACCGGCGAGAAGACAGGTGTACTGGTGGACGCCGGAAATCGCGCAGTTGCGCGCGGAGTGCGTTGCCGCGCGCCGCCGGTACACCAGATTCCGTCGGAGGCGTCGCCGCCCAGACGATGCGGCAGCCCGTGAGACGGAGCTCTATGATGGGTACAAGGGGGCCAAGAGGGCCCTCCAGACGGCCATCAAGCGGTCCAAAAAGGTGGGCCGCGAGGAGCTGATGGAGACCTTGGAGCGGAACCCGTGGGGGCGTCCGTACCTTATGGTAAGGGGCAAATTACGCCCCAAGGCGCCCCCACTAACCCAGAGTCTCCAGCCGGAGCGGCTGGAGGGGGTCCTGGACTCCTTGTTCCCATCAAGAGCGGAGGAACACATTCCTCCGCGCATGGCTCCGTCTCAGGCGCCCAACGCGGAAGGCAGCGAGAACGACGTGCCCGTAGTCACAGAGGGTGAGCTAGGGGCGGCTCTACTGCGGCTTAAATCCCGCAGAAACACCGCCCCTGGACCCGACGGCATTCCGGGCCGAGCATGGGTCCTGGCTCTCGAAGAACTTGGGCCTCGACTTATAGGGCTCTTTAGCGCATGCCTCGAAAAAGGCCAGTTCCCCAAGGTCTGGAAGACAGGGAAACTGGTCTTAATCCGAAAGGCGGGGCGGCCGGCAAATTCCCCATCAGGGTACCGGCCGATCGTGTTGCTCGACGAGGTGTGCAAGCTCTTTGAGCGCATTATTGCACAACGCCTCGTCAAGCATCTCATACGCGTGGGGCCTGATCTGTCGGATAGCCAGTTTGGCTTCCGTCAGGGGCGCTCCACCGTAGACGCGATCATGCGCATTAGAGGCCTGACGGAGGAAGCAGTTTCACAGGGTGAGGTGGTGGTGGCGGTGTCTCTTGACATCGCCAATGCCTTCAACACCCTGCCCTGGAGTTGCATTAGGGAGGCGCTTATCTACCATGGAGTGCCTCTCTACCTCCGTCGAATTGTCGGGGCCTATCTCTCCGAGAGGGCCATTACTTACCCGAGTTGGCTAGGGCCGGGTCGGCGGGATGTGTCGTGCGGTGTTCCACAGGGATCGGTATTAGGGCCACTCCTGTGGAACATCGGCTACGATTGGGTGCTGCGTGGTCCGTTGCTCAGAGGGGTCACCGTAACGTGTTACGCCGATGACACCCTCGTTACGGCGCGGGGAGCAACGCACCGAGATGCAGCACTAAAGGCCACGGCAGGGGTTGCTCAAGTCGTGGGTCGGATACGGCGGCTGGGTCTCGAGGTCGCCCTTCACAAGTCCGAGGCTCTGTGCTTTCACGGACCTCGGATGGGGCCACCTGCGGGATCCAGCCTACAGGTAGGGGGCGTCAGCATCGGCATCGAGCCCTCGATGAAGTATCTGGGACTCGTGCTCGATGGCCGGTGGAACTTCGGACATCACTTCCGAAGTTTGGTCCCAAAACTGAGGGGGGCGTCAGCCGCACTCGCGCGGCTGATGCCCAATATCAGGGGACCCAACGCCCCCTGCAGGAGACTGTACCTGGGGATCGTGCGAAGTATGGCCTTATACGGGGCCCCCGTATGGGCGGAGAACCTGACGGCCAGTAATGTGGCTAGATTGCTGAGCCCACAGAGGGCGATGGCCGTCAGGGTGATAAGGGGATACCGCACGATCTCTGGTGAGGCGGCATGCCTCCTAGCCGGGACCCCTCCATGGGACCTGGAAGCGAGAGCCCTTGCGTCTCTATTTATATGGCGCAAGGAGGCGCTGGAGCGGGGCCAATGGCCTGCGTCTCGAGAAATCGAGGCCCAGCGGTCCCAGCTGTACCAGGAAACCGTGGAGACATGGAAGGTGCGACTTGAGCAACCAAAGGGGGGATTCGCCACAATTGCGGCCGTCAGACCGGTCATGGACGAGTGGCTGGAGAGGAGACACGGTGCTCTCTCCTACCGGTTGTCACAGATACTTACCGGGCATGGTAGCTTCGGTAGGTATCTGTGGCGAAGACACCGGGAAACCACGGCCGAGTGTCAGCACTGCGAGGACCGCAGCGATGACACGGCGCTCCACACGCTGGCGGAGTGCACGGCGTGGGCGCAACAGCGCCAGGTCCTCGTGGTGGGTCTGGGCGTGGGCACCCTCTCGCTCGAGACCATGGTGCGAGCCATGGTCTCCAGCGGGAGTAAGTGGGACTGCGCCGCCTCTTTCTGTGAGCAGGTCATGCTCGTGAAAGAGGCGGCGGGGCGAGAGCGGGAGAAAACTCTCCCACCCGAGTTCCGCAGTCGGCGGCTTGGGCACCGCCGACGTGTCTTCGCCGAAGACCATCGGCCTCCATGACCGGGGGCCTGAGGACGGTGAGTTGGCTGCTCACCGTCTTTACAGAAGCAGGCCCATGACGGCAGCGTGACGTGAGGGATTCACGCACGCCCCCCCCTCCCCCCCCCCCCAAGAAGCGGGATAACACCCGAAAACCCCCCCATAGACGCGGGATAGCACCCGAACCACCCCCGAGACGAGGCCGCAATTGTAGCCGTGGGTCTGATGGGAGTCCTGGGACATCCTTCCGAGGGCTTACCCGGGGCTCCCATCCATAGGCTTCTGGGCGTTACCGTGGGGGTTTTTAGTCGGTAGGAGTCCGGCATAACATCCATGTAGGATTTTCCCCCACGGTTAAAAAAAAAAAAAAAAAAAAAAAGCGTGCTCTAGTCCACGTAGTGACTAGACACAGTTTCAGTTCGCTGCCAAAGTATCCATACTTATAGTAATAGCGAAAATAACTCTGTCTGTCTGTCTGTATGTTACGCTTTCACGCCTAAACCACTGAACCGATTTTGATGAAATTTGGTATAGGGGTAAGTTGACCATGACAAAGGATATAGGCTATGTTTGGTCGCGATAACCGACATCCACGCGGGCGGAGCCGGGGGCAAAAACTATTAAATAATGTTTTATATTATTTCTATAAAATTGTTTGATATTGTGGACTGCAATTAGGCTAATTGATTGATTGATTGCGTATTGTTTGTATAATTGTGAAGTTTCTGCGACTCAGGGACACATCGTTTATTAACTCTACTGTTTTTATTTATAAAAAATCTAGCTTTTGCCCGCGGCTCCACCCGCATGGATGTCGGTTGTCGCGCCCAAACATAGCCTATGTCCTTTCTCAAGGTATAATCTACCCTTATACCAAATTTCATCAAAATCGGTTCAGTGGTTTAGGCGTGAAAGTGTAAGCCCATGGTCGCCTTGTACGGCACCGCATGGGAAGAGATGAGGTGGCCCAAATTCTTCTCTGCCGGAACCACGGGGCTATTCTTAAAGCGAATTCTTAAAGGTACACATTTATATTAAAAGAATAGACATAACATACATAACATAACATAAACTCACGCCTGTATTCCCCGAAGGGGTAGGCAGAGTTATCTTTCAGGTCCCAATGTTTAGATATCTACACTAATATTATAAAGAGGAAAGATTTGTACCTATTTTTGTATGTTTGTAATGAATAGGCTCAAAAAGTACTGGGCCGATTTAAAAAAATCTTTCACCAATAGAATGTTACATTCTTCCAATTTGACATAGGCTACATTTCATTTTGAAAAAAAATAGGGATCCTTGGTAAAATTTGAACAATGTAACCGAAGGTGTAGAAAAATGAGTCTTATAAAATGTCTTTCGTCGAATGCGCTGCCGAAACTATTTAGAATCAACAGCTAATTGATTCTAATTTCTAAGGCGAAACGAAGTTTGCCGGGACGGCTAGTAAATAATAAAATGCATTTTTTTTTTCTGTTTTGTATAATGATCGATATGATATTGGTAGATATATTAGAGAGCGGAAAAGCGAAGACATCCGATTTTAAGAACATTGTCTGATCCATGGAACCAGACTTCATGTAGGTTCTGGTTGAGTTTCGATTGGTTTTGACTGACGTCCTCAAATAAATTTATTTAGTTATACTGATTGAAGGGTCATCTGTAAATACATAGGGTGGTCACTCTACCCTATCATTTAGTATCACCTAAAATAGTTCAAAATATATTTAAATGCATTGCATTGCATGCACAGATTGTGACAGCAGGGCGTTTGAGTCGTCGTTATCGCAATCTTATTGAAATTTCACTTGCCCTTTTTTAAATAATGTTGCGTAATTATTTCAATTATTATTTAGTACCTACGTAGGATTTTTAAAGTAAGCATCATATTTATTTGCAGTTAAAATAGGTTTATTCCGTTTATTCCAAAAATTGTTTGCCTGCATGTTTGTATATATTATGTATTATATTATATTATGTATTAAATATAATCCTACGTCCTACAGTACCTATGTACCTACCTAAATATTCCAAAACTACTTATCTGAAAACGCATCTAAAAATTAAGTTTATTTTCATAATATTTTGCAGTCACAAGTCAGTATTAAACATTTAAATTTAGCGTTGACTCACAAATCAATACAATTATTGTCGCTTCAGTGTTCGGAGAAAGTAGAAATTGTAAACATCGGCCAAGTACCTAGCCATACAGAATACGAGTTGACACATAAACTCTGTACTTGCCTCCATATTTTATTTCTTGAATCGAATATACAACTATCATTATTATTATAATAAAGACAATATGCTTACCTTTCTCTTGTTAACTTGAAAAACAATCACAAATAATAAATTACATACGACACTAACTGCGTACTAGTAAAACGCGGCACAATATCACTACGATTCTCAAAATTATAACTGAAAGTCAATTCAATTTTGATCGCAAAAATATTTATTTATAACGCTTAGTACAATGACATTCACTTATTTGCCGATATTTAATAATTTTGAATTTTCATTGACTATTTCGCGTTCGAATAGCAGTATTTGTCGGTCAGTATCGCGCACACCCGGCGCTTGTAGGCGCGCAGCGTTGGACTGAGACTGGAGCTGCGAAACAACACCACTTCGGACTCAGACAGGAGCGTTAACCGAATCGTCAGCTGTCTCACCGCTGAAATAATTTTAGAGATCCCTTTAACGTATAATGTTTGTGATCTTATGAATTGTTGACACAACTTTCTATCTATAACAATAATAATTTGAAATTGGTTCTCCACTATACTGGTAGGTAGTTCTTTAATAACAAGTTACTGTACACAATTGTGTAAGAATCTTATATCTAAATCAGTGATATGACATATAAGTACCTATGTTTAGAATGTTACAGTAATAATTATATATGTACTCATGAAATCTATAATAAGTAGATAAGTATTAAATAATATTCTTCTACCATCACATTTTTGTGAAGATACCATAGTCATGTACTACATTTCTGATATACCAGTAGGTGTTAATTATCTTATTACTTATTGGTTTATAATAGATATACCTAATGCGAATAAAGATTTTTTTTGTCCACACGCCTTTAAGAAATGTATAGCAATTAAACGTCTCATCTGGATGTTGCGATATTGCAAATAGTATTAACTAATTAATATGCTAATACAAAACCACGAGCACCGGAAGAACCACTCTCTACGAATGAGTAATTCAGTTGACACACGAAAGCAAACATTATTTCTAAATAACTTACTGGCATTAGATACTTGCTAAGACTTTCCAAGCGGTCAATATGGTACTTGTTGGGCCTTTTTTCGTAAAGAAAAACCTTCAGATACCACCTGCCCCATCGATCGGCCATCAGGGTGGTTATATCGAAGTCGGACAGCATAAAACCGCACGGCGTCACAAGTCTTCAGAATCCTGTGTGTAAGATTACCTAGAGAACACACCTCGACCTCCGGCTGATCCTGCGCCAACTACGGGTTCAAGATGACCCCCCTGTATGTGGGAAGCGCAGTGACCCCATCAAATCCTGAAAATGAGGGGGGCGAGCTTTGCACTACTGTGCCTGTGGGGTAAAGGGATAATAGGTAGTCCCACCTGTAGCCCTATACCTGCGTTCACCTACCAGTCCACCCTTTGCCGACTATGTCCTCTGTGCCCTCTGATCTGACTAGCAGAGGGTACAGTGCAGAGATACAGTCACCATAAATACAAAATTTAAATATCTCCTTATCTTACTGACAATCCAACACAACTAATCTCTTTGTCTTTTTCTTTCTATTCCCACAGTATTTCAGATATTTATCTGAGTCTCGAAGAATAAAATAATAATTTTACAATATACCTATATTGTAAAACATAAACGTACGTACATACGGAACCATTCTTGCTAAAACATAAAAAGTTT
This sequence comes from Eilema sororculum, assembly GCA_914829495.1. Classification (NCBI taxonomy): domain Eukaryota; kingdom Metazoa; phylum Arthropoda; class Insecta; order Lepidoptera; family Erebidae; genus Eilema; species Eilema sororculum. Next base: position 8,443,646 of record OU618547.1, read on the forward strand.
TTGACATCTGTTACTCTCTCTACTCATGCGCGGAAGCGATGCACAAAGGACGCATGCGTTCCCCTCAATCTAAACATAGACAAAGTGTGTAAACAGCAAATGAAAATGAACTATTTGTACATTACAGTAGCGATCTGGAACAATGGCCGAGCTATGAATCAGCTGTTTGTGTCTAATGTACTAATTACATACAAATTTGTTTGTTAAATCGATTAACTACAGGAAAATGTAAATTCACGATTTTCAAGTAATTCGATACTTATTATAGTTTTAAACATTGCAGTTATAATGAAAAATGGAATCTTTTATAGATGCATATTACTCATAGGCTAACTAAATAAAATGAAAATATTTAAATTCTCATGGCATGCTGATATCTTACAGTAGTTTTAGTTATAGATACAAGCTCTGTGATTATGGTTCAGTTTTATTTTACCACAGATGTCTTTACGTTATGGAAAAAAACCGGCGAACTGGGCCGGGTGTCGGAGACGTTTAGAGTTTGAACCTAAATATGACTAAAGGTTAAATATCCGTCCTATGTGACTTTAATTTTTTATAGTTTTACCGTAATTACCCTTTCAATTCTCATCACCATATCGTTTTTCAAATCGCAGAACACTTTTCTATAGGTACCTAGGTATACTTACCTGTATATTTGCTGCGTGTGTGTTACACGAAGGAATCATGTTATCAGCTGTTCAGCTAACATGTTTGTAGCCAAAAGTACAAAGTTTAATGTGATATCTTTCGGTATCACATTGAATTAATTGTTTTTCCTGTCTGTGAATATGGATGTTGCCCAAGTATGTGCCTTGAACCATTGTTATGATTTGTGATAAGCCTGTGATAAGCTCAATAGTATTAGGTCTATTGATAATTCGGAGTTCCGTATCCTACGGCAAGTCTAGTTTTTAAATACTCCTTCATTTATTAAAAAATCAAAGAACCCCCGTCACAAAAAACACCTTCAAAAAGTTGAAAATAAATGAATAAATTTTGATTGATCGGTTGCCATGTCGGGGGACCCTAACTGGTAAAGCATTCCGTTATATTATCGTAGCAATTCAAGGTCCCCCGACATGGCAACTGTTGAATAAAAATTTATTCATTTATTTTCAACTTTGTGGAGGTACTTTTAGTGACGGGGATTTTTTAAATTTTTAATTTAATTTTTATTTTATACTTTTTAAATTTATCTACTAATCAAGCTCTTTCATTTGATACCCATATTGAGGGAGTTATGAAAAAATATGTATTCCGACATGTTGTGGCACTTGTGGCTGCGGCCATCTTGGACCGATTTTTTTCAAACATATCTAAGAACACTCCCGACTAATATACTTTTCAAACAAAAAAAACTAAATCCAAATCGGTTAATCCTTTTGGGCGCTACGATGCCACAGACAGACACACACACACACAGACACGTCAAACTTATAACACGCCGTCGTTTTTGCGTCGGGGGTTAAAAAACTACTCCTCAATTTTCCAAAGAAGCCATTACAATAATCCTTTATTTATCATCATATGGAATCCATTAATTATTTCATTTAAATTATAAAAGAAATTAAATAAAAAATTAAAATATGGTACCTACCTGCCTGATGACTGAAAAAGGTTAAAATCTGCCAAATCTGACAGAAGGTGCGTTTTGTAAAAAAATAACGTAAACCTTTTAATTATACCTACCACAAACCTGCATACACCTACAATATACAAACAGGTAGGTACTAATTGTGAGGAAACGAAAAAAAACAAGTTACGAGTATGTGTTATCATTAACGTAACATACATCATAACACATAAACTCACGCGTATATTCCCCGAAGGGGTAGGCAGAGGTGCTAGCACCCACATTTCGCCAGTTTATGTTTTAGGTCCCAATGTAATAGGTGGCGAGTCTATTGCCATTAACCGGGCACATAAAAACCTGCGATAAATACACACATAACTTCGAAAAGCATCGAAAAGTCTTTGTTGTGTGCCATGGTAAACCTGGGATCGAACCCGAGACCTCGTCTCAGCAGTCCATTACCCATACCACTAGGCTACCGTTTACCGTTAACGATAACGGCTACCGTTAATCAGCCGTTCAATTAACCGCCTAGGCTGTTAACTAAACAGCGCTGTCCAATTAACGACCTGAATTATATTCAGCCATAGCGTTTGTTACAACATTTAATAAACTGGCAGGCATTAGCTGCAGCATTGCTATCATGCCAAGCGATTGCCCTCTGACCTTCACAACACAAAGGTGATATCGAAGTTTTGCAGCTAGACCAGTTGTTGAACTTTTCAGGGCTCCAACTACCCGTAACGACTGCCATAGATGTTCGTAATGCAACCGGGACCGCCGCGCGATGGCTTAACGTGCTCCCCGAGGCACGCTTTCTGCGCGTCTAGCGCAGAAAGCTAATGATAGGTTTATTCAGAAAAGCAGCTCAATCCCACTTAGATAAGTTGGGTTAAAAGACTAATGCGGGAGCGGAGCTCCAGTACATACAAGTGCATTCAGAAACAAGTGATTTGCCTAGCTGTTAAATAAAATGGCTGGATATAATTCAGGCCGTTAATTGACTTGCGAGGATTAATTAATAGTCAGCGGTTAATTAAACGGCTGATTAAGCCAATTTGATGCGAAATATCCATACTATCCATCTATGGTGGTTTGATATTAATTGACTTATTATACCACCTATACGTACTCGTAAATGAAAATATCTTTGACGTTTAATGCGTGCGCAAATAGCAATTTTATATGATTTTTCCATGAACGTCTTACAACATTGCGCGTAAAATATTTAAAGTAACAATTCAACTGTGAGAGTTTTACGAAACACCGCTTGTAGATATGTGAGGTACTTATATTTTATTTAATATTTCTATAGTAACTGCCACCATCATCCCAACTCGCTAATGTAAAATAGATTTTACGAATCTCTCCTTCATCCGAGCACCCTTGTGCACATTGAAACTCTGAGTAAAATTATGTGATGGTACAATAATTTATATTTACAATATGTCTCCTGCAACACCAGGGGCATTACACTCGTGCTACTGACCCTGAAGAAACCTTATTATGCCCTTCTTGAAGAACCCCATATTGTAGTCGCTTGGGAAAACCACAGCAACAAGTTCATTCCACTGTGTGAGCGTGCGTGAGATAAAGTTCCTTTCATACTGAATAATGCGCACCGTTTCCGGTCGCAGTGTATAAAATAAATGTAGTATGAGGGTGAACTCCCTGCCTATCATTGCGAGTCGCTGCCCCGCAGTGAAGTACTGCTTCGCACGTAAGTACTCCAGCTTAGCCTTGTCTTCTAAATGACAGCGATACTGGACGTAAGTACTCCAGCTTAGCCTTGTCTTCTAAATGACAGCGATACTGGACGTAAGTACTCCAGCTTAGCCTTGTCTTCTAAATGACAGCGATACTGGACGTAAGTACTCCAGCTTAGCCTTGTCTTCTAAATGACAGCGATACTGGACGTAAGTACTCCAGCTTAGCCTTGTCTTCTAAATGACAGCGATACTGGACGTAAGTACTCCAGCTTAGCCTTGTCTTCTAAATGACAGCGATACTGGACGTAAGTACTCCAGCTTAGCCTTGTCTTCTAAATGACAGCGATACTGGACGTAAGTACTCCAGCTTAGCCTTGTCTTCTTAATGACAGCGATACTGGACGTAAGTACTCCAGCTTAGCCTTGTCTTCTAAATGACAGCGATACTGGACGTAAGTACTCCAGCTTAGCCTTGTCTTCTTAATGACAGCGATACTGGACGTCGCTTGAGATGTCGACATCTAGGATCCCGATACTCGAGGAAATCTTGGAAAAAGGGATCCGAATGACAATTCTGGCTTGGAAAGAAATGAAATTTCAATAAATCACTAATCTACTTAGGTACTTGCATTTTTCATTCTAATTTCATTTATCCCCCACTAGCTCTTGCCCGCGGCTCCACCCGCTTGCATGTCGGTTATCGCGACCGAACATAGCCTATGTCCTTTCTCAAGGTCTAATCTACCCTTATACAAATTTCATCAAAATCGGTTCAGTGGTTCAGGCGTGAAATCGTAACATACAGACAGACAGACTTACTTTCGCTTTTATAATATTAGTATGGATTTTCATAGCGTACAGTCGACAATAGAGATACGGTTGCACATTCTCCTTCATACATTCCCATGAAACTTTATCTCCTCTTCTCACTAACTCTGGCGCATTCCATGTACCAATCATTATTTAATTTTCCCGAGGAAGGACGGAAGATGAACGGTTAGCATACCTAACAGTTCATCTTTCCTGAGTTCTGTTCTATCTTTCTAAGTTTTAAGTGAAAAAAAATCTGCTTTAAGATCACGAAATTTTTGGCAAAGTCCAGCCGTGTACGTGTTTTTTTTTAAGAATATTAGAACCGAAATTACTAATATTCCCTCTAAGCCCTCCAGCTAAACTAAACTGCTTGTTAGGAGTGGGTTAACGTCCGTAGTGAAATGACCAGGATTCGAACCCGGGACCTTTCGATCGTAACGACTTCTTAACCACTAAGCTACCGACACTTCAATTATCTCTTATTATAATTGGTTCATCCGGTCAGTTGAATTCGACTTTCAATCATAAAATATGCCATCTGACCTCCACAATCCACAACCCATCTGACTGTGGTAACATAAAAGCCGAAATATGACGGATACTTACAAGTTAATTAATCTTGCCATGACTTCTTTAAGTACGTTTATTCTTTCACCCACCAAATCGGGCTCTCAGAGCAATCTTGGATGAACTTTCCATAGTAAGCGATAAGGAAATGTTAAACTCCTATGAGGAAGTAAAAACAGCGATATGCAATTTAAGAAGGGGTTTATTTCGAGAAATGGATGATATATATAGATGATATTTCATGCTCAATGAGGAAAGAATAAGCTTTTGCATCAGGACGTGTCGTCGTACAAAGTTCAAAGTCACGGCTATAAAGTAGACTACTTACACGACAAGATTGCCCAAAAAATGTGTGTAAAGTTTTCAGGGCACAGTCAGCGTCTGAAATGTCTTGACCTAATAAAGTCGCAAAATTGTCTTAAAAGGTATTAAAAGCAAATTAAACTGTTTTATTGAATTACATTGTAATTGTCTGAACTAAGGTGTGTACCACATTTCACAATAATTATTTTGAGCACTTTGTTCATCGACATCTTTCTGATTCTGACTTTACATGTGTGAGCAGATATTTTTGTACACTATAACTTTATACAATAATACCTGGGCAAAATCAAGTCAGAGTCCTTAAGTCATCTACACTATTACGTACTTTAGTTTTAAAACATGTTTTTATAATGAACATAGGAGGTGGTATGAATTAAGAATAGTGTAGGGTTGATTAGGTTCACTTTTGAATGTAAGGAGTTTTATAACTTAAAAGCGGTGTTTATTGGTATGCTTTATTTCTGATACTGACTTGTGACACATTAAAACATGCATATAAAGGAATAGATCTTCACACACACATAGATAAGGCTGATGCACCCATACATTCATGCAAATAGCTAGATGGTTCGAACATGCCGCCCACCAAAGGGCATAATGGCCTTTATAGACCTACATATATGAATTAAGTTACAATTATATTATAATTAACAAAGTGCATTAACAAGTATATGCTCCAGTCATACACTGTAATGGAAGTCATACGTGAAATTTAAATATAGCTCATGCAACAATATACAAATTCATTCTTATATAAGACAATAACAATCACACTACAAAATTTAATATTTATAACATTAATCATTTTCAATGTCTATAGGCAAAGGACATAGTTTATTAAAACTTCGCTTGATCACACAGGCACCGGTTTTAACGCTATACACTCGTGTGATTCCATCGTCGCCTGGATGTTTAGCGACAATCCGACCTAACGACCATTTGCCAGGAGGAAGCAGTTCATTCTTGATGAGAACAATGCGACCAACTTCGAGCTCCTTACATCTTCTAAGCCATTTTGGTCTTTGTTGTAAGCTAGTTAGGTATTCTGCTTGCCATTTAATCCAAAAATCTGCAAGCAATTTCTGGACGTGCTTCCAACGTGATAGGTGACTAATTGACACGTCTTGAAAGTTAGGTTGTGGCACAGTTATGGGAGCTTCGCCAATCAAGAAATGGCCAGGCGTTAAAGGTGTCAGGTTGTCTATGTCCACATCATCTATTGGACTGAGCGGCCTGGAGTTGAGACACGATTCGATTTGGCAAAGCAGGGTGCTCATTTCCTCGTAGGTCAAGCTAGTTGTTAAAATCCTCTTCATATGGTGTTTCATGGACTTTACTCCTGCTTCCCATAATCCTCCCATATGAGGACTGTACGCGGGTATGAAATGCCACTGTGTCCCATCTAGTGCAAGAGACTCCACTATGGGACCTTCAAGCTCAAATTTTGCTTCCTTCCAACATTCTATCAGCTCTTTGTTGGCTCCAATAAAGTTTCTGCCTTGATCACTCCATATCTGTGAGCATCTTCCACGTCGGGCGACAAACCTCTTAAAAGCGCCAATGAAAGATTCAGTTGTGAGGTCTCCAACTAATTCTAAATGAACAGCCTTTGTAGCCATACAGATGAATACTGCTACATAAGCCTTGGTAGTTTTTGATCCTCTGCCTTTGGATGCCAACACTTGGTATGGTCCAGCAAAGTCTACTCCACTGTTTAGAAAGGGTTTGGCTGGAGTGACTCTGACCTTAGGCAAATCACCCATTATTTGATTTTTAGCTGCTGCATTATGTTTGGAACATATCAAACACTTACTGATACAGGTCTTAATCAAATGTTTTGCTTTAATTACCCAATATTTAGTTCTTAGGAAGGCCATCATCATCTGGATTCCTCCGTGCAGTGTCTTCAGGTGAGCATCCTTAACTATAAGTTTTGATAAATTATTGTGATAGTCTAATATTATGGGATTTTTAGTATCTGCCGGTATATCAGCGTGCCGTAACCTACCGCCCACCCTGAGAATCTCTTCTTCATCAAGGTAAGGTCTTAATGTTTTCACTTTACTATCTCTCTTAACTTCCTTCTTCTGTAGCAAACTCGTAATTTCTTCATGAAAATTTTCTCTTTGGGCAATTTTTACACACGCCTGAAGTGCTTCATTTATTTCTTGAGTAGATATAATTGCTTCTTTGTTTTCCATAGCTTTCCCCTTTAGAAATCTTTTGCAAAAGGTAATTGATGTTAGAAGCTCCTTTAAACTATTGAATTGCTGAAATTGCTTCTCTAGACTTACTTCTTCTGTCTTGCAATTTGTTTGTACAATCTCTCTTCTTTCCACATTGGTATTCAAGTTGTTTGGTCTGCTAAATGTAATTTCATTCTGTTTCAGCCATTTTGGACCCCTCCACCACTGTTGATTTTCTTTAAGCTCGGAAGTGTGTTCTCCTCGTGATGCTACATCCGCGGGATTGTCGTTTGATTGTACATGAAACCAGTTCGTTCCGATGTTGTCCATTATTTCAACGACTCGATTTCTCACAAAAACTTGCCATCTTGTTGGGTCACCAAGCAGCCAGGAAAGTACAATGGTGGAATCAGTCCATGCGAATATTTTCTCATCAGACATTTTCATGGCGGTCTTAATTTGTTTCAGCAATCGTGATAAGAGAAGGGCACCGCATAACTCTAGGCGTGGTAGAGAGACAGGCTTCACTGGAGCTACTCGAGTCTTGGCAGCTATGATCTGTGTTTCGATGCTACCATCTTCCCGTTCAAATCTCACATAAGCCACTGCAGCGTATGCCTTCGTGGAAGCATCACAAAAACCGTGAACTTCGATGTTTGCTTTATCATGGAATGTAGTGCCCAACCATCTTGGCACTTCGATTACATTAAGATACTGAAGACTCTCTCTTAGTGCCGTCCACTCTTGTTTTATACTCGCATCTATATCATCATCCCAACCGACTCCTTGCAACCATAATTTTTGTATTAGCAGCTTTGTCCGTAACATGGCTGGAGCCAGCCAACCCAGTGGATCAAACAGTCGTTGGATATCAGCGAGGATTGTACGCTTGCTGACGGTGTTGGCCACAGACGGTAAATTAAGACTGTACCGAAACACATCTTTGCCCATGTCCCAATGAAGACCCAAGGCTGTTATCGTACCATGAAGTGTAATATCGAGGCTAACATTAGAAGTTCGCTTTTCTGGTTCAAATTGCGTCAGAAAGTTAATATCATTTGAGCACCACTTTTGTAATATGAACCCTCCTTTCTGTAATATAGCCTCTATGTTCTTTGCAGTGTGTATTGCATCAGATAAATCGTCCTTTGAGGCCATAAGATCATCGACATAGAACTCTTCTTTGATCATTCTAGCAGCTTCAGGGCACATGGCAGCTTCATCATCAGCAACTTGATGCAACGTTCGAACGGCCAAGTAGGGAGCAGATGCTGTTCCGAACGTAACTCTTGTGAGCCGATAATCTTTAACTGGTTCAGTAGGATTACTCCTCCATACGATTCGCTGTAGATCTCGGTCTTCTCTGGTCACCAAAATCATACGATACATACGTGATACATCAGCTACAAAACAAACCTTCTTCATACGCCATCTCATGATGAGACTTCTCATATCAGTTTGTAGCTGAGGCCCCACTAGAAGTTCGTCGTTCAATGAAACATCGTTGTTACCCTTTTGTGATGCATTGAAAACTATTCTCACCTTTGTAGTTTCTTTATCTTCTTTAACTACTGCGTGATGTGGTAGGTAGACACTAGGGTTGTTAATTTCTTCTTGTGGTACTTCTTCCATATGATTCATACTTATATATTCATCCATAACTTTCTTGTATTCAGTTTGTAGTGTAACATTCTTCTCTAATCGTTTCTCTAATTGGTAAAGTCTCTTCATAGCTATCGTTCTTGTTCCTCCATGTATTGATAATAATTCATTTGTTTTAGTTGGTAATTTGACGACATATTTTCCGTCTTTAGTTCTTGAGTGAGTGGATAGATAAATTTCTTCACATCTTCGTTCTTCTGGTGTTAACAATATCTTATCTTCACTATCCAACTCCCACATTGTTTTCAACATCTTGTCCAAGTGTAAACTGTGATGCATCACATTAATAACATTGTTGTTTCCTTCTTGGTGTATGTTCCCAAAAAGAATCCACCCCAGGTTTGTACTCTGAGCGCATGGAGAACCTGGGGGGCCCTTGATAATGTTTCCTTTCATGATTTGGGCACATACTTCGACACCTAGGAGTAAGTCAATGGTTCCTCGTTTATTAAAGTCTGGGTCAGCTAAAACGAGACCTGATAAATGAGACCAGGTGTTGGTAGGAATGGTTTGCGATGGTAATTGCGTAGTAAGTCGTGTGGACATGATGTAAGCCTTCACTAGTAACTTGAAAGTCTCTTCGTGTCTTGATCGCAGTTCAATGTAAGCAGCATGCTTCACGTTAGTTGAGGTGGAGCCTACCCCTGTGATTGTTGCGTTAGCAGGCATTCTCTTGAGTCTTAACTGTTGAGCTGCTCTTTCACTAATGAATGTTGCTTGTGAGCCCTGATCGACTAATGCTCGTAACATAATTATATGTCCCGACTCACTACCTACTGGTACCAGTGCTGTAGCCAGTAGTGCTGTCGACGTGCTTGTGGAGAAATGTGATGAGACTTCAATTGGTTCGGTGACTTCTGTTGATTCATTTTGTTCTTTAACTTCATGGTGATTTGTTTGCACCTCATTTGTTTGAGTAGTGTTGGACTGTTGCATGTGTTGGTGAACCAGTGAATGGTGACGTTTTTGACATATGCGACAGGACATGTTTAACCGACATTTCTTAGCTGAGTGTCCTGGTGCCAGGCAGTTAAAACAAAGCTGATTGTTCTTGACATATTCACACCTCTTGGTTGGTTCCATTTTGGTAAACTCCTTACAATGGCTTAGCGTATGATTCTCCTTACATATGACACAAGTTCTTTGTTTGGTTGCAGTAGGTGTTGTTGAAACGTGGACTGTATATTCTCTTCTCTTCGTAGGTTTCTCCCGTGTTGGTGGCGAAACCATTTCTAATGTTTGAAATTTAATCTTTAAAAATTTATGAAGGTCTTGCCATGTTGGTAGCTCATCAAGATTTTCTCTATGAGCAAACTCCTCCCACTCTTGGTGTGACTCTGGGTCTAATTTCTGAACAGTCAGAAATATGATAAGTGGATCCCAAGAATCTGTTGACACATTCAGGTTTTTTAAACTTTCGAGGCATTCAGTAGTTGTGTCTAACAATGCCTTGATGTGAGTGGCTGCTTTATTAGGCATCTTCTTTTGGTTAGTCAATTTTTGCAAGAGAGAATTCACTATAATCCGTTTATTACCAAAACGTTCCTTTAACAAACTCCAAGCTTGATCATAATTATTTTCTGTTACCTGTATTGTTTTCAGTAATCTTTCTGCTTCTCCGGTAATACTAACTTTCAAATAGTGCAATTTCTGAACCTTAGGTAGCTTCGAATTAGTGTGAACTAACGATATAAACAAGTCTCTGAACGTCGTCCAATCTTCATAAGCACCCGAAAAGGTGGGTAACTGAATTTTAGGCAGCTTAAGATTATCTTCATGAGTGTTACCGGTGTTATGTATCGCGCCGTCACTTGGTATGGAGGTACTCAACGTCGCTAAGATGTCTTTCAAATCACCTTGCATACATAGATACAATTCTTCCACAACAAAATAGTCTTCATTTACGAAATACGGAATTTCATTCTTCTTTTCTTTCGGTATAGTCCTCAGAAGACTGTGATGCGCCGTAGTGAATTTATTCCAGTACTCGTCAATGGATTGCAAACGTGTTTCTATGTAACCTTTAGTCAATCTGCGTTTCGAACACTTCTTTAAGTTAGTTTGAGCCTTATGCAGTAACAATGCGATATCTTCTAGTTCCGTCAGTAATTGATCAGGTGTGGTAGCCATAATTCCAAAAGAAAATTCAATATAGGTCACGTATTCACAGAGTTATATTCAATTTCAATATTTGTAATTTAGACGTCTTCAACTTGTTTTCTTAATAAATTGCACTATTCACTCGCAGTCGTAACAGAAAAAAATGTGATCTATTGTTCTCGCGTCGACCGCTTCACAACAGGTGCGGCAGGTAAGTTTTGTAATCCGGTTCGAAAATCGACCATATGTAGGGTTGATTAGGTTCACTTTTGAATGTAAGGAGTTTTATAACTTAAAAGCGGTGTTTATTGGTATGCTTTATTTCTGATACTGACTTGTGACACATTAAAACATGCATATAAAGGAATAGATCTTCACACACACATAGATAAGGCTGATGCACCCATACATTCATGCAAATAGCTAGATGGTTCGAACAAATAGTAAATATTAAAAAAATACATGAGTTAATAAAAAAAAGAATTAAAATGCAGTGGTATGATATAGGAATAAAAATAAATAAAAATCAGGATGAGTTATTAATTTTTTTAAATGGTATGACTTTTTGTGGTACGAAGAAGTAATAACCCATTCATCTTAATGAATGATCTTGTCATGTTGACAAATAATTGTTGTGGAAACATGACACTATTTTTATTTCTGATGAGGTGAGATGAATGAATTGAGAGTTGGAATGAGACTAACAAAAACATAAAAATTTTGTAATCCGATATTTTATTATTTGTTATTGTAAGATGTCTCTCGAATAACGGAAACAGTTCATCTTGCAAAATAGTCTCGCCTCTCTTCTGTCAGTGTAAGCTGAAATTCAAATTATGTTTTTTGTGCTACGACCCTAGTACAAAGCTTTCGCTTATATTATTATTCTACTTTCATGATACTTATCACTATAGTTTTCATGTGCACCAAACGTTTCCTCTGCAGCACTATTTAAAGAGCTGGAAATAACTGCTTTGCACGTGTTTCCCTTTTCTTTTAGTCCCGGGTTCCTCAAGCGGTGCGTGACAGCATCTATCAAGGCGATTGTTTCTTTAAAAAAAAACGATTTTTAAATCGATTCAAATCGTGACCCGATGATTCGATCCAAAAGAAAATCGAGGTCTAAACGATCGATTACCAAAAAATCTATATTTTTTCAAATTTACTTTTACAATGTAAATATAGGTCAATTTTATTAAAAACAAGACAAATATTGTAAGTAACGATCTTTTATTCAGTACAATCAGGGAATTCGATAAAACAAATATTTTTATTACCATATCAAATGACAGATCATATCAGAATATCAGATAGAAAAACAAGACATTGATTTTCAAAATTTATTGGTTACAAAGGAAATAGATAATTTAGCTTCTATCGAATACATAGGGAAAAAGAATCTTCGCGGGCGGGCCTCGAACCCGCAGTCTTTCCCTTACAGGGGGAATGCCTGACCAATTCGGCTACCGAGACACGCCCGATATGATTCAAATTTCCCATCTTCTTCCCACGTCGCCTTAAAGACGTATAAGATGGGAAATTTGAATCATATCGGCGTGTCTCGGTAGTCGAATTGGTCAGGCATTCCCCCTGTAAGGGAAAGACTACGGGTTCGAGTCCCGCCCGAGAAGATTCTTTTTCCCTATGTATTCGATTTGTATAGTTAGCATACTTAATGCTGTAAAAAATCCTTCAATTTAGCTTCTACTTCCCAATGCTTAGTATCTAAACTCTTTAAAAATAACCGTATGTCAAGTCTACTGGGATCTAAACGGCTCTGCTCATCACTTGAAAAAAATAGCTTAAAGGAACAGAATCCCACAATACTCATATAGGGTACATCATGGCTACTACGTACTGAACGTGTCTGTTTTTTTTAGTATGACAACGAATATTATTGTATGAATCTGTAATTTATGTTCTCATGTAAGTGATGTAATAATGTCTTTATGATAATAAAATTCTTTAAACCTAACCTATTAAGTGAACGTGGTGATAGAGATTTTTTGTTCTTGCCAGTAAAGTATAGGATCACACTTCAGGTCCTCAATTGTCTGCGATAAATAATGTTTGAATTCTTCATTTGTGCCTTGACTTTTCTGTGACATTGCATTATATATAGTCACACAATTAAACAAACAACAAATGAATGATGAATATTAATCACAGTACAGATACAAAAGTCAAAGATTTTTTCGTAACTTTTTTTATTCAAGAGAAGTGAGGTGAAGGAGAATAAAACACATCCATCTCGCGAGTATTTGAGTAATTAACGGACACCTTCAACTAATTGTATTATTAGTTGAAGGTGCCCGTAGACAAAACAGACATTAATTATTTCCTCTCTCTTTATACTATTTTCTCTCTTTATCAAACTTATTTCGATCTTTTTAGTGGCAGTCGGGTTTTAATTTTATAATCATTTGTTTTATTTTATACTTTTTAGTTATGATATCACAATCTCCTTCTAATTTCCTTCATTTTAATACCCTACTCGATAAGTTTGAGTCAAAAATATTTTTAACAACAATTTGGTGCCAAAAATCCACCATTTTGATTTTCTAGAAAATTTTAATGTACCTGGTGTCACTGACACAACCTCGACGAATCAAATGACACCTCCATGTCCAAATCGTTCAAGCCGTTCAGGCTGTAGGCCGTGCCAAATAAATGGACATACATACATACATACATACATACATAGTCTCGAAAAACATAACCCTCCCGGCAGTCGCGGCGGTCGGGTAAAAAAATCGAAAGTCGATTTTAAAGGGTGATGTATCAATCCATTTAATCGATCCGGTACTACATATCGATTTAAAAAATCTATTTTTTTGGCTCAAAAATCTTTTTTTCGATTAATCGATCTCGAGTCGCTATTCCTAGGGACCACCATTTTAAGTTCAATAGCATCGGAAATGGTTGTCCGTATCTTCTGGATTGCATCTCAGCTTTTTACCATCTAGCACAACAGTAAATTGGCAGACTAAATATAAGAAAAACCCTTACAAATAATTATCTACTTAGGTACTTGCCTTTTTCTTTCTACTTACATCACAGATAATATAATACTTCTAGTTTTATCTTCCATTTTCAATTTTCAAAATGTGAACGTGGTATTTTAGCTCGGCCCACTTTTTAATTTCTTGTCAAACGAAAAAGGCAGAGAAATTATAAATACTTAAAACTTGAAGCCAAGGGCACAATGAAATTCGCTCCTAAGTTTATTAGAAAATACCAACATAGGTACTAATTATTTCTGGTACATGCCTAAAAAATATTAACGTTAAATTAGTCCAAGACACAGAAAATAGATAAATGATCTTCTTGACCAGGAGATCATTTATCTATTTTCAAGTAGTGTATCAATTCGTGTTAAACATTTGAGGTGTCAAAATAACGAATTCCTTTTTTTAGCTTGCGTCTCATCATCATCGTTCCCGATGCGTTTGAAGAAGACATTTAGGTACCTCGGAGCTGGGGTCGGTTTACTCATCCAAAATTTGTTGGCTTGTATTTTTTGTACATCTTGACGTCGTCTTTAATGTTTTTAGACTTTATTACCATAAATTTAAAATACAGCATATTTCAAATTTATGCTAATAATCCAAAAATATGTCCCGACAATATTAAAGTACAGTTTGTAGATACAGTGGATAATAAATGAAAATGCTGCACTAAAAAAACTAAAAAAAAACTAATAAAGGACTGCTGAGAAGAGGTCTCGGGTTCGATCCCAGGTTTACCATGGCACACACCAATGACTATACGATGCTTTTCGAAGTTATGTGTGTATTTATCGCAGGTTTATAAGTGCCCGGTTGATGGCAATAGGCTCGCCACCTATTACATTGGGACCTAAACATAAACTGGCGAAATGTGGGTGCTAGCACCTCTGCCTACCCCTTCGGGGAATACAGGCGTGAGTTTATGTTATGTTATGTTATGTAAGTAAAGCAGTTCCGCACCGAGCACTGCAGAATAAACACCAAGCGTTTGTCCATATCTTAATTATTGTATCGATCTAGTTTAAAACATATTACTTGTACAATAGTAATATAATAACAGTTCCTATGAGTAAGGATATGAAAGCGGACCGGAAGCGATGCGCACTGTGCGGTATGAAAGGAACTTCATCCCACGCACGCTCGAGTAGTGGAATGAACTCCCTGCTGTGGTATTCTCAAACAACTATAATATGGGGTTCTTCAAAACAGGCTTTAGAAGGAATTCTTCAGGGTCGGCAGAACACTGGTATTGCATACGCCCATAGTCCACGGTAACCACTTTCCATCAGGTAGCCGCGTGCTTTTCTGCCACATAAGTGGCATAAAAAGCAGTTCTGCACGAAATTACCCAAGTAATTCGTTAGTTTCTCTACCAATATTCCTGATGCTAGGACTGCCTCGCCGGGGCTGAGGCTTCATTGCCACTTTCTCCTAGATAGGGAGGCATGAAATAGCATTATGCCAGCGACTATACAGCCTGCACTATGCGAATAATAAGGTCCAAAACCAAACTTATCGAGAACAATATCTAACGTTGACTTACCTAATACTATTAGATTTTCTTACATGTAATACATAGTTCATTGACCCTTATGCCTTTGGATATTGCCCGGGTACAGTTCAAAGTTAATTGCCGTTTAAGCCTGAATCGAATATCTAATTGTTAGGTAGTTAATTTGTTGTGTTCAACACCGACGAGCTGGCGGGCTTTTTTTGGTTTGGGGTATTAATTGCTAGTGAATTTATTGATTGACACCGATGGCCTTGCCTACAAGGTTCAATGACAGCAGAGGAAAGAACGGATGTAAGGTATAAGCAGATGGCGGGCTATTGTCTCTACCTATCTCGTAGAGAAATAAGCGTGAGGATTTGCATATAAATTCCGTCCATGGATCCGTCGATAGGCGTTCTTCTCATAACTTCTAGACACATTTTTAAGAAGACGTAGACCAGAGAATTGCTTATTTCTCGCTCACGTCCGCCGCTCCCGTTCCGCCGTTCTCTCGGGAGCGAAGATTCTCACGCTCGCCACCCGGCTCGCGGCTCAGGGGATGCACGGGAGGCCGGCGCGGCCTCCTTCTGCGACTATGTAAAACCAGAAGATACGCAGATAGATACGCACGAATATGATTAAGTCTGTATGTTACGCTTTCACACCTAAAGTACTGAACCGATTTTGATGAAATTTGGTATAGAGGTCGGGCGACGTATCGCTGAGCCCGCCCATCCAACCTAGAATCTAGAAACATTGATCCTAACCAGCCCTGTTGTGATCCCTACACTGTCTGCTAACGAGAGAGACATTAATTTATCCTATAGCAACCCACTGCTAGACATTAGTACCTACTTATATCAATAAACACTATATCAGTAGTAGGTTTTGAATTTCATTTCATTATTTTAGGTCATGCTGTGTTTACACTGTGCTATGAATACCTACAATATTTGTTTTGTGACCCATTTATAAATAAATATGCAAATGTTATACCGATAATAACTGTATTGGTCATAAAGATTCTATAATATCAATCGTTTTATAGCGTTATTTATTTTATAATATTGCATAATATACAATATTTATAACGGGAATTAATGCGATCATGGTATAGGGACATACCTTTGATTTGCCTGACGTTTCGACCAGATTACACCGGCCGTGGTCACAGGCTGACTTGCTTTAGTTGTAAATGGTTTTACCGCAGAATCGAAACTCTAAAACCGGTTTTCTAATGTCTTTGGCTTTGTGGCAACTAAACCGGTAACAGTAACGTATCGATATAGTACCGTAACGGTAGTGACATTGACACTTCCCTTGCATCGCATCCTCCCCCACAGTAAATTAGGTACACCGTTTTATAGCGGCTGATTCTGTATGTAGCAAATTCTGGGATGATTTGCCTCTAATAAACTCAATCGACAATTAAACGTTCATATATTATTTGACTCAATTGTACCTTTTTTTTCCGGTTCGAGTCCGACATAACCTCCCCTGCCGGAGCCGGAAGGGGAGGTTATGTCGGACTCGAACCTACTAAAACCGCACGCCGACTGTGGGTCTTGGTGCTAGGCCGGAGGTGAGGTTGTCAAAGACATATCCCTCGCACCCCGGCTGACCCAGGGCCATCCCTTACGGTCTGGCCCTCCTCAGGAGGGGGGACAACGGTGTCCCCAACTCGCCCCCGGAATGGGGAGGCGCACTATTCAGCGCGCCGCCGCCGTGGCCTGCTTCTGCTGGGGTGGCAGGTGGCTCCACCCGTCACCCCCAGGCCCTCCGACGCCCGAGTAGCCTGCGCGCGCGGGCGGCGCGATCCGCGAGTCTTTCTCGCTCGCGCCGCCTCTCCCGCTCCGCCGTCTCCTTCACGACCATTACCTGCTCGCTGAAGGAGACGCCGGCCGCCCATGCGTACGCGCAGCGGACCATTGCTGTGAGCAGGGTGGCGAGGGTGAGAACTCTCACTCCCAGGGCCACCACTAGCTCCCGCCTCGGTCCGGCCCATGCCGGACACTCGGTGAGCGTGTGCAGCCCCGTGTCCTCGCTCGCGTCGCAGTGATGGCACTCGGACGTTGGCTCCTTTTCGATCCGACACAGATATCTCCCGAAGCACCCGTGCCCGGTGATAATCTGCGTCAGTCGATACGAGAGGCTGCCATGTGGCCTCTCGAGCCATTCCCCCATGATGGGCCTTACCGCCTCTATGACGGCATGCCCTGCGCGTCGTTGCTCAAGTCGTCGCTCCCACTCCGCCACCATGATCCCGTGGAGCCGGGACCTCTCGGCCCGAATGTCTTCGGGCTCGGGATCGTATCCCCGCTCCCGCGCCTCCTTACGGAACCGATACAGTGCCGCAAGGGATCTCGCTTCCAGGATCCACGGGGGCGATCCGGCTAGGAGACTCGCCGCTTCAAAGGATATCGTGCGGTACCCCCTAATGGCCCTGCAGGCCATCGTCTGCTGCGGCGCATGCAGCAGTTCCACGAACCTGGCCTGCAGGGCGTCCGCCCACACGGGGCACCCGTACAGGGCCATGGACTGCACGACACCCGCGTAGAGTCTCCTGCAGGAGTCCTCTGGGCCCCTCAAGTTGGGCAGCAGCCGCATCAGCGCGTTAGCTGACACCAACAGTTTGGGGCGCAGACTTCGGAAGTGCTCTCCGAAGTCCCACCGACCGTCGAGTACGAGCCCCAGGTATTCCAACCGGGGCTTGATGTCGATGGGAGTACCTCCTACTGTCAAGCTGGATCCCGGGGGTGGCCTGCGCCGAGGACCATGAAAGAACAAGGCCTCGGATTTGTGCAGAGCCACCTCGAGACCCAGCCGCCGGATCCGATCCACGACTTCAGCAACAGCGGTCGTGGCGCTCTGGGTCGCCTCGCGGTGTGTAGCGCCACTCACCGTCACTAGCGTGTCGTCCGCGTAGCACGTGACGGTAGCCCCGAACGCGAGCTCACCGCGAAGCACCCAGTCGTATCCGATGTTCCACAGGAGCGGCCCCAGGACCGATCCCTGTGGGACACCGCATGACATCTCACGCCTACCGACGCCGGTCGCACTTGGGTAGATGACGGCCCTCTCCGTCAGGTACGCCCCGACTATGCGGCGGAGGTAGAGAGGCACATCGTGGTACACGAGCGCCTCCCTGATGCAACTCCAGGGCAAGGTGTTGAACGCGTTGGAGATGTCCAAGGACACCGCCAACATCACCTCGCCCCGGGCAACCGTATCCTCCGCCAGAGTCCTCACGCGCGAAATATTCTGTCCTCCGTGTACCATACCAAATGACTGTAGGTACAAAAACAACACCGTACAGACACAAAAACAACAACAATAACATCGGCTGTACTAAAATAGAAACAATGTAATTTGTAATCTCAAATACTTCACAGAAAAAAGAACATAACGTAAAAGAACTACCAACATGCAATATTTAATACTTACTACCGGCTCACAGTGTATCCTTCTTCCTACAGTCCCGGGTCCTGAAACGGGGCGTGAAAAGGCTCTAATGAGGCCGTCAAGCTGAGTGCCATCACTGTTAACACGGTACATGTTTCCGATGGTGACCCTCTTTCCGAGACTTTGCATTTGCTTAATATCAGGCGAGGTGAAGTCAAATTGACGTGTCCTATATAAAAAAAAACATATTTAGTTATGAGACAAAACATAAAATCACCGTGTAAAGGCCCTTGTAAAACACCTTTAGATTTTTTGCGTGCGGATAATCCCCTGGGTAAGCCGAAGCCGGAGGGAGAGGTTATGTCGGACTCGAACCGACTAAAACGCAGGCCTTTTGTGGGTCATTGCGCTAAGCCGAAGGTGAGGTTGGCACGCATATCCCTCGCACCCGGCTGACTCAGGTCCATCTCTCTCGATCTGGCCCTCCTCGAGAAGTCCCCAACTCGTCCCCGGTATGGGGAGACGCCGCCGCCGCCAGTGCCACTGCGGCCTGATTCTGCTAGCAAAACACCTTTAGGTATAGGTACTTACGTTGTTGAGCACAATGTGCCAGTAATCTTTTTTCTTTCTAATCCACATACTGTGACTTTAGTAAACTTTGCGACTATATATGGTGCGTATAACACTAAAAGATTGCCTGCCTTTGCCATGAACTCAAGCTAAAATAAATTGACTAGTGGGAATTGTAGCAATAAAGGTACCCGCTAGTATTGCTAGTATAACTTTATAACTGAGGAGGGCCAGACCGTAAGGGATGGCCCTGGGTCAGCCGGGGTGCGAGGGATATGTCTTTGACAACCTCACCTCCGGCCTAGCACCAAGACCCACAGTCGGCGTGCGGGTTTAGTCGGTTCGAGTCCGACATAAACTCCCCTTCCGGCTCCGGCAGGGGGGGTATCCGTGGGGATTTCCGCACGAAAAAAAAAAAAGTATAACTTTATAACCAACTGCAACAGTTCACTATCCTATGGAAGATCCCAATGACCGGCGGCTTCCTTTAATGCTCGTGGGTATGTAATAAATTCTAGAAAGTGCGATGAACCCTGATTTACTACCACAAATTAAAGTATCTAGGTAAGTATTAATAATTAAAACTATCTTCTTAGTATAGTAACGTTACATTTATTGTAATACCTTACTGTAATAAATATAATATAAGAACGACGTTAGTAGATGACGGTATAATAAAGATGGGCTTTGTATTCGGCCAGCTTACAAAGAAAGTATCTTTTATCTAATAAAAGTTCCTTTATTTCACAGGGATGTCTCAATTGTGAGTCTCAAATAAGGCCAAAGGCAAACAAAGGCTTTGTTAGGCTTTGGGTTAGTTGCCCTTGCTTTGAATGATGCTGTTGTGTGTAATGTATTTGTTACGTACCCTTCATTTGTCTTCATTCCATACATAACACTTTTTTTTCTTTGAAAATTATGTTGCTTGGTTGAAATATTACTTGAAAATATCTCGTAAATAGAGAATAAAGTAGTTATCACTAGCTATTGCCTGCGGCTCCACCATCGGTTACTTACCTCAAGTACCGCGACTAAAAATGTTTGTCAAGAGTCCGCTCTCTTGACTTATCTTTTCATTATTATTATTATTCGGGGAGCGACTGCCGTTTGATCTCCTAACCCTAAAAGGAAAGTCTGCGCCAGAGCTCAGCAAGCGTACCCACCGGGTAGCCAGTAAGATTGACATGCACCACGACGTTACTTACCTATTTATTCAGTGACGTAGTGCCCCATCCCATAACACACCTAATGTGTATTAACGCTATTCCAGAATAATCCTATACATTTTATTTCTAATTGAAAATGAAAATTTAAAAACCCCTGACACACCTCATCCCCACTTTAAGCACCTTAACTTTTAAACGGCTCAACCGATTTTCATCAAAAATGTCTAAGAACACTTGCACATAAGTAACCTATAATACAAAAAAAAAATTGTAATCGCTTCAGCCACAGACAGACACTTGAACGGGAGCTCCCGTTCGGGAGCTATGATGCCACAGACAGACACTCTATGCATCGGGGGTTAAAAATAATATTATGCCATTTTGTAATCAAGATATTTTATGCTGACATAGCTCATCACTGTATCCAGATCAACTAGTCTACTAAGCGTTCATCGACCCGGAAGACTTACCTTAATGATTTTCTAAGAGAAGTGTTCTACTCTACATGCGTGCTGATGACATGATGACATAAGTGACTGTCCACGAGCGCTTGTGAAAAATTACATTAATGTCAATAAATCTCCTAAGTACAATTTCCAATTCGTGTAATATTTAAAACCCAGTGATGGCCTGTGAAATAGTGCAGAACGATAACTTTGACTTAAAACGTTTGTTAAGGTTGTATATAAAATTAGTAAATTAGAAGTCGATGTTAAGATTCTCCGCACAATGGCATGACCTCACCGTGTAGTTCCTAACAGACAGACAGACAGAGTTACTTTCGCATTTATAATATTAAGTAAGGATTTTACCCTCTTAGTTAAATTTTGAAAAACGCTGATACACGTGTTCATTTATTTCTCAAACGACCTAGTGTACGAAGCTTCATGCATGTAATTTTGAAAATGACGAACTTGCCATGCAAACGTTTATCACCTATTTTTTCTTCGTGGATGCTTGCATCATAAAATGCATCTACGTCCACTTTTTTTCCTGGAATAAGTTCATATAGATGCAATAATGGTTTAGTTTGCGCGACCAAAGTTGCGAATAATATAGTTCAATCAATTAGCCTATCGCAGTCCACTGCTGGACTTGGCCTCTCCCAACGTTGGGAGGCTTTGGCCTACTGTTTCCACGCTGGCCAGACGGGTTGGTGCAAGGCACAGTGCAAGGGTTTTATTTCGAGTTTTTCTTCTCTCGCAGTGATATCGTCTGTGTATCTTTCCGTTAGTCGCCTCTTACGACACCCTTCAATCGAGAGATGGGGTGGTGACCACACAGACAATACAATAATATAGTTAGTCGATGGTTAGCCGCAACCAATGAGATAATAATAAATAATAAGATAAGATTATTGACAATATTATATCAATGGTCGGAACTAGATAGATATAATTATGTGAGAGAAACAAAGAGCGTGTGAACGCGACGTGCCCAAGAAGTTGTTTCCACTGGCTTTTTTTTTTTTTATCGTGCGATAAATCCCCACGTATACCACCCCCATGGAGCCGGTGGAGGCGGTTATGTCGGACTCGAACCGACTAAAACGCACGCCGTCTTGGGTCCTTGGTTGCCGGAGGCGAGATTGCCAAAAGCATATCTCCCGCACCCCGGCAGACCCAGGACCATCTCTTTCGAGATGGCCCCCTTCGGGTTGTGGAGACCACAGGGTCCCCATCTAGCCCCGGTTACGGGGAGGCGCACTTTGCGCCGCCGCCGCGGCCTGCTTCTGCTAGGGTGAGAGGTGGCTCCACCGGTCACCGCCAGGCCAGCGCTCATGGAGGACGGAGGTCGTTCTGCGACCTCCAACGTCCGGTTCGCCTTCGCTCTGCACGGGCTTCCCGGGCCCTGAGCCTAGTCCAGACCCAACCGGCCGCCTCCTTCTCGAGCATTACTTGCTCGCAGAAGGAGACGGCCGCACCCCAAGCGTTCGCGCATCGCACCATCGCTGTGAGCAATGTGGCGAGTGTGAGGACTCCCACCCCCACAGCCGCCACTAGGACCCGCCTCGGCGTGTCCCACGCCGGGCACTCGGTCAGCGTGTGCAGCTCTGCGTCCTCGCTCGCATCACAGTGATGGCACTCGGACATTGGCTCCTTCCGGATCCGACACAGGTAACTCCCGAAACACCCGTGTCCGGTAATCACCTGCGTCAGCCGGTACAAGAGGCTGCCGTGTGGCCTCTCTAGCCACTCCTCCATGATGGGTCTTACCGCCGCTATTACGGCGTGCCCTTTCCACTGGCTTATTCCACTTTTCCCCGTTGACAATCCCCGTTGATGGGGATTATTGACCTTTTTGTTCACTATTCCCCGTTGATGCACAAAAGTAAATTTAATCGGGATTAGTGAACTAAAAAGTTCAATAATACCAAATGAAATAAAATGAATGAATCATCTACTTTTTATTTTTTATAGGATAAGGGCAATTATTGATTATTTTTATAAAAACCAAACCTAACCAACCTGAGGTAACGATTTTTAATGAAAGGTACTTATGTACCTATACCATGATTGCGTCAATTTCCGTTATTATTATTGTATAATTCAGCACTTACCTTATAAAAATTAAGAGTAGCTAATTCATTTACAGTATTTTAGTTTAAACGTACCTAATGGGTATTATTGAACTTTTTAGTGCTAATTGAATTAATTTTTAACGTACATTTAGGTACTTTTGTGCATCAACGGGGAATAATGAACAAAAAGTTCAATAATCCCCATCAACGGGGATTGTCAACGGGAAAAAGTGGAATAAGCCGTTTCCACTGTAAGTACTTGGATATACATTAATATCCTGTATTCAATATACTTACCCACTTTTATTGTACTGATATAGTGTGTTCTTCTTACAATTGATGTGAAAATAAATCGAAACCATTATTTCTCACTAGTCCCATAGGACACAACTGATAATTTCATTAAATAGGTATTTTTTTTTATAAAGGACACGTCAATTTGACTTCACCTCGCCTGATGTTAAAAGGCAAAGTCTCGGAAAGAGGGTCACCATCGTAAACATGTACCATGTTAACAGTGGTGTTTCAATAACATGTCTGATATCTCCAACATCTGACCTATCGCTGTGTATCAAAGGCTATATTGAGTTTTATTTGTCCTAAATACAGGTAATCCATACTAATATTATAAATGCGAAAGTTGTCAGTATGTTACGCTTTCACGCCTAAACCACTGAACCGATTTTGGTGAAATTTGGTATAGGGGTGGATTAGACCATAAGAAAGGACATAGGCTATGTTTGGTCGCGATAACCGACATCCACGCGGGCGGAGCCGCGGGCAGAAGCTAGTTATAAATATTGGTAGGTAACAAACAGAGTAGCTAGCATCAGAATGTAATACATAAATGGAATACCTACCTTATTAATTTTTAACGACTAAGCCTATCTTCCTGGCTCCGTCGTCGTTTGAGGAATAAGTAACAAACATAAACAAGGAAGTTTTTAATATAGATACGCAATAATATTTTCTCACACCAATTAAAATAGTAATGATCAATAACAATACTAGCGTCGCCCATAACAATAATAATGGTATAAGTAGTCTTATTGTAAAGTTATTTACTTTCTACAGCTAAGAGACAACTAGCTTTATACAATAACAATAACAGGAATTAACGCGAACCGAACATGGTATAGGTCATAGGTACATACGTACCTTTGATTTGCCTGACGTTTCAACAGTTTACACACTGTAAATACTTAGATACATTATTAGCCTGTGTACTTAGACCACGGCCATGTGTAACCTGGTCGAAACGTCAGGCAAATCAAAGGTAAGTACGTATGTACCATGATCGGTTTAATTCCCGTTATTGTTATAGTATATCATGGAACGCGATAGTTTAAAAATTAAACTAGGATTATGTTTGTTAAAGCCGTCAATCTTCTGTATCCGAGCGCCAATTAATGCCCCGTTCACGTTTATTGCACATTTTATAGCAGTAGCATTCCAATCTTGCGACCGAATCCAGTGCTGGAATGAATGAATGCTCGAGTATACATTCCACTTTGGCACTCCGCTCTTAGGCTGCCTTCTAAATAGACGGAAGAAGTGGCGCGATATCATATTTTAGTAATAATTTTAATACAAATTTTAGAAGCAACACTCCGCGCCACTTGCATATTTGCGAGGAGAGTTTTTGCGTCTGATTTGAAGGCAGCCTTAATTTTATTTACTCCTTTCTTTATTTCTGTTTATTTTCGCCCCCTATTACGTGGGACTGAGAATCATAGTTGGCGTATTATAAGTGTTATGTGAATACCTCTTTGCCTACCACATCAGGGATTTTCAGGAGTGAGTTTGTTAATTTTGGCTTCTACGGCAGTGACTGACGCCTGAGAAGAAACCCTCCAAACCTCAACTTGCTCCAAAGTACCAGAGCGCTGAGTTAGAGTTTGGGTCTCGTCTCGTTGATAAAAGAACAAATCAGTACTAAGAACTATTTTTCCTTTTATTTCAACGATTAGGTATTTATTCCCCACTGTTATGGATAAACGGAAGAAAATTACCCCTAGCTTATTCTTGTTGGTTTGGCTTACACTAAGTAAGTACCTACCTCCCAGCCCTCAAAAGAAAACCTGCGTGAGAGCAGAGCCTCGTACTAAGGGAATGCTTTGCCCAGCACACGTGCTCCCCTCCTCATATATTGCTGGGTTCTTTGAGCGGGCGGGACCATTTTGGTATAGTCCATATTATCTGGACTCCGCTCTAGCCTCATTCCTGCATCCAGCAAAGTGTAGACAAATGACGGGCTGATCGCTGAATATACACACATCAAAAAAAGTTTGCGATCACTTTGAAAAACTGAAATCTTTTTTGTTACTGTAGATTATATTATGATTTTTTCTTCTTTTTAGATTCTTTATTTAAAAATAAAGAATTAGAACACAAAACAATGACACCGTTAAATTGTTTTTCTTACAAAAAGTCCTAGCTTACGCTCATTCAGAAATCTGATTTAGTGAATTATAACCGATTCAAGATATTTTTCGCGGAGAGTTGTGATTGAAAAAATGCCAAGAGGATTATCAGAGGTTTTACGAGCTAAAATAGTAACTTTGAGCGAAGAAGGATACACCACGAGAGTAATAGCACGCAGACTTGCTATATCCCAATCCTGTGTCGTGGCTACGTTGCAGAAGTACCACGTAATGGAGAATTTAGCTGACCGACCCCGCAGCGGTCGCCCAACTGTTTTGACAGCTGCCCAAAAGCGCTATATTAAATTGCTGGCAGCCCATGATCCCACAATCAACGCCACTAAAATAAAAGCAGAAGTCAGGGCCGCCTCTGGGCTTGAAGTTAGCACGCAGACCGTTCGCAATTGCTTGCACCAGGCTGGATTACGAGCACGGAGGTCATGGCGAGCTTCGCTCAATTCCCGGCAACGTCAACAACGAAGATTGCAGTGGGCTAGACTTCGGCAAAATGAAGAAGGTGAGGAAGAAAACATTTGGCAAAACTGTCTCTTCGTTGACGAATCCCGAATCTCCACTCATCCAGATAACCGACGTGTCCGTGACTGGAGAAGACCAGGCGACCGTGAAAGACAAAGAACTGCCACTGGAACAGTTTGCAGCAAGGCGGAAAATCGGTGTCTTTTTGGGGTGGCATTATGATTGGAGCTAGAACGCCTTTGATCCCGTATCGGGGCTTCATGACAGCAGACATGTACAAAGCAGTTGCTATTGATGATATCGTCAAACCATTCCGAGTAAACCATGGGCACCAATTTGTACTGGTCGATGATAATGCGCCCGCACATCGAGCTCAACGAGTCAATGCTGCTCTTCAAGAATACGATATCACACGATTAGACTGGCCTGCCGGCTCGCCCGGCTTAAGCCCAATAGAGCACGCGTGGGATGCTCTTAAACGAGCTGTATGGAACCGTGAGCCACATCCCCAGACAGTTCCGGACAGAGCTCAGGGAAGCCGCTATTGAAGAATGGGATACGTTACCCCAGGAAATGCTGGATAACATTATCCTCAGCATGCCCAGGAGGATCTCCGCACGTGTTCGAGCCAGGGGAGGAGTTATTTTATATTGAATTTACACCTTTCAATAATAAATTGTAGTTTAAGTTTAATTAAACAGTCTTTTTCTTTCTATGAAATTTCTATTACAATTGCATTATGATTAATGGCTCAATTTTTTTAAATAAATAATAAAAAATAGTTTTATATTTTAATTTCAAACAGGGTATTCCTATTTAAAGAAAGCATACAACATAGATTTTTTCTTGATAAAGTTAAATTTAAAGAATTCTAGGAGCTTATGCCATTGATCGCAAACTTTTTTTGGTGTGTGTGTATATATATATATAAAAGGAAAACTTCTCACAGAAGAAGAAATGTTTTAGTACGGTCAACGAGTGGCTCAAAGGAGGGTATAGAGTGCGTGAGCGGGAACCTAAGCGATTTCTTCAGGAACTTATTCAGACTACTTAGAGAGAAAACATACTAAAAGTCCTGACGTCTAGGTGTCGAGCCGGAGGGGGGAGGGGGGGGCAAAGCTCTCAATTTTAGGTTTTTTGTTAATAAATCAAAAACGGTGCGTTGTAGCGAAAAATGTTCAAAGATGAAATGAAAGCTTATAAAATTTTCTATAACTTTGATCTTAAATACTTTTCCATACTCCTACCCGTTTTTTAACTACACGCTCTGGAAAAGTGAAAATTAAAGTTATTCAGCGTGATGACTATTAACTGATGTGAAAAATTATCTTAAAATTTATTTTAACATAAGCTGGGAGTACCTCCACGTGGTGAAGGCGGTAACAGTAAGAAATTGCGTTTTTTATAACAGCGGATAACTGAGTTGAGGTGAGAAAAACAATTATGAAGATTGTTTTTCGTGTACCTAATACTCACTGTAGATAACGCGTCCTTACTGGCTAAAACTCCTATTAACATCGTATACTCGTACATGCGAGTATACGATGCGGGCTTATGTTATTATTAGTTTTCGTATTTTATTTTGCTTGGCACGGTAGCCTACCCGGTAACGGGTGTGTAACGGTTGATATAATAACAAAAAATCTAACGTTCACTTGACATAATATCACTTAATATAATTTTATTTAATATAACGATCAGTTGTCATATTGAACTGTAGATATAATTTCATTTTATCTAATTTCTTTTGATATAATGAACACTTTTTATAATGCACATTTGACATAAAATTCGTTTAGTAGGTATATTATTTATTTACTATAATATTCATAATCTCTAAGTAACTTTTAATATAATTTAGAATATTCGATACGATTTTAAACGCCTGCTAACCTGGTGCTAGCAAAAGTGCATCGCATAAACATTATTGCTACCAAAATTAGTTTTTATACTTGAGGTGGGTAGACAGTATAATTATTATTTTCTTACTGTCATACAGTTATAGCAAAAGTATTCTAATAACTAATATAGCTATTGTATTAAGTTTTTGTTCTTCCTTTTATACCCTATACATCACCCAACTATTGTTACCAGGAGGATCTGGATGCAATCTGGACTTTAGGGCACCCCGACTCGGATAGGTTAGGTTAGAAGGGGATGGCGGGGTCTACGACCCCGCCATCCCCTTCGTGGTTTTTTTTTTTAAATCAACCAGAAGTAGGAGCCCCGCGAAGCGGGGCTCCGTCGACCAAGCCCGACCTCGACCAGAAAATTAGGTCAAAAGAACATTAGGTTAAATGAAAGTTATATTAAAAGAATCATATGCATTTTGAAAATTATATCATATGAACTTTATACAAAATGTTATTATATCAAAGGAAGATTATATCATATAAAACATTATATCATATGAAATTAGGTTATTTGATATTATAGCATATGAAAATTATAACATATGAACGTTATTTCAAGTAAAATTAGAGCATTTGTTATTATATCAAACATTACACACCCCCCGGTAACGCAGGGGAGCAGCCACAAAATATTTTTAACATATACACTGTTATTAGTAACACTATCTAATATGAGTACTAATAAGTGTCCTGTATGTAACGAAGATGTGGTTAAAGGAAGTAACAATGTCTCTGAGGTGAAAGAAAAGGGAATACTGGGTCTTATTAATGCTAGTAAGGAAAGGAAAGACGACAAGTATCAAAGTTTCCTTCACTTGACATCCCTTTTTATTCACACTAGCTGTCGTAAAAATTACACCCGAACTGACAGCATTAAAAAATATATTAGGCAGGCATCTATAATATCGTTTCCTTTAGCGCTGTTCAATGAAAGTGGTATGAGGAAGACCAGCAAATCAGTACTGTTTACTTTATTCAAGCCTACCGATAAGACTGTCCAACTATCTGAGATGACCATAGTAGTGGACGGAGGATTTCTATTGCACAGAGTAATTTGGAAAAAAGATGCCTGTATTGACACTATTTGCGATGGATATGCCACCTACGTCAAACACCACTATCCTGGAATTAGTTGTACTGTAGTATTTGATGGGTACGCAAACACAATCAACAGTACGAAGGCACAAGAACAGAAGCGACGTTACAGACTGAAGAGGTCGACTGAAATTAATTTAACTTGGAACACCACAATACCAGTGAAGCAAGAAGATTTCTTGTCCAATCCTACCAACAAAAGTCAATTAATCTCTTTACTGCAGACAAAGCTTCAGGAGAATGGAATACACACTCTGCAGGCTGTGGACGATGCTGACGTTCTTATAGTGAAGACTGCTGTGGAACAATCATCTCATAATTCTGTAGCTGTCGTTGGTGAAGATGTGGACCTAGCTGTTCTTTTGGTAAATTGGACTCCTCCTGCACAAGACATCTTACTTCTGAAACCCGGCCGAGGAAAAACAAAAACAATTGCACTATCGACTCAAGAGATGCAACAGTATGGATATGAACACATCCTCTTCTTACACTCATTTACCGGCTGCGACACAACATCAGCAACGTTTAGAAAAAGCAAGGTGGGTTTCTGTAAATTGTATTTAAAGTCAGAAATAATTCAAGAAGCAGCAAAGGTTTTCTACAATCCCAACTCCAGCCATAGTGATGTTGCAGAAGCTGGGAAGGTGTGCTTCCTAAAATGGTATGGGGCGCCAACAAAAGTGACCTTTTTCAATCAGTACCGCTTCCAGTCGTTTATGAGGTCAGTAGCAAAAATTAAGCCTGATATCAGCTCCCTCCCACCAACTGAGAGCGCTGCTAATTATCATTCTTGGCGAACATACCACCAGGTGCAGCAGTGGCTCGGAAATGAGCTGCCCCCTCAAGAGTGGGGCTGGAAAACTGAAAAAGATATTTTGGCGCCAAGAACAACAGAAGATTTACCAGCACCCGAGGTTCTATTGAAGGCAATATTTTGTCGCTGCAATAAGGACTGTAGCAGCGGCAAATGTGGATGCCGGAAGGCTATGCTAAAATGTTCTGCTGCATGCCTTCATTGCCAAGGAAAATGTTTCAACGGCGTGTCGTCTAACGAGGAAGACAATGAGAATGACGATGAAGATGATATAGAGCCCTCTCACCAAGAACGACTTACTACTGAGGAGGGCGAGGAAGAAGATACCGCAGACAACGAACATTTGCCAGGACCCTCACGACCTAAGAGGATAAAAATATAACTCAACTAAAATTAAAATTTTCACTTTTCCATTAAATTCCTTAATTTTCACTTTTCCAGAGCATGTAGTTCAAAAACGGGTAGGAGTATGGAAAAGTATCTAAGATCAAAGTTATAGAGAATTTTATAAGCTTTCATTTCATCTTTGAACATTTTTCGCTACAACGCACCGTTTTTGATTTATTAACAAAAAACCTAAAATTGAGACCTTTGCCCCCCCCTCCCCCCTCCGGCTCGACACCTAGACGTCAGAACTTTTAGTATGTTTTCTCCCTAAGTAGTCTGAATAAGTTTCTGAAGAAATCGCTTAGGTTCCCGCTCACGCACTCTACAACTACTTTATTGACCGTACTATTTACTTACTTCACTTCTATGTTGTGTCTCGTACAAAGTAGAGCGACGCCTTGCAGCGTGATAGCCGCACATCCGCAAAACACTGATGAACCTCGACATGAGTTAAAAATAAACTGTTTACCTTCTTAGCTATGACCTACAAAATGGTTTATTTAGAACCGATTACAGATAGTTTGGACACTTTGTACCCAAGTGCTGATAAAGTGACCAGCGCCGGATAGAGACAGACACTTCTACTTGTTTCGATAGATTATATTTTTATTTTAGGCGTGTAATTATGTTGATAAATACTTAGAGAAAGAGAATAATCCAGAACTTTTTGAGCGCTCATTCATACTAATATTATAAATGCGAAAGTAACTCTGTCTGACTGTCTGTATGTTGCGCTTTCACGCCTAAACCACTGAACCGATTTTGATGAAATTTGGTATAGGGGAAGATTAGACGACGAGAAAGGACATAGGCTATGTTTGGTCGCGATAACCAACATTCTCGCGGGTGGAGCCGCGGGCAAAAGCTAGTAGTATATAATTCTACTCTAGATATGCCTGTTATTATAACTGTACTAATAGCTCAGCCCCGGGAGAGTAGGTCAAAATCATTAATACCCTCTTTTTACTTGCTGCACTGGCTACTGAGTTGAAGTCGTCGTTTAATTGACCAATATGCACAATGCACAATGATCTTTTCTTTTCTAATATAAAAAAGTCCAAGAAATAATCCTACTACTTAAGATCACAAATATGGAAGTTTGTGAGGATGGATGTTTGTTACTCTTTCCCGCAAAAACGGCTGGACGGATCTGAACGAAATTTGCCACAGAGATAGTTTGTAATCTGAGATACCATTTAAGCTACGTTACATTACAGCAATAGGTTTCTGCGGGTAGCAGGAACAACATACGCGAACAGAACCGCGGGCAATTTAAACAAGTTATCACAAGATGCGTCATTTTTACCCAACCAATTGTCTAAATATAACATTTGTTTTTTTTTTTAATAGTCAAACGTGATGTTTAAATACGTACCAAATTATCTGTCACATGTATTCCGAAAAAACAACTTCAATGACACTTATTAAACAGAGATAGCAACAACTTACACTCACAAGGACTGGATGGTCAAACTGCATACCAAAATACGATTTTGAAATTCAGAATCTATAATTTAAGAAGTGACGATGTCCTTGATCTCTCTGCAGACCGATCTTTAGAACTAACCCCCATCAGGCTACATGTGCAGACACAGTAACTAACCTCAAGTTACACAAGTTTTATGTACAGATACACAGGTCATTTTGATAAACTATGTTCGGGTTATAATATAATAACATGTTTACGATTCAATTTTGGTGCCAAGTTAATAGACTCATTCAAGTTTTGTACGCATTCAGCCCTCGCGCCAGTGGTGTCGGCATAAAAATTACTCTCCGAATTTAATAAGTTTTATATTTCAAAAAAGAAATTCAGTTATAACTTTTCGTGAAGAGAAATTGTTTACGCACCTTGAATATCATTAGGGGCTTGTTTACCGAGACGTCGTCTAGTATATAAAGGCTGGAGCTATTTATTTTCCAACCATTAGATGAGGGAACCTCTACGAAGTGATTTAACGCGCTTTTTCTTAGTGAGCGTGAAATTTTAAAAGGTAAATTTTAGCATGCGTGTCATTGTATTTATAAACTGTGTATTTTTCTATTTCTGTCTTCTCTATGTCTGTCTGTAACGTTATTTCTCATTTATTTTAGTAAAATATTAGGTTAAAGGTGTTTTGATAAAATTTGAGTTAGACAAATTTATGTTTTTCTAATTTTTGATCAAAATAGAAGTGTTCCGTCAAGCAAAAAATAATGAGTGTTAGTGATTTAATTATTAGGATTCATTGATCTTTATTTATTCCTGTTTTTGCAGATAAAAATGTACTTCAAATACTCCATACTAGTGCTAATGATCGTTTACAGTCAGAACATTGCTTCATCCCACATGTTAACATCAGCGTTTATGGATATGTCTTTACCGGAGTGTATGAGATTGCTAACAGAATCTGTGATGAACGATTTGTGCCCTACATACGGAGATGATTCTTCCGGTAAGTAATCACTTCTTATGTAATATAAAATGTATTAGCTTAGTTATCTTGAAGATGGACAAATCATTCTATTGATACTGCATTAGCCCTAATTTACGCACCCCACTACCTTAGTGCTATTGCGTTATTTATATCGCTATCGTTCAGTATAGACTTTCTTATTAAGTATATCTATTAATTTCTAAGTTTTTTTAATAACTAGTATTGAATTTTGCACAAAAGTACTGAATGAACGCTATTATTTATGTAGGGG
Organism: Eilema sororculum; assembly: GCA_914829495.1. NCBI lineage: Eukaryota > Metazoa > Arthropoda > Insecta > Lepidoptera > Erebidae > Eilema > Eilema sororculum. Next base: position 8,476,539 of record OU618547.1, read on the forward strand.
AAATAAAGTTATCTGCCATTGGCCTGAATCACTTTTCATAGCAAATCTTTGAAACAAGATATTTTCACCACTGTACTTTTTAAGCACAGGCGCACAATCTTCTACAATACTCCTAACAATTAAAAATTCTGATTATCCTGGAATATTCCCAATTTTGATGATACTGTTCCCAACCCGATGATTTATAGATTTATCCTGATTTTAATATCTACCATGTGGAAAAAAGCATTCTATATGAAGTGAAAAAAATCCACATTGATTCGCATTCTCCGTCAAGTTTGGGCACATTAGATTTGTCCGGATTTCCGAAATCAATACTTTTTTTATTAATTACAATTTTTTCTAATTTATCTTATTAAATCGTGACGTAAGTAACGTCTCTGCGTGATGTGTTTGCATTTCCAATTACTTACCTAGGTTTCTACGATAGAGTCATTATAATCATGATAGTTTCATCATCATTTATGGTAATAGGTTTTTTTGTTCCAGATTTTGCCCCACCTATCGCGCAAGAACTGATATTAAGTCAACTGGAGTACAGACAAAATATTATGAAAAAGTGTTGCACGGAGCCCTGTACTCTAGTAGAATTGATTGCGATATGTTAATTAAAGTATTCACTTTATTAAATTAAATTATTTAAGTTAGGTAGGTAGTATAGTCAAATGGTAATCACATAACATAAATAAGTAGGAAAATGAATGCTTAACGCCATTATTTGAGTCCTCGTACCTATTTATAATAGTTACTAATATAGTACCTGTTATTCCTTTTTTACGAATTCTAAAATTTCAGTGGGACAATCATGTTCTGATTTGTTTGTTTATCAAACAATTTTTCGTTTGTTTCAATTCCTCGATACTGCTGTAGAATTCGTAAAAAAGAAAATATTTCAATACCTAACAGGTAATAAATTAGTAACTATTAAAAATAGGTATGTCCCACTGATTTGTTTGTAAATCAAACAAATGTGAAACAAACAAATGTGAATTTTTCGTACTTGACTTGACTGACTCACGTTAGTGCAAAAGTACGCCACGTCGATACACACATTGTTGAATGTTTGTCACCGCGATGCACGTTACCGTGCAACGACCATACATGTCCGTGAAAGTGCGCCCCATCGATATAAACATTGTCAAATCGCACGTTATCTTATTTGGTGGCTTTATTAACGAATCCGTTCACAAATATTTGTAACCTAAATATGAACCGACTAGACTTAGTAGGTACCTTTGATATTATAATGTTAACAGTGAATAGATTACCTACCGACAATCAAGGGGCGGCTCTAGCTTACGAATCATGGGAAATTTTTCAAAAAATATGTATTTTTGAAAACTTTACAAATGTAGTAAATTATTGTAAGTATTTTTGTTTCACTGAATGAAGGAGAGCAGCAGAGATAGGAAACGGGTATAATATTTTAATTACATTTCCCACCAATTTTAATTGTAGCAATAATTTATTTAAGTATTAGACTGTAAAATTAGTTATAACAGTAACAGTGTATATTAGTACCTACATGCCTAATTGTTTTCAACAAATTACATGAAAATAATGAAAATCGTTGTCTATCATTTTACCTACTACTATAATCCTTTTGCCAGGGACATCACCAAAGCAGACAAGACCGATCGTCCTGGCTCTCGATTCTACTAAAGCTACACCACTGTGCCACAGTCACTGCAAAAATGAAGTGAAATTTTAAACTTTATTTCTATGCGCTTGAAATCCAAAATGAAAACAGTTTATTTATACTTTTTCAATGACCTACTCAGCAAAAAGTCATTTAATAATGAACTTCCGCATCGCTATAAAGTCTATTACCACAGTGGTGGTGGCACCACTGCAAAAAAACGGTTTAAAATAATAGACTTTAAAGCGATGTGGTTAAAGTTCAAAATTAAATTTTAAAATTAATGGAAAAAGTGTAATGAATCTGTTTTCATTTCATTTTGGACTTTAGTCGTACCTATAGAAATAAAGTCTAAAATTTCATGTCATTTTTTGCAGTGACTGTGGCACCACAGTGGTTTAGCTTTAGTAGAATCAAGGGCCTGATGAACCATTCCTAACATCTGCATTGTCTTAAACATATGTCCAGTTTAAGCAGATACCTAGTACCGACCAATTAAAGTACTTTTCATCCCTTCTATTCGAAAAATGTCACTTTACTGTCACTGTAGCGGGGCGCAAAATAGCTCTTTTCTGTTCAAGCCCAAGCAGCGGGCCGTAAAAGTGATTTGAATTTGGAACATTAACATTCATAGAAATCGAACGCAAATTGTACGTATTACTGGCTGGTACGTGTTGGCTGTATAGCGCGGGGTGACCCGTGCTAACTAAAAAAAAAATGAAGGGCGCCAATTACCTCTCTGTTCTTGTAATTAGTACATTACCAATTTATGTTGTATTTTGCAAAATAATATGAGTTCAACGTCGAGTTATGGAAGGGACAATGCATTAACTCCTGAAACAATTAGATATTAAAGAAGCTAACAACGCCGTACAAAACTTGTTACGCCCGAAATCTCAGGAGAAATATTTTCTCATAGAACGGGGATGAAAAGTAGAGTGTATAACTCGGGAGCAAATTATTTTTCTCTCGGGCGGTGTACTTTGAATCCCTCGCTGCGCTCAGGATTCTACGTTAGAATCCCTCGCTACGCTCGGGATTCTATTCTAGAATCCTTCGCTTTGCTCTTGATTCAAAGTTGCGCCCTCGCCGTAAAAATACTACTTTGCTCCCTTGTTATACAATCTACTATTTTCACACCACCTGCTCGACAATGCCTCATTATATATCATGCAAACCTTACTCAAAATAAATCATTATAGCCCTTGTCATTTGCCGGGGTGTAATGTTGTACTGAATTTCATTATAACCCGCCGGGCAGTAATGTGATTCTCACTTCTCTTAGTTCTTATTGTTATGCATTTAAAGTCTAATTTCGTCAAAATAGCGCGGCGCGCGATTTGAAAATCGAACTTATTCGAAAATCGAGCTGGCCACGCCACGGCAAGCCGAACGAAAAAAAATCAATACTTAAAACAAAAGCCGCGAGTATTTCAATACGGTGCAATCAGTATCAGACAAAACTGCAAAAGAAGATAGAATAAAATATTAAGAAAATGTCGAGTGACGAAATAGTATTTTAATAATTAAAATACTTTTTCTAGTAGCCCTGGTTTATATTGTCTCGCAAAAGGTGAGAAAAGTAGAGTATACTCCTCAGGGATAAAACTAATTTTGCCTTGGGCGCGCTTTAATCCTTCACTGCTCTCAGGACTCCATTTTAATTCCCTCACTTAGCTCGGAAATTAACTCAAAACCCCCTCGCTACGCTCGGGAGTTAAATCTGGAGTCCTTCGTTACGCTCAGGATTCAATATCGCGCCCATGACATAATACAGTGCTTTATCCCCTTGGTGTACAATCTACACTTTACTGTCACTGTAGCGGGGCGCAAAATAGCTCTTTTCTGTTCATAAACCAGCAGCGGGCCGTAAAAGTGATTTGAATTTGGAACATTATCATTCATAGAAATCGAACGCAAATAGGGTATTTGACTAAGTCGTCGATTCTTCCCAATACTAGTTAAGAGGGGGTATAAAGGAAAATTGCCGATCTTTGATTTGATTTTTATACCCGAAAGTGTGCCACAAATGAGCTTGTTTTTTTTAATAGAAAATACGTTATATCTGAAAGGTACTCAATTTGGTGAAAACATAAAATAATAATATTTTCTCGATAAAATAAGATCACAAAGTTAGGCCTAATTTTTGATTAAAATTAATTTATTTTCAAGATTATTCATATAACTGAGTCAATTTTTATGTATAAAGTATAAAATTATAAAACCTAGTGACTCAATTTTTCACTTTGTTAAAATCATCTGGAATTTACGAGTAATTAAAAAAAACGAATTCGGCGCTTACGACGTTCTTATTCCGCGCATAACGGTCTCTTGCTATCGCACCTGACGCGAGGTGCCGGCCATCTGTTGTTTCATCAATTAGTCGGGGTCGCCCCGTTGAGACGAGAGGACTGTTTTTCTGTTTTCCGTCGAAAAAGTTCGTCGAAATTATGGGAATTAAAAAAAATCTAAAGATAAACTCTAAAAGAGAATATAAAAAACTAAGAATTCAACTCATGGCTAATTGTCGAAAGTAATATTTCTTTATTTTCTTTGGTTTGTTACTAAGTACAATTTTTGTATCAACCGTTGTCAGGCAGCCCGGGTATAGTATATGAAAATCAAATAGATGTCTTAGACCATCGCGTTTGAAGTATGTAACTAATGTTATTTTTTATAGCAGTAATATAATTATATTTTGCGAAAGTACTTATACATTGTATTATCAATTTTAATGCTTTTCAGAGTTTCTTCAGCTCGTAATATAACATAAGCTGATGAATCCGATCTAGTCGCATCGCTTAGTAAAAACTGTAACTTGTAAGCTTATTGCAATTGTTTTTTCTCATATTCAGTAAATATTTAAGATTCTTTTCATTAAATAGAATTAAAAAATATGCAACGTTGTATAATCTAGACACGCAGTAGCGTGTAAGCTAAGTTCAAGCAAAGGAACTGGCTAGCCAGCGCCGAGTGTAATATAAACAAGTAGAATGTTATGGTTTGAGATTCACATGGTCATTCAAATTAGTGATGTACTCACCGTATGTAGTGTGATTACTCACCGGGATATTTATTTATTTTGAGTAACTGTTTCTATGTTACGTTAAAATGATGTGAATGAAGTTATTAGAACCATGACTATTTATTTTTCATTTTTTCAGATCAACTTCTAATGTAGAGAACATCCCGACTAGTACTGTTTATAAAAAAAAATATTAGATAAGTGAGTTTCAAAATCTCACTACATAATAAGCCATTTCCTTTGCTTTGGTTAAACATTCATTTATATAAATCAAGCAAAACAAATAATAGAAAAATTCGACCACATGGAACACGGATGACCGCCCGTGGAAGGCTAGCTCAGAGTAAGAGCACTGAAACGCCAGGATTCACGACTCTGGCGTTGAATTCACTTTTGGTTTGAATTTTTCGAAAAATTTGTCCACATTGAATATTTTTAGTTTCATATTCTGTATGAACTAGTTAAAAGTAATACACTCAAGAAATAGATAGTTTTCAGGAAAATACGTAGTAAGATTTTCATACTGTTTAGGCGTCAAAACAATAATTAATAGATCATTTCCTAAACCTTTTCCACAAAAATTCACAAATAGGCGTAGGTTTCAGGTAGAATAATCAAAATCATGTAATAAAAATAAGCAAATACCGTGCCAAGCTCATTTACTCATTAGTATTTGAGATGATCTTTCTTATTTATTCATTTAAACTCGAATTAATACAGTTTTTAACTATGAAATCACATTTCTAAAATCACATATGTCGAGCAAAATGACAAAATTTCGTAAACGGCCTCGTAATATCCACATTATTGACGTCATATTCATAGAATAGCTTCAAATCTTTTTGTATTTCCAATTATAGATTAAAAAGATATTTTTTCAAATTAAATTTCTACAGCGATCGTCTTCTTTTATGAATTGAAAGTAATATCTTTAGGCGTCTTGAACCAATTTCAGTATGAAATATACATTTGTTTACCTTATTCTTATCTACCTATAACAAAATTGAAAGTATATTACATGTAAGCATTTTGTAATTATTATTGAAATAAATATTCCTATAACTTACTTTTTCGTATTATTTATGCACTACCTGTAAAATTATTCAGCAAATCGTCAGAGTTCATAGGGAGATTTTATCTAAAACACAACAAATTATAATAACACAGTGAAAATTTATTAAAATTTATATCGTGATAAAAATGTCTTAATATAAATATTTGACGATTTCAAAAAATATGCATTCATTTTTTGACCCCTATATTTTAAGCTGTTTATTGAAGCTAAGCTGCTTATGTTTATTTTACAAATCGCACTCATTTTATCTATCACCAAAAATAAATTTATATATTAATATATTAATTTATTAATATATTTATTAATTTATTATATATAATTTATTATATATAATTATTATTGTATCTGAAGATACTTGCCAAAGAACATCGATATATTCCTAGAATGATCCGCGAGGCTATTGAAATTATAAAACACCCAAATTTTAATAGAGAGGATGGATGGAACGTACCACCAGCTTGGGCCCAGTCATCCACTTAAGGCCCTCTATTCCTGCAAAAGTAGGCATTTATAGCGATCCCGGCCGCTCGTAAAATATTACGCGCGAACGCAGTGACGGTGAACTCGGCGATGACCCCGACTTGCGTCACAGTATAGAAATATGCAGTAGGAAAACTTGATTTGACTTAGAAAATTAAATGCAGGTTTTTTAACTTTATTTAGTTATATGATTATATATATAAATATATATATATATTATATATATATATATTATATATATATGTCGGAGAAGGGAATAGATCATCTGCCTTCTTCGAGATGATCCTACGTATCGTGGGCGATTAGGGTGAAATGCCAACACAAAACCATTGATTGTTGCTTCAAACATTTACTTTTTGTTTCACAATTTTAGCAAACACTCGAGTCTTCAACTTAATAGAACAAAGATGATGAAACTAAACATAACGTATCTTGAGTAGTGAGTTCGCGCACTCCACAAAGATTACCATCACCTCACCATACTCCAACTTATTCGTTATCGTTTCTCCTTAGAAAAAAAAGGACTTATCCTCACATTGATCGAACCTTCCTCGATCTCCCATTTTTCTCTGTCCTCCTTTTCCAGCGCGCAATTCTAACATGGCGTCCACGAACTCACTCCGGAGTTATTCTCTCGGCTCAATATAATTACGTTTTAATTATGATAAACAATTTTGATGTGATGTTCAAATGTGATAAATGAATTTAAAGTGAATAATGATTTTACAATACCTTTTCATTGTTAATTTAACTTAGTTCTTAGATAATTTCATAAACAAAGTACTTTTATGACTGCGAGTGGATAGATTCGTTTAGTTATACAAACCAATTGCTATTTTATGATGATAATTAAGAACCTTGCATTTGGACAGATACATTTTAAGAAATCATATTAGATTAAATTATGATTAAAGGTCTTCAAGTCCATAGTTTCGTCTCTTCTGTTATAAACTTGAGTGCGGCGCACTCCCTCCGACACGGCCCTCCTGACATTCACACGTCCTCGTGTGATCTGTAAAAAGAAAAAGATCTTGGATGACACCGTTCGGTCATTCCTGACCATAACCGATAAATAGGGACATCGTTGCTTCCTTACAAACAATCATCATGCACCTTTAATTTGTTCTGTATTATTAAGTAGCTACCTCTATATTCATCATCATTAACTCTTTTAAGCGATATCACCATTAACCGTACTGTCAAATTGGTCGTCACATCCTTCAAAGCACGCCATCAACAGCTCATGGCAACTCATTACAACTGTCTGCGTTCAACTCGCACATTTCTCATAACTCAAGGACAGCTTGTCCCAACAACATGATCTGCTCAGAGGCCACCCGCCAATCTGAGTGTCAACGCCGTCTGCAACGGCCAACTCACGATACAGGATACGCACACTCCTCTAAAAAGTCCAGTAAATTTTAGTGAAATACGATATGCTACCTATTGTGAACTGAATACCATTGTAACTATAATGTACCGTATTTCGTGCGGATACATTATCATTATCATTCATTCTTTCATTAATAAAAGTAAGTCACAAGTCAAGTACAACCTGTCCCAATAATATGATCTAACGTAGACTACCCTGTCTATCGGTTAGTTTCCAGTTGACGAGGTCCAGAGGCCACCTGCCTATTGAACACCTAATGTCAACGCCGTCCACGACGGCCACCATGATCTCGCTCCACCGAGCTACCATAATCTTGCTCCACCGAGCCACCATAATCTTGCTCCACCGAGCCACCATAATCTTGCTCCACCGAGCCACCATAATCTTGCTCCACCGAGCCACCATAATCTTGCTCCACTGAGCCACCATAATCTTGCTCCACCGAGCCACCATAATCTTGCTCCACTGAGCCACCATAATCTCGCTCCACCGAGCCACCATAATCTTGCTCCACCGAGCCACCATAATCTTGCTCCACCGAGCCACCATAATCTTGCTCCACTGAGCCACCATAATCTCGCTCCACCGAGCCACCATAATCTTGCTCCACCGAGCCACCATAATCTTGCTCCACCGAGCCACCATAATCTTGCTCCACTGAGCCACCATACTTATTGGGCAAGTCACACAGTCCAGTCCAGAATGTATGTACATAAATAATTACATAAATAAAATAAATAAAAATAGTCCAGACCACTGACACCGTTACATTCAGACTGATTACCATTATGTTCATTGCATCTCTTGAACACACACTCGGTCACTCAAAGACAAAAATTACTTACTTTACAGACCAGTCTTACCATCTTTGACGTCTGAGAATCTTGTATTGAGATTATAATACCAATTGTTTTAGCTACTACGACCTAAAGTCTGACAGGTCGTCTCAAGAAGTTTTGTACTTAGCATACGCTTAAATGGTGTTTCAGACTCTGTAAGTAATGAATCACCTCGAAGTGAAGCAAAAAGGGACTCGAATCGATCTGACTGTTTGTATTAGAGATCCATACTAATGTTATAAACGCGAACGAAACGCTGTCTGTCTGTCTGTATGTTACACCTTCAAGCCCAGACCACTAGACCGACCCCGACTAAATCTGGCGTAGGCGCAGATTAGATTTGGAGAAAAGACATAGGCCATGTTTGGCCGCGACGCGAACCACGTGCAAATCTGTGTATTCATACTTCTAAATGTAATTTTATAAACATTTGGAAGTACTTCCCACCTATGCATGTAACAATGTTGCGTCCTGCCAACCTTATGTAAATAGAATTATGGCCTATGATTATTGATTACAATAGGAAATTCATACCCTCATCTGTTATTTGATTATAACAATGACCATCAGTTATATTATACCATGAAGACATAATAATACAAGAATTTGAACTTGTTTTTCACTATATTTTAATTTAACTGTATTTAAATCCTATATCCAATATTATTGAATCACTGCAGGTATATTATGAAACTCATAACTCATATATTCTTAGGAATATTAATTAAGTATCAGAAACACACAATTAGTGCATCTGTCAACTATAATATGAATGCTTAATTATCAGTTTTTTAACATTCAATATGATAATAGGTAGCATTAGATTTCAAATGCAGTACCTATGCCAGATTTCCATAGCATTCATTATAAGGTATAGTAATTATTATTATGCTTAATTTATTTATGCAGTAAATAGAGTACATGAATAACATTTTTTTTTTTTTTTTTGAGATCCAGTTTCAAGATGACATTTTTGTATTGTCAACAAACTTTAACTATTGAACATAATATGCTGTACATGTCACAATTTCAAAATCTCAGGTATCATGTCTAAAGGACTTATCAGACTTAGACTTCTTGTCATGAGACTACTTATATTGCAAGGAAATATGTTTCAAAAATATGTTTATCTTCTGCAACTCCCGGCAACAATCTTCATCTATTGACTACAAAGAAATAATTCAGGAAGCCATCTCTAACTATGTGATATTATGTACACATTATTATTGTATTAAGTATTAGGTGATTTATACGGTTTTATTTTCTTCTTTTCTTAGCACTTTAGTTGGTCTCAGCACTAATCACCATTAACATGAGATAGTGAAATTATGTTAAGTGGATATTTGTTGATGAATTTATGTTGTCTAAGCTGACAGGTAAAATCTAAAAGTATGTTTCAGTTTGATTGTTGAATTAATTAGGCGAGACATACATAGAACCAACAGTTCTTTACATTTCCAATCACTTCGTATTATATGAATAGTTTAAAATATCAACAAGTGGTTTGGTCACAAATGCACCACATGAATAGTTCATGATATTAACATGCATCATTCCAAGCAAGCCAAAGGCGTAAAAAATGTGTGTTGTCTCCTTAAGTCCTATTCTTAAGATCGAACCCTAGTTAATAATTTGATGTTCTACTTTAGGTAAAACTTGATATCATACAGCAGTTTTCCTGTCTGATCAAGAAGGGGCAGTGACCTTACTTTAACTGATCTACAACGATCACCAAACAAAATGAAAGCTGCTCACCAAATGGATTCCAATGATCGGTCACGCTGCTCCGCTGCACTGAGAGGCATACAGCACATTGGCACCTCCTGACAGCCTCTGCCATGTAGGCAAATGGATTCCAGTGAACAGTCACCACGTTGTATCTCTTGTCCACTTTGGCTGCTGCCCTGCACTGAGAGGCATACATCACACTAGCACCTCATGACAGCCTCTGCCATGTAGCCAAGCAACTTCTCTATTGCTGAAACATTCAAAATAAATTGTAGTCTCTAAGCACTATGTAACTTCACTGCGGGTACTTATAGTATTTTTTTTTTTTTTTTTTGTTAATCATAGTTCAGATAGTTTTTATATGAGCCAGCATTACTGAAACTGTTCCTGTATGACTATGTATTTGTGGAAGTACTTGTGCTTAAAATGAAATTAATGATTATGAGCTACCTTTGCTTTTCCACTTTTTTTTTTGCAGGTGCTTATGTTCAACAAAAACAATCATTAAGTTTCCTTATTTACCTTCGAAGATCAATATTAATCTCAATACAAATCAATATTATTAATTCAATATAGGTAATCATGTCAAAGCTTTGTAAGACAATAGATTCCATGAATACACTCCTGAAAAAGTAGTGTGTATTTTTACTTCAACTGTGCATTAATTGTAAAACAAACAGCTCAGACTGAACATGTTTAATATCTTCTAAACAGACACAGGCTATTATATGGAATTGCTCTTGCTAATGCATTACAGTTCTCAGCCACTGAGTAAGAACAATAACAGAATTTTAAGTAGTTGTGTGTATAGGCATTAGATTGAATTTGGATAACCAATAACAAGTAAAAAAAAAAATGGGATACTAATATACTTCCCTGTAGGTATGTTGGCAAACGTGCCACATGAATGTTTCGTTTTACTGTTGAACCTGTTTTTTTTAAAGCAAAATAACATTGTTACTACTGATATATGACAATGGCTTCCAGTCTTCCCTGTATTGTATAATCTTTATCCAGCTATCTACATTCCACCAGCCGCTGGGCAAGTAAGAGCGGCCCAATTCTTGTTTACGACGACAGGCATGATAGGTAGGTACTGTGCACTTTTCAGTATAAGGATGATGCCGAAGTTTTCCCGCTATTAATCAGGTATCTTGGTTTTGCGCCAGCACCGTTCCCAGCTTCTGATGTCGGAGAAGGGAATAGATCATCTGCCTTCTTCGAGATGATCCTACGTATCGTGGGCGATTAGGGTGAAATGCCAACACAAAACCATTGATTGTTGCTTCAAACATTTACTTTTTGTTTCACAATTTTAGCAAACACTCGAGTCTTCAACTTAATAGAACAAAGATGATGAAACTAAACATAACGTATCTTGAGTAGTGAGTTCGCGCACTCCACAAAGATTACCATCACCTCACCATACTCCAACTTATTCGTTATCGTTTCTCCTTAGAAAAAAAAGGACTTATCCTCACATTGATCGAACCTTCCTCGATCTCCCATTTTTCTCTGTCCTCCTTTTCCAGCGCGCAATTCTAACATGGCGTCCACGAACTCACTCCGGAGTTATTCTCTCGGCTCAATATAATTACGTTTTAATTATGATAAACAATTTTGATGTGATGTTCAAATGTGATAAATGAATTTAAAGTGAATAATGATTTTACAATACCTTTTCATTGTTAATTTAACTTAGTTCTTAGATAATTTCATAAACAAAGTACTTTTATGACTGCGAGTGGATAGATTCGTTTAGTTATACAAACCAATTGCTATTTTATGATGATAATTAAGAACCTTGCATTTGGACAGATACATTTTAAGAAATCATATTAGATTAAATTATGATTAAAGGTCTTCAAGTCCATAGTTTCGTCTCTTCTGTTATAAACTTGAGTGCGGCGCACTCCCTCCGACATATATATGTATATATATATATATATATATATATATATATATATAAATAAATACGAAATTAAAAAAACTGTATGAGTTTGAGAACTGTTTGTTCTATGTGTTTAGTTGCTTGGGCGAAAAAAACTTACATTATAATAATAATAATGCTTGTAATTTTACAAACATTTGTTTGAATTGATGCTAACGGTTACTTTATATAATCGCACCGTTCGTCGTCGACAGGGCAGTTAAATACCTAAAGTTAACGAGATTAACAACTTTTTTCGTGCGGGAATCCCCTCGGATACCCCCCTGCCGGAGCCGGAAGGGGAGGTTATGTCGGACTCGAACCGACTTTTTAGTCGGTTCGAGTCCGACTGTGGGCACGCCGACTGTGGGTCGTGGTGCTAGTTTTTATGAAGAATTTATATAAATTTACACTGTACCTTCTTTTTTTTCGTGCAGAAATCCCCTCGAATACCTCCCCTGCCGGAGCCGGAAGGGGAGGTTATGTCGGACTCGAACCGACTTTTTAGTCGGTTCGAGTCCGACTGTGGGCACGCCGACTGTGGGTCGTAATTCTCCTGGGTCTGCTGGGGTGCGAGAGATATGCTTTCGGCAATCTCACCTCCGGCAACCAAGGACCCAAGACGGCGTGCGTTTTAGTCGGTTTGAGTCCGACATAACCGCCTCCACCGGCTCCGTGGGGGTGGTATCCACGAGGATTTTGCGCACGATAAAAAAAGGCCAATAATTAAACTAACCTACCTAAATATTAAAATTATTCTATCCTAAACTAAAACTAAATTTATATTTATTTACACACACACAAATTATATACAATGTACGAATATTGTAGGTTAGGTACCCCTGTACTGATATAGATAAAATATGAATTATAGAAAATCGTAAGTAGCATCTTCAGTAGTAATACTGATATTCTTATACTATGGCGCTATGAGCGTAATATTTAGGTATGATAATTTTTTAAATTACCAATCGGAGTTAGAAATTTAGTTTATGGCTTTGCACGACTTCTTTAGCTTGCGTTGTTTATTGCCCATATTGAATGACTTGCAACAATTTATTATAAATACGTAAAACCGATTGATTGGTGCACGAAACTGTCGCGCAAAAACTGGCACAGGTCCTACTTCGGTAAGCGCCAGCGCGCGACTGGCGCAACTTTTCGGGCCTCAGCGGCGCGAGCACTCGCGAATTTAGTAGGTATTTAAATATAACTTTAAAAATTATTTCATAATATAGTCAAAATCTGCGAAAATGTCTAGACATATGTAGTGGCTTTAGTTTAGTACAAAAAATTTATAGAAAGCATAAGTAATTTAGTCATAATATTCAAAAAAAAATAACGAAAAGGGGTAACTTTGGGATTTTTTTCTATCGAGTGAAGTTCATCAGATCTGGTAACTGAATGCGAATTTGACTAGACTGGATCCTTAACTAATATATATCTTTTTTTCGAAATTTAAAACGCCTTTTCCTATGATTCAAATGCTTTTAAAAAACTCAAAATGCGGCCTACCTGGCCTTAACAACGCAGTGAGCTCATTCTGCGTAAAATTGCAGCAGCCGAAACGTCGGTTTAAAAAGTAAATAATAACAAATATACGTAAAAAGTGGTTTTATTTCAATGCTTATGTTTATTTTACAAATCCCACTCATTTTATCTATCACCAAAAATAAAATTATTGTGTGTTCAAAGTAAACCTTATATAGATAATGATCCAGCTCGTACTTTGCCAAATTTTACCTGATTATTTTGGGTATACTGTGCGCCTGCGTACTAAACGCAGCGGTTAGCTGCCACACAAAATACTGCGAGACGACAGACGTGTGGACAGACGAGAGCGGGACGTATGAAGTGTGCGGGTGAAATCTGACTTTTTTCTAGCTTTATGCGCGCTCTTAATATGATAGCTTGTTGTGAAAAAATACGCCTTGCAAAATAAAATATTGCATATCTAAACTGAAACTACGACTTTTCAATGCTTGAAATTCCCAAAAAAAAAGTCAAAATATAAACAATCAAATTCAATTCAAATAGGAATTTTAAATAACTTTTATTATCTAATATATAAAATTCTCGTGTCACAGTTTTTGTTGCCATACTCCTCCGAAACGGCTTGACCGATTTTTATGAAATTTTGTGAGCATATTGAGTAGGTCTGAGAATCGGCCAACATCTATTTTTCATCCCCCCAAATGTTAGGGGTAGTCCACCCCTAATTTTTATTTTTTATTTTTTAGACAAAATTTTTAACTTCTATTTTTTTATGATACAACATACCAAAATACATACAATCCTCAATTTTCACCCTTCTACGATCAACCCTTATTTTTTAATGGCCATTTTAGTAATTTAATCATTTTTTTTTTCCGGTAGAAAAATGATCAATAGTCATTTAATTATTATCTATTTTTCAACCTCCTAAATGGTGCAGCGGGAACGGGATCTGACGCCACGAGGGTAGGAAAAAATTGGCGGTACGAAGTTCGCCGGGACAGCTAGTCTAATATATAAAATTCTCGTGTCACAGTTTTCGTTGCCATACTCCTCCGAAACGGCTTGACCGATTTTGATGAAATTTTTGTGCTTATCCGGTATCTATGAGAATCGGCCAACATCTATTTTTCATCCCCCTAAATGGTGCAGCGGGAACGGGATCTGACGCGGATCGCGGGGCGGGAAAAATTGGCGGTACGAAGTTCGCCGGGACAGCTAGTGAACTATATAAGTGTAAACGCAACGTAGACCGAGATAAATGCGATAATATCTTACACTCCATACATTTTCACTACGCGCTGCCGAAGCGTGACATCACAATTTAGAACGATTTTGTATGGAGCGTTTTCGGGCGGAGCGACAAATTGAAATTTTCAAAATCTTGAAAATCTTGAAAACTATTTGTCGTACGAAAATTTTACTTTTAAAGCCCGACCAATAAAATAAAATACCTCGCCATATTGCGGAAAACTATTGGAACTAATTTCTTCATATGGCAACAATCTATAAGATGTCATTATGATCATCTGTCAAGGTGGTGTCAATTGTGCGTGTTATTGATTGTGAATTTGAGTGCGCTATTTAAGTATATGCCGAAAAATATTAAAAGCCAGTTATGAAAAAGTTATTTACAAAATAACTAAGTATTTGTTGGATAAAAAGTCGGAAGGATCTAAATAACATCACCTCGTTGTCAACATGACGGGTAGGTACGTCATAGAGTACGCGCAATGGAAATTGGCCTATTTTCTTATTTTACGTACTAATTATTAGTAACTGATTATTTAGATTCCAAGTTTGGTGATTAATAAATATGTACTTAATAATAAACTTGTTTATTATTATATTTTAACCACACTACTTTAAAACATATATCCATACTAAGGGTCTTTTAAGAGTTAAATAATAATAATACTTAATAATTATTATAAATAAAAATCTAGAACAAGTTATGTGCAAAAATGCAGGTTCAGGCGTCAAAGAATTCCTCCCCATCGACGTCAACCGCGAGGGTGGCCAGAAGGCTGGCGGCATTGCCACGCTGAATGGCAATGCCAATCCTTTGCGCAAGGAATAAACCAGCCCTCTGGTCACGGGTAGTGTCTATTAAACGTTTTGTTATTTCTTTATAGAATAGACGTGCACTTGGACCCCATGATCCCAGCGTCTCGACTCCAAACGGCTCAGATATGTAATTATTACTTAAACTACTATATTTGCGCCGTTTGAGGGTCTCTGCCGAAGCAGCAGCATCGCAGGCACAGTCCGCAGTACCTAAAAGATGAGGAGGCGCAAGGGTGTCAACACATGTTGCATCCCACACCAAATGCCTACCCATCTTCCAAGGCACCAATGACATTCCATCTGGTCTCTTGCCATCGTCACGCACCAAACCAGAAGGTTCTAATACAGCTGGAACGCTGGCGGTGACAAGAGCCCGACGGATTATGTCATTGATGTACGCGTGCCGCGAAAGCCGACCCGCGCTCCTGCTGCTTGAGAGACCATGGTGTCCAAGGCTACCAACTTCTTCTCCACAGCGACATCGATGCGGAGAAACGCAAGGAGCACCTAAACGAAGGCAAGCAGCGATACGGAAGGTGTTGTCGTCCAACATGGTACCAATGTTGGGCGATGGTAGTGCTTGAAGCCAAACACCAGATTCCCATTCCCCCACAGCCAAAAGGCGAGCACGCTCCGCAACATTAGTGGAAGTAGAAATGAGATGTTTTCTCACCATGTTACAGAGCGGCACGTCCCATTGTCTCTGGGAAGATGGGTTGGCTGGCAAATTAGTGTTTGGGCAAAACATTTTCCAAGCACTTAAGGCTTCGGCCTTGCCTGGCACCTCCGCATTAGTTAGGCTAGGGGTTAGGATTTTTCTAACTAATTCATCCGTGCCATGCACCGAAGACAAAAATGCTGGTAGACTTACGTCGGTAATTTTGCGAACGCCGAGCCCGCCTAGACGCACAGGCATTTAGAATCTTACATAGTGTGTCTTGAATCACACTATCCATTTTACCTAAAAGAGCCAAATACTTAAAAAGTTGAGTTGAACGGAGGGCATGTGTAAATTTAGGAACAAAAAGACAATATCGGATTATAGTGAAAGCAGAATGGATATTAATTTGTTGCAACCGGTCCGAAACATCACAGAAATTTTGAATCTTTTCTTCCACGAAAGAGTCATATGCTTCCTCTAGGATTGGAGACCCAAGAAGACGTAGAGAATCTTTTTGAATAATTTTTAAATTTGGAGACAAAACGTTGAATTTTGATAGAGTTGAAATACTGTCAATGTTATCTTCAAGGAAGATTTCACATTTGGTAGGATTTAATTGTAAGCCGATAGATCTAAATTCATCTTTTATAAAAGCAAAGTCTTTTAAAACTGTATTAACGTCACCTCCTATGGTCCCGTCATCTAGATACCATATGTTAAATTTAGAATTTAGCTGCCGAATTACAGGATGTATGAAAATGAAAATGAGTGGCCCAAGAGGGTGAAGGTCCATACTAATATTATAAATGCGAAAGCAACTCTCGTCTGTCTGTCTGTCTGATGTTACGCTTTCACGCATAAACCACTGAACCGATCTTGATAAAATTTAGTTTGGGAACGGACATAGGCTACCTTTTATCGCGAAAAAGGGGGTTAAAGGGTGAGAAATGTGGATGACAGTTTGTATTTTTTATCGATAATTGACATCCACGCGGGCGGAGCCGCGCGCAACATCTAGTATTATATAAATGCCATGCTCTTGTGTATGACACTTTATGTCTGCAACAGTTTCTAAATAAGCTAAGATATTTGTACACTAGCCATTTTACATGTGTATCACTATACTTGGTGCTGCCATAATCATAGACGTTTATAGCGCCCCCAGTACGAGTTTTTTATTTTATTGGTCGGGTCATATAAGACAGTGGTAATTTTTCGAAAGTAAAAAAAAATTAGTCAAATAGCCCATTGTACGGATTACTGGCTGGTACGTGTTGGCTGCTAAAAAAAAAACAAAGAGCGCCTATTACCTCTCTGTTCTTGTAATTAGTACATTACCTATTTAAGTTATATTTTGCAAAATAATATGAGTTCTGAATGGAAATAATATGAGTTATGGAAGTGACAATGCATTAACTCCTGAAACAATAAGATATTATAGAAGCTAACAACGCCGTACAAAACTTGTTAAGCGCGAAATCTCGGGAGAAATATTTGAACGGGGATGAAAAGTAGAGTGTATAACTCGGGAGCAAATTATTTTTCCCTCGGGCGGTGTACTTTGAATCCCTCGCTGCGCTCAGGATTTTTTTTTTTTTTTTTTTTTTTGTTTGAAGGTCGTAATGGTTCGGAAATACCGCTGGTGGCAGTCCATTCCACAGTTTAGTTGTGCGAGGCAGAAAGTTTCTCGAAAAACGCACAGTTGTGGACCGCCAGCTGTCCAGATGGTGAGTGTGGAACTGCTGTCGCGTGGAACGATGGCGGAAAGAGGCGGCGGGGATCAATCCGAACAATTCCTCGGAGCACTCCCCATAGTATAGGCGATAGAAGATGCAAAGCGAAGCCACATCTCTACGCAGTGCCAAAGAGTCTAGCCGATTTGAAACATACCGGCAGTTGACGATTCGAGTCGCTCTCCGTTGGATGCGGTCCAGAGGGAGAAGTTGGCACTGAGGTGCTCCTGCCCAGAGATGAGAACAGTATTCCATATGTGGCCGTACTTGCGCCTTATAAAGTTGTTGGCGGTGAGCCGGAGTGAAATACTGTCTCGATCTATTGAGTACACCCAGCTTCTTCGAGGCCAATTTAGCTTTACCCTCTAAATGACCGCGAAACTGGACTTCGCTCGATATGTCAACACCAAGTATTCCAATATCGACTGAGACAGTTAAGGGGGTGCTCTCAAAACGAGGGACTACGACCAACGGCTGTTTTTTTGCGGTGAACGCACAAACTTGTGTCTTTGTGGGGTTGAAACGAACCAAATTAAGTCTACCCCAAATTGAAACTTTATCTAGAGAGGTTTCAATTTCAGACACAAGTTTGTTTCGGCTCTCGTTGACGTTTTCCCGAGAAATGTTCGCGCAGCCGGTATAGAGGGCATCGCTTGTACTGTCGTCCGCATAACAATGAATGCTGCTAATTTGCAGCATGTCATTGACATGGAGGAGAAACAGAGTGGGCGATAGGACACAACCTTGAGGGACACCAGCATTCACAGACATAGAGTCAGAACATTCACCGTCGACTACGACTCGGGATTCTATTCTAGAATCCTTCGCTTTGCTCTTGATTCAAAGTGGCGCCCTCGCCGTAAAAATACTACTTTGCTCCCTTGTTATACAATCTACTATTAATATTGAGATAATTGCACGCGCAGCTGATTTAGACGTCAGCCTTACGATGGAGAAGTCCCGGGTTCGAGTCCCGGCCATTATACAGACGTTAACCCACTCCTAATGCAATTAAGTTTAGCTTGGGGTTAGAATGTTCAAGCAGGTTTTTTTATTATAAAAATGATTGTAACATCATTTATTGTTTCCGTTAATTCGTAAGATCTGTCGATAGATGGCTCAGTCCTCTGTTAGACTGTCCTTCTGTTTTTCGTGCTGAAATCCGCCCAGATACCATCCCCATCAGCCATCTCGGGTCTCAATTCACGGGGGTAAGGTCAGCCCACCTTGCCTGCTCTCCACTGTACTACCAGTACTACCCACTGCTAGTCAGAGGGACATGATTAGCCTCTAAGGAACCCTCTACAGGGCCACAGCCCTCTCGGTCGGTATTAGCAACAGGCACCCTGGGCAAGAGGGGCAGCAGCGCCTCACAACCCGCCAATGAGAGGCGCTGCCCGTTGCTCTCCCCGTTTCAGAGGGTGCACCATGCGGAGGGTCCAGACCACGCACCGATGTCCCAGGGGACAGTTTGTACAATAGGCTATTTGACAACATTAAAAATTTACTACTAATTATGGTCATTCTATCAGAAAATAACATAAAAAGACCTACGAGACTACAATTTACTATCAAATATGTGTATTTTATGAGAATTTCAATTATAAAATGTTATATTTTGTTGATTTATTGTCTATGACAAAAACGCTCGTGATTGGTCAGAGCGTATAGTGTTTTTCGCGCACTTTTGAAAATTTAAACTTTATCATAGAATTTTTAACATAATGCATTGTTTTTTTACAGAACTATACTGTAATAAGGATTCATTAGTTAAATTTAGTCAAATAGGCTATTGTACAATTGTAATCGTAGGTCCCCCTAGTATAGGTAGGTATATTTCCCTTCAAAATATGGTGCAACGGGATCTTATCGATCTTTTAATGTTTTAAATAACATCTACATGAGTTTACTTAGCTTACTTGCCACATGTACGATCAATTCCGTGACAAATATTTGTCTCTGCAACACATAGTAGGTACGCGTACACGCATGCGATTGAGAAACACGCGTGGGGCAAAACCGGCATTACACAAAAAGCTTTGTCACATTAACACAGCGTACGTGCTTCTACCCACAATGTGCTTTCAACCTACATGACTCGAATCTCCATAAGTACATTAGTACCTACACATAAATTACAATCCATTAAATATATCAATTTCTCATTGGAACAACATCTCTTATCATGCATTAGTAACTAATGACAGTACAATCAGCATCAGTTCGATCTTGACGAACAAAGTACACAAAATGATACAATGCCTTTGTTTTCCCCCCATCCTAGTTGTTGATTGCTTTGATATTCGGAACACACCTTTACTTCGGATAATAATGCAATTTGAATCAATAAAATAGTTTGATTTGCTCATAATACCTTGGTATTAAGATCATTTTGAGACTTTACAGTCAAGAGTGTTCTGAAGCTGACTGTACATGTGGCCGTCGCATGGTCAGATAAACACTCCGCAATAGCAGTTGATAACCCAGTAGGTAAGGGTGATGAAAACAACACTTGTCATGTTATGCATCGTTCATAAGAATATACCTACCTTTGAAAAGATACCTACCTAGTAGGCATCATAGTACCTACCTAGTACCTACTTATATTTAATTAGCTGTCATACAGGATTTCAAAAATCCAGTGGTGTTGGTGTACAAAATTGCATGACGGCTAAAAAAATATTGATAGCACCACAATAATGTAAAAAAGTAATAACACTAAGTACTAAGCAATGACAAACCTAAACCATCTGGGCTGATTATTCCGAACCTGACCCGGTTACGGGTTAGGTTAGAAACTTGAAAAAATATGTGTGCACCGAACGTAACACTATTCCTAACCTGACCCGACATCTCGTTCCTATCAAACCCGAATTGCGCATACTTCTGTTACTTTTAATAGCCGAAGTGCGGTAATTTCAACTTCTGTAGGTTAGGTAAGGTTAGAACTGTGGCCACAACGCACGAGACGAGTGAGCGAAGCGAGTTGTAGTTTCCAATTTCCAATTTCTACCTTCAAATTTACAATCTCTAAATTCACCCTCTTCGAGTCAAGTCACACTGAAAGAGCAATTTGACCGGTAGCTGCTTTCTAAGGTAAGATTGATATTACAAACCATTTTTAATCTTATCTACGGAAGAAAAGATTCATACTCATTTGAAAGGAAGTAAAGGAGGGGCAGGCTGCGCGAGCCTCCCCGCAAGAATTTCTAGTTTTTTTTACAACTTCTGGCCGCCGCCGACAAATATCGACCGCTACTTACTCCTTCAATGGGAGTGGAAATTTACCCTTAGTAGTCAAAGTTACAGTTGCATGTATCTACGTGCAGAAGCAACCACCTCGACTATATGCAACGTAAGAGCTCGGAGCCTTTTGGACCATTACTTTAATGTTGATTCCCTGAGGGTACAAATCCCAGAATGTTGGAATGCAAGAGCTATAGCTGAATTGATATTTTCTGAAGTTTACGCGAATGTCACTCATTGAAATAAAACCACTTTTTACGGATTCTATCGCGATATATTTGTTATTACTTTTTAACCCTAAAGTAATAAAATAATAAAAAAGTAATAAAAAAAACCCGGTAAAAAGTAATAATAACAAATATATCGCGATAGAATCCGTAAAAAGTGGTTTTATTTCAATATACTTAGCTGAATTGTTAAAGTCCGGGAATATAGCCCGGAAAGTGAAAGTCTTGGAATTAAACCTTCCCGGTAGTAAACCTTCTCTGAATGAAAATTTCTCTAATGTTATTGTGAATTTTAATTAGAAGTTCGTTGTTGTTGTTGTGGTAGGTAGGAAGTTGTTCAAGTCCAAAAACAGATAGTTACCTACCTATAGTACCCACTAAAAATGCAAGTAATGGAAGTTATTGACACGTCTCCAATTCTATTTAAGTATTTTAAAAAAAGCATATTTTCCTCAATGAAGAGATCAAAAGGTAAACATAACAAAGATAAATGATCACGTGTTATTTTGTTATACTGGTAGGTATTTAAGGCCGCTTATATATTTATTTATATTCAGAATTGTTCCCATAAGCCCACGACCACATTCTATCATTGCACGTCATCCTCAAAGAAGTCATTCTCAAATGTTGCCACCGGAAATAGCGCACAATGAAAGAACTTCGGCCTGCGCACGCTCAAGCTGTGGGTGGAATGATCTCTCTGTTTTTCCAAGCGACTATTTAGGTACAGTCAACTACAAAGAGATGTATCCAATTTAATCTTACAAAATGATGTACTCCTGCGAGTGCCACTATGAACTACCTAAAGATTGTGACAAACATGGTATCCATCGAACTTGAAAGTATCATGAATGCGCGTAAAGCGCAATAAGTGTAAAAGTAAGCGTAAAAGTGTATTTGAGAATGCCATTGAAAAGTAAATTCATAATATTCGTAGACAGAACGTAGTGTATTCAAAGTCTATGATAATATTACACATTTAGAATAGAAAGCAAGTATGATAAATACGAACTTTTCCGAATGAAACCGATGGCAAAATATTATTCATACATAACATACCTAGGTACTATGTATTGGATGACTGATAAAAGAAAAAAAGACTGTTATCATTCATTTTCATTAAAATAACTAATAAAATAATTTCGTAAAGAACTTAAAATTGATGACAAAAAACTGCAAATACCTACTGTTTAATAATAATTATACTCATTGAAATAAAACCACTTTTTACGGATTCTATCGCGATATATTTGTTATGATTACTTTTAAACCCGACGCCCTTATTTTAATATTTTAATAATAAGTATCGCGAATATAACATATACATAAAAAATAACATAAACTCATGCCTGTATTCCCCAAAGGGGTAGTATAGTATATATATATCGTCAAATATATAAGTCGTGTTAGTTACACTATTTATAACTCAAGAACTTTTGGCTTTTGGCTGAAAATTAGCGGAAATGTAGCTTAGAACCAGGAGACGAAGTCGCAGGCAAAAGCTAGTTTTAGATAATATGAAGTATCAAACAGATAAGTCAAACTCTATAAATGTGCAATGTAATGAATTTATTTTTAAATAAGTGTACATATCACAGGAAATGTAGTTGGATACATAATTATTGCGCTTTACGCGCATACATGTTACTGTCAAGTTCGGTGGATACCATGTTTGTCACAATCTTTGGGTAGTTCATAGTGGCACTCGCAGGGGTACATCATTTTGTAAGATTAAATTGGATACGTCTCTTTGTAGTTGACTGTACAATATGGGATTCTTCAAGAAGGGCGTTAGAAGGTTCTTACAAGTTATGCCATGGATAACGGCAAAAGCACGCGCTTGGCGTTAGTTTTTTTTGTAGTGATGTTCAGTTTATGAATTTACCGTTGCATTTAGCTTTACTAACGCGTTGGAGAGTAAACAATGCAAAGTTAAAAAAAAAAAAACTAACAAAACATTTTTTTGTCTAAATCGTTTTTATTTTATTTTTTAATTTTTTATTTTTTTTTACCTGGAGTACTACTAGGGGTTTTCGGTTTCGGGAGCGTTCCCCTTACACCCGGTATTATATATTTTTAGCCACTGCGAACAATCAAGGCCCTTTTTACTTTATTTTACTTTCACCAATTTTCACTTAGTAACCTACTCCTTAACATAAACTGAACCAAAAACATAACTAAAACTATAATAATTAGTAGTATCCGGTTGACAGATAAGCTTCGTAAAAAACATGATCACGCCAAGTCAGCGAGTAACACTTGTTGATCTGGTGTTGTGCGAAATAGGTTGATAACTTCTGACATACCTACAATCATAAGATATAAAAAAATACTATAGATTTAATTACCTACTCCTTAATAGGCTCACTACAAATATTTACAGTATTTAAAACTTAATTATGAGCTTGTTGTCACGTGTGTTATTTTATTTCGTAAAGAAGGCAATCGCTGTTAAAGAAGAACTTACGGCAGAATTTCTCTAATGACTACGCAGATACTTGTCTACAGAAAACCCCAGCAGAACTACTTTTCCATTTGCGGTTTTCACATCGATGAAGTGTCGATGTTTGCAATAAATCAAACCTTCAGCGTAAAATGTTTACAATAAGTCAAGACATCGGCATAAAATGTTTGCAATAAATTGAAACTTCAGCATAAAATGTTTGCAACACGTTGAAACTACAGCATAAAATAAACATTTAAGCTGAAGTTTCAACTTATTGCAAACGCAATAAGTTGAAACTTCAGTTTGAAATGTTTGCAACACGTTGAAACTAAAGCATAAAATGTTTGCAATAAGTTGAAACTTCAGCATAAAATATTTGCAATAAGTTGAAACTTCAATATAGAAGCTCGTGGTTCATCACTGTTGGTGATGTTTCTTGCGCGTTGCAAACTTTTAAAAGCAGCAAATCCATAAATTGTATTATATTTTAGTTCACTGAATTTGTGAATAAAACTTCCTTTTGAAAAGAGTTTTCTTTATTAATTACTTTATTTGCTTCATTTCATATTATCACTATCATTTATTTATCATTCCAGTTTGTTTCTACCTAAAATACCTAATATTATATCTAACACCTAGCAGTGACTTCGATAAGGTCCGTAATAAGAGATCTTTTATGAATTAAATAAAAGTCATAACTCTACAACACCATTTTTTGCTACTTAAAATATGAGTTAAACATTAACCAATTTTTTGCACTACTGAAGTAGCAGAAACAACCGTTTCTTGGCAGTCGGGTAAAATGCATAGAATCTGCCAATTAATGTAACATAGTTATGAGCACTTGCAACACCATATCAATACATTTTATTATTGTTTACTTCGTCAGCACAAACCTATTTTTCCTATTATCACTGGCCACTGATTAGAAAGAAACAATACTATATAATACAAATAATTATTTTACAAAAGTCCCTCCATTTCCTTCATAAATTGCATGTAAGCGTCATCTTTGCTCGGTGCTTGTTTAGGAATATCAGCCTGCCTTTGAACCAATCCAGATTTGAGTCCCGGTTTGGATTTCTTGTCTTCGCGTTTAACTCGCAACGCCGATGGCACAAATCTCGTGACGTCCGCAGAGAGATTTCGTATTTGAGGTTTGGCGCTTATTGTTGCACCTAGAATAAGAATTTAATATTTATTATTTTCTAATGGCGGAAATTACGAAATGAAATTATGGTTACTAATAATTTTATTTTTCTTATAATTGCGAAAGTGTTTAAAGCAGCTTTCCAACTAGTAGGTGATTTGGGTCACGAAGACCTATTTAGATATAGTGAAAGTCAAGCCAAACATACATGAGTAATTATGATACAAATAAAGTTATTCATATAATTTTAAGCAAGTATTTTTCATATTGAATAACACACTTGTACTTTTCCACAGAGTTTAATTTTTTTTCTGATCCTGACCGGTTTCACCTTACGGCATTCTCAAAGGTTCACATTGATGGCTGCTACACGTGTGTCAATATGTGTAGTAGATTCCACCAAGTGCCATCAATCTCCAGTATAAACAGTAAGTATTTTTCATTTACTTTTGATACAACTGCCGATCAACGGATGAGGTTTTGGCAAAGGCTTTCCTTACAGGGTCAGACAGCAGTCATTTTATTACCAAATCAATGGAGGAGGAACGCGGGCTACGGATCCCGACGACTCAAAGGCAACTGGGATCTCCAGTAAGAAGACAATGGCTATCTACTAAAATAGTGACAGCAACTTAGAAAATCTTCTTCATCCTAACTTTAATACCGGTAACAAACGAAGTTCTACTACGAAGGTCAAATTTTTCCAGTCTAGAAATATGTACTCAAAACGAAAATCAAAACAAAATTACCTTGCTGACCATCCTTTTTGGTTATAAGCTGAGGAGCTGCCGTAAGAACAGAAACTTGGGGATGCGGTTTTGGTGGCGGCGGTGGTACCAACGGTCTTAGCAACCGAGGAGGAGCGCCCGGAGGTGGCCCCGGTGGTCTCAACATAGCACGAGCGGCGAGGCCTGGTGGGCCCGGAGGGGGTCCAGGAGGCCCAGGAGGGGGACCAGGAGGCCCTGGTGGTAGGCCTGGTGGACCCGGCGGTCCTGGGGGTACTAAACGCATCGGAGGAGCTAATGGTGCACGTAGTGGCGGTGGCCGTAGTCCTGAAATTATAGTGCAATAAAATAAACTCATAAATATATTCGATGTAGGTATATGTATTAGACAAGTCCTGAAATTCCAGGTATTTAGCAAATGGTTGTTACTAAAAATACTGAAAAATATAGGTAGGACAGTTAATGTCAAAGTTAAAAACCATAATATACTCTGTATAGATAGACCATTCTTTTTCATCGAATCAATGGTTCATATAGACCAATAAAACGGAACCAACAAAACGTCAAAAGTCTTTTTATGACTGTTCAGCGAGCAGACCACCTCGTCGATTTTATATACGGCTGTCCTGAGTCTCAGGCAGGAAACTTTCACTGTTCATGCCTAGGTCTAATGCTGTGTTCACCTGGTGGTAACAGCGGAGGCGGCATCTGCCTGATCTCAGCACCGGGTGGCTCGAGCGCAAAGTCGGCGTGATGGTGCGCATGCGCATGGTGGGCCTCTGAGTCGCTGTCCGAATCACTGTCGCGTCCTCCCCCAGTGCGTTTCAGCGCACTCAACCTGGAACACAGTTTATTTTATTAATCACAATGATTAAGATTGATTAAGATAGGAAAAAACCTGCGGTAGCCTAGTGGTATATGGACTGCTGAGACGAGGTCTCGGGTTCGTTCCCAGGTTTACCATGGCACACACCAATGACTTTTCGATGCTTTTCGAAGTTATATTTATCGCAGGTTTATAAGTGCCCGCTTAATGGCAATAGGCTCGCCAACTATTACACAAACATAAACTGGCGAAATGTGGGTCCTAGCACCTCTGCCTACCCCTTCGGGGAATACAGGCGTGAGTTTATGTTATGTAAAAATTTATGTTAAGATAGGAAAAAAAAACTATCACTTTTACGAGTGACTCATCTAATTCCGTAAATATACGCAAAAAGGACTCTCAATCTCTTCTAGGGGCCGTTGACTATTATCAATATTGAGCGATATACCGTCTTACTATGCTTTGGAATTGATCTCGATTGAATTATCTGCAACCTCAATGTGCCTGGTAGGCACATTGAGGTTGCAGATAAAAAAGGGCGAATTAATACCTCGCATTCAAATCTGCAGCTCTGTCCCTTTCCCTCTTTCTATGCACTTCCTCCATCTCTTTCATAAAATCGTCAATATTCTGTCCGGACAGTGCTAACATGCGTTGTTGTAACGACGTAGGTTTAGGTGTATGCGTCGCAGATGGGGCGCCGTTAGCGGTATTGTTTGAAGCCCCAGTGCCTTCTGATTCGTCCACTTCTTCTCCATCAATGTTGTCTGGAACATGGGGAGGTACTGGGGGCTGTGGTTTGGCTTGAACAGGTGGTATTGATATCTCCTGTAATGCAAAATTATTACAATTAGTAGATATGGTAACTTTTACTATCTATAGAATTTAACCATATAGATTTAAATAGACTGACATATTTAAATAGCCATATTAGACTAAGGTCGACCGCTGTCTCATGCATATCGCGTATGCGCGCTTCGTGCAATTTATATTATAGTACATCTCACCTTCGAATCCTGACCATTACACTACCGACGTGAACGTTCTCCTAACACAAGCAATTTAGTTTTGTAGTAGAAGGAATATTAGTAATTTCAGTTACCTATATTTTGGTATTTGTTATTATTGTTATGTTTAATTTCGCAATATATTATTTGCACGAAACTGCGCTCATATGCATGTCCACGAATCAGGCAGCAGACAGCCCTACATATTCCTTATTGTGCAGAAGACTGGCGTTATTGTAACTGATAAATATGTATACATACCTCCCCTGGAGGGCCTTCGTCAGGCATGTCCGAGAACCGGAGACTCTTCTTTTCCTTAATTTGTTCAGTGGTTGTTTCCTGAGCTATCAACAGCTGGTAATTTACAGGCGGTCCTGGTGGAACTCCTGGAGGCTCTGCACCAGACGGTCTCTCCTAATAATGATATCAACTTTAAACACAAGCTGTAACATCTTATCCTTAGTACTGTTGATAGAAAACCAAATCGTATGGCGTAGAAGAGCAGACAGCTCCATAGCAAGCTTTGGTCGGACATAACCATGACTGGGGTTTATTAAAAACATATATAAGCATTTTTTTAGGATATAACATAGCTAATATTCCACAACATTCCACACAACGCTATCTAGACCCATGGTAAGCATAGCTTGTGTTATGGAATCTAGAATATATATAGTGTTAACATACTTAGATACTTTTTTTTTGTAAATGCAAATATACATATTCATGCATACAAATATTTGCACCGAGCGTGGATGGATCGAAACCGCGCCTCCAGCGTAGCGGCCGCGTTCACTACCGCCACGCTACAGAGGCTGTCGTCGAGCTAAGATCCATGGTATCGTATGGTATGGCGGACGGCTTCCCGTAACTCCACGTCACGTCGCGGTTTTGCGTGAGGGGGTATATGCAACTCGATCCACCCCGACTCATTGAAGCACGCCCAATATACTATTCATGCTGCTGAATTCATTTGGTACAACAATGATCCTACACATCAAAATACTTGAAAGGATAACTTAGCACAAGAAACTTACTTTGTAAGCAGAATCCTTCTTCAAAATAGGCTTGACTATAGCAGGAGGCGGTATATTAGGGTGTGCCGAGTCCAACGGTAATGGAATTTGTGAGGGTGCATTACTGAATATTAAATTCTCTGGTATCTGAAAGAAAGCATTAATTAGAGATGATATTTTCACAATAAAACGGGTCCATTCACTGTCAGCTGAAATAAAAGGTGAATTCATATTATTATATTTCATTTCAAACTCATGCCTATTTTGAAGTTCAACAGTATTAAATATGACTACTTTAAACCTACTTCCCTAAGTAGCGTAACACCCTTTTATATTTTGAACCAAACTTAATTGCTATTCGAAAGTTCGTACTACTACGGATTCAGGCCAATCGGTGTTTGACTCATTCTCTTTTCTCAAACGCCATTGGCCTGAACTCTCATTCATACGCACTTCCGAACCGCCATTAAGTTTGATACCTTGAAATTGTCTGGTTTACAGAAAATAATTATTGAATAAGAAAAAAATAATGCAAATACATTTTACTAGCAAATATTAGGTACTTACATCTAGTTAAATAACAATTGATTACCTAATTCTTACTCTTTACTTAAAAATACAATTTCATTTAGCCACTATGTCATACTCACTTGTAATGTAGGCAAAGGAATATCATCAACTTGCACGGACTGGGCATGTTTCACAGATTCATAATAAGATATTAAATGTGCCCTCCTTTTCTCATATTCCATTTCCTGACGTTTCAATTCCACCCATTTTTCTGGATCATCTTTGTCCTAAAAAATCAATAAAGAACTTCATCTTACTTCAAAGTTACAGTCTAGCAGAACTTGGGAAATCAATAAATGATATTGAACCTCAAAGGTCAAGTGATGTGTAGCCTTTTTGGTAGGTGAGCCCTGGTCCTTGATTCTACTAAGGCAAAACCACTTTCGTACCAAATTCACTGCAAAAAAGTGATATTCGCTATTAAATTTAGGACCTTAAATCATTGCAGTTAAAGTCCAAAATAAAATTGCTTTATCAGGGTGAAAGAAAATGTGTAATAAAACTCTTTTCATTTAATTTTGGACTTTATTAGTATAGATAGATAGTGGCTATGTTATAACAATGGATTTGCTTTAGTAGAATCTAGGGGCTGGACACATTACAATTTTGTCAGACAATCTGACCAGTTTGATATGTGCATTTTACACATGTTCTGGTACCTAATTCTATTAGTCCAGCCAGCTATATTTATTTCACAAAACCTACTTACATACATCTTGAGAACTCGGTCCATTGTCTCTCTCAATTTTTTCCTCTTTTCTCTTAAGACCTTTTCATTTAAAGGTGATGGTTGCAGTACATTGTACTCTGAAAACAATGTTACTAGTGTTACACTTTCAAACAACATTTTTAAACAAATGTGAAATATAGATTGTTGCATAGTATGATGTAATATACCATATACATTCCCAATAGTTTTATACTAGTATTTACTGTTTTTAAACAAAACAGATACTATAAAAACAGTAAATACCAGTAAAAACTGTAAATACCAGTATAAAACTATTGGGGCCCAATAGTTTTATACTGATATTTACAGTTTTTACTGGTATTTACTGTTTTTATACAGGGCAACCATATTATGTTTGGTGTGATATTTAAAAAATAAAGTAACTTTTTTTCGAATACAAAGGGAAAAATGAATCTTCTCAGGCGGGACTGTTTTCTATTTTTTTAAATATAGTTAGCATGCTTAATGTAAATTCATTGTAAGTTATCCATACTAATATTATAAATGCGAAAGTAACTCTGCCTGTGTATATTACGCTTTCATACCTAAACCATTGAACAGATTTTGATGAAATTTGGTATATGGGTAGA
This sequence comes from Eilema sororculum, assembly GCA_914829495.1. Classification (NCBI taxonomy): domain Eukaryota; kingdom Metazoa; phylum Arthropoda; class Insecta; order Lepidoptera; family Erebidae; genus Eilema; species Eilema sororculum. The sequence goes on from OU618547.1 coordinate 8,507,136, forward strand.
TTAGACATTCAGAAAGGGCTATATTTGGTCGCGATAACGGACATCCACGCGTGCGGAGCCGCGGAGCTAGTACAGCATATTTGTCATTTTGAGTAGTTACTAATTACTAAGAATGTACCCATTTCATCAATTTTCTGCAGCTCTTCCAAGATTTGTGTGGGATCTTTCATTTTAAGTACAGCAGCACGCACCATCTGTCTTTGCCGTTTATTCTTCTTCAATTCCTTTTTCCTTGCTTCTTTCCCTGTTGAATGCAAAATAAAATTCATGTAACTGTTGCTCTTTCATAGTGTTTAGACATTTAGATGTTTACAGGTTTGAATTCACCTCATGATTTTTTTTATTGCAGAATAATTACATTAAAATAATGAAAATGTTTGCATTCTATGTGCGTGTATACCAATATTGAATTTCTAAGCCCATACTAATATTATAAATGCGGAAGTAACTCTGTCTGTCTGTATGTTACGCTTTCACGCCTAAGCCACTGAACCGATTTTGATGAATTTTGGTATAGGGGTAGATTAGACCTTGAGAAAGGACATGGCTATGTTTGGTCGCGATAACCGATATTCACGCGGGCGGACCCGCGGGCATTAGCTAGTAATATCTATAGCAGTGTTGTGAGAGTCGTTTCAACATTTTATATTAGATCGATATCAGTGTCTATTGCATGAATTTATTGTTAGATTTCAGTTACTATGTTCATTTATGTCTTTTTAATTGAATAAATGACTGAGTTTCATCTTTCGAATACAAATATTACAGATATTAAAATGAGTAGTTTATAACCAATACTTACGCGCTTGATCAGTCGGATTCATGTATTTACCACTTTTAGTGGTATTAATCGAACGGCGACCCATTGTCCTGGTTGTGTAGAAACCTACAAGATTAAAATAATTCTCACTAGGATATTATTGGCATTAAAACAACGAAAATCTCAAAGGCAAGCCTCGATTTCGATTTGCTGTTTTGATTTGACAAGTTTGACAACTCTGTCTTCTCTGTCAAACTTGACATTGACAATGGCTACTCGGTGTAGCCAACTTGTGACAAATATTCCCTAGATCCAACACTTTATTCATACTCTTTGGGTCTAACCTACAATACAAAATATACTTCATGTAATCATGTCTCAGGCTTATTTAAATTATATAACTGAAAACTTGGTTACCAGTAGGGTAAGCAAATTATGAATGTGTGAGATAGAAATTATCAAACTGGTTGATTGATAAAAAATAAAAAAACGCCCGGAAACTTCCCGCGTATAAGCGTTGGCGCACATCAAACTGCGGTATGCTCACGCATGGGCAAGCAGAATATTGAGTGCTCGAGCATGCACGCTGCATGCTCGCTCCTTCGCATAAACAATTCTATTATATCAGGAAAAATGAATTACTCGGGCTGGGCATGCACCTATGAACTTTCCCTTACAGGGGGATTACTCTTCCAACTGAACTACTGAACCACACCTGAATCAATTCAAATTTCCCTTCGCTATATATCCGTCTTTAACGTGACGGTGGAGTCATCTACTAATACTTTTGCGAACTGTTGGAACCGATGAATGATTTTTCAACCATTTTTAAACATTGACTTTTCATTACTCTGCCCAAATATTTGAATGAAATTTTATAGCATTTATTACGCTAACTATACAATTCGATGACAACAGGAAAAAGAAATTCTCAGTCAGTCAGGTACTCAGAGGCTTAAATCCATGCTCTTCTAACTGAGCTACTGAGCCACACTGGGTCAGTAATGCGAGCAAACTGCAGTTCGGTGTGCTTAAACGCTACGTCTCAAACTACTCTTTGGACTTATACCTACGTTTGAATTCATGTCACATAGACCGTAACACTTCTTTATGAAATCGTGTTTCCATGCAAAAATGACATTTATTTAATAACTCACATGATTATTAAATCGATAAGCGTCTAACAAAAAAAGTCAAAATAGCCAAATTGTTATTTTGACGTATATGTAGGAACCATCGATATTCCAAAATAAGTAAGTCTCTAGTTAGCACGGATTCATCCGAGGCCAACATCGAGAAGTCTATAACTAAAAAATAATATTGAGGTACGAAAATGTTTTACGGTGGGCTGGTTAGATAAGTAAGTTTAGTTTATTGTCTTAAGTACCCATTATTAAAAGATCCATGATTCATTAAATATACCTTAAACTACTTAATAAGTTTGATCATTGGCAGCACCGAGCATATGCAAAGGTTGCGAGCTCAAAAATTAAAGGCTTTTTCATTGCCATATTAAAAATATTGATCTGTCTCTATCTTTTATTTTTAATATACTTAAAGCACTTAAAGTAAGATTCCCCTATCCCTACCTTAAAGTCTATAATTCTTTGGCAACCTAACTCTAATTTATTTAACATTAATAACGTATTTACATGTATGGCATGTGAAGTTTGTACTTCATGCAATTATTTTAGTATCCAATTGTCTAGGCACTCTAGGCACTTTTGGAGCTCACTCAACTGTACTTGTTCATATTACCTACTTACTGTCTTACTGTACCTATATACAGATTGATACAGGGGAATGCATAATATTTTATAGAAGATACACGAGTAATATAGATAATAATATTTATACCTAATATAAATTCTTCTAGTAGGCATGCCAACTTTTCATTTAGATTTAGATCGATAGAAGTAAACTTCCAAGACGGGACTTCAGTATTGTCTCTCTATTTTACCTAGTCTTGCCTTATATACTGTAACAAATAAAAAAAAACTATTTCAAATAAAGAAGTAGGAGAAAAAAATAAGTAAAATAAAACATTTATTATATACCTACTTTTACAGTGTGTTGGTTTGATACATAAATATAAAACAATTTAAAATATAAAAAGCTTATCCGAAGTGGTCGGCTGTAATTCAGTTCTAAAAAACGTCGAGGCCAGTTATCAAGTAGGTACGCACTCTTTGCATAGGGCAAATTCTTCATGGCCAATCGTACCGGTCTATGGATTGTTTTAGGGACTCCAAAATAACAAGCGTTTAGCTTTAGAGCAAGACGTAAAAATGACCATAAGTATATCATAATCCAGCGGATATCCAGCGGGAATCTAGTCTGAAACGTTCGTTGGGAATCTACCTTAGAACTTTGGGCATAGATACGGTCGTTTTGTTTGATAAAATGTTGCTCAATTGTAAAAATCTCATCCGTAAAAAAAAAAAATCTGTGACTTTCCTTTGCGTACCGCTTCAGTAGTTGTATGGATTTTACCCCTATTCTTTTTTAAATTAACAGTTAAGAATTTGCCAGTACGTCTCTTACAAGCTGCAAGTCCTAGGTCATCTTTTAAAATACGCGATATGGTTCTAAGTGCTATCTTCATCTACCGAGATAAAATCTTATGCTTTCGGACAGGATTTCTTCGAATTCTTTCTCTTACTGCTTTGACCACCTTTTTCGTACGAAGAATACGTGGACAGTCAGATAATTTCCTGTCACAAACAGAGGTCTCAATGTACCTACTTATAAAAGTACACGGTACACAAACATTTTACTAATTTAACTAATTTAAGTAAATAAATATTCCACAACATCTACGCAACGCTATCTAGACCTATATGGTATGCTTAGCTAGCTTGTGATAGTGTTGTGATAGCTTGGGATAAACATACTTAAATACTTTTTTTCGTACCTACCACTTGCTCAAAAAAGTGTCATTCTATGCCACAAAACATAATAATAGTCATTTTAATCTGTTAAAAACAGGGAAAGAAAATTGTACTGAATTTCATTCATCCTCTAGGGGGAGAATGTGATTTAAATTTGGAATACTTACCGAAATTTATACCTGAAATACATCTGTGTTTACACCATTGAGTTTGTATCTAAAGCGTTATACATTTTTTTGAAAAAAGGAATAAGTACGCATAATTTATTATGCAGTTATGATTATTAAATAAAATTACGAAAAACGACGAGGCCGTATCAGCTTGATGCCTTAGCTTTTCCGACAAAAATATACCTATTAGTCTAGGAATTTCAGGAATTTGCCGCGTTTTTGTACATAAACGTTAAAAGTTTATTTTAATTTATTTTTATATGTAAATAAGTTAATGTTCTAAAATGCTTATCTCATATTATTAGGTATTGTGTAAATTTTTTCGCAAATGGTACGAAAAGTAGAGTATTTTCCTCGGTGATAAAGCTGTCTTAGTCTTGGGTGAACTTAAATCCCTCGCTACACTCGATTTAAGTTTTATCCCCTTGGTTAATAATCTATCTTGTATGTATGTATGAATATGGCTATTTAGCCATATTTATACATACACATATTTGCATGGACCGGGAATCGAAACTGCGCCTCCTGCGTGGCAGTCGCGTTCACTACCACCACGCCACAGAGGCTGTCAATATCCAGCTGGAGAGTTTTAAAAATTGGATTTGACTCCATACCTACTTTGTGTGATGCAATCACAGCGATTCGGTTCTTTTTATCACCCCAATCCCTTTTATTAGCGCAAAATAGTGTAGGTAATCCAAGAGTGTAGGGGTATATGTATTGGCGCCAAAATGAGAAAACACAATTAATCAGAACAATATAAAAATTACAGATGCCTAATTCAAATGTAAATTTTGTTTATTACCCGACTGCCGAAGGAAGGAGGGTAATGTGTTTCGAGAATATGTATGTATGTATGTATGTCCATTTATTTGGTACGGCCGCGGCCTACAGCCTGAACGGCTTAACGGATTTGGTGTCATTTGATTCGCCGTGATTGTGTGAGTGACACCAGGTATATTAAAATTTCGAGAAAATAAAAATGGAGGATTTTTGACACCAAAACGTGTGTTGTTAAAAATATTTTTGATGTTTGAGTCAAAAATATTTTTTGACTCAAACAGTTTTATTGAGTAGGGTATCAAAATGAAGGAAATTAGAAGGAGATTACAAAAATATGTACATGTCATATCATTACTAAAAAGTATAAAATAAAACAAATTATTAAAAAATAAAAAAACCCGACTACCACTGAAAAGATCGAAATAAGTTTGATAGCAGGCGGTACCCATTAATTTTCTTTCGGTTTATGATTGGCAAATGGGTATGCACACATTTCGCCATTTTTCTTAGAAGGAAAAGCGAACATCTCACTTTTGATCATTTTTAAAGTGCGGGCCAAAGCTGTTCCAAGAAATTTGATGGCACAAATTTGTCAGGAATTTCGACCGGGTGGGTACCATCGAGCACTCTTTATCTGGTTTTAGTAATTCCACAAAAAAAAAACTTATTGTCCTTCTACAGCACAGTGGACAGTGGTCACATGCGTGTACATTATGTGCCGCACTGCGCCATGGGCCCGGACTCCCCGGACTTCGGTGAAAGGTGAAAGCTGCGGATCCGACGGGGATTAGCAGGAGGATGAAGAAGACTCCGCCATGTGGTACTTATGTGATTTTATTGACAATGACAACCTCTACCTACTTATATGTAGAGTCAATACAGGTGGTCAATCAAGTTGTTGATACATATTGACTAGGTTATTTAAATATAGATTTCGCCAATGATGGGAACCGAGATCAATCCAAACTGTTACATGCCTGGTAAACGCGATGTGATAAGGTGAGTGCCTCTAGCATTATCACATTTTACTGAATAAAATTCACTCAGGAATTGTAGTTTAATTTAAATTGATCTCGGTTCGTATCATATTCAGTCAATCAGTCAACCTATTGCAGTCCACTGCTGGACATAGGCGTCTCGCAATGTGCGCCTTTTCTGCCGATTCTCCGCCTTCCGCATCGTATTAATGAACACTATTGTTGAACTTCCCGAAAATGGCCAGAATGTGGCCAAATTCATCGAAATAATACAATACTCCGTTCCCAGGCTATTTTGCGGACTTTTTGGTCTAAGTATTTGCAAACATATATTATTTACTTCGTCTCAAATTACAATATTTTTTTTAGGTACCTAGCATACTTATATAGTAAGTACCTATACTTAGTTGACTATTAATAAATTCATTGTGATATAGGTAGGTAGGTACGGCATATCACTAACATAGTGTACCATATTATTTGTTCCGAGTTATCCCGTTATAGCTATCTTCCAAGATTTTCTATTTGGTATTGAATTGGGGAGTAAGGGCAAACCCTAGTCGTTAGGTAGGTTATAGGTAGTTACAGCAAATCGTACCTAGGCTCAATAAAAGCTATGGATCCTAGGTTTCTAAGTTATTCTGTTCTGCTTTCACATAAATATTTTGTTTAAGAGCGCAGGAGTGCTAGAAATGACAATAATCACTACAAATAAAAAAAACAACACATTCCCAAAGTATTTTGTATTGCCAAACGATTGTATGCTAATTTCACCTAGGTATTAAATAACAGAGTATGAAATTGGCATGGGTATATCTTCAGGCATACCATTCTAAAATAACAGTCGAGAGCTTGGGAGCTAGAGCGAGAATCAACCGGAAATTATGTGCATACCGGGGTTGTTTAGTCAGTCAATGGCAGAAGTCAACGTTAATTAAGTTTAATATAGAATACCTACCTACCACCTATTTAAGTAGGTTCTTAATGTGATACAAAAGCGCATTTTAATTGACATAATTATCACATTAATTTAACCTCCACCTGTGTAATAACGGGGGACTTAACTGTATTACGGTTAATGTATCGTAATCACACGGCATAATATCCATTCATACCTACATACTTTCCTATTAATTATGGAGAGAATAATTTATAGACAAACTCGCATTACCCAGATGCCTACCCAGTATTGAAACGTACATTTACGCGAGACGGGCTTGCTTGTATTCGCGTAGTTACTACGCTATTCACACACACACACATAAATGGATTTTACGAGTATCCACTACCATCCACTACACACTGGTTTCATTCATATATCGAAACTAGACATCTCTTTCTATCTCATTCATGCTAATCGAGGATGAATGTGTGCGAATGAAATGGCGTTCCTTACCTACGAAATGGCGTTTGTTGAACCGATTCGCCGCGCGTCGGTCAAGTCTCGCTCGCTCCCTCGCGCAGTGGCAAAGAACGCGTTCGTCCGAGGCGTTCGACTTTCGAGCAGCGACGTACGCTAGCGTGTATGTCCTCATTATTGATGCAAAAGTTCCACGATGGTAGATCATAACCAGAAATTGTTACAGGAGTTGCAAAAGAAAAGTGGAAATAATGTTTGTGCTGATTGTGGAACTTCCGGTATGTTGTTATTAGTGATTTTAAACAATATGAGTGATAGTGTTTCCCTTGTGCGTGGTATTTTCATGGGGTGGTGAATAGGCGGGGGGCGTAAATGCGTCCATGCTTTGGAGTTCAGTGACCTCGACGTAAAATGCATTCAATGAAAACAAGTCATCCACTTGCGCATTATACGATGATTCAAAACATGCAGATAAGTCAGTAGCAACGTTACATCAGTGTGGTTGTGTGGTTGCGATTAATATTATCTATCGTACACTTATGAAATCTACTTGTCAATAGATTTGTGACCCCAGCTCATTGATTTGATTTTTAAAATGTACCTATCTACAATGTTATGATTTTTTTGGTTCACATGAGGTATAAATAAGAACTATTTCTACTTTATCTTTAATTTATGGACCTTACACATGTTTGTGTGTAGGCTTAATTTTAACTATTACAATTCACTTTATATCAAATCAATGTGACATTTTGGTGTATTTGCGCACTCTAAACAAGTAAGTAGGTACCTCTACTTGCTTCCTTAGTACCTGCCTAGGTACCGCGTTTTTTTTTAAATAGCAGTGGTAGAATTTACCTATTTCCAAACCTAACTTATAGTATGACTCATTATAAACGAGTAGGTAGGTTACCTACCTAGTTATCATCTACGTAACATTTCATGGTCCTTGACATGCAAACCTTTCTCGTGTCTTATGTCTTATCATACTTTTCCTAGGTAGAAAGAGTTGTCGGTATGAAATACTTAGGTACCCAAGGGTATTTTTTTAAATTATAACATATTATTTAAAAGAATATTAGCAACCAAAACTACTAATATTCCCGCTAACCCCTGCAACTAAGCTATTAATACTACCTAATTTGTTTACTGCGGTTGTACCTAGAAATTTAAAACCAAAACTAAAAAATTAGGACGTGCACGTCTGTATTCGTCTGAGTGTGACCTAATTTTACACTTCAATGTTTGTCTATACTGCGCGGCGTGAGTTCAAACTCGTGTTACACAAACCGAGTAGGCAGATGTGCTCCGTAGCTGTATAGGGATTTGCTTCATTGGTTATGCTTTTGCTTATAGTGTTATTGTGGTCTAGGTTCCTTGCTTCCTGCTATCACAGACTATAAAGTGTGTAGGTAATACACTGACGGACTCATAAACTGCATCAAAGTAATAGACGACTTTGAAATAAATATTTTAACCAAGTATGCATACTTTCTTTACAGATTTAAATTGAAACCTCTAGATTGGTTCGTGAACTTTAAAACAGCGTAGGGTCATATCTTTAAGTTTAAGTTTATGTACTGGAAAGGACCTTAAGACTTTTTTTGAAGAAAAAACAGAAATTTAAGAAAAATTGGTTTAATTAAAAAATTGGTTTTAACAATAGACACAAACTTTATGCAAGGGTTTATTTGTGTTTTAATAAGGTGTATTACCCCCACGTGCCCTTATTACGGATTCTAATCGGTTCCGCATAGATTTTATAAGGGTTTTTAAAAGATCTTGCGGAATATTGTCCCATTCTTCTGAAAGTGCTGTTCTTAGTGCTGCCACTGTCGTGGGCGAAGGGTTTCTCGCATATACAGCTCTTTTTAAATTGTCCCAAACATGCTCGATGGGATTAAGATCCGGGCTGCGTGCTGGCCAATTCATTGTACGTATCCCAACCTCTTCGCAATAATGTTGAACTTGTGCAGCTGCATGCGGCCGGGCATTATCCTGCATTAAAGTAAAATTTTCGCCTATGAATCCCATGTAAGGCACCACGTGATCTTCTAATATCTCTGTTATGTAGCGATGTGCTGTTAAACCCCCTCTATTACCGTTTTGACGGACCATGTCTATGAAGACAAGTTCTGTTCGCCCGTTCATCGATATGCCACCCCAGACCATACATGAACCGCCTCCAAAAGGAACACGCTCCTCAATGCAACTTTGAGCATATCGCTCCCCACGTCGACGATAGACTCTTCTGCGACCATCTGCACCATATAAACATGTCCTACACTCGTCCGTGAACAATACAGAGGCCCACTGCTCTTCTGTCCAATTCAGGTGATGACGCGCAAATCTTAAGCGAGCTTGTCTGTGAGCTGTAGACAACTTTGGACCATTTGCTGGTCTAAAAGGGGTGATATCCGCTTCCTTTAACCTTCTTCTTATTGTTCGTGCACACACGTTTACTCCACGCACTTCATTAAGCACGGTTTTGATGTTAACTGACGTGAGGAAACGATTTCGCAAGGAAGTTATAACAATAAATCGGTCATCACGACCTGTGGTTGCTCGAGTTCTGCCTGTACCACGTCTCCTCCTGTAAGAACCTGTCTCTACAAACCTTCTGTATATTCTAGAAACCGTAGACTGGTTTAAATTTAAATTTCTACCAATCGTTCGTTGATCCAAGCCCTCCCGCACCAATGCTACAATTTGTGCCGCTTGTTCGGACGAAGTATCCATATTATGGTTCAAAAACTCTCGATGTGTTAAAAAACTAACCCAACAATTATGCTGGTAACAATAATTCAATTGACAAAACAAAAAAAATCAATGAGAATCAATTTAAAACTTTGCTATAAATAACACGCAAATCTGATACTACAAGTGAATTTTCTTTTCCCGGCTATATTCATTTGTTTTACTGCAGTTCTATTTTTAAATTTAATTTTTTTTTTAAGATTAAGAGCCAGTCTTTCCATATTTATATAATTTAATCTAAAAAGTTTGCATACTTATTATAAAAAATCCTTTTAGAGTAAACCTGAACTTTGATGCAGTTTATGAGTCCGTCAGTGTATTAGAGCTATGTTGTTATTCACTGATGTAAACAATATCTTAATTCATAATTCATAATGTTAGGGTTGTGCCGCAGAAGCTTGTTTCGCGAAAGTTCCTTCACTGTTCTCTGTTTGTGCTACAAGCTTTTGAAATCGGCACAACCCTTGCATAAAATAATTATTTTCAATTTAGTACAACAATTCGATTTGTATAGTTAGCATACTGAATGCTGTAAAATGCATGCTTACAACATTTTTTTATGAAAAATGCACTAGAACTGTGCTCACCAAGACCAGCTCACCGAACCAAAATACGATTAGTCTATGTTTAGTACAGAAATTCTCTTGACCAATTAGGTACTGTCTCTATCATCAGACCCTGAATACCAATAATACCAAAAAGTTTATTAGGACAAAACAAATGAGACTAATCCCGATATTTTATTTACTAGTTATTTGTTTAGGAGTTCTTATGGCCTTGATTCCATCTTCAGGCCTTAAATATTATGTATTACCCGGGAGTTTGATAAGACAAAACAAATGAGCCCATACTCGACAGGTGTATCTTGTTTAGTTTGTGAGTTCCTATAGCCACCTTCCTGCTCCATCATCAGAACCTGAGCACCATGTAATACCAGAGAGTTTGTTAAGACATTAAAAAACCCCCGTCACAAAAAACACTAAAAAGTTGAAAATAAATGAATAAATTTTAATTCAACGGTTGCCATGTCGGGGGACCGTGACTGGTTAAGTACTCCTTAATATCGTAAGGTCCCCCGACATGGCAACCGTTGAATTAAAATTTATTCATTTATTTTCAACTTTTTAGTGTTTTTTGTGACGGGGGTTTTTTAAATTTTTAATTTAATTTTTATTTTATACTTTTTAAATTGATCTACTAGTCAAGCTCTTTCATTTGATACCCATATGGAGGGAATTATAACGAAATTTGTATTCCAACATGTTGTGGCGGCGGCCATCTTGGACCGATTTTTTTCAAACATAGCTAAGAACACTCCCGACTCATATACCTTTCAAACAAAAAAAACTAAATCCAAATCGGTTCATCCGTTTGGGTGCTACGATGCCACAGACAGACACACACACACACACACACACACACACACAGACACGTCAAACTTATAACACCCCGTCGTTTTTGCGTCGGGGGTTAAAAACAAATGAGCCCAAACTCAATAGGTTTATCTTTTGTACTTTATGACTTCCTATAGCGACCTTCCTACTCTCATCTAGCTACTGTCAGGCGAAGTGAAGTCAAATTGACGCATCCTGTGTAAAAAAACCATTCGAATCTGAGCACCATGTAATACCAGAGAGATTGTTAAGACAAAACAAATGAGCCCAAACTCGGAAGGGTGCACGGGCCGATTTGTGTTATAGTTTTTATGCATATGACGGAGTCTTTCCACCTATTCCTTTTACCACTGACCGATGGGCATGGTATCTGTGGGGATATCCGCACGAATTCTATAAATCGGTGCATTAGTTCTGATTTTATCGATTACAAACATCTGTTCTGTGGTAAACCCAATGTCCCCTAGTCCGTCCTTCTTCAGTAGCAATATAGCAGTAGCATACACATCTATTCATTTGATGAGGCATATTTATATCCCACGAATGTAATGGAAGAACATGCGAGAAATAAACGACTCGCATTCTTTGATAACTTTAGCTCCAAGTTTTAGCTGGGGCAGAGGGCGTCCACATTGAGTTTCTCTTGAGCTTCGCGTTTGACATTGCTCGCTCCAGGTTTTTCCAATGGCTTCCGCTTCGCCAATGATAGTCCGCCGCCAGCTCTGCTTTGGACGAACACGTTTGCGCTTTCCTTGGGGATTCCAGTTTAGGGCTTGCCTCGGTATGTGGTTTGGATCCCTTCGGAGAGTGTGCCCTATCCTATCCAACTCAATAGTAGAATAGGCCACACTCGGGGTATCGAAAGCGGTATGTTATAGTGAAAACCTATTCCTTCATTCGTAGCATTTACATCAGCAAAGGACCAGACCACAGTAAAGGTAGCCTTTACCAGACAGCAACACGCCCCTGTTCAATGTGTATGAATATGCCAAGAAGACGCGACGCAGGCATGTGCTTTTACAGCAAAATACTTTTTTTTTTCCTTTTTTCCCCTTCCCATTCTTCAGAGCACGCCACTGCCACTGCAGGATCACCTCAATATCCTCGGTATGGATGTTCGCTGCGAACTGAATAACAAAAACTATATCGAGAGCATCATCAAATCAGCCTCGCGTAAACTCGGAGTCCTGAACAGAGTGAGACGTTTTTTCACGCCGGAGCGTCTTCTATACAAGACCCAAATTCGTTCCTGCGTGGAATACTGCTCACATCTCTGGGATGGCTCCGCAAAGTACAGTAGATGCTCTCGAAAGGTTGCAGCGACGTGCGATCCGCATTATTGGGAATTCTGAGGTCACGAACACCCTCGAGCCTTTGCAGATGCGTAGAGATGTTGCGTCTTTGGCAGTATTCTACCGTCTCTACCATGGCGAATGTTCTGATGTGCTCTTCCAATTAGACCCACCCTATCCTTTCCTTCACAGGACGACACGTGCAGGGCTAAAATGCCATCCGCATACGGTGCAGAGTATACCGCACCACTAAGACCTGGAACTCCCTGCCAGCTCACGTGTTTCGTTCTTCCTACAGTCCCGGGTCCTTTAAGCGGGGTGTGAAAAGGCATCTGATGAGGGCCTCAAACTGAGTGCCACCACTGTTAACATGGTACATGTTTACGATGGTGACCCTCTTTCCGAGACCTTGCATTTAGCTTAACATCAGGCGAGGTGAAGTCAAATTGACGTGTCCTTTATATAAAAAAAACAACCAACCCTATTTTTTACATTAGAATAATTGTTCAAGGAGTTTGCAGTTTGCACTCATGTCCGTGTCTAAGTAAGCGTGCCGAAGGGCCTGGTATCTTCCTTACATAGAGGAAATAACCATGATAAGGACATTAAACCTAATTCATCATCAGCATCGTAGCGTTGATCCCGGTTGCATCCGAAGCTTTCACTTTGGATCCCGGCATCGGATTTTTTAAGAGCTGGCTGATTTGGTCAATGACAAATTTATTTATTTCATTTTGATTTCCCAACCCTGAAATTGTGTACCTACGTTAGTAGAGCCACCTCAATCGCAGTTCCCATCGCAGGAGAATATCTAGTACCTATCTCTATTGGTTCATACTTCATAGTCTGTGAAAACAACGTACACAGCCTACACTATCGTATCGTATGATACTTAAACAGACTGGATACAGTGGATATAATAATTTCCAACTTGTGTAATATTAATTTAATTCATTAAACAAAGAATAGATATAGATCCTTAATAATACTAATGTGTTAATAAAAACAACAAAGAGTCCCACAATTTAGATTACAAGATATCCTAAAACCGAAAATAAAAAGCTTAGTAGGTATTTAGTGCTTAGGTATATCTTTCTTAGCCTAAGTACGGTAACTCGGCAACGCTAGAACGGTAAAAATAACAATGATTCAACAGCTTAGATAGTAATCCAGTTCTTATTTAGTTTGATTTACCTATTGAAAAGGTAATTGGCATCAACAGGTATCTACCTATCCCTAGTCTTGTGTTGTGACGTAGCGTTTTGTTGTTTACGAATGGCGCAGAGGCCAAATGTGGCTGTGCGCGTGAGGCACTGTGACGTCGTCGTCGTCGTCGTGTCGGTGGGTTATGTATGTACGTTATGTGTGATACTTATTATAAAGACGGATGCGATGCGAAACGAAATGTCTAATTCCACTTCAAAGCTTTCCAGCAAGCAACAATTGTGATTTAAGTTTTATAGTCTACACATTGGCCAACTTTGCGGGGACCTAATTCTATTTTAAGTTAGACCATCGCGAAGTATGTTTTTAGTATTATGGAGTTCCCCGAAAGAGTTAGGTAGGTATATGCATGCCATGTGATTCTTTCATATGAACAAGCAAAACTTAAAAAGAATTATTAAATTTAGAAATGGGCATTCCTGAAGCTACTGCAATTTTCTAGAAATTTTCGCGTCGGACGCAGTTCAGAGTTACATATTACTTACGTCATTTCATAGTGACGATTTGCAGCTCTTATCGTATCGGCACTTACGTAGAGTGATAACGACAAAAATATGTTTCAGTTATATAGGTCGTAAATTTCGCATGACGTTTTTGAATAAGTATAACTTTAAGTTTAGAAATCTATTCTTGGTGAATTTGATCGTATCCACCGCCGGCCGTAGTACCCCGTGCTAACTTCAAAAGATTATCTATCTACCCAAGAAACGTGTACTGCATCTCTATACATGCAGTACTTTGAGCATATTTTAGGTCCAAGATTTTTTTATTATTTTATATATTTATATACATCACCCTTACAGTAAAAACCAATGCGGCAATGATCTTACCACTTTTATACAATTCAATATTCATCATCGTACGTCACAGAAAATCATGTTCGTCTGTTACACCTACCCTGTAACTCCTAACTCACTTAGCTAAATAGCGGCACGACACGACGCTATCTCTTAACAGAGCTAGTTCAAATGTTCAAACGGAAATAAAAAAATAGTGTTCAATAAATACTTGGAAACACTTTCTAAATTCCTTAATTATAGCTACGTACACTATCTACTAATTCCGAGACGTATTTTATTCTTCAATAAAAGTAAGAGGACGTGCGCTTTGATAATTAAGTTTGGTAGGTATTATAATCAGGATGTTATTAAGTATGTATAACATGTAAACATCTGTATCATAATACCGACTGTGCTTAAATTATTTAGAGTGAAAGTGTTGTTCAACTCATCGAGTAGGTAATCAATGGAACAGTTATTCTATCCTTCCTAGCTTACCAAGTAAACCACTTTATGTTTAAGTGAATGATAAGCTCACGGAAGGCAGAATATGATAATAAGCTGTTCAGAATAGTGATGGGTCAGGTCGGAAAAACACGAATTGAGTTAACTCGAGTTAAAAGTCAGGTAACTCGAATTCAATTCGAGTTACACAAGTCGAGTTAGCAGGAAGCAACCCTGACTCACCCACCTCGGGTATGGGACTATGGCGGTCAATCTTTCCTCAGAAAGGGGGGTGGGGCATCGTGCCGCCGTCTCACCCTGCTTCTGCTAGAGTTACAGGTGGCTCCAGAGTATCCGCCTCGGTGCATCACACGCTGAGCATTCCGTCGGTGTGTGCAACCCATTCGAGTTAGGAAGGAACCAAAACGAGTTAATTCGAGTTAATTGCAACTCGACTTGACCCATCTCTAGTTCAGAAACCCGGTATCATAAAAAATCACATGTGTATTAGTTGGGCAAAAACGTTACTTAAGCATAACAACATACCTATATCAATGGCAAAAACAATCAAAAATCATAGTCGACGATACGTAACGTGGCGCGTGGGAATAAAATCTAGTCAAATTTAATGGTAGTAGTTAGTTAACGCACATTTTGATCAACCAAGATCAAATATGCTTCCTGACAAGTAATTACCTACTCGTAAATTAATCAAGTTAAATAATGTTAACGACTGTATAAGTTTTTTGCAGTAAGATCAAAACATCTAACAAAAATGACCCAGGTGGCTTTGACGGTTTAGCATTATACCTATCAATCAATTCTAATACCATAGTAATAAAAACTAATCTTTACATATATGATAATACGGTGGATTCGACCCAGACCTGGCACACGCCCACACCACATACTGTCATATCCAAAGAGTACCTTGGGCATATCTGGCTAACCCATAACCACAGATAACTCGGGGATGTGTCCAAAGAACCCTTTCGCGGCAAATTCGGAAAGTTGTGGCGTAGTTAGCATAGCTTCTTGCCTTTTTAAGTCTGAAACGAGAAATCAGGGTGTTACTATACTGGAAACTCACTTACATTAAATATCTTTTTACAGACCCTGATTGGGCGTCGTACAACCTCGGTATATTCATCTGCATGCGATGTGCAAGCATTCACCGTGGCATGGGAGCACACATAAGCAAAGTAAAACACCTGAAACTTGATCGTTGGGAGGATTCACAGGTGCAAAGAATGAAGGAGGTGGGCAATCAAGCAGCCAAAAGCAAATATGAGGAGAGAGTCCCGCCGTGTTATAGAAGACCAAATAAAAACGATCCACAGTAAGTTCAAAGTACTTTACAGGCCAATACATAAGACTTATCGAAGTTTGTACAGTAATTTTGTTACATTTAAATATGACGAGAAAAATATTTGACTTGCAAAAACATCACTCAGCATTTAATTTCTTACCTGTGTAGGGTTTTTGTATATCAACGCCAGTGTACCTTTTTTTGTATTCATGCGAACCAAAAATTTGTATTTTCAATAGACAAACTATTCTTGGAAATGGAATAATATGACCATTCTTTTTGTCATTATTTGATTGCCGTTGCAGTTTTTCTTACCACAGGCTGGACTTTGTGTTCAAACTGGCTTTGATTTGTGTAATAAATAAATCTACTTATGCTTAGGGCTTGGTAACTTGCAGTTGAGAGATCATAATCATTGCGAGAGTTTGAATCAACCTCTCTATTCGTACCACAGCAATTATAAGTATAAAACAAGCAATACACAATAAATATTACCTAATTATGTTGGTTCATACAATAAAAGGTTTATCTGTAATTAATTAAGTATGTATGTCAGAATTTGCATCTACGCTAGGTTCGCAATGAATTGAGTAAGTATGTAGAGCTCTATGATAAGAAAATGGCAATAAACCAATTGCCACCAACTATTTATAAATACCTCTTTTGAAACCAGTATGTAGCAATGCGGAGTTTGTTTTGTATCTTTTTTAAGTTCTGGTAACTTTGACTGCCTGCAATGGCTGCTCTAGATAGAGCTCTCACGAGTCTCGTGGTTAAAACCTGTGGTAGACCACAGCTCTATCAGGTGTTGACCATGTTATTCTATTATGACTTTATACTGCATTGTATGATCGTGCATTATCACAGGTGAATAAATCTACTTCTGGATTTTAGGATTTTTCTCCTCAAATATCTACTAATTTGTTGCCCGTGGTCCTACTACCTAGTCCTTTAGTTCCATCGCCTACGATTTCTCACAATTGTCCATTCCTGAATTGGTTTCTTTGCATAGTTATTGGAGATTATTTTCCTCGTTTAGTGAGCAATTGAAATAGCCAATCAGGGTAGAACCGTAACCGTATCTGCACTAAAATAAACTGATTTTACTTCCTTAACCAGGTTCAGGAATTCAACATTATGTAATTGTAGGTTAGCTCTTTTGATTGGTTTTAGAAATGCATTAGAAACATGTTACAATGTAGCCGGTATTGGTTTTCAAGTCTATTGTAGGTCTTGATGTTTTCATTAGAACTTTACAAAAGTTGGCTTTTGTGGAAAGATTTGGTGAATGCCAAAATGCGTGCGGCTCATGGTAGGTTTTAGGGAGAAAACAACAAGAGGGTTAGGAAGCCATAATTCATATTTGGTAACGCATACTAAATCAAAACAAAGCCAACTTATATAGGACAAATAGATCGCCCATTTCAGTCAGATCATTCGACTGACCATTTCTTGAAATTAGCAGAAAATGTACCTCAAACGACCGTTGGAAGTAAAATAAGTTTAGAATTTAAAGTTAAGTATAATTTTTAACAGTTTAGTGTTATAAAGTTGAGGTGGTCATAAATTAATTAATCAATTAGCGCGATTAATCAATAATGTCAAGACCTCTTAACATATGTAAACGGAGTTGGTATTATACCTGTAAGGAATTTTACCTGTGGTTTTATGTAGCCATAGTCGCGTCCACGAAGTCTTTTTGAAGTCTTTTTCCTATCGCAAAAGTACAAATTGTGCAGAAAAAAGTTTAACTTTGTGTGTTAACCTTTGTTCTAGGTGGGTGACCTATCAATAACTTAAAACCTTTCTACAGATAAAATAATGATTCGTTATTTTTACAGGGTCCTCATTGAACAATGGATACGTGCGAAATACGAACGTGAAGAATTTTGCTACCCAGAGCGGCAAAGCTATCTCTCAGGGACCATGGAAGGGTTTCTGATGAAGAGAGGTAAAGAAGACAGTCGTTACCAGTTGAGAAAGTTCGTCTTAAGTGAGAACGAGGACACGCTGAAGTGAGTCGAAATGTATCGTTAACTGAACATTATGACACAATTACATTTGGTCGTTGTCCGCATTCGAACGTCAATACGCTGAAGCACTTAACCCTTGGTCGATCTTGTTCTCTGTCAGTGAATAAGGAAAGGACTGAGTTTGTCGTTACATATTTATTGTATTTATTCTATTTAATGGTAGAATGCAGTCAATAGACCAATTGAATTTGTTTTACCATGTTTCTATAAAGCTTTATGTGAATGCAAACCTGCAAAGCATATATGTGACTAACTTATTACCTCGTGGTCATATTCAGACTCAGACATACATCTCCCGTGATCATCACATTTTCTTTGAAATCGTAATGCTTGTACACTTATATTTTGTAAGTAATATTTTTTATCCTCCATAGGCATACATGTGGGCTTTGAATTTTGATTTATTTCACAGTAGCATCTATTGATCAAAATTTCAATCATTCATTTTTATATTTACGGGAACGGTAATTGGTTGTCATCGTACATAAATTTATCTAACATACTATTGCTATTATAACCTTCTGTCTATACTGATAAATTTGTAGTTTATGTTGAAGCAAAATTTATTAAACAGGAAAACAGCGCATGATTATATAGGTAGAGGCTACAACAACATATTATTTGTAATTTTAGCACGTTACAAACATAGAATCAAAATACATAATACATATTTTGTATCTCACCGTTACAATTTGTATTAAGTACTTGCAGTAATGCAGTGTCTTTTAGTGGAGGAGCTATCAATTTAGAAATTTTCATTTCATCATATTGTGAAACAAATAAGTTCATCTATATTTGTACAGTACATACGTTATTTGTAAGCGTGCTAAACCAGTTACATATCAAATAGAACTATCACCGGGTGATGAAATAGCCAAAGAAAATGTTCCAACTCAGTAACGGTACGCTTCGTGTTTATCTCGAGATGGACGATAAACTCATGATAAAATTTATTTCGTAGAAAAACTGTTGATAACTTTGTTGTGACGTAGGTAGGTACGAATACATGCTGCGAAAAGTTCCACACCTCTTATTGCTACCACGTCAAGTCTTACGCAAATATTGACCGACTACGTAATTTTATGAACTCATCAGACGGTTGGCCACGGTAACTACTCTTCGATATTTTCACGCTCCTGATCTGATTTTTTTGGCAAACATTATTGTGCTCTGTTGTGATTCCCGTAGCATATTCTATAGCTTCTGTCAAACTTAATAGGCAGTTACTATGACATTGTCATACTATACCTACAGTATACAATATATATGTTGATATTATAAAGAAAAACAACCTTCACCTTGTATTGTTAGGTAATGTTTCGTCGCGTCCGTTGCCGTCATACGCCGCGTCGTGTCGTCGCCCGCTCCGCAGTTAGCATTCACGTACTAAAATACTTATAATAATATTAAACGAAATATGAACGGCAATTATTAATTTAACACATAATAATTCTATACAATAGAACTGTAGACTTATGTAGGAAACTGATCAGTAATTTACGTAATTAGGTTGCAAGCTTTACTTTTGCTTGGAAACGCATAATTATAATAGGTAAAACGATGATGAAATGTATTTGTAGTTATATAGTAGGAAAACGGTTACAAAAACAAACCACATTATGACACATTGTTCTAAATTAACTTATCCATTATTGTTATGCTGACATTACGAGATTCTTTTCCTACAATCGACAGCATATCGCATATCGCAAGGGAACTGCGGCTTGTTTGCACTGTTTAATAGTACACATGTAGATAAAGTGTTGTTGACTGAGCAACAAGTTATTTATACATACATTTAAAATCAAATCATGTGATGATGACAAAACTCTGCTTAAAACAAAACAAGTAGACGAAACAACTTAGTTGTAGATGACGTAATGCGTTAAGTTTGAAACTTTTAACCCCTTGAATGCAAATATTGAAGTTAGTTGTATCGTAGCAGTTTAGCTTAAACATATCCGGACTGGTTCTTAGGTATCATCCCGCTACCGACGGCTGTGGCCGTACAACTGGTTGTCTCGATCGGTTAATCGATCGTCTCCGCGTCAAAAACTTTGGTCCCTTGAGGTAAGAATAAATGCGCAATTTGAACGGAATTCCGATATGAAAATTTAGGAAAGTCTCGAATGTTCTCAAAATTCTTTTATTGTACGGAAGATTATTAAATTGACGTCATAGCATCATATCACTTCATCAGAATCATGAATCATTATGCTGATTTTTAAAATAATAATCCCTACCACCTTTTTAATGTACTGATTACCATTTGCGTTGCATATAGCCATGTTCTGCTGTAAAAACAAGTTTGTCTCAATAGATGATAACTTTATCGACTATTATATCAAAAACATACTTAATTTTTGCATCAGAATACTGCTATATGCACGAGATAATACTGAATTATTTATTGCTTGTTATTTGTATCTTATGTCTATGTGCTTAAGTTAGCAAAAATCTAAAACAAGCTTCAATTATTTATAGCAGTTATAGGGTTAAGGTGAAATAAGAGGCGAGAATACATTCAGCTAGCCCTCTCTTTAACCTAATATTTTCTGTTAATGAACTCACAGGCCTGTTCAATTTTATTGTACTTCGAAAAACTCAAAATCTAACAAATCGTTTTTTCAACGAGATTCATTGCGTAAAATCCTAAAATGATTTGTTTTTTGATCTTCATTCTTCAAATTTTATTATTTTTAACCTCCGACTAGTAGATACATTTAATTTGATAATGTGGCATTTTGATAGTGTGGCATTCTGCTAGTGTGGCGTTTTGCTAATGTGGCCTTTTGCTAGTGTGGCATATTGAGAAAGGGCATTTTGCGAATGTGTCATTTTGCTACAGCATTTCATTTTGAAAATGTGGCATTGTGCGCCTAATCCAAAAGTGAATCCAATTAAAAATCATCTGCATTTTATTCCATCAATCGATGGGGTCAATCATACGGATCAAAGCTCTTTAACAAACCTGGTAAATTGAATAAAGGAAGATCTAGGAAAGATAAGGTTTAGTTTAGTTCAGGAACACTTTAGTCGGTTCGATTGCCGGGTGTAGCATTTCCGGAAATCACTGAATACATTTAATTTTCGTTTCTTTTTAAAAATAAAGGAATGTTTCCTTTGACAGAAATTTGCTATCTGCAGTCTTCAGAGTCTTCGATTTCTACTTCTCTCCAGGTGAAGTCGAACTCGTCCAGCTCGTATTTCTCAGCTCCGATATTTTTGTTTTTTTTTTATCGTGTTTTTTAATACAGTACAATCAAAATTATTGATGGCCGCTGAAAAATAATTGAAGTCCATACACAGTTACCCAATCCCCTTGACTCGTGGAAAGGTGGGGTAAATTGTAACCCTAACAAAACAATTATTTTATTCAGCGTGCTTATTTTTGGCCCTGACAGCCAAAGCGAACAGTATTGCTATCAGTAATTTTCAGACAAATACCAGCGTTCTGTACTTACGTCATGGGTACGTCATTTGATTACAAATCTAATTAGGTGCCGTTGTTTTGTAAACAACTTTATTTGCCTACTGGTTATATAGAACAATTAGCTCATTCCACATTAGTAATTAGGCAAAGCCCGACACCCTTTGCCCTTTGATAAGTATTTGGGTTATGTAACCAATAAAAACTCATAAGAAGTATAAATAGGATGTAATTAATTTATATTTCACGGACTACACGCACTTTATATAGATCTCATATTTTCCTGCATTCGCACGGTTAGTGGTAATTCTTCTGTTGGGATTTCCTTTTTCGATTCCCCTTTTCCTTCTACAGATAACAACAATATGTGAAGGACTTCCAGTGATGCAAGACCGTACACTGCTATGCCAAGTTATTAGTATAATACATTAATAAGGGGAATAATTAATAGTCTAAATCTCTAAGACACACCGCTATCTAGACCCAAAGTAAACACGGTTTTATGGAAATGTTTTTAGAAAGGAATTTATAGCCATGTTGAAAAATGTAGATACTAGATAGTACAAGAGATACCTACCTAATAGTTCTTGAAATTTATTTACCAACTTATTAGATTTTAATTATAATTTAATGTTAATTTATGCTTATATGTACACTACTATCAGAGTAGTGTACATATAAGCAGACTACTCCTTTCTCTAGAAATATATATATATATATATATACACTTTTTAGAGTCATTCTAACATTAGAATGACTCGTACAGATCGACCTTCTGTTAATGTTTTATTAATATCGATTGTAGTTGAGGTTTATATATTATTTTGGGTCCATGTCGCTTTATTAGAGAGAGTCTCGTTAGGAAAATGATTTAATATTAAATAATATACATTTAATATTATACATATACTGAATGTAATCTCGCCTTAGAAATGAAATTTGTCGAATGTATAATTCAAGGTTTATAATTGTATGTGTTAAATATCTGATGAATTATGGAATAATATAGCCGTACCCATTTTTTCAAATGATGGCCCATTTAAAACTCTATCACTGTTTCATAATATCCATATAGAAGAAGTACCATGATATCAATATTTTTTTAAATGTATTAAGCATATACCTATTACTTGACAATTATTAGATTATATTAGGTCCTTACATATGAAATTGGCGTTTTTCGTACTGGCCACTTTAATCACGATTTTCTCCTCTTTGGTAAGGAATTCCAAATTCAAATTTGTACAGCTATTTACTCATGTATTTGTGCTTCGATGACCGTCATTCATTTGTTTTTTTTTTCCGGTTTTTTTCTGTTTGCGTCACTCATTTTACAAAATGGAAAACTTAAAATATTGCATTATTTACGAATACGAGTTCCGCCGTGGCACTAGTGCTGCGGAAACGACTCGAAGGGTGAATGATGTTTATGGCGGTCATGTTGCAAAAGAAAACACAGTTCGTTTTTGGTTCCAACGTTTTCGTTCTGGAAATTTCGACCTGCAGAACAAGCCCCGTGGACGGCTTGAGACCCAAGTTGATAATGAAGTATTGAAGGCTATTGTGGAAGCGGATCTATCGCAAACCACGTCCGAGTTAGCTGCAGGCTAATTTTAATTCACTTGAAGCAAATTGGGAAGATTAAAAAGGTTGAAAGGTGGGTACCCTCACGAATTGACTGAAGCAAACCGGCAAACGCGCGTCGACTGCTGCGTTACATTACTGAACCGGCACAATAATGAAGGTATTTTAAACCGAATCATTACCTGTGATGAAAAATGGATTCTTTACGATAATCGGAAGCGCTCAGCGCAATGGTTGGATCCTGGCCAGCCAGCCAAATCCTGCCCCAAGCGAAAATTAACCCCAAAAAGTTACTTGTGAGCGTTTGGTGGACTAGTGCCGGTATTGTTCATTACAGTTTTCTCAAATCTGGCCAGACTATTACGACTGAAGTCTATTGTCAGCAATTGCAAACAATGATGGAAAAGCTAGCGGCTAAACAACCTAGGCTGGTCAATCGCTCCACGCCACTGCTGCTTCACGACAACGCTAGACCACACACAGCACAACAGACGGCTACCAAATTAGAAGAGCTTCAATTGGAATGTCTAAGACATCCTCCGTACTCCCCGGACCTTGCTCCAACAGATTACCATTTTTTTTCGAAATTTGGACAACTTCTTGCAAGGGAAAAAATTCAACTCTGATGGGGCAGTCCAAATCGCCTTCACAGATTTTATTGATACCCGTCCGACTGGTTTTTTTAGTAAAGGGATCAATGAACTACCTATGAGATGGCAAAAGTGCATAGAAAACAATGGTTCATACTTTGATTAATTAAATATATTATATTTAAAAATATTCGACTTTTTGTTCCTCCCATACAAAACGCCAATTTCATATGTAAGGACCTAATATTATTTATTGTATCTATCAACACGCGTACTCAAATATTGCTTGATTTAGCGTGTCTTGGTTCAATATATTTAGAAAATTTTGGACTTTTTTCGAAAGAAGTCACGAGGAGCTTATTTTAAAATACCACCTCAGCCTCTTTTGAGGCTGTCTCCTCGGATCCTTAGGTCTACTTTTCGTTTTTACTTTGCACTTTGTACGTTCTTGAAACCAAGATCGCTATTAGCCCTACCCCATATACCTACTGGTCGCCACAAAACGAGGTCGCAGGCAAAAGCGGCTTTCTAACTATGAACAATAAATCGAATTAATAGTCAAGTAATATAATTTTATTGATACATTATAACCGTTTTTCTGACTGGGCCAGTCTAAAATAACAAACCTTCGCCTCGATAGAACTTAACGGCACGTGTAAAATTACTTACCAACAGATATTTATTTGTGTACTTCGACAGATACCACGTAAGGGAGGATAAGGAGCCAAAGGGTGTACTCAAACTATCCGAGCTGAACGTAGCGTTCGCGCCTGCCAAGATAGGACACATGAACTCTATGCAGCTTACCTTCATGAAGGATGGTTCTACAAGGCATATCTACGTGTACCACGAGGATCCTGAAGCTATTAGTAATTGGTGAGTACTTCCGCTCGTTTTTTTTTTGGAAAAGAATTTACGGTCGGCAGCATTGCATTGATACCTATATGTTTTAGTACAGAATAGATAACATTCCAGGACGCTGCTTAAGAAACACTTAAACTAGCATAACTATACTCACTATACTATGTGCATTTTTGTAAATACATGCATAATATAATAAGTAGAAACACACAGAATAATGGCAATAGATGTGTTCATGTGCGCATATTATACATTTGTATAGAGGGGAGATCGAAACCGCAACCCGTGAGATAATCGTCGAACACTATAGTGTTCGACGATTATCTCACGTCACCCTACACATGTATCATTAATGCCGGTGTTAAAAAGTAATTTCTCTACACTACTACTCTAAACCAGGCGGAGACAGTACACAGCATGTCCAGACATTTGTTACCCATGCAGCCGGGGTGTCACATGTTGTGGCCGCAACAGCGAAGGCGTCTTTCCTGCATTTTATCTGCGATGATTTCGGACATGAATGTTACCGCGGATGCGAAAGTTCCTCACGTGACCCTTAGGCGTGACTCCACATCTCTCATCTCACCATTCACACGATCATTTCACATTAAAATTCTCACATTCCATTATTTTAACGAGAAAATTAAGATATATTTATTCCCTACTTACATCTAAAAATCTAAACAAACCATTCTTAGTTAGGTACCTATAATTTTCTGCCTCGACTGCTAAGCTCGAGGTACAGATTTGCGAGCTTTATCCTGGGTCGGGAAAAATATTATGGAATTTTGTTCTTCGGTACTTCTCATTAGCAGCACGCAAGATAAGGTGACCGGAAGCTAATTAAGGCAAGAGGCTTCCCATAATATTCATTTGATTGAATTGACATACGTAGTACTGGATGTTTTTACACATCTGTTTATCTTTTCGGTGATCGGAGGCATGTTTTTTATTTTGACATTATTTTGGTGAAAGTTAATTGTAGCGTAAGCCCATCTGTTAATCACATTCGGATTTTGCTTCCTAAACGACACACAGGTGATGCTAGCACTCCATAAAAATGTGTCTATTTAGTGATTTCTGTGAGTTAAATACAAAAGCCTGACTTAAAATTACATAACATAACATAACATAAACTAGGGGTAGGCAGAGGTGCTAGCACCCACATTTCGCCAGTTTATGTTTAGGTCCCAATGTAATATAATAATGGACAGTTGTTTGTCTTGATCTCTATAGCGCCTATGGTAGTAATTTTGTTACACACACATACACACACACTCACACACACACACACACACACACACACACACACACACACACACACACACACACACACACACACACACACACACACACACACACACACAGATGAGAATGAAATGAGATGAGAATAGAAGGACGCTGTTCCTAAAATATTGTATATACCTTCGGGAGCACACTGACACCCAAAATACAGGAAATAACCTAGTTTGGGTGGCAGCGATTTAGTTGCAACACAATGTTATTTGTTTGCTGTCACTGTGATTCTATTTATTTGTCTGTGTTCATTGCCTATGTAACTATGTGTCATTGTTATCTGTGTAAATAAATAAATATTATTATTATTATTATTATAATAGGTGGCGAGCCTATTGCCATTAACCGGGCACTTATAAACCTGCGATAAATACACACATAACTTCGAAAAGCATCGAAAAGTCATTGGTGTGTGCCATGGTCAACCTGGGATCGAACCCTAGACCTCGTCTCAGCAGTCCTAGTGGTATGGCACTAGGCTACCGCAGAAGAAAATTATTATGGAAATTAGGGCAACAAATCACTTAATACCTTAATTATGGAAATCGGCCCACAAATCTTGAAAGATTACTTAAGGAATTGCTATAAAAATTTTACGACTTTGCTATGTTAATTACTAAGGGTCAGGTCAGGTCAGTCCTAGGTACACGTGTAAACGGTGGAGTGATACAACCATTGCCGTTTCACGCAGCTTGCTCTGGTTCGAACCCGGCTCATGCACTTTTATTGCAACTTTGCAACATTTTAAAACACGATCCAGTGATTGATTTTGTAAATATGTGACAAGTCAATATGATTTTACTCCGCGTAAGTTGTAAGTGAAGTCACAAAACCCACCATTATTTCAAATGATCAGTCTTTAGATGCCAACAACTGTGTTGATAATAGATGCTTCATTGTTTCTTGTATAAAAGACCCGGGATGATATGGTGCGGCATAAGCAAGAAATGCTAAACCGTATAATGAAACTTCCTCAGCACTGTACGTGTTGATCTGGATAGAAAAGAAGCGGGTAGGACAAATTAAAAGAACTGATCGGAACACGTGCTATATTAGAGCCGCCGTAAAAAAAAAACGATTGATGCAACGCAACCGAAAATACTCCAGGGTGGTAGTGAATGAGAACTCCCAATGATGTGGACTGCATACCGCAATCGCCGAGACTTACAGAGTATTTAAAAAATATCATTATACTTTTTTTCCACTATGGAAGCCTTAAAATTAGTCACCAAATAGGTGTGTCATCTGCTTACTCAAAATGCCTTTTAAAGGCCGGCGTTTATTATTTAGTAAATTTAGTGTGTATACTTACATTTTCTTTTTCTACCTATCCATTGACTTTCCAATATTCTTTGCGTTTCACAGGTATACTGCAATCCGATGTGCCCAACTACACTTACTCCAAGTAGCGTTTCCATCTACTCCACAATCGGACCTCGTTCTTCGTCTTCCTAAGGACTTTGCGCGTGAGGGCTGGCTGTGGAAGACGGGCCCAAGGCCTTCGGACGCTCATCGCCGTAGATGGTTCACGTTGGACAACAGGAAGCTCATGTATCATGATGAGCCGCTCGACGCGTATCCTAAAGGAGAAATATTTGTTGGTGAGTAAAATTAATAATATATTTTTGGTTGGTTTTGGGTGGTTTTTACCCAAAAAACACCCGGAAATCCGGAATACTGCCTTCTTAGGGTAATACAGAAACGAATTCAAAAATATTTAAGAAATTGTGGTCCTAGTAGTTGAAAATATCATAGGGGTACCGAAGCGTATAGATTTTAAAGGATTTTAAGAAAATTTATGTAATAAAAAAAATGGTTAGGTCCACCCTCTGGTACCGGACACGCCGACCACGCTGTATAAAATAATAGAATATTAGATGGTGATACTAATCTGACCGAACCTAACCGCGGGCATTTGCCAGTTTACTCATCATTGTCATCTACATAACAGTTTTCTCATAACCCAAAAAAATACCACAAATTAGCCACCGCTTGATTATAGCGTATTGATTATATAGACTACAGATTTAATCATATGTAATACTTCGTTGTGATATAATAATGAGTCATACGTATTATTAATGAGTTAATAAAAACAAGGAAAATCAGATAATATTTATCGCAATATCACCTGTAAAACTATGCGTTATATTATTTTTAATGACTCATTTAGGTTAAATTTGTTTTCTGATTAACCTGAGTACGATCTTTCCACCTCCGGAAAAGTCATTTTAAATGCCGACAAATTTAAAAATGCATCTTTTTACTCACTGCCAAAAAGGGTAATGTCTTCAGGCGTATCTCGTATGAATGTACTCGCATGCTTGCAATATTCTTTATTGCCTCATATCCTCTGAACCACTGTACCTACGGATTTCAATTATTATATGCAACTAGCTGTTTCCCGTGGCTCCGCCCGCGTGTATATCGTTTATCGCAACCAAACATACCCTATGTCCTTTCTCAAGATCTAATCTACCCCTATACCAAATTTCATCGAAATCGGTTCAATGGATTAGGCGTGAAAGCGTAACATACATACAGACAGATAGACGCTACCGTTACGCCACGGAGGCTGTTATAAAAAATATAAGGCGTATTAATTTGTTCGTGAAAAGTTAAAAATCTATATAGTCAGCACAAACTAGGATCCTATTAATATGTCATTATGGGCTATGTTCAGTCGCTGTCTAATCTATATATATAAAAATCAATGCCACTTATCGATGTAATGTTATAACTCAACAACGCCTTTACCGATTTGGCTAATTTTGGTCTTGAATTCTTCGTGGAAGTCCAGGGAAGGTTTGTACGTAGAGAAAAATTCGAATAATTGCCGGGAACCGACATCCACGCGGGCGGAGCCGCGGGCAAAAGCTAGTAAATTATATTATTATCATCCACATTCACACAATACACGCATACAATATATAGATATTGAACGAAATCGTTAATCAACCTTCAGTATTACGTTCACCCACTAATACAGTTATTGAAAAAACATGCTTCAAGGAATGCGGCACGTTTCGTGACGACTCTTTAGTTCAAAGTCTAGTCAGTCATCGAACTGTTACTATGTACCTTTGACTACCTACGTCGTAACTGAACAAACAATCCATTACGTGCTACGTAGGCAGGTAATGACGCTAACGGTTGACGACTTATCAATACTCGTCATAGGTATTTCCTTTCCTAGATAATTTTGTTGAGTTGGAAAGGTTTTGGAAGTTAAACTAGCGGCCTCCGTGGCGTAGTGGTAGTGAACGCGACTGCTACGCAGGAGGCGCGGGTTCGATTTCCGCTCAGTGCAAATATTTGTATGCATTTTGCATTGGTCTGGGTGTTAATGTATAGATAGTATGTCTGATTTACAAAAAAAAAAAAGTATCTAAGTATGTTTATCCGCATTCTAGATTCCATAACACAAGCTAGTTAAGCTTACCATATGGGTTTAGATAGCGTTGTGTGGAATGTTGTGGAATATTTATTTTATTTATTTATTATGAGGAGACTTGGATTAATTTAGCTTTGGATAAATATTTACTAATTCTAGGAAATTTTATAATGTTTCAATAAATCAATTAGCCTGTAAAAATCCATTGTAGGTAGGCGTGGCGGTAGTGAACGTTACTGCTACGCAGGGGGCGCAAGTTCGACTCTCGCTCAGTGCAAATTTTTGTATGCATGTCCTGGATGTCATACGAACATATACTGTTGATGTTGTCGTTACGGGTAGTTGGAGCCCTAACAAGCAATCGCGCCGCCCGCGCGCGCAGGCAACTCGGGCGTCGGAGGGCACTGACTGACCTCCGTCCCCCATGAGCGCGGGCCTGGGGGTGACGGGTGGAGCCGCCTGTCACCCCAGCAGAAGCAGGCCACGGCGGCGGCGCGCTGAATAGCGCGCCTCCCCATTCTGGGGGCGAGTTGGGGACACCGTTGTCCCCCCTACTGAGGAGGGCCAGACCGTAAGGGATGGCCCTGGGTCAGCCGGGGTGCGAGGGATATGTCTTTGACAACCTCACCTCCGGCCTAGCACCAAGACCCACAGTTGGCGTGCGGTTTTAGTCGGTTCGAGTCCGACATAACCTCCCCTTCCGGCTCCGGCAGGGGGGGTATCCGAGGGGATTTCCGTACGAAAAAAAAAAAAGAAAGCCCTAACAAGCAATGCTTCGATATCACCAATGTATTGTAAAGGTCTTCACAAAAAAATATCGAAGATTAAACCTGCAGTTAGACTGGAAAAAATGAACCCCAGACTTATATTGAAAGTTTCGGATGCGACTGGGATTAACGATCCGTCTTCGAAATCCTTCTTCTTCATTTTAGATTCTACTATACTTACAATTCAATGATAATTTTCAGGTCACGAATCAAACGGCTATTGTATCAAAGTGTCGAACACGGGCAACGGTTGCAAGGACGCTCGCTTCCCCTTCCAGTTGGTGACCCCTGACAGGACATATTGCTTCGCAGCCACCACGCACGAGGATCGCGATGGGTGGCTCGCGGTCATACAACAGGCAATCAAAAGACCTCTCACACCTCAAGACTCTACCAGTAAGTTTTTTGTCTTTCTAAAGGTCTGTACGCACTGAATCGCGATAAAATTTCGTGAAAAAATTCCATCATTTTTCATATTGCTACTACTTGTATTGATTTTGGCTCTTTTTAATGTATTTTTTATAGCATTTATTATGCTGACTTTAAATTTCGAATACATCAGGAAAAATGAAATGCTCAATTGGGATTTGAACCCACGACCTTTCCCTTACAGGGGGAATGCTCTTCCAACTGAGCTATTGAACCACATCTGAATCACTTCAAGTTTCCCATATTCATCCCACGTTTTCCCACTTGAGCATTTAATTTTTCCCGATGTATTCGAATTGATTTTGGGTGTTACTCATAATGAAGTTAATGAGTTGAACGTGTGCAATTGAGAGCATAACTACTGTTGAATTTTCAAGCATGGATCAACCGACAATTTAAAAGAAACATCTGTCATTAATTTTTGCTTTATGTTTTTGGTTAGTTTTATTATTTATTGTTTTGAATCATTAACATAAAAAAATCTTTATAACCTCGTAAAATAATTCAATAAGTCATAACATTAATGGAACCACTTTTTTTATAGTCGAAGCTACCCTCGTTCGCAAGCGGACAGCGTCAAACTCAATCAGCATTTTCTCCGGGAGGTAGTCGGCTCAAGTGTCAGAAGTGAAGCGGAGAAGAGAACGAGAGAGAGAGAGAGAGCTGCTGTGACGTGAGAGTAAGTTCCAGCTACACACGACACTGCAACGACTGCTATTATAAAAATAATTAAATTATTATTACCGAAATCTTTTAGTAATATTATTATTTTAATTAGGACATAATAATGCCTTTTGTAAATATACCTAAAATATTTTGAGTAAATGATTTTCGATTATTTTATTAATTCAATTAATGAATTATTTCATTTTAAGACTTATTAATGAGCATTGTAATCTAAAATGTATACCATTATTTTAATTTATCCTATTTAATGCAATTAAGGATTTCAATTGACGGTTTATGTCATGTTAAATTATTAATTTATATTAATTTGAATTTAATAAAGTGTGTTTTTAAATATTGATCGTTCTTTTACATCATGGCGATACGCACAATATATCAATGTAATAACCAATAATTATATGATTATTATAACATTGTAGCTTGTAAAATTAATAAATATATCAATACATTTGTAATTCATTATAGTATAACATAAAAATCACAACAAAGCTCTCTTAATCATGGTAAAAGACATTCTACAGGGACTTTCTATATTGTGTATAAGTGTAAAAAAAGTATTGTACTAGAATACCACAACGAACAAAGTCAGCGCATCGTATCTTATGCGTTACTGCATATAGTTAATTGCATTAGGTTCTATTTTTACAGACTTATATTTGCAACAACGACTTAATGATATTAATGACACGCGTTAGAATATTAATAACATTTATTTGAGATATTTTATGATGCGATTCTTTTACATAGTCCATCTAGTAGATGACTTACACCTATTAGTAGATGTCATCTACTTTTAGGAATGCGTCTATTTATCATAGATATATCAACGTGGACTAAAATAAATAGAGGCTTTTATCCCAGAGTGTAATATGTCTGAACCAAACCACCTTTTACTTTTTTATAACAAGCGTTACTTTTAAGCTCCTCTTACCTAATGTACCTACTCATTATCTTTACCTCAGCAGGCCTCAGGTCCCACGTAATAGATAGCGAGCCTACTGCCGTCAACACTTTATCATGGGCTTTAACTACATAAACTTGCTGTAGTTCTCTTTGTACTCTTTGTAGTTTCTTCTAGAAGCTACAAAGAGTCCTATCCTTTAGTCGCATTTTTTACACCCACCAAAGAGATGGGGTAGTAGCTTTATTTTTTGGATGGATATTCGGCTAACAAGGACGTGTCCAGGCACAGTACCTACCTAGCTCAGTTGGTCAGAGTAATCCCCCTAGAAAGGATTGGTCGCGAGTTCAGTTCCCGTTCACTTACCGATTTGAATATACAAGCGTCGGTAGCTTAGTGGTTTTACGATCGAGAGGTCCCGGGTTCGAATCCTGGCTATTACACTACCGACGTGAACCCACTCCTAGCACAAGCAATTTAGCTTAGTTGGAGGGGTTAGAGAAAATATTAGTAACTTCTGTTCTAATATTCTTTTTTTTTTAAATAAAAGAAAATCGGATTGCCTTTTATATTTATTCAAAATTCAGTAAGTACTTCACCTGTCAAAATTGCGTACAAAAAAATGGACTAATATTGTTTATTGTGGTATTCTCTTTACATAGACTTTCATAAGGAACGTATATATGACTCGCATCGTGTATTGATTGCATTTTATTTATAAGTTTATAATATACAATACATGTAGGTACTCAGGTACTCCGTTTGTTCGCGTGAGTGAGAAGATTGTATTATGACAATGTAGTATGCAATAATATTTTTGTATTAGGTATATTATGATTATATCGTTACTACACACCAAAATGAGATGGATATCTTGATAATTATTTTATTGTGTTAAGTACACTTCTGCACCACATATTATAATGAAGTTGATTTTATATTATTATTCTGACATACCTACCTAAATATACTATGATCTATACTCACATTTTAACGATTTTATTTTTAATAGTATACTATAATTTTATTGTAACAGTTTATAGATAAATTAAATATTTTAATCCCTGTATATGTTTACACAATTATTATTTGGCATATTGATAATTATGTTATGTCATTTTAATAATATAGGTACTATTACTCACTTTTATTCCGCATAGTGCTACAATTACATGATAAATAGAGAAGCTGAGAAGCAAAATTGTTGACTGTAAAATATTCAACATAGCACAAGTAGAACGCCCTTATAAAAAAATATTGAATCTACTAGCAACCAATTCAGTTCGACTTGATTGCAGTTTACTTTCAGTGATGAAATCCGAACTTTTCTACTAACTATCGAAAAAATAAATACAAGAGATTTAATGTCTGAAATGGACATCTGCACTATAGGGCTTTAGATTTTTTAAGAATAAGCGTTTAGATAGTAACATGCAATATACTTATTATTAATATACGCAACTATCAATGCAATAACATAACAAAATTCGTATTTAGGGTTTAAATGAATACTCTGTATGTTCTATTTTTGTAAGGTAGTCTCATGAACGGATTGGATTCGAGACCAGTACCCTCACCAAAAACTTGTAAACGTATCGAGAGATCGGAGCACTGCGTATGGCCGGCTTCACACACGCATGTTCACAATAGACAGGTGGCCAATGGCAATGCTCCGTTCTCTCGATACGATTACGATAGTTCTTCGTGCTAGAGGTTATAGTTGTGAATGTGTTCGAGGAGTTTGAATGTACTTGTTTGAGTGACTAGTAAGCTATGCTTTTTTGAGATGTCATGAAAGTATGCAGTTACATTTATTTTTACCTATATGTAGGTATAAACATATCTTATAAAAATATAAAGGAATGTTTCAGCCGCTTATGACAGAAGATGAAAAACAGGTAATAATAGCGAATGTTACGGGCATTATACTAATAAAATATTATTTCTAAAAATTGATGTGGATCAAAAGGAGGGAAAATATCTATTAGTGAAATTGAATTAGTTAATATTCAAGATATACAGTATACACTAGTGTTTCGAAAATCTCGATGTAAGTATCTACATAATTGTGCTGGTATCGATTGATAGTAGGAATTGGCAAAGCAAGACAATACATGTAGTTGCACGTGTAAGGGACCCTATTTCCAAATATAACAACCTTGATAAAAAAAAAACATTGGGAAAATAAATAGTATACCTAATTTTGTTGAAAAAAAAGTTGGTTTAGTGGTAAAATTGTACCGTTGGCGTGTTAGGAAATTGGAACTTTAAAAAAGTTTTTCGTTTAAATTAGAGTGAATTCAAAGCTAGGAAACTACCAAAAAAGTGGTAGAGATAATATTTTATTGTAATGTATACTAAATCTGACTATTATTACAGGCAAAATGCTTTAGTGTAGTTGAGGAATGAATATAATTCATGGTGATGCGTGTGTTGATGGTGTGAGTGCAGTGAGAGTGGATACTTAGGATCGGATCACTATCATATAATCGTGTTTCTACATTTTATTGACACGTAAGCTAATGTCCAAAACATTAATTTAATGAGCAACATTCAAGATTGTAATTTATACATTTAACAATTTCTTATCATGATAGATGTAGTTTTAGTAATAATTTAGAGAAAATGTAAATCTCTTAAAAGAATTAGAATATAATAAACCACAATAAGCAATTTTGATGTTTCCTAGATAATGTACAATTATATTTTAGTATGTTTTAGCTTTGTAAGGCGATGTGTTACTGACGATTGCCCATATGCAATGAGTATGTTTCTAATGGTTTTTATTACATACAATTTTAAATCAATTAACATTTTCGCTTTAGTTGTAAGTTTAGTATAATTATTTCAACAAATTTTACCAAAACATGCCTCGCTTAAGTTTTACATTTATTTTGTTATAAATATGTGAAACTATATTTTGTAGTGTGCTCTGGCATAATACATACTTACCTATGAATACTTACAAATAAACTTTTCACCTGCTAACACCGAGTTTTCGTTTGTAACTTTGTAATCCTCTACTATCTGCTAAATTAGATCGAACCATGAGTAACATCTGCCCAAAATACTTTTATAACCAGAATGTATGTAGACACACCTATTTTTCTGAATTTCAAAGGGTTAGGATAATGGTATAATGTACGTAATTGTAGGTACCTACTTCAAGTCAAGTTATTGCGCCGCACTATAGATACACGTACGCTTGCGATAAATAAAAGGCAAATAAATTTGTCCGTGGTCCACCAAGGTGAATTAATGAGGCGGACCACGGGGTGGGCTCGGTAGGCATCCGGGATGACTTGAACATATGACTGGCCCCGTTTTGTAGAGCGTTCTCTATAATGTAAGTAGCCATATCATTTGAGTGAAAGTAGTAAAGCACTTACCTTTATAAAGTAGTTAAACTTGTCATCATCATCCTAACATTTGTCTCGATCGCAATCTGGGCTCCGACAAAGTTGATAAAACTATTTTGTTACTCTGTAGGTACCAACTATGTATGTCTTACTGTGTTAACTAAGTACTACTCTAAAAAGATATGAGCCACAGACCGGTAGAGAAACGATTTTTAATCGACTTCAAAAAAAGAGGAGATTCTCAAGGGTTCGGGTTTGATTGGTGCCCGTTCTTAGATAGGTCTTATGCTGACTATTTACCAGGGATCACTGCAGCAAACATCGTTAGATAACTTTCTTTTTTTAATTTATTTAACAGCAAAAATCGTTAGTGCAAATCAATGTTGCCATTAGGTACTGGAGGAAATTTTTGAATTTACTTTTTTCAATAATTTAATGCTTTTTAAGTTCTTTTTTAACTGTCGTAGGATTTTTCAAAATTTTTAATTTTGCTTTTATTTGTAGTTTGTTACCGGCAAATCCATAAACAGAGTGCACCAATTTTGATGATTCTTTTTTTATTTAAAAGCTGACGCTTCTCGTGTGGTCCCATATCCAGGAAGTCAGGAATCAGGATCTGACGCTGGAATCTTGGGGAAATCGAGGAAAACCCTCGAAATGTAAGCAAATAATTGCATTTCTGATGCCTTTTATTCAATCTAATTTTGATAGAGAGATGAGATGAGATGTGATGTTGATAGAAACCTAAGCCAACGATACTACTTAGGGGTAAAACTTGTATTATGGTAGCCGTCATTTTATGCAAGCTTTTATTTAGTTTCACCTGTATCGATGTTTATCATCAAATGTTGCAAATTAAATTTTATTTACTTTCTGATTACCGATTGAGCTGAAAATCTGTACACAAAATGCTTGAAATTTCACGACATGAACTTCTTATTTTATATTGCGTAAAACGTGTTATTCCAAGTGAAACTTTGGCTAAATAAAATTGGGTAAAAGTAGGTACTAGTTGGTAAACAAGTTATTGTTTAAAAGTTCACTAAGTATATAACTTTTGCGGTACAATTGTTCGCGAAGAGATTTTCTGCTAAGTATGTAATAATTTGGCAAATGAAATTATGCGAAACATTTTTGGGAAGTGATTTTGGCAATTTCTTTTACGTCAAATAAGGTATATAACCCGGCGTTTATGTTATTGCAAGCAGTACCTATGTTAATGTTATAAAAGAAAACTCGAAAACCAAGATCGAAGGCATGCTGAACTGGATGGACCACTAATAAAAAGGGGAATCTTTTAAGAGTCACCTATTACAATACTGCAAAGTAAACAATACTTTAATAAAAAAAGTTCCGTTTAAAAAACCGACTTCTAAAACTAAAACGTAAAAAATAACTTAATCAAGACAAGAGACTTCTAAGAGGTCAGTAAATCGTTATTTTTCTCTTATTTTTATACTTTTTAGTTTTTGAAGTGGTTTTTTTAACGTAGTTTTTTTATAGCCGAAGTACTTATCGCTCTTTTTCCTGACGATATGCCTAATAAAAAATCGGTACCTACCTACTTCAAACGGACAAATTGCTCAATATCTAGACGCAAAAGATATTTATTTTTGCACCAAAACACATACAAACACAAACAATCAAAATATTCTTCAGATACCTAACGCTACAATTTGTTGTTCGGTAGTTTCCGCATGGAAATATTTTTTTCTTGTCGGTGACTATTTTTGTGTTTGTTTTGTCAGGTTCGGCGCGCTGTCTCTCACAACGTTTACTTAGTTAAATATCGGGTTACCACTTTACTTCGAATAACTCAAATGTCTTTTCGGTTCATTAGAAATGTAACTGATGCATGAACCACTTAGTGTAGCGGATAACTGCACTTGGAATAGTTTATTCCTCACCTTATAATATTTTGGAGATAGAACATAAAAAACGTATACCGTACTTATTTATATAGTTTACCGGAAGACATAAGACGGGAAACAAATAAAAGTAGGTTTATAAGAAACATCAAAAAGTACTTATTTACAACAATTGTAAAGTAATCTCTTAAGTTAGATTAGATCAAATTAGTAAAAAGAAAAAAAAATGTAAGTTGAGACTCACCCGATCCTGCAGGTAAACTGTGTAAACAGTCTTGCACTATTTTGTACCATAATTGTGATGTGTAATAAATAAATAAATAAAAAGGTATGGCATAGCGGGAAAGCGTCAGACCTCACGGGTTCGTCCAGTGAAAATATTAATATGTACGAACATGTTTAAGTTTACATAATATGTATTATTTGTTTGTTACTACATACATAAAAGAAATGCCATTTAATTTTTTCTATTCTCATTCTAAAACCTATACTGCAAGTAAGTTAATATAAAAGTACTTACGTTGACTGTAGGCAGCGCTGTAGGTAGAATACCTTGAATATCATTAGCCATTATCCACGGCAATCTAGTAACTAGGTACTTTTTATACCACCTGATGAAAAACGGTTACCTACAGTAGCCTATGGACGATTGCAAGACAGGGCCGTTACACTCGTACCTACTGCCGACTC
Source organism: Eilema sororculum (assembly GCA_914829495.1). Lineage (NCBI taxonomy): Eukaryota > Metazoa > Arthropoda > Insecta > Lepidoptera > Erebidae > Eilema > Eilema sororculum. The sequence continues at coordinate 8,545,165 of OU618547.1, forward strand.
TGGTTCCGATAGTTCATAAGAATATCGGTAGATGACTCCACCGTCGCCTTAAAGACGGATAGGGAGGGAAATTTGAATCATATCGGGCGTGTCTCGGTAGCCGAGTGGGTCAAGGCATTCCTCCTGTAAGGGAAAGATCGCGGAAATTTATTCAACCTTCTAATGTCCTTCTTGAACAACCTAATTTCATAGTTAGTCAATTTATACCTAAGTAGGTATCTACTCATCACTTGATCCTGACGTCGATCCTTTGATACAAATATCAAATTACATTCGATCTAAGAAAACACTATGTTCGAGGCTACTGAGAATCCGTAATAACATAAACACAATTAAAAGTTGGTCCAGACAGAATCTGATACGCTTGTGACATTTCATCCTTTTAAGTATGCTTTGAACTTCGCAAATTATTATAATTTACTGACTTTACAACGTCTAAGAATGCGATGTGAATAATTATTATGTCAAGATGATGGGTTCATGATGTGATGAGTGTTGATGATTTATGATGATGACATTTTCAAGGATTACATACGTATTGTTGATGTTGAACATATGGATTTCTAAATACATATCCACTAAATACTACAAACACCATAGGTACTCCCAAAATAAATAAAAATCTAGGTCATTTTAATTTAGAATTTTAAACGAAAATCAAGCACTTTTAAACAAACAAATAAATTGATTGCACTCAGTGTAAGTAAATAGTCATAGTCAGTCATAAATTTATTAATAATTAAAATATTTTTTGCAATCATTGTACCAAATATTTAAAACATAATTATAATTTTAATAATATTCTTAGTTTTAAAACATATCATTCGCAATTCGCAAAATACCTTTACAATAAATATGTTTAGTAAGTAGGTACACAAAATATTTTTTCAGTCGTATCATATATTTGCTTCATATTTCTCTGTGTAGGTATATTAAAGCGGTAATGATACTTCATCACCACTTCAATATACCTATATACCTACCTACTTACACAGAACAAATTAGAGCTAATAAGCTAACTAAAATGTAGGCAAATTCTCTCTTTACATTTTAGTTATCAATCACTTGCGTGTAAAAGGTTTAAAACTCATATTAATGTTAAGCAATAGTATCAATTATCCATTATTGATCACGTTATCAGACGAGTAACCATTTCTCGCATCGTAATAATTTTCCTTATAACCGTAGTTACAGTATTGCATTGATTCGTTTGTCGCCATATCTTCGTAGCATCGGTCCTCGTATTCATTCTCCGGATATTCCTGACTGTAACCTTCGCTGCAGTTGATATCTTGGGAGGTCTCTCTAGGAGGTTGGATGTTGTTCCGGCAGCCTGACGAGTCATTTGCTGAAGGATTCATGTTCCATCTTTGTGATATCGCGCAACTAAGAGTACCCCCGTGTTGGAACGCAAATGGCCACGCCTGAAACAAAAGAAGTAGGTAAGTACCTACAGTAAACTAAAGAAAATTAACACTCGGATTACTATCAAATCATAAGTGCACTGTGGAGCCGAAAATATCCTTATTTACAAATTAAATTCTCCATCCTAAAGTTGCCTGGTAGATCGCTCTTAGTAATAGGCCGACTATTGTTCTTCAGCTAAAATTACGTGCGTCTATGCTCGTCAGCTTGTGAGTTGATAGCCTACATCCTCAAAAGGTTTCCATTCTCAAATTTCTAACGAGTTAAGGACTTATCTATTGACTATGAAGTATTGCAGAGTACCTAAGCGATACGCGATTTACAAAATTCATCACAGGTTATGTGCCCAATATCAAGCCAGCCGATATAAAATATAAAAAAACGCAATTTGCAACGTTTAATGTTGATAGCGAACGAGTAAATAAAACAAAGGGACAAGCATGTGAACAATAAAACAGGAGCTTCTCTTTAACGTCCGGAGATAAACTTTATTTATACTCGTAACAGCTGCAAACTTTTGGTCAGTGCGCGTACAGCGTAAAACTCTTCTGTTTATTGTTATAACCTTTTTGTTTCTATGTTTCTCCGTTCCACTTGTACCGATTTACATCTTTGTTTGTGTTCCGAAGGAAGGGTCGGAAAGTGACTCTCGATTTTTTATGGAAATATTTTTTGAGAACACACACGATGAAGAGTTGCGAAACACCCTGTCCTTAAACATCATCATAAACCATAAAATATATAAAAATAAACTAGGCAGACTATGCTGGTGGCCATCCAAAAAAAAATCAAGACTATCATCAATGTCATATTTTATAAGTATGTAAGTACATGGAACTAAAACTATAGAAACGAGTATGTATTAAGTATATAATATATTATACAACATTGAACATACTTTTTACTTACTCACCAAAATCGTATTTTTTATTCCCTTGATTTTATATTCTGAAGGCTATACCTAAAATCTAAGTTATATCTGCAGAAAAAAACTTATTAAAACAGGCTTTTATTCAAGAATTCAGGAAATTTTAAACTCTGAACCATAAAGAATGATGTTATGGTTAACTCTTGGAATAAATCATATTACCTACATGCGTTTAATACTGCATAAGAGAGTAACTTAACTGTATTTAGCGCTAATAACATAACTTAGCTATTAAACAAACATTCCAAACTGTTGTTTCGAAAACTGTTCAATCTTTACCGATTCGTTTGCCGTCGGTTAATCCGGCCATCGATCAAGTCGTATGGACCTTCGTGGAACGTGTTCACTAATCCTGCGAAGACAGCGCGTTAGAGAAATGGCGTTTAGCAAATATGCTTAGTGATGTCAACTAAATCATTGCGGCCTATAGCGGCACACTTCGACGCTGGGATCGACCGCGATTTAGGCAGGCCTCGTGCCTTGAATTAAGGGGATGACAGCCATGACAGGGGATTTATAGTTAACAATTATGTGATTCATGCTTCGCTGATGTATGGAGTGGTGGTGACTTTTTGTAGTTTCAACTTGTCGACACAATATTGAAGAATACTACTTTATGGTTTCGTTGTTTTTGTGTTATGTCTGTTGTAAAATAAAGATCTATGGGTAAATATAAATAGTTTGATTGAATGGTGAGTGATTTATATAAGTTAGAATGACAACGTAAAGGAGAAGTTAGGTACTTATGGAAACTTTGATTGGGTTATGAAGTTTTAGAAGGTATAAGGGATGGGGTTTCTTTAACTGCAAATTATTCATCCAATTTGAGTCCATGGCTTTTAATCCACTTATCATAGATCATTATCAAAACAATCCGCACGTTAGTGCCTCATTTCTCCCGCAACTTGAGGTTAAGATACACTGACGGACTCATAAACTGCATCAAAGTAATAGACGACTTTGAAATAAATATTTTAACCAAGTATGCATACTTTCTATACAGATTTAAATTGAAACCTCTAGATTGGTTCGTGAACTTTAAAACAGCGTAGGGTCATATCTTTAAGTTTAAGTTTATGTACTGGAAAGGACCTTAAGACTTTTTTTTGAAGAAAAAACAGAAATTTAAGAAAAATTGGTTTAATTAAAAAATTGGTTTTAACAATAGACACAAACTTTATGCAAGGGTTTATTTGTGTTTTAATAAGGTGTATTACCCCCACGTGCCCTTATTACGGATTCTAATCGGTTCCGCATAGATTTTATAAGGGTTTTTAAAAGATCTTGCGGAATATTGTCCCATTCTTCTGAAAGTGCTGTTCTTAGTGCTGCCACTGTCGTGGGCGAAGGGTTTCTCGCATATACAGCTCTTTTTAAATTGTCCCAAACATGCTCGATGGGATTAAGATCCGGGCTGCGTGCTGGCCAATTCATTGTACGTATCCCAACCTCTTCGCAATAATGTTGAACTTGTGCAGCTGCATGCGGCCGGGCATTATCCTGCATTAAAGTAAAATTTTCGCCTATGAATCCCATGTAAGGCACCACGTGATCTTCTAATATCTCTGTTATGTAGCGATGTGCTGTCAAACCCCCTCTATTACCGTTTTGACGGACCATGTCTATGAACACAAGTTCTGTTCGCCCGTTCATCGATATGCCACCCCAGACCATACATGAACCGCCTCAAAAAGGAACACGCTCCTTAATGCAACTTTGAGCATATCGCTCCCCACGTCGACGATAGACTCTTCTGCGACCATCTGCACCATATAAACATGTCCTACACTCGTCCGTGAACAATACAGAGGCCCACTGCTCTTCTGTCCAATTCAGGTGATGACGCGCAAATCTTAAGCGAGCTTGTCTGTGAGCTGTAGACAACTTTGGACCATTTGCTGGTCTAAAAGGGGTGATATCCGCTTCCTTTAACCTTCTTCTTATTGTTCGTGCACACACGTTTACTCCACGCACTTCATTAAGCTCGGTTTTGATGTTAACTGACGTGAGGAAACGATTTCGCAGGGAAGTTATAACAATAAATCGGTCATCACGACCTGTGGTTGCTCGAGTTCTGCCTGTACCACGTCTCCTCCTGTAAGAACCTGTCTCTACAAACCTTCTGTATATTCTAGAAACCGTAGACTGGTTTAAATTTAAATTTCTACCAATCGTTCGTTGATCCAAGCCCTCCCGCACCAATGCTACAATTTGTGCCGCTTGTTCGGACGAAGTATCCATATTATGGTTCAAAAACTCTCGATGTGTTAAAAAACTAACCCAACAATTATGCTGGTAACAATAATTCAATTGACAAAACAAAAAAAATCAATGAGTATCAATTTAAAACTTTGCTATAAATAACACGCAAATCTGATACTACAAGTAAATTTTCTTTTCCCGGCTATATTCATTTGTTTTACTGCAGTTCTATTTTTAAATTTAATTTTTTTTTTAAGCTTAAGAGCCAGTCTTTCCATATTTATATAATTTAATCTAAAAAGTTTGCATACTTATTATAAAAAATCCTTTTAGAGTAAACCTGAACTTTGATGCAGTTTATGAGTCCGTCAGTGTATATATCGGGTACTACAGCAGGTGGAAAGGAAAGAGGGCTCTTATAACACATAGCCTCTTTCTTGGGCCATTCTGCGTGAAACTATAGCAGGTATCAAGCTCCATCTAAATTCAGCATTCTTAATTTGACTTAAATTAGCATGGTTTCTTGAATGAATGAATGAATGAATGATAATTTATTTGCACGAAAAACGGTACATTATAGTTAAAATGGTATTCGGTTTACAAAAGGTAGCTTAGCGTATTTCACCAAAATTGGCATGCAAAAGTTTCAAAGACATATCTAATAGGTACATAGCAATGTCAAATGGATATAATTATATAAAACTAAGTACGTCATTTATTGATTTTGTCAAAATAAGAAATAAAAAACTATATTCTGGAATTATTAATTATAAGGGAATGTCAAGATTGTGGGATTCTTTTCGAGCTTGATACCTGCTACCTGTGAAACGGTTATCATGGTAAATGTTTACGATGGTGACCCTCTTTCCGAGACTTTGCCTTGAGCTTAACATCAGGCGAGGTGAAGTAAAATTGACGTGTCCGGCATAAAAAAAAAACTACCGATCCTAAAAAAAATCTTCTGTAAAATCACGTAAGTGTGGAGTGATTGAAACCTTAGACTGTAAATATCATCATAACGGCATTTCTATAATACTACAGTGGCGACGTCTATTCGTCGGTTGTGACACAGTAAAATTTTAAACAACATCTACACTGGATTGGCATTGCCATTCAGCGTGGCAATGCCGCCAGCCTTCTGGCCACCCTCCCGGTTGACGTCGATGGGGAGGAATTCTTTGACGCCTGAACCTGCAGTTTTGCACATATCTTGTTTTAGATTTTTATTTATAATAATTATTAAGTATTATTATTACTAGCTGTCCCGGCAAACTTCGTTTCGCCTTAGAAATGAGAATCAATTAGCTGTATCAAATTCTCCTAATTATTTTGAGAACGGAAAGCATTTCGATTCGGGCCCCATACGCCCACGGAGCTCCCGACTCTAATAGGTCACCGGGGCCCATACTTACACCTACGGAGCCTATATACCTATGGGACCCATACAACCATATACCTCTACGCTCAAAGGCGTTCATACTACCATAAACCATCAATTTTTCGACCTAAATAAAAAAATAGCCACCATAAATATTTTCGCGGCCCAAGCAACGGGCATTTTGTTCATTCAGAAGAATGTCTACTAATCACCCTCTGACGATATTTGCACGCATTATGTCAATTCTATATCAAACGTCAGATAACATAGAAGAATATCATACAGCAGTATTAGAATAATAAACACATTTTTTTCCAATTCGTATTCCAAATTCAAAATTTATGTCGGATCAGCTATTTTATATGGTGGTTATGTATTCTTAAATTTTCTAATTTTCCGCGCAATTTTCTTCATTTTTTCTTTCATAAGAACCTTCTTCTAACAAAAACGAACACAACAAAAAAAGAATTAGCGAAATCGGTTCAGCCGTTCACGCGTGATGTCGTGACCAAGGGAAATAGGGGTTCATTTTTATATAATACTAGCTTTTGCCCGCGGCTCCACCCGCGTGGATGTCGGTTCCCGGTAATTATTCGAATTTTTCTCGCCGTAAAAACCATCCTTGAACTTCAACGAACATTTAAAAAAAGAATTGGCCAAATTGGTCCAGGCGTTGTTGAGTTAAGCGCTTACCAACACATTTAGCGATTCATTTTTATATTATAGATATAGATGTACATAATTGAAGTTAAATAAGAATCTACACTCTCTATCTCTCTATCTATAAGTATCTCTATATCTCTACATTCCCAGGGAATGTAGAGTTACGCAACGCCAGTAACTATGCCATGAGCGTGAGACAACTAAAGATATCAGAAACCGCGTACCAAGCCAGGAAAAAATTGCTATGAGCTGACTTTGCCCAGAAGGCCAGTTGTTGTAATAAAAATTCATTTAAAATTCCCAAAAATATTCACGATGTCAATGAAAAATTATGTTACCAGAATACCGCCTTTGACATTTGGTAGATTGGGTTTAGATCGAGACTGAATTTTGAACAGATTTTTATTACGACGGTTGGCCTTCTGGGGAGGCAACATGTGCAACCAATAATTTTTACTAGGTTTTATATTGTTTATTGTTTTCAATTGTTTCTGCGTGCGTAGACGGTCTACGTATTCTACGAAAACCCGTAGATGCATACATGTACTACCAAATAAAATAATTTGATTATTTGGCATGAATTTATAAATTATAATTAGATATTTAATTAGATATTATAATTAGGTATTTTCATTACATATTTCATTAATTTATCCCGAGGACAGGCTCCAGCCAAGCTGACCGCATGCTACTTCGGATACATACCTTTTAGGCATAAATGCAAGAATTCATTTGTGTTGATGAAGTCGATTTTTTTTAAATACTAATGTCTTCTGACATAAGTAAACAACTTACTTATGTCCTAAACTAATAAGGGTTGAAATATAAATGATTAGGTACTGACCAGGCTGAGTGGGTGCGGCGGCGTGTGCGCAGATCTCGGTTCATGCAGCAATGCGCGCAAGTGTGCTATGTATGACGCCGCCAGGCGCAGAGTATCCAGTTTAGACAGCTTCGTGTCTGCCGGCACCCATGGCAGTGTAGTCTTCAGCCTAGTTTAAAGACATAGTTTGATAATTTATTTAAAATGATTAGTCATAATCATCTTCAAAGTTTGCAGTTCGCCGCTGATTGTTTTTGATCGACGTCTCCATGAGGTAAAACCATCTGACCTCTTAACTTCGAGAATGAAGCCTTCACCAGAGTTTCGTTCACTATTTAGCAGGCAAATTCCCGCCAATAGCCTTGGCGGGCTGATTATGTCGGTCCACGTTTTACAGAATATGATTAAGTGTCTGATTGTGTAGTAGATGATTAAGTGGCCTCATACCAACTAAAAAGGCTCCCGTCGTCTCGTGTCATATAGTTAATATAAATGCTTGACATAACCTATGTATTAGTTATCAAATTTATAAGTGACTAGCATTTACCCGTGGCTTCGCCCGAGTGAATGTCGGTTATCGCGACAAAACATTTCTCAAAAGACGTAGGTGTACGAAGTTTCATGCTTCTAACTTTGAAAATGACGGACTTTCCATGCAAACGTTTATCACCTATTTTACCCTCTTAGTAGTAAAATTTTCAAAAATGCTGATACACGTGTTCATTTATTTCTTAAAAGACACAGTTTTATGAAGTTTAGTGCATCTAGCTCTGAAAACGGACTTTCATACTAACTTCCATTCCTTATTTTACTCCTTTAGTAGCAGAATTACCAAAAATTCTTTCTAAGTGGATGCTTACGGAATAAAATGCATCTGCTATCAAAATTTCCAGCTTGTAGGTCCAACGGTTTAGGCTCTGCGTTGATGAATCAGTCAGTCGGTCAGTCAGTCTGAACAAGTAATTTTATATGTACTTAGGTATAGATATGTGTATGAACTTCAATATTTCTTTACACCTTTTAAAAGGAATCGTTATTACCTGCAGAATGCTTTCGACAGCACCCTCATCCTCGCTCGCTCTCGTGCATTGGCTGCATTTCTATGTTGAGGTTCTTGGGAGCTTCGACCTAAATTGAAAAACACATATAATTAAGATTCTTACATTTTACCTTGCCGTGTTGGTTCCCTGTGGAGTAGAATAGGACCATCCCAGCTCTTCCTGTGAATGTCGTAAAAGGCGACTAAGGGATAGGGCTGTTCTCCATCCGACAGTAAACATACAGCCCAAGACAAATTGTCCGCTAGTTGGCAATAGGCTTGAACCCTATTACGTGCGACCGAAAATCATAGTTGGCGAAAATTGGATATCACACACCTCTGCCTACCCCTTCAGTGATTTACAAGCGTGAGTATATGTATATGTCTTACATTTCGATCAACTTTAATTTCTGTAGCTTAGTGATTAGGGAATCAGCTTTATTTCGGCTTCGAATAATGGTCATAACATTATTACGTGTAAGTACCTATTACGTGTTTGACAGCCTTCTTGGCGTAGTGGTATTGAACGCTGCCGCTACGCAGGAGGCGCGGGTTCGATCTCCGCTCAGTGCAAATATTTATATGCATGCATATGGGTATTTGCATTGATCTGGTCGTGCCTCGGAGAGCACATTAAGCCGTGGGCATAGAATAGATAATAGTACTAGCGTACCGACGGTCCTACAGTCCCGGGTCCTTTAAGCGGGGCGTGAAAAGGCACCTAATGAGGCCGTCAAGCTGAGCGCCACCACTGTTAACATGGTACATGTTTCCGATGGTGAGCCTCTTTCCGAGACTTCGCCTTTAGCTTAACATCAGGCGAGGTGAAGTCAAATTGACGTGTCCTATATATAAAAAAAAAAATCTATGGCAGTCGTTATGGGTAATTGGAGCATTCAGAAGTCCAACAACTGGTCTATCTGCAATATTTCGATATCGCCTTTGGGTTGTGGAGGTCAGATGGCAATCGCTTCACAGAAAATGTCGAAGTTTAGCCAAATCCGCAGTTAGAGTGGTAAAGTGGACCCCATACTCCAAGCTGAAAGCTTCGGATGCGACGGGGATTAACGCTAGAATGAAGAACAAGAACATTTTTTCGTGTGCCTACTCAAAACAATTTAGTTTTTACGGGAATACTGGCAGGTAATGGTCCCTGAGGAGGGCCAGACCGTAAGAGATGGCCCTGGGTCAGCCGGGGTGCGAGGGATATGTCTATGACAACCTCACCTCCGGCCTAGCACCAAGACCCACAGTCGGCGTGCGGTTTTAGTCGGTTCGAGTCCGACATAACCTCCCCTTCCGGCTCCGGCAGGGGGGGTATCCGAGGGGATTTCCGCACGGAAAAAAAAAATGCAGGTAATGGTTCCCTACTAATCCTCCTTTTAAGAATGGAAAAAGGTGATTTTAATTGGCCTGTGATATACCAATTAGTGTCCCCTAGTCCCCTACTAGGTATAGGTATGCCAGGATCGTAGCAGGAAACATAGTCTCAGCATACCTGCATATAAATGCAACATGCAAATTATAAAAAAGAAATGAGTAGGTACTTAGCTGGACAAAAATAGCATCTCTATAATATGGTTAGCGTAAACGAGGACTATATTTATTTACCAGTAAGTTTATTACTATTATATAATGAGTTATCAGTAGGCATATAATAAGTTCCAGGATATTCGTTTTAAATTCTATTTTCAAAAATAATAAGCGTGGTTTTATTTAAGCCATAATAGAGTGGCCACTGGTCAGTGTGATCACCCTCCCTATAACTGAAATTGTACTGACACAGGAAGATATATGTCTTACCTGAATTTGAATGAGTATCATCGAAGAAAAAGTCATCATCATCAGCATCATCCGTACGTTTTACGACAGGAGGCGATCTATTTACTCGTTTTCTAGGCATTTTAATATTGCACTAATTTTATCACTAAACACCACACTAACACATTGTTTTTTAAAAGATTTTTTAAATAGGGGTTGGTTTCTTGTGCGCTTCTCCACCGTTGCGTGACGTTTATAATATGAGATGCGTGTGCGCAAGGCGGGCGGCATGATACGCTGGGCGGCGCCTACGCACGCCCCTCCCGAACAAACTGCAGGATTACTTCTCGACTAATGAACGATGGATTACGAAAGTAAAATACATAGCTTTTGGCTCTGATATGTATTATTATACGTCTAAATAGACCATAGTTGGGCTCATCAATCGTTTTATTTTAAGATTTTTATTTTATTTTACAACTGAGATTACTTAGGAACTTTTGTTGCCTATATAGGTCTACAATATATAAGAATATTTTAATTAAGTATACTTCTTTCACTTGATAATTACTTTAAAGTTTTAGGTTTTCATGACAAAGTTAAGTAAGTAATTGTTCGTTAATTTGTCGTTCTGTCGTGTCTGTCTGTGTTGATTTAAGGAAGGAAAGAAGGTAAAGGAAGTAAATGTTTATTTATAATGTACAGAAATCCAACTGCAATGTCCAAATGTAAAATACACAAATACATACCGGTACAGTTAATTCTTCGGCTATAGGTATATAGGTATACCTATAGCCGAAGAATTAACTGTACCGGTTCAGGTATTGTTTAGTGGCCCTATCCAGCTATCCAGGTAACTCTATAACCGCCTATACGGTGGACTGAAACTTTAATTAATAACTCGTAAGCTCTAATTCTTAGGTATCTTGGTTTGCTACAACAAAATAAAAAAATAAGTGTTGAAGACCGTAATCGAAGCATAGAAGTGTGAAGCAATTAGCACTGTCATAAGTAAAGTCACAAAAAAATGACAGACGCCGCTAAAGGTCACGCTTCCGTGACATCCAATACTTTCTGACGAAGTCTACAACACGTGCTTCGCACCCTACGAGGTACGACGGTTCCCATTGCGTCACCAATGGGAATATTCAAAATCAATTGACATGTCAAAATCTAGTTTTATTGTGTTCAGAGTTTCTAAGATCGTATAATTCCGATGCATAATACAAAAATCACACCAAGGTAATTAATATGTGTCCACTAGGTACTAAAGAATATAAATCATCGACATCATCATCTTTGCATTGGGGTTGGTCACATCCGAGGCTTCCACCTCAGATTCAGTTCCCGGGTCCGCTACCAAAAAAAACTGAGGTATCTCAAGTTATCGATCTCGAAAACAGGTAAGTATTCTAAATATTAAGATGCAATATTTGTTAACAATTTCAGGAATTAGATGCGAAAAGAAACATGTGGTGTGATGAGCCACTGGTGCGTTTGCAAATATGGTTAATAAAAAATAGGGAGGTATCGTTTTATCTCACTCAAACCTACTTGTATAAAATTAGAATTCTTATTTACATATTTCTATTACTTATAAATTCTGCAAAAAATACAAGAATGAAATGAACAGACATTGGTCTTACTTATTACTTTTTTTTTTTTATAAAATATGTACGTAAGTCTAATTATAGTTGAGATTAATTTTCTTTAAAACATACCAGCCAGCCCTAATTGTGGAGGTGATCGGTTCAACGAGCGAGCGAGCGGCGTGGATCCAACCGAGAGGTGTTAGACGAATCGCTGCAAATAGGATGGCGTTAGGGTTATCTCTTGGTTTTCCTGAAGAATTTAAATGCTTAATTATTTCTTGACCATAAATATGACGGCAATAGGCTCGCCCCCTATTACGTCGTGGGACCGTACATATTTGGCGAAACATCGGTGTAATACACCTCTGCATACCCCTTCGGGGATTTACAGATGTGAGTGTATGTACCTATGTATGTAAATATGACTTGTACCCCTTTTCACATATTGAAACAAGAGAAGGTGTGAAGAGTGTGCTCACACTAAAAGCATATTCCACATTCATTGTTAAAAATCCATGGCATTACACTACCAATGTGAACCCATTTCTAATACTAGCCAGTTTCATACAAATTTATTTAGCTACATTTTACAAGTATATACCTATATACCTACTTGAAAATTTTATATAGGTACGTACTAAAGATAGGTACCCAATCTACTTTTAGATACACCTCGGTTTCCCGGGTCCGGCCGTTATGCTCCCATTCCGGGTTGCCCCCGGCCGGTATGCCCCCACATAGAAAAATTTGTTATTCCGGTTTGCCCCCGGCCGTGTTGCTCCCATTTTCTTTGTAACAAAACTCTTGAGCAAATACTGTTGAGAACAAAAGTGTTTTTGAATTCAACTTATATTTATTTTATACGATGTATCATCGTTTTAGACATTAATAGGGATAGTTGTATATTCTATAAGGATTTAAAAACGCGAACTAAATTAAATTAAAATAATGCTGATTTCGAAAATTAACAATCTTAGGTTGCTCGTTCATAGACAATTTTAGATAAGATAGATGACCGAAAACCCTAAAAGCAGTGAGTCATGGGCTCAGATACAATGGCAAAAAGAGTGAGATTATGATCTTTAAGGCAAACACAGTGACATAGTCAGATGTGCCCACAGTCTCACTATATGGGAAACCCCTTAATAGAGTTGACAGGACAATGTATCTGGGCCACTGGATCACCGAGGACTTGCGAGATGATTGTTCTTGTTTTTTTGGTCTGGCAACACAGGCACGAACAGCTGTGAAATTTTGTAGCTCCGTGTAATTTTAAGAAATTAATTGAATAAAACATCGTAATCAAGTGTCCAGTGTATATATAGTAATACAAAAGTTAAAGTACGATATATGTATTGTGTTTGCTACCTCAATTGCTGTGAAATCATCCATTAAGTGAACAAGAACTGGTGAAACGAAATTTTGATTGGATTTGTCTCTGAAACCTGCGCCTACGCTAGCTACGTGTGAAATCAGGGGAAGTATTTGGTGTTACACTTATTCCTTATACCTTTTCTCACACACTACAAACTATACAAACGCTCACATAACTGTGAGCAACGTCCATCCACACAGCAGGCTCTGCTAGTCTCAGTTGCCTTGACAATTTGTGGAAGCCAGCTTGAAGACGCCAGCAAAATAGCCTCAGACAAATTTAACACACTCACCAATACATACACTAACATATTTATCTCAGTTTTTTGGTAATTCTTGCATACATTCTGTTCTTTGCCTACCTACTTCTCTAAAGTAGTTCAACTTTTCTAACTTATGTATGTTTTCTTAACTTGTTAAATTAACCACTAATTTATATTTCAGTTTTATAAATAGCTACATAATATTAATTCTACTTTAAAACTTACTTACTTAAAAAAATCTATAATTCTTATTGTTTTTTACCCTCCCTTCTTAGTTAATAATTTATTTGGAGTATAGTTACTTTATTTTCCCAATTTATCGCTCCTTATTACTTACAGCTATTATCACATTCAGTTACTTACCACATTCTTTCATTTCAGTACCACCAAATAATTTTTGAAATAAAAGGAAGCACGAAACAAACAATGATGACCCGCAGCGCTGCATCCCGTGAATTGCAACAAAAGTTAAACCTCACCTTAAGGGAGCTTGAAATCAGCAATACACTCAATAAGCAGCTGATAGAGGAGCGGGAAGAGAGTAAAAGGAAGTGTTAAATGTTAAAGCATACTGTCAATCCTTTTACACGTGCAGCCTTTGGGTTAGCTATACGCAGCGGGCATACAGCGCTCTGCGTGTCCAATATAATAACGCGTTTAGGGTTCTGGTGGGGCTGCCGTGGCACTGTAGTGCATCAGGTATGTTTGCAGAAGCGCGTACGGATGGCTTCGAAGCAATTATGAGGAAGCGGTGTGCGTCTATGCAAATCCGTGTACGTGGCAGCACCAATAGTATTCTTGGCGTGTTCACGGCTCGGCAGAATTCACCTATGTGGCGAATATGGGTACAAATTCACATGTAGGTCGTTTCCAAATAAAAATAATATAAATCTGCCCTCCTTATTGCAAACGCAGTACTTGCAAAATGGCGGTTTCGAGATAAACGCGATAAACCTATTTTCTCATATCTAATGGAGAAATATTCGTGGTATAACTTTTAAAATGTAACTTAAAATTAGTAAAAAAAACAAGCTTTCTATTGATATACTTTTTTCTTTATTTTATTGTCTTATTTAGATAAAATGCTCAGTACTGCGTTTTCATTAACTTTTTGGGCTTGCGAGCATTACAGTATCACTACGACTAAATGCAGTAACTGTGTTTATTACTGCAAACTTACCTAGCACGTGCTTATTACTGCGTTTGTAATTAGCAATCATTTATATTGTCATGCCTAGTCCTACTAGTAGAGGGCATTCATTGTCCGACAGCTTTCCGGTTCTTCATGCGACGAATAGCAGTCTGAACTTCAACAAGCGTTATCGGTGGCACTAGTCCTAGATTTGGAGGGAGATCTGGTGGCTGCACCTTTTTATGCTGCTTATTCAGCAGATCGTGGAAGTATGAGCGCCATCTCTCCTTCACCGCGACTTCATCGTACAACAGGTTTCCTCCAGGGTCTTTGATGCAGCGGCACTTGGTTATAGCCTGCACCGCTTTGGCCCTGGAGCGCGCCAACTAGTAGATGAGCTTTTGCCCCTCAGACGATTCCAACTTGTTGTATAGCGGTTGCAAGTGGTCTCGTCTGGCCCTGGCTACGGCTCTCCTAGTGACGCGTTTAGCCTCTTTGTACTCGTCGTGGTCTTCGGGAGATTTGGACGCTTGCCACTTTTTAAAGAGGGCTTTCTTCACCCTGATCTCCTTCTGGACTGTGTCGTTCCACCATCAGGTGTCCTTGTCACACTTGCGTCCACCCTTAGACGTGCCGAGCACTGCCTTCCCCGCCTCAAGGATAGCTGCCTGAATCTGGTCCCAGCAATCTTGCACTGGTTCGTCTACAGCATTAGTGCACTTATCACCGATAGCTGAGATGAAACTCTGGGACTTGGCTTCATCAAGCAGCCACCACTTGATTCTGCGTTGGCCGCGCTCACCTCGTTTGCCTTTGGGTTTTACGCGGAGGTCCATGACAAGGAGACGGTGTTGCGTAGTGAGACTCTCCCCGGGTATAACCTTGCAGTTGGCTACCCTACTGATGCTGTGCCTCCTAGTGAGCAGGAAATCGATCTGGGTAGCGCGCCCCCCACTCTTGTAGGTGATAAGATGTTCGGGCTTCTTTTAGAAGTACGTGTTCACGATGGCAAGATCAGCAGCCGCACACGTTCTGAGGATATGCTCACCCTCTGGGTTACGGCTACCGTATCCATAACCACCGTGGACACGCCCAAACTCCTCACGCCCACCACCCACATGACCGTTCAGGTCACCATCCAGAACAATCCCCTGCGACAGCGGAATGTCACGGACCACACCCCCGAGTTGGTTCCAGAACGAGATCTTTTCGGCTTCGCCACACCCAGACTGTGGAGCGTAGGCACTTATCAGGTGGGTTACAATCCCATCGACAAGCACCCTCACAACCATAAGTCGGGCGCTATGGCGTTTCACCTCCAAGACGTCATCCTGAAGCTCCCGGGAGAGCACCACGCCCACCCAGGCCTGCCCATCAGGACCACCTGTGTACATCAGCTTGTAGCCGTCTCCAATGAGCTTGGAGCTACTGCCCTCCCACCGAGTCTCCTGCAGGAACGCCACGGCCACCCTCCGCCTGGAGAGTACGGCGGCCAACTCCCTCGCGCGACCAGTTAACGTGCCGATGTTCCACGTTGCGAAGCGGAGTTTACGGGGATCGCAATTTTGGCCTATCTTCTTTAGCCGTGCCCGGCTCAGGCACGGTAGCCCTCGTCCACTTGTCACAAGAGGCGGGCGACACTCCTGCGCGCCGTTTTGCGTCGGCGCCCTATCCCTCGCACGATCCCTTACATTGCCTATTATGTGATTTGGCTAAGTTTTGGCCTTTCCGGGGGCGACTGCCGTCTGACCCCCCAACCCTGAAGGGAAAGCCAGCGCCAGAGCCTCGTCCGTTTTTCAGCAGGTGCACCGGCTTGCAGGTGAGGTTGGCTTGGGTCCCGAAGATCTTGGTGGGACCCCAAAGCACCCTAAAAAGTTTGCATAATATATGCTATAAAAAAATTCATCCATAATTTATATTATGGCTTATGGGACTTATTCAATTTTAATCAAAATATTAACGCAGTACTGTAGCATACTGCGTTTAGGCTTAGCATCGCAAGAGTAGGCTCATCTTATTTTTGCTACGTTCACATGCAGTAATGGTGACTACTGTGTTTGTCTTTAGTTAATATTCGTTGCAAAAATGTTATGTGCTAAAAGCATATGCAGTAAACGTAGCAAGTACTGCATAAACATCTAGCATATGCTTAGTGCTGCAAATCTTCTTAGTGAAAGTAACATTTAGGTGCAAGTGCTGCGTTTCATGTTAAATAAAAATCACGTTTTTAATAAGAAAAAACTTGTAAATATATTTTTTACGTATAGAATATATCCTCAGGACGTCATTTTTGCAAAAAAGTGAAAATCTCAAAAATGTCGATTACTGCAAGTACAATTAGCTGGGCAGAAATGTATACTAACCCTAGTTTATAAGGATCACTGTTACTAACACTATGGATAATTTTCCAAAATAAATGGATATAATAATATTAATTGTCCGCTTCTACCTGAAAAACTAATATCCTTTTTTTTATATACTACTTAGGTGGCAAAAACCGTGGCAGGGAGTTCATTCCACAGCTTGAGCGTACGTGGTATGAAGTTCGTTTCATACCGCACGGTGTGCACCGTATTCGGATGCAATGTGTGGGGATGAATTCCCTGTCTATGGCGAGCGGTGCGATGATAGAATGTAGCTGTAGGCATCATGTCAAATAATTCATCTGAGCACAAACCAGTGAGAGGTTCCACATCGCCTGCGAGTATGGGACTGTCGACGAGCCTCAACGCACGTCTTTGCACCGAGTTGAAAGGGTCAAGCTGGCGTGCGGGTGCTCCGGCAAAAAGATGACAGCAGTACTCCATGTGGGGCCGAACCTGTGCCTTATAAAGAAGGAGTCGCTGCCCCGCAGTGAAGTACTGCTTCGCCCTGTTAAGAACTCCAAGTTTCTTTGATGCCAGCTTGACCTTGTCCTCCAAATGACTGCGGTACTGGACGTCACTTGAAATGTCGACGCCTAGGATCCCGATACTCGGGGCAATGGTAAGCCGTGTGCCCAGGAATTGCGGCGCTACAATAAATGGGGTTTTCTTAGCGGTGAATACACATACTTGTGTCTTGGTGGGGTTGAACTGGACCAGGTTTAGTCGACCCCAATCGGATACTCCCGAGTGAGTAGTCTCGATTTCTGACACAAGTTGTTCGAGACTCCCCTCCACCTCGGACTGGGGGATGTTTGCACGCCCCGTGTAACATGCGTCTACAGTACTGTCGTCCGCATAGCAATGAATGGAGTCATCCGACAGCATTTCATTAATATGCAGCAGAAACAGGGTCGGAGACAAACCGGAACCTTGTGGGACACCAGCGTTTATGTCCATGCGGTCCGAGCGACTGCCGTCCACGATGGCTTGGATACTTCTGTTGGACAAAAAGCTGGAAATCCTATTACACAGCCCCTCAGAGAGTCCATAAGATGGTAGCTTCGCAAGAAGACCTCTGTGCCATACCCGATCGAAGGCCTTCGCTATATCTAGGCTGACCGCTAGTGCCTCACCCTGGCTCTCGATGGCTTGCGCCCAACGGTTTGTGAGATACACAAGAAGGTCACCGGTCGAGCGACGCTGGCGGAAACCGTACTGTCGGTCGCTCAGTAGATCGTTACCCTCAAGGCATCCCAGGAGCTGTGTATTAATAACACGCTCCATAACCTTCGAGAGAAGGGAGGTGATAGCGATGGGCCTGTAGTTGGACGGGTCTGTCCTGTCGCCTTTCTTAGGCACAGGATGCACGTATGCAGTCTTCCACGAAGCCGGAACTCGTCCAGCGGAGAATGAGAGCGCGAAGAGTCGTGTAAGAACAGGGCACAACTCTGGAGCACAGTGCTTAAGCACCATTGCCGGTATGCCATCCGGCCCACTCGACTTTCGAACATCTAGGGATTTTAGTTCTCGCCGAACCCTCCGCTGGATGATTTTTACTTCACCCATTGAAGTTCCACACCAGGGTATACTAGGTGGTTCGGCATTCCCATCGTTCATAGTCGAGTTTGACGCAAAGAGGCTACCTAAAAGATCGGCTTTCTCCTTGGCGCCATGGGCCAGACTACCGTCGGGTTTTAATAGCGGCGGAAGACAGGAATGTACGAAGTTTCCCTCGGCAGCTTTGGCGAGCGACCAAAATGCGCGACTACCGGATGGGAACCGCGCAAGCCGCTCACCAATTCTGCCGATGAACTCAAACTTAGCCCTGGCCGTTGCCTTCTTACTGGACCTCGAGGCAGCATTCAATTTCCGCTTCACTTCACCGATGTTCGGATCCTTATTGGCGAGGGCCGTGGTCCAATCCTTGTAAGCAGATTGCGAGTTCTCGCTTCTCTGCAGGACCTATTAAACCACGGACGCTTGCTCGCTCCTGTCGAGATCCAGCGGTTAGGGATATAGCACTCCATGCCCGCTAGGATCGCGTGAGCGACTGCTGTTGCACAGGAGTTTGGATCATCTGAAGTGAAGCAGAGCTGCCTCCACGGGTACGACGCGAAAAATTCCCGCAGTCCGTCCCAGTCTGTTGACTTGTAGTGCCAGACATGCCGCCACTGAGGTGGCCGCGATGGCTCAGGTCGCATAAGAGTCACTTTCGCCCGGACGAGGCTGTGGTCCGAAGTACCAAGAGGTGCTTCCACAGTTACGGAGTACTCGTCCGGACGCAAAGTCAGCAGAAGGTCCAGTATAGAGGATCTGTGGGTCTCCATATCTGGTGTTCTAGTGACAGAATGCACCAGTTGAGAGAACCCGTAGGTCAGGGCGAAGTCGTGAGCAGCCCTTCCCGCAAAATCAGTCGTGTGAGACCCCAGCCACTCCACGTGGTGAGCGTTGAAGTCCCCCAAGAAAACTAAGTCTGCGGTGGGATATTGCTCAATTACCCCGTCCGCCGACCGCTGCAGGTGCTCAAACAGCTGAGTTGTGCCCAAGTCACCGCTATGAGACCTGTAAAGGCACGCATAGATACGGGTGTGGCCACCGTGATCTATACGTACCCATAGAGTTGACAGGTCCCTGTCTTCGTGAATATGAAGACGGCGGCAGCAAATATCATCCCGGACGTACAGAAATACCCCGGCGTGACTCGTAAAATTATGTTCGAGTTTATACCCAGGGTACATTAGATAGCCTGTATCGGCCGGGCATGATATTTGCGTCTCCGTCAGAAAGAACAAGGTTGGCTGCGCGGTTTCGAGATGGTGGTGGACCTTATTAAGGTTTGAGTGAAGGCCCCTAATGTTGCAGAAGTCCACTTGCATCGTGGAAGATGGTGCCGCTGTGGATACGTTTCTCTTTTTCTTTCTTTTCATAATAGATTGGGGTGGGGGGGGGGAGGGAGAAGGCAGAGAGAGGTGCTGTGCCGTCAGCGCAGAAGACAAAGTAAGGCTCTGTACCACCACATACGGACTGGGGTTGTGTGACTGGCTGGCGCGGCGGGCGGAAGGGCCCCCGGTCCCCTCCCAGATACTGTAGCCGGGTCCACTCCGGTCTCCTCCTCCGGCACGACTACAGCACCGGAAACTTTACACAGGCTGCTTGTTCAGCCTCCTGGGGCGGAGATTAAGTGATCCCCAGGTTCGGGAACCGTACAGCCTGCGGGCGGCCAGCGTATAACCGTTTCACCGGGTCTCCCTGACCGCAGCGCCTACATCTCACGCCCCAACCAGCAAGCGGCGTCTACTTGAGCCTTTGGTCTTCCTAGTGACAGCACAGGACCTCTCCAGTGAGCTCTGGCTACCCTACTCACCGCCGGGAACACAACACTAGGTTATTATGGCCGTGGTATTCTGTAGGGCGGAGGTACTTCCCCAGTGGGACTGCTCAATTTGGGACGGGAGATACCGTCGTGTCCTACCTCCTCTCAAGGACTATAGCGTAATTATAAGCTTATTTCGAATACATAGGGAAAAAGAAAGAATCATCTCGGGCGGGACTCGAACCCGCAGTCTTTCCCTTACAGAGGGAATGCCTTGACCAATTCGGCTACCGAGACACCACCCGATGTGATTAAAATTTCCCATCTTATACGTCTTTAAGGCGACGCGACGGTGGAGTCATCTACCGATTTTCTTACGAACTATCGGAATCAATGAATGATGTTACAATCATTTTTAAACATTGATTTTTGATAACTAATCTTTGTTATGATATGCTTGTGTTGTGTTATACATTTTGTAAAGTTGAAAGCATAACGAATTAAGTAAGTAGGTAGGTATATTAAATAAAAACACTGTGGGGGAATCTACATTTTTAGTCATTTTTTTCTAAAAATGGAAATATATGATGAAATGTTATCCCATTAATATTTTTCGATTGTTTATCTTTACAATTGGTACCATCCTTGCATACTAAGAGGGAAAAAGTTCTATTCATTATTTTTATAATATTGATGGATTAGTTTAGTTTTTACAACGGTGATGATTACCGCCGTTGTAATAAGATTCTATATTGATAATGAGATTTATTGAAATCGTGGATGTATGTTTGTTAGGTACTTAATTAAACCACACAACGGTAGAACGAATCTGGATGAAAATTAGCAGAGATAGAGAATTAAAAAAAAGGAATCCTTCATGATCCAATCATTTCAATTCAAAAAATCCAAGAAATCCATACTAATGTTATAAATGCAGAATTTTTTTTTTTTTTTTTTTTTTTATACTGGACACGTCAATTTGACTTCACCTCGCCTGATGTTAAGCTAAAGGCAAAGTCTCGGAAAGAGGGTCACCATCGTAAACATTTACCATGTTAACAGTGGTGGCACTCAGCTTGACGGCCTCATTAGATGCCTTTTCACGCCCCGCTTAAAGGACCCAGGACTATAGGAAGAAGGAAACACGTGAACTGGCAGGGAATTCCAGGCCTTAGTGGTGCGGCATAGGAATGAATCACTGAAACGCTTGGTTCTAGCAGGTATACTCTGCACCGTAAATGGATGACATCTTAGCCCTGCACGTGTCGTCCTGTGAAGGAAAGGGGAGGGTGGGACTAATTGGAAGAGCTCGTCAGAACATTCACCATGGTAGAGACGGTAGAAAACTGCCAAAGACGCAACATCTCTACGCATCTGCAAAGGCTCGAGGGTGTTCGTGACCTCAGGATCCCCAATAATGCGGACCGCACGTCGCTGCAACCTGTCGAGAGCATCTAATAAGTACTTTGCGGAGCCGTCCCAGAGATGTGAGCAGTATTCCACGCAGGAACGAATTTGGGTCTTATATAGAAGACACCGCTGCTCCGGCGTGAAAAAACGTCTCACTCTGTTCAGGACTCCGAGTTTACGCGAGGCTGATTTGATGATACTCTCGATATAGTTTTTGTTATTCAGTTTGCAGCGAACATCCATACCGAGGATAGTGAGGTGATCCTGCAGTGGCAGTGGTGTGCTCTGAAGAGTGGGAAGGGGAAGGAAAGGAGATACCTTTGCTGTAAACGCACATGCCTGGGTCTTCTTGGCATTGAACTCGACCAGGTTTCTAGCGCCCCATTGAGAAATGTGGTCCAGGATCCGGTCCAGGTCAGTGACAAGAAGCTGCCTTTTTTCCGCGATATCAGACTGCTTGGCCGCAGGATGTGCGTAATAACTCCCATGTAAGGTGCTGTCGTCTGCATAGCAGTGAATGTTTCCGTTACAGAGCATGTCATTGATATGCAGAAGAAAGAGAGTGGGAGATAAGACGGAACCCTGCGGCACGCCAGCATTTACCTGCAAGAACTCCGAAGCTCGTCCATCACAAAGGACGCGAATACGGCGCCCCTGCAGGAAGCTTGCAACCCAGTTACACAGTCTAGGAGGCAGGCCGAAGGCTGGTAGCTTGGAAAGAAGCGATTTGTGCCATACCCTATCGAAAGCTTTGGCGATGTCAAGACTAATTGCCAGTGACTCACCGTGCTTCTCCATAGCCTCACCCCAAAGGTGGGTCATGTACGCCAGAAGATCACCCGTTGACCGTTTCGGTCTGAAACCGTATTGCCGGTCACTAAGCAAGGAGTGATCCTCTAGGTGGCGCATGAGCTGTGTGTTAATTATGTGCTCGAACACCTTGCACAGCACTGAGGTGACGGCTATGGGTCGATAGTTGGCTGGGTCCGAGCGATCCCCCTTCTTGGGGATCGGCTGGACATTCGCCTCCTTCCAAGCCGAAGGCACTGTACCCGAACTGTAGGACAGTCGGTACAGTCGCGTTAGCATAGGAGATAACTCCGCTGCACATTTTTTAAGTACGACCGCTGGAATACCATCAGGACCACTGGCTTTCCGGACATCGAGTGATTGCAGTACTGCACGGACATCGCGTTGCCTGATACGTATATCAGGCATTGCGTGGAAGAATACAGTAAATCTGTATGTTATAAAGTATTATGACAAAAACTCAAGACAATAAATCAATATAAATGTTCCAAACGTAACAATAACAAAACTGAACAAAATCTGATAATAAAAACTACGAAATTAAAATGTACAACAGTCACTGTGACGCGGACGCTACTGCAGGACGAGAGCGGGGCATCGCGCGGAGAAGCGGGAGGAGGGTTGTTTGCAAGGCCAGGTGCCATGTTAACTCGCACGAGCTATAGCTACACACATCAGTCATGATTATACTCTTAATTTCCATTTATTATTTTAACACTTGTCTGCTCAACCGTACTGAATCGAATATCATGACAAAAGGAGAAACTATAGGGGCAACGCGGCCGGGGGCAAAACGGAATAACAAATTTTTCAATGTGGTGGCATACCGGCCGGGGGCAACCCGGAATGGGAGCATAACGGCCGGACCCGGTTTCCCGTATATTAGCTTAATGTTTTGTACCTACCTTATCCTAATAAATGGATCTTAGAATACGTACTCGTATCAACATACTTCGGATAAGCAATTTTTTTGCTAGTAAGTAGGTACCTACATACCTCTTGCCTGCTTAGTATAAATATTTAGCAACTTAGACATTTTTCGTGCTGATATTTTCACTCAGCGGGAATTGAATCTACTTATAGTTTATAATAGTTCGGGACTTCACGCGATATATTTTGGAAAAACTTAGGTACTTTTGCCGACGTGAACGCCGCGATAGTTTAAAAATTACATTGAATCTACTTCCTTTAAACGTTCTACCACGGCGCACGTGCGATAAAATTTCATACTGTCCGGAACAAAAGTTTACTTATTCCAAACAAAAGTTTATTAAAAGGTTAATAAATAGGTACCTACCTTACACAATTCTTCATTCTGTTCAGATTGCATTCGACAATAAATTATATAAGTATCTAGTTTTAGTTTGTAAAATATTCAAAAGTCGAACATGAACGTATCAACCCTAGAGATGTCCAGGTGGCGGATATCAAAGCATTGAATTTAACCACTCCGACGAAAAGTGATTCGTTTTAAGCGCCATACAGCGTGACTTATGACGATGCCTACTGTTTACTCAATAAATATTGTTCTTTGTTCCACTTACACGTATAAAATTAATAGTAAGATATCTCCAAAGCCAAACACAGAAATTTTAAGAGTTAAAGGTGTTGATAAAAAAAAAATGTGGCACTCCGGAAATGCCGACAGAAGTGAAGTGAAAACAATCTGTACCTATAGAAAGTAAAAAGGTATTTGCTTCCTTTTTGCTTCATATAAAAGCGCCCAACGCGCCTAAAGAAGTGTTCACTTCAAAGAGGTGTCAACATGGAATTGTCACAATTTGTCAAATTATGAACCTCCACACCCAATAGCACGGAGGACAGAATACAATTCCCAATAGTGATATCGAAGTTCTGTATTTGTACTTGTACTATTCGTCAAATTGCCACCATAGGCTGTGGGCTATAGGTATATTTCCTTTCTGATGGAGATCAGACCCTATTTTTTAATTGCCCTCCACAACACCCCTGGGAAAAGATGAGGTGACCCTATATACTGTTTGCAAGTGCTGTTTTCTTATATAAAGTATGTTTGACTGATTATTTATAGCATTTTTAATGCTAACTTAAAAGTTCGAAATACATCGGAAAAAATGAAACGCTCAAGTGAGACTTGAACTCACGACCTTTCCCTTACAGGGGTCATGCTCTTCCAACTGAGCTATTGAGCCACTTGAGCGTTTCATTCTTTAGTTGCTCTGTACTATAGGTACTGTTTGCAAATGCTGTTTTCTTATTTAGAGTAGGTATGTTCTTAATCGGGTAATTTCCTGTAGGTAAAATAAATTATTTAACACAGCTCATCAAATTCATCATCATCATCATATCAGCCACACATAGTCCACTGCTGAACATAGGCCTCTCCCATAGACCTCCAGAATGACCGATCTAAAGCAGCCCGCATCCAGCGCTTCCCGGCGACCTTGATGAGGTCGTCCTTCCACCTGGCCGTTGGGCGTCCCACACTACGTTTGCCCGTACGCGGTCGCCATTCCAGAACTTTTTTGCTTCATCGGCCATCTGTTCTGCGCGCTATGTGTCCCGCCCACTGCAACTTCAACGAGCTAATCCGCTGGGCTACGTCGGTTACTTTTGTTCTCCTACGGATATCATCATTTCTGACGCGATCACATAGGGAAATACCGAGCATAGCCCTCTCCATAGCTCGTTGAGCGACTTTGAGCTTTTGTAGGAGACCTATAGTGAGGGACCACGTTTCACATCCGTAAGTCATCACTGGTAACACACATTGGTTTCGTCTTTAGGCACTGAGGTATGTCGGACGAGAAGACATCTCGTAGCTTCCCGAACGCTGCCCAGCCGAGTCGGATTCGTCGATTTACCTCGTCTTCGAAGCTGGAATTGCCTACCTGGATCAGTTGACCCAAGTAGACGTACTCGTCAACAGCTTCTAAGACTGAGTTCCCAACATGCACCGGTAGAGGCGCAACATGGACATTTGACATAACCTTCGTCTTGTCCATGTTCATCTTAAGGCCCACCTGTTGGGATACTCTATTGAGGTCTTCGAGCATGGTGTTTAAATCTTCCAGTGACTCTGCCATGATGACAATATCATCGGCAAACCGAAGGTGAGTGATATACACGCCGTTTATGTTGATGCCATGTCCTTTCCAGTTCAGTAGCTTGAAGACGTCTTCCAAGGCAGCGGTAAACAGTTTCGGAGAGATAACGTCTCCCTGTCTAACGCCCCTTTTCAGTGGGATTGGCTTCGTGCTCTGTTCCTGTACTCGGACCGACATAGTGGCGTTCTGGTATAAACACTTCAAAACTTCGATATAGCGATGATCTATCCGGCATCGCTGGAGAGACTGCAACACGCACGGCCCATATTTCGATCGAATCGAAGGCTTTCTCATAGTCCACAAATCCTAAGCAGAGAGGCCGGTTATACTCTTTGGTCTTCTGTATAACCTGTCGCAGCGTGTGGATGTGGTCTATGGTACTGTAGCCTTTTCGGAATCCGGCTTGTTCGGGAGGGTGGAAGTCATCGAGCCTGTTGGCGAGACGGTTCGTAATAACCCTCGAGAACAGCTTGTAAATGTGACTCAGGAGCGTGATGGGCCTATAATTCTTCAACAAGGTATTGTCGCCTTTCTTGAAGAAAAGGACCACCACGCCCCCGTTCCACGCTTCCGGCGTTATGCCTTCGTGTAGGACGGAATTAAAGAGACCCTGAAGGACCTTTAGTACCGGCGTTCCGCCCGCTTTCAGAAGCTCTGCTGTAATTCCGTGCTCACCTGCCGCTTTGTTATTTTTTCGCTGTTTGAGGGCCATTCTAATCTCGTACCTACAGGCTGATGTCCGGGATGTCTTCGGTATAATGTCGGGCAAGCTTGGCTCTAGGATCTTTAACCATGCCCGCGGGTTGTTTAACCGATGTATATAGCTGCCCATAAAACCTTTCGACCTCCCTAAGTACCTCTACCGTTGTCGTTGCCATGCCGCCATCCTCCGTCTTCAGCTTCGTCAACCGGCTTTGTCCAACGGACGCATTCCTTGCAAACACTTTGGAGCCTTTGTTTCGCTCTATCGTCTCCTTAATATTTTTAGTATTATAGGATCGAATGTCATGTCGCAAGGATTTCTGAATGCGTCTGTTGAGCTGCCTATGTGCCTCAGCATCAACGGAGGTCTGTAGGGGCATAGATCGACGTTTGGCCATCAGATCAAGGGTCTGGGTCGAGATCTTCAGAGGTTTTTGTTTTGAGCGAGACCTAAAGAATTTAGATCCCACCGTTTGGACAGCTGCTATCAGCGCGTTATTTACCTCGTCCACTGAAACGCGATCCTGTAGACAATCGAAGCGATTGGATAGTTCAAGTTGAAAGCTCTCGGAGTCCTGGACATCGGCATGTGACGGTCTGAGTGTTGACTTCATCAGACTTGACCTTTCTAGTCTAGGGTTAATATTCAATGTACCCCTTACGATACGGTGATCGCTACCGGTTTTTACACGGCTGATCACACAGACATCATTGAATATTTGCCTCTTTGTCGTCAAGATGTAGTCAATCTCATACGCCATGTTAGCGGGGCTTAGTCAGGTCCACTTTCTCTGGGGTGGCTTTTTGAAGAAAGAATTCATCGCGAAGAGACCTTCTTTCTCCATAAAGTCCGCCAGCATGTGGCCCCGGTCATTCCGCTGCCCATATCCAAAAGGCCCCACTCTCAACTCCCCATCGCTTCGTTTGCCCAGTCTCGCATTGAAGTCTCCCATAACAACGGTGAAATAGGTTTTGGAAGCATGTATGGCCTTACTTATGTCCTCATACACTTCCTCAACCTCTTCATCGGAGTATGACTTGGTGGGCATGTATACCTGGATGACCTTCAACGAGTATCTTTTGGATACTCTGAGTATCAGGTATACCACCCGACTCGAGATACTCTCGATGGATATGACGTTGTTAATAAGGGACCTGTGGACGAGGAACCCGACACCATGCAGTGACTTTCTGTCACCCTCCCGGTGGTAGAGTAGGTGGCCGGACTTAAGGGTTGTCGTGCCTTCCCCGCTCTTCGCACTTCGGACAACCCCACAATGTCCCAGTGCAGCCTACTCATTTCCTCTTCCACCTCGAGCAGCTTTTCGTCAGTCCTCATCGTGCTAACGTTGTGCGTTACCAGGGCCAGTTTCCGTTTGGGGTGGTAGCCGAATCTCTGCCGGGGATTCTTCGCACCCCCTGCCCCGCCGTTACCATGACCGCTACCGGAGCCAGGAATAGCGGGACTGCCGGGGACTAGGGGCCTGGTCTTATTCTGTCTATCCATTGGAGGTTTTGCCATACTCGCCACATGCCGCTGCCCATCCTTTGGTGTTCCCTTAGTCGCCTCTTACGACATCCACGAGAAGAGAGGGAGTGGTCCTATTCTATGCCGGAAACCACACGGCTCATCAAGTTAAGAATGGTAAAATTTGTGACTCTTCTGCATCCTCAGGCAACACAATCAAATACTTTCCTAAAATATTGATAGGAACTAATAAATCTTGCATAGAATGGAACGTCATACGGAAAGTCATAATGTCAAATCAAGTACGTTCTGAACTATGTACAATTTTAATTTAGTCATATTAGAAATAATTAAAAATAATATATTGTTATTGATTTAGCACTTATTTTTAATTCTAAAATATGTGATGATTACTTTTTTTTTACAAGGGACCTATATTTTATAAAATATGTTACGAAAACGAAATTCACATTTACCGTAAGGGTTCTGTAATGTAGTTTTGGAGAACATTTCGAAACGTCAAAATTGGTTTGACATACCGAAATTGGGCAATAGTGATGATAAGGACGTTTATCGATAAATAAACTGTTTATTTATATGTTATTTATTTTATATCGTCAGTTTGAAAGTATATAAGCTGACTTTGAAACAATTTCACAAGCGCAGATTAGAGCTCTTTATTTATGAAAATAAGTACTTGATCGCTCCCACCCATATCTCTCGCCACATGTCCTTAGTATCAATAATATGTAATACTAGCTTTCGCCCGCGGCTCCGCCCGCGTGAATGTCGGTAATCGCGACCAAACATAGCCTATGTCCTTTCTCATGGTCTAATATACTCCTATACCAAGTTTCATCAAAATCGGTTCAATAGTTAAGGCGTGAAAGCGTAACACACAGACAGACAGAGTTACTTTCGCATTTATAATATACTAGCTGTGCCCGCGACTTCGTCCGCGTGGAATGTACTTAATAAAAAAAATCAGTTTATTTTTTTTTGTTTTTGGCATTTTTTTTTTTAGCCTAAGTTACTCCTTATTACATAAGCTATCTGCCAGTGAAAGTCCCGTCCAAATCGGTCCAGCCGTTCCAGAGATTAGCCAAAACAAACAGACAGACAGACAGACAGACAGACAGACAGACAAAAAATTTAAAAATATATATTTTGGTATGTGTACCGTATATACATTCATATGCATGTAGTAGAAAGCGGTTATTTTAATATTACAAACAGACACTCCAATTTTATTTATTTGTATAGATACACATATATACATCATAATATTAAGTATGGATCTTTATCCCCTATATTTCTACAAACAAATAGATACAAATCCCCGAAGGAGTAGGTACAAGTGATTTACACTCCAACGTAATACGGGCTTGCTTGCCCAATTTCTCAAACTCCATTTAAGCAACTTTGAGTTCAGACTTCCAGAGTCTCGTCAGTCTCGTCTGTAAATCTATTACGCAAGTGTAGCGGCCTCCGATGAGGTTGGCTAGAGTTACGTAGATCTTGATGTTAAAAGATCTTACCTAATATTATCGACATTTTACAATAGTATAATAATAAGCACATCACTTAGCAAATTTAACTAATTTTCAGTGAGTTTACTGAGTTTATTTTATCGCCGCGTATATATTTTTTCTTAGTGGGGGCTTCAATTAGATAAATAACTGTAATATTAGAATCTAAACAGTTAAATAATTCATATATTCAACAATGTCACGTGTGAAACAAGAGATTATTTTACTGTAATAATTAAATTGTACGTTACTCGAGTGACCTGTTAAAATAATGTTGCCGGGAATTGGTGTATTTGGGACTGGGGCTATTGCAAAAGTTTTGGTGCCATTTTTGAGAGAAAAAGGATTTCCAGTTGAAGCGATATGGGGAGTGACTCTTCAAGAAGCCGAAATAGCTGCCAAGGAACTCAAGATCCCATTTTTCACTAATAAAATTGATGATGTGTTGCTAAAGAAAAATGTGAGCCTTGTATTTATTGTATGTGCACCAAATTTACATGCCCAGATATCAGTCAAAGCGCTTGGTATTGGTAAACATGTTGTTTGTGACAAACCAGCTGGGCTTTGTCAAGCAGAAGCCCTAAAAATGGTACGTGCTGCTCAGTACTATCCCACACTTATATCCATAGTTAACCATTCGCTTAGGTTTTTGCCTGCCTTCAGTCACATGAAGAAGTCTATTCATGAAGGTTACTTAGGCAATCCGGATGAGTTGACTCTCATAGATGTAAGAGTACAAATGGGGCCATTAATAGGAGATACTTATAACTGGTTATGTGATGATACTATGGGAGGAGGAACACTCACCTTAGTGGGTAGCCATGTGATTGATCTTGTTTCTTTTCTAACTGGACAGAAAGTAGTCAAAGTTCATGGAGTATTGAAAACATTTGTAGAAGAAACAACTAAGGTTAATGGTATAAGGAAAATTACAGCACCTGACTTTTGTACATTCCAATTACAAATGGATAAAGGGTTGTTGGTCACAGCCACATTGAACAACCACTTACCTGGACCGTGTTTTACTCAAGAAATTTATGTTTGTAGTAAGAAAGGTTACCTGGTTGTGAAAGGTGGAGACTTGCATGGGAAATTACACAAATTAAATGGTAAAATTGTAGAAGACGAAGGAAAGAAACCTCATGATAAAGAGGAAGTGATATATGTTGATGTTGAAGACCTAAGTTGTGCTTCTAGTGTTGTACCTAAACCATATATCAAAGGGCTTTGTAAAATGATTAGTGCTTTAAAAGAAGCATTTTTGCCTGTCAAGGAACAAATGGATTGGGTAAAAGAGCCTGTGAAAGCTGCCGCAACCTTTGAAGATGGTCAGCGTGTGCAGGCAACAATGGAAGCACTTCGACAGTCAAATGAGGATGGTTGTTGGACTTCAGTACAGTTGTTAACTGAACCTCCGGACCCAAACCCGGCTCTGTCAGCCGCAGTGAGACGCACTGCCATATCGTTACAATAATGTATTAATATGCCATTATTATGTACCTTTTTGTTGTAATTATGTTGCATATAATTTAAGCCGAATAAGTATTCTCTGTCTACTGGCCAAATAGGTGTGTGGAATTTTAGATGAATCTCCTGAAGTTTTACTGATTTGACTAGCTTACTGCCTATGGCTAGATCTTAATACTTTCTTGCAAAAAATCACTAATTTCTGAAACAGAAAATATACAAATTCTATACCAAAATTCAACTAAATCGGCTTAGCAGCCTAGACATGAAAATTAGCAGGCAGAGAGAGTTACTTTCACTTATATTTTACAGTGTTTTGAATTTTATTGTTTAATTGTAAATTAACAATTGTCTAATGAAAAATTCTGTCAACAAATTCTATGTTCAAAGCATAAACTGGATACAGTTATTATTATCTAACTGTTGGAGTAAAAGGAAAAATGTAAATGTCCTAATTAATCATTTATTTAAAATATTATAGTGCAGTATAGTATAGTGCCTGCTTCTGTGCATCAATTTCCTACATTTTTAAACTTATTTGGGAGGTATATTCAATCTGCAATTATCATTATTAAAATTATTTCACTTGTCTCTAATAATAATGTTAAGTTTAATATAAGAATTTAACATTATTCTTTATGTTATAATTAAACATTAGAAACTATTTCAGTATTAACTTAATACAATTAGTCACAACTCAAGGCCAAGTAATCAATATGCTTATGATATTGTAATATTATTCAGGGCATGCCATTGTGCGCACCGATACAAATCACCTTCAAACCAAAAGCTGTATGGTATGGTATCATTTTAAGGGCTATTCCGAATTGGTGCTCTAAATGGAATGCCTTTAGAATCTGAATTCAAACTTATAGGTAGGTGATATTGCTTGCCATGTTAAAAATGTTATTTTAATTTACAATGCACTGTAATATTAGGCAATAGTCACTCTTTTAGTTAATTAACTAATATAGTTATATTTAGATATATTATAATGAAATGTGTTGTTTTTTTATTTTCATTTATGTGTAATGTAATTTATACAGTGTAAATAAAATTTATTTTATAAATAACAATAGGTCCTAAAGTCTTTAGAACTCATGTTTCAAAATCATATTCAGACTTACAGTGTACAAACACCTTGTGAGCCAGTTACCAATATAGCCCCTTTGGCTTTGAAATGACAACCTAAAACTCCTGGCTTCCATGAAGTTCCAGCACTCAAGGTGACTGGTGACACTTACCCTTTTGAATTTTATAGGCTGGCATTTTGGGTTATTCCCATTTGCCACCCCCAACATTACCACCTCTGGTGGCAACTGGAACATTTTCTGAAAATGTTATTGTATGATAGTTATTGAATCACTTCATGAAATATTCAGATCTTATTAAAATATTCTAATGTTTTATTGATAAAATCTCTTAATGTAAAACTCATAAGTATAGGTTTCCTGTGTTTATAGAACCATATAAAACATTTATGCTCACGCCTTCCTCCCTCCAGGGTAGCTAGAGACAGTGCATTGCATAGACCATGCATTTGCTTCTATGCAGACTCACTTAACTTTTGTAATAGAATATTGTAATCCATAGCACATCTCTGGGCTCTAGTTCTGTATTTGCTCTTGGTTGCATCAGAACCTTTCTCACCTCATGGTATTTTGCTGTTTATGGTTTAGTTTATTCAGCATCTTGGCATAGCAGAAATTCAATGGTAAACATTTCATAATCATTAGAAGGCAGCTTGTAAATCAAGATTGTTAACATGGCCAGTTTTTGTATGTAGTGTATTGTATTAAAATGATTTTTCATAGGACGAAATTCAAAAGCAACTTTGTTTCTAAAGCTGCAAATATCATCCTTCAAGCCTAAAGGAAGCAAGAGAAATTTATGCTGAAGGTTTTCCTTTGGGTGTTGGGAGGTCAGACAGCAGTTGCTTTTATTAAAGTGAAGATAAACCTATATTAAGCTAAAGAGGAGTAGATAGCAGAACTAGATCGAAAGTACAAGGTATGGATGCAATCAGGAGTAAAGGCCACACTCGTGGTCTGACATGGTCATGGTCTCAAGAAAAGAATGACCATTATTATGAATGATACCTATTAAGTTTACTGGTACAAAGACGTTAATAAATGATATTTTATATTGAGCATGTTTATATTCTTCCATCTTATAATAATACCTTTTGTGAATCAGAGTCCAAGTTAACGTCACCTGTAAGCCTAGGTACATCTGCTGATTAACAGATTATGCTGTCCTATGTGGGTTGGAAGATCAGCTGCAGTTGCTCCCATAAAATTTAGTTAGCCAAATCTTGAGGATTTGAACCCCAGGCTTGGATGTGAAAACCTTAGATGCACCCTGATGATGATGCTCATAGAGCTTTTTGCATCTTTAGGGCTTCACATCACAACATAATTAATTCAAGAGAAAAGATTACTCAAGGAATTTTGAAATGGCATCAAATATTTGGAACCAATTTAAATCTTACAACACTGCACAAAGTCAACTTGGAAAAGTAATAAGTGAGATAATAATCTGTTATCTAGATACTTTGGTTCATTAAACTTACTGGACCTTAAATCATAACTTACTAGAGAATTTTAGGTTATGTGTACAGGTTATATTAGCTATACTCCAAGTGTCTTCTCCAATTTGTTGCTGATCAATTATAAAACTAGGGTTATAAACGAAACAACAGTTTCAATAACAAATTTATAATAAGAAATGCATCAGAGATAACATCAATATGTTCTCACAACATATTACACAATCATATTGTTCATTCACTACGAGTTCTAAATTTATGGCTAACAGAATCAAAATCACCAAAATTAATGCTAACACTAGGTTCAGTTGTCGATCTTCGCCAGAATGTCCGACTCTCTGAAGAGGTGATACTCTTTCTCGTCGTTTTCTAGGGAAACTTTGGTGCCGCCGTATTCAGGTAGTAAGACTTTGTCGCCAACCTTAACGAGAATTGGAATGAAGTCACCGTTGTCTTTTCTGGCACCTGGTCCAACAGCCACCACTTCACCATGTAAGACTTTGGTTTGAGCCTTCTCAGGAATTACGATACCACCAGCCGTCTTTGTAATAGCTTCAGCCCTTTTGATAAGGACACGGTCTAGCAGAGGAACCAAGCGTTTCATTGCAGCAGCCATTTTATTTTTCTTGTGAATAAAGATTCCGAAACAAACGAAGTAGATATACTGGCTGAATTGATGCTTGAGTATTCGAGTCTAGAATATTCGAGTTCACACCGGCAACAGAATAGTTTCTGATTTTGAGTTTGACAGTTCATTCATCTCATTTTATCCATGCGTTTTTGGTGTTGCCTTAATAATTGTGCTATTTAAGTCGGATTAAAGGATAAATTTATTGCTATCTTGTGTTAAAAATTACAAGGTAATTTTTTAATTCGAAATAAAAATCATTAAGTAAAAAATAATAAAATTTAATAAACTAAATCAAGTTTTTTAGAGGTTGACATCTGTTGGCAAGTAGCGGTACTAACAAAATCATGAAATTCTTTTAGTAGTAACGAGACATCAATATAGATGGCGCAAAAACGCATCTAATCTAATATAGTATTATCAATAAAATCATTATTGTGTCGGCTTAACTTGTTATTTTATGGTAGCTAGTACTGGTATGGTAAGCCAAGTTAAAGTAGCACTCGCATTTCGACATATTTTTCGGTATATAACATATACCGAAAAATATGTCGTCAATAGGGGATTAGCATTTGTTGGTAGGTATCAACTTTGGATGGAGGCAGTCCTACCTATTTCGAAAAACTTTTCCGAGTCATGATGCAAGATTGGGAGAGTGATGAAAGGTAAGGGAATACCATTTATTTGGAAATATGTAGGTATGTGGGTGTGATTGGGTACTTTTTTCATACCTATGGAAAACGGAAACCCAGTTGTCGACCCCCAGGGGTGTTAATATCGGACTCGAACCGACTAAAACCGTAGCTACCTACATCATCGTCTTGGGTAACCATTAGGTAATCTGTGCAATAACTCCAATAAGGTAATAAGGTATTTTCCTTAGATGTATTTTCCTTGCAGCCTGGCTCACTTATCTACGGTTTCCATATCTAACCCAGAAAAGAAAACGGGCTCGCGCACGCCCTTGTACAGTACAGCTTCTTATTGGCCTATATGTCACCCCCAGGTCAGTTCAGGAGAACTAGCTCGTCCCTTGCCTGCTCACCACTGTGCCCCAGCAGCACTCGGCACTCCACAGGGCCGTTCTAATTCCGCTATTATATTTTCATTACATCTAGGTAAGTACATTATGAATTTCAATATTGAGCACTATCAATATTTGAGGCGTATTGTCATTCGGGAACGTACGAGTCGTGCCCGCAATCATCAAGTACGCTGTCGGCCCGCGGCGCCGTGACCGCCAATGGAATGTGCGCCGGCGCCGTCCAGTCTCGGACACACCTGCGCGCACCAATTGTACACACAATCACGCCGCACCACCCACACATGCACACATCATTGTGTTTGTACGTGGAATAAAGTCGCTCCACACAAAAGAAGCTGTACTGTAGGCGCGCATCGCGATTTATGGCCGCCTCCGCGCATGCGCGGTCACATGAAAGCAGGGACTGGTCTGCCGCCATTGTCCTACGCGAATACGCTTGACGTTACTTGAATATTTAATTGGTATTTATCACAAGTCACAACACATATGTACAGCTACAGATTATAATAAAACATTATATTTACCGATTAAGAATCACCTTAGTTGGCTACATTATGTAAGTTCTAGCGCTACATGTAGAGCTAAATTAACCCTAATTAGTTTGACTACATTAATTGATCGGAAAACTAGGCTTCCCTCTCATGGTAGGATCAGTCGGCAGTCGCTTCCATAAAAATCAATCAAACTTTATCAAACAGATGGAGAAAGTTTAGGAGAGTGGACCCGGGCTTTACTCCAAATGCAAAACTTTGGATGCTCACAAATAAAAGGCATGGAGCAGTGCAGTGGTCCATCCGATAAGTTCTCGTACGTCTCGTAATCTTTTACTTTCGTCTTGTATTTAATAAACCTACCTGTATTGTTACCGATATAACATCATTTCAAAACGGAAGTCGGTGAGAATCGTGTTACATCAGTCTTTCGCTACTGGTTTATAAAAGGCCGTATTTTTGTTTATTACATTACAACATTATTTTCCATTATAAAACTCACAAATATAACAATCACATTACCTATTCTTTGGTAATATTTGGATGGGTTTATATTGCACGCCGCTGGCTGCTAAAAAACTCAAAGGAGCCGATATCTTCACACGAATATTAATTGTATTGGTATATACAACAGACATAATTGGCCGAAAAGAATTTGGGCATCTAAAGCTTATTCACCGAATAATTCAATTGTTTTTTGCCGCTTTGGAAGAATGTAAAAAGATCGTGATCGGGTTCACACGGAGAACTATTCAGAATTTTTCGCAAACTACCTATTCACGTGTGCGTGAAGTACGGTGGCTACGCTGCACAGCAGATCCAAGACGATTGATGTAGGACTTTCCGATCTTTTAATTTTAATTGTAAGAGTAAGTATCTTGAGATAAATAGGATCAATACACTCATGAAAGCTTAGCCCCCATAAGTTGTAGATAGATTTCATATTAAATACCTAGATACATAACATACAAACACACTCAAACTGTGATATGTTGGGAAAATCGTAGCAGTGGTATCATTTCACAATTTCCTTCCGAACTACTGTTCTAGTTGTGAAGTATTAGGTTGAACCCCCATGGAGACAGTAGAAAGTATCTAATCGTTTCCGGACAAATAACGTCATTTAGATATAATTTCCGAATTAAGGTAGAAACGATGTGATTTCCGACACAAATGAAAACATGTTTACATAAATCATGGGTAAACTACATTAAAAAGTTGCGATAATAGCACGGATGTTAAAAGCGTACAAAATAACACAACAATCATGGCATAACAGGGAACTCTGTATAGCCTTATATGAACCTTGCAATATTACAATTGCTACTTCCAAACTCACGTAGCACCTTATTTTGAATGGTATAGAGTTTAGAATAGTATAACAAAGTTGAGATAAGTATTCTGCATAAGTTTGCGTCACAGATCGTGGTCGGTTCTCACGACATGACGACGGAACACAGGTGCGCATCCGGCTATCTCGGTCTGCGCGGGATTCGAATCAGTTTAGTGAAGCGTTCTAATTGTGACTTAAAACAAAAATAAACAAGATTTCTTTTTGTGTTATGAATATCAAATCACGTCCAAATTAAACATGTGTACATTTGGGCTGTTCAACATTAGACACATATTATACAGCCCAGACTCAGACACAGACGCATGGCTTGCTCGAGTCAATAATAGAAAGGAAAGAAAAGAAAAATGTATTTTTATTTAGACAAGCTGCAGCACACAAAAAACCCTAATAGTAGCTGTAGTCACCCCCTATTACGTTGGACCGAATGCAATGACTGGTGAAATATGGGTGCCAATTCACCTTTGCCTATCCCTCCAGGAATAAAGGCGTGATTATATGTATGTATGTGTATATTTGCGTTTTAATTGTATAATATGGTTTCATTTCAGAGACAGGAGCTCCATTTTGAAGCCAATACTTATGACAATAACAGAATAATGAACGTTCATAGATAGAAATATATTTGTAAGTCATTGTGAAAACTATATCCTCACGCAATGCGATCGGAAACGGTGAAAGGAACTGCATTCGACGGACGTTCCGCCTGTGAAAGGACTGCCTGCTGTTTTTCTGGCATCTGAAATAATGGAGTTAGAGTTCTTCAAGAAGAGCATTAGAAGGCTTTTACACAGTAGACGAGCGTAGGCTGCGGCAACTGCTTACTGAGGTAAGCCATGTATAGTTAGCATCAGAAAGATGTTGACGTACAAAGTACTCAAAATGATCTGAATTTAGTTTTTTTACCCCCTTCCAGTTGATTTATTCCTATTGTTCTGATATTTGGTACACACCTTTAGTTGGGACAATAATACCGTTTAAATCAATAAAACAGTTTAATTTATTCTTAATACGAGAGTTTTAAGATCATTTTGAGACTTCGTCGTCAAGATATTTTATGATGCTGACTGTACCTACTTGTCTGCCGCTTAAGTACACACCTTGACATGTGAAGCCAACTTATTTTCTTGGCTGTATAGGTAAATATGATATTAGAATACGTACGGACCCATGGCGTAGAGGTTGAATGCTCTACCGCGACTCTACATACCTTTTTTTAAGGAGAAAGCTCATTTAGGCGTGTTTGCATTTTTCGTGGAACATTTTTTGAGATGGGAAAGTATGATTAAAATCGCGACACCGTTACCGACACCTCATGGTGACAGTGTTATGTTCTTGTTAAATGAGACCTTTTGAACTGTAAGGGGCAGATTGACAAATTTAATTTAAGCTGTGTTATTAGTCTGCCTACATATTTTTCAAAGATAAATTTGAGTTCGCTAAAATAAACTTAATTACTGACTTCAAATTTTCAGTTTCGGATCAAAAAGGACTTCCTAAAGTTTAATACTTGCTGTAAGATGAGCGAGGATATGATAGCAGCGCTAGTACTGATCATTTATCAAGTGGGAAATAGCAATAAAATACTTCTATTTTTTGACCAATGACTGAAATCAGTGTCAACCATCTTGAAAAAATTTGGTCGTGGCAGCATCGTGAAGGAGATGACTATTTTGTTACAGCGCCATCTTAATAATTTCTGTGTAACTAAAAGTACAACTCGAATGAGATGGGCGTATAAAATTACCGCTTGTGAGAATTTGGGTTCATGGACAGAGAGTGAAGACAATGTTACCAGTTTATGACGGTCCCTTGTGCTTTATAAATTCATAGATACATAACTGTGACGAACGCTTCAGAATTAAGAGTTAGCTACTATATAATGTTAAATATTTTTATGTTATCTTTAATTTATATCGTTATCATTAATTAGCTAGTCTCGTGCAACACTTGTTTGTTCTGTGGTGCTAGTACGTTTGTGGGTAACCATGGGTTACATTGAGGTAGTTGAAGGGAAACTATCAATAGATGGCGGTAGTGTACATTCGTGTGACATTAAAATCTTGACACTTGTCTCTACAATATGTAGCGTTTTGACTTTTACTTTCTGCGATTACTTTATTCGCTGCTATTGAATATACAAACTGCCGTGTGCGCCGGGCATTGTGTAAATTTATTCACCATTTTATCATATTAAAAAATGTCGGAACCAGTGGTAGAAGTTGAACAGGGCAAATTAAAAGGAGAGGTGTCAAGAAACGACAACAATTTCACGTATTTTACTTTCAGAGGTATACCGTATGCGAAGCCTCCAATTGGTGATCTCAGATTTTCTGTAAGTAACAATACAGTTCACTATTTTTTTTTATAAAATTGTAAAAGTAGTAACATTTCAATTTCATTTTCTTTCCTTTGAAGTGAAGTTGTACATGAGATAATAAAGATAAGAGATAAAATAAATATTTTGGGACAAAATGCACAACGCTATTTAGACCCAAAATCTAGACACAGTATTATATAAGACTGTGCCCAAACTATAGCTTGTAATAGCCATAGTGCCGCATTCTAGAACCCATTTTAGAATGCGGAACCTATTTCCCAAGGCAGACAGCCTTTGGGGCGTGGCGGTAGTAAACGCGACTGCCACGCAGGAGGCGTGGGTTCGATCCCCGCTCAATGCAAATATTTGTATGCATGAATATGGCTATCTGCATTGGTCTGGGTGTTTCTATGTATAATATATATGTATTTACGTATCTAAGTATGTTTATCCGCATTCTTGATTCCATAACACAAGCTAGTTAAGCTTACCATGGGTCTAGATAGCGTTGTGTAGAATGTTGTGAAATATTTATTATTATTTATTTTTATTCTAAAATTCCAAACTGTTAGTTTGGATTTTTCTATCCTAACAGTTCGATCACTCGAGTCAGTCTAACAGTTTGGACAAAAAAAAATCCAAATAGTACAAACAAAAACAAAAACAGTTGTCACAAACCACCCGAGTTAGTCTCACGACTAACTCGGGTGGTTTGTGACAACTGTGTAGTTTGGATTTTTTTTGTCCTAATAATTCGACCACCGGAGTCAGTCATACAGTTTGGACAAGAACTGTCCTAACAGTTCGATTATCCAACTACTGGTAGGACAGGATGGAATGAGCCGCGGCGGCGTGAGCGAGACAGACTCGCTAACCGCGTTGCCCGCGTTCGCAGGTGACTCGGCAGCGCCTTTAGTCGCATTATGTCCAATTCGCAAAATGTCCAGCGGGCTCAAATTGTCCAATTCTCACAACGTCCAATTCGCAAATTGTCCAATTCTCACGACGTCCAATTCTCACAATGTCCAATTCTCAATTGGTCCAGTTCATAAAATAGGAGTCGTCTTTGATTACGGCAGGCCCTTTTGACAACCTTTTGCGAGGCGTGATTCAGCTCGAAGTAAAAAAGCATTTATAATTTATGATCAACACTTTTATTTAACAAATAATATGTAAAATATGTATCATATCTATCATAATTTGGTAATAATTATGATCAAAACATAATTATAAGTATTTTTATAAACTGGAATCAACATAGGTATTTTAATCCTAGTAGGTAGTTATATTTATATTTTCATGAAATCGAATTATCACGTTAAGTCATTAGTATTTTTATAATATGCAATGTGGCGAAATGTGGGTGCTAGCACCTCTGCCTACCCCTTCGGGGAATACAGGCGTGAGTTTATGTTATGTTATGTAGGTAGTTATATTTATATTTTCATGAAATCGAATAATCACGTTAAGTCATTAGTATTTTTGTAATATGGAATCAACATAGGTATTTTAATCGTAGTAGGTAGGTTATATGTATATTTTTAAAATTAATTACTTTCATTAGATTTTTTTTTAAATAAAAGTTTTGATCATAAATTACATGCATTATTACTTCGACCTGAATCTAGCCTCTCAGAAGGTTGTCAAAAAAGCTTCTCGTAATCAAGGAGGATCCCTAATTACGAACTGGAACATTTGCGAACTGGACCATTTGCGAACTGGACCAATCGCGAACTGGACCAATCGCGAACTGGACCAATTGCGAACTGGACCTACTGCGAACTGGACCAATCGCGAACTGGACCAATTGCGAACTGGGCCTACTGCGAACTGGACAGTTGGACATTTTGCGAATTGGACATAATGCGACTAAAGGCGGCAGCGGAGGGCACAGTCTGACCTCCGCCTCATGAGCGCGGGCCTGGAGGTGACAGATGGAGCCGCCTGTCACCCTAGCAGAAGCAGACTATGGCAGCGACGCTTGTATTCGCACCTCCCTACACCAAGGGCGAGTTAGGGACACCGTTGTCCAAAGGAGGGCCAGACCGTTAGGGATGGCCCTGATTCAGCCGGGATGCGAGCTAGCATGACGACCCACAGACGGCGTGCGGTTTTAGTCGGTTCGAGTCCGACATAACCACCTCCTCCGGCTCAGGTGGGGGACGTATCCGAGGGGATTTCCTCACGTAAAAAAAGGTCAAACAGTGTTTTACAAGGCAACGCTAAGAGAATGCCATTACGGGTACAAGAACATTGTCAAGGCACTTGCTAAAGTTCCCATGCATATTAATTAAGAAGTTATTACAACATCATATTAATATATGGCTACACTTTACTCACACGCATTTTTATATTTTAAGGTAACACAGCCACCGGAACCATGGGAAGGAATACGAGACGCGACCAAAACCTGCAACATTTGTGCCCAATTTTGCAGAGAAACAACATCCGTCATAGGAGATGAAGACTGCCTGTATCTAAACGTTTATACGCCAAAATTACCTACTGCTGATGCCGATTTACTTCCAGTTATGGTATTCTTCCACGGAGGCGGCTTTCTTTTCGGACATGGTACAGATGATTCAGCGCATGGTCCCGATTTTCTCATCGATAAAGATGTAGTCATCGTCAGTATTAACTACCGAATCGGTATACTCGGTTTCCTATCTTTAGATCTCAAAGAAGCTCCAGGAAACATGGGTTTGAGAGATCAAGTAGAAGCGCTTAAATGGGTCCAAAAAAATATTGCAAATTTCAATGGAAATCCAAATAATGTAACAATATTTGGTGTTAGTGCTGGAGGAGCGTCGGTTGGATACTTAATGCTTTCTCCTATGGGCAAAGGACTTTTCCATAAAGCAATAGCTCAGGGAGGAGCCCCTTTGCAACATTGGGCTTTTAACAATAATATTAAGGACCTAGCTTCAAAGATACCGGTTCTGCACAATAAAACTGTAACAGACGATGAGGAATTGTTGAAATACCTGAAAGATTTGACTACAAGTGATTTAATTAATGCATCCTTGTTGGTGTTAGGTAAAGATGAATTTAAAGGGGGCATCCATTTTGGTTATGTGCCAACTGTGGAAAAGCCAACTGATTGGGAACCATTCTTATCGGAGTCCCCGTATCAACTGCTGGCTCGAGGACAATTTAATAAAGTGCCGTACATGACAGGATTCTCTACTCGAGAAGGTCTTCTTATGGTGTCACACGCCGCGCCGCGTTTAGATAAATTTTTTCAGTCGAAAACTTTTACTGATTACTTTCCGTTTGATTTAGATAATTCGGAAAAAACAAACGTTGAAGACA
Source organism: Eilema sororculum (assembly GCA_914829495.1). Classification (NCBI taxonomy): domain Eukaryota; kingdom Metazoa; phylum Arthropoda; class Insecta; order Lepidoptera; family Erebidae; genus Eilema; species Eilema sororculum. Next base: position 8,587,591 of record OU618547.1, read on the forward strand.
TATTGAAAAGAACATATCTTGAGGGTGAGACGTCATATAATGAGGCAGATGCTTATGCAATAGATTTTTTCACAGATGTTGATTTTCTTGGAGGTTTATACGTTGCAGCTAAATTAATAACTAAACACAATGCTCCTGTGTATTTCTATGAGTTCTCCTACGATGGAAATATGAATTACATTAAGAAAACTCATAATATTCAGCGAGAAGGAGCTTGTCATGGCGATGAGGGAGGTTATATGATAAAGAGCGATAAATTGACTGGACCAATAACTGACGATGACTCTGTGATCCGGGATACTATGACTACGCTGTGGACCAATTTTGCTAAATATGGGTTAGTAGATTTTGCAATACTTAGGTATAGAGTTACACTAATAAATCTAGAAAGGTTCCTAATATTCAAATAATATAGGATATTGGTGCAAAGATTTTATAAGTTTAATTAGGTAGTTACTTTCTCTTGTTCATAGAATATAAAATTAATTACATTGTGAAGCCATAACAGATATCGATAGAGTTATAGGCATTATCTTGACTCCTATTCCTGAGAGAAATGAAGTCCTGGCGCACTTAGATTTTTGGCTGATCTGTGATTGGTGGATTTGAGGTCCTCCACCGATGTAGCACCCCATGCTATCTTCGAAAGATACCCATATAACGTGGACTGCGCATATATACTACATTTTGTGATGTCACTGTGGTCAATATATATATCGGTAGCCATAATAAGAGACGATATAGACATAGACAGGGAGCGGAGAGCACTGGCTGTTAGGTGTAATGTGCTGGCTCGCAGATTTTCCAGATGTAGCGTACCAGTCAAAATCACACTTTTCAAAGCTTACTGTCAAAACCTATACTCTGGGGGTCTGTGGACCAGCTATACACAGCTGTCATTGAATGCTCTGCGAGTGCAGTATAATAATGGCTTCAGAATGTTGTTGGGATTGCCTCGTTACTGCAGTGCGTCGGGTATGTTCGCAAACTTGCATACTGCGGACTTCTTTGCCATACTCCGCAAAAAGACAGTGTCCGTACTGAACAACCTGCGGGGTAGTCACAACAGCATTCTGAAGACAATAGATGGCAGCTACGACTCGGCTGTGTATCGCCACCTTGTTGGGCGAACGACCGGTGCGGTCACATAGGTCAGAGAATCATAATTTTAGATTTTCTGAAATTGTATCTGGGACTCATGTATAGCAAATTCGAATTACTAACTAAATTAACATTAAATTAAGAGATCGTTTGTAACTAACAATACTAACAAAATATGGATTTTATTATCTGATGAATAAATGATTATTATTATTATTCCTCTTTATTTACTTTACTTACTTATTATTTACATTTTTAAATACATAATATATAAAAAATAAAACATATATTTAAAAATATAAAAAATAGTATCCCACCGGCATCGGGTACAGGGACCAAGCTACCGGTGGTTAGGGCTCCAGAGAAAGGAACTTCCTCACGATGCGCGCCGTATCAAGGAGCACTGCCTTCTGCCTTCTTCATTTATTATTATTATTATTATAATACCTAAGAACTAATTTTATATCATCATATTATTTTTGTTTGTAATTGCTTTGTTTGTATTGTCATTTGCTTTGTTTGTAAAGTTGAATTTTGTCTTTGTTGTTACTAGTATCTCACAAATTGTTATTTTTTTTAGAAATCCAACGCCAAAACTTGATGATTTGATTCAGACCAAATGGGAGCCGTTTTTGGAGAATGACGTGGCGTGTTTTGTTATAGACAAACCGATCAAAATGAAGCACGATGTATATCCGCAGAGGATGAAAGTGTTTGAAGAACTGTATGAGAAGAAATTTAGTACTAAAACAGATTAAAGAAATAATATAATTTATAATAAGAATAATAAAGCTTAATATATTTTATATTAATATACCTATAGTTTTAATAGGTACAAAAGATTTGCATTTTTAAAAAGTAAAAATAAACGGCAGAAATAGAAACGCACCACAAATGACAAGAAATTTACTTTTAAATAAGAGTGGAGCTGAAATAGGCACGTAAATCCGGATCTGGTTACAGTCTGATAATACCGAGAAAGCTAAGTTTCATATCCTTAAATTAAATACAATTTATTATTTTTTCAACGCACAGTGGACTTCAATTATTATTATCCTGAAGAGCATTTTAATTGGAATGTTGATTTAGGCAATTGAATGTAACTATAGCGTTCGCTTTTTTGCATACCTATACCCACTCGTATTATTTCTGACTGCATATTTTTCATCTGCTACGATATTGGTATAACATTTTACACTATATTATTTTTAATAACGTAGTGTAATAACGTAATTTTTGTACGTAATGTAAGTATCATTATTGAATGTGTCGTAGATATAGGTACCTGATGCAGAAATAATCTAATACATGGTTTTTTAAACCTAATATCCATCTTGAAACTTAAGTGACACTGTGTTAATACAAGAGAAAATAAAAATACCGTTGGATAGTTTTCTTTGGGATCTAAGAGATACATCATGTAGAATTCGGATAACATAATAAGGACAGCTTATAAACATAACAGTCCAGGAAATAATACTTGTGAACTTTCCGCATTATAATCATTATATTATCAATATTTATGAATCTGATTTTTTAATACACGGAAAAGCAGTAATTACTAACCAACAGCGAATTAATCATATAATTAACTGAAAGTAGAGGAGTAAACAAAGCGAGAAATCTCCTCTAATTTAAGTATTATTTGAATTTATTTGTGTCGGACAACAAATCGTGAATAAGTTATATTAATAATGATAACATAACTATTTGTATAATCTGCGGTAGCCTAGTGGTATGAGTAATGGACTTCTGAGACGAGGGCTCGGGTTCGATCCCAGGTTTACCATGGCATACACCAATGACTTTTCGATGCTTTTCGAAGTTATGTGTGTATTTATCGCAGGTTTATAAGTGCCCGGTTAATGGCAATAGGCTCGCCACCTAGTACATTGGGACCTAAACATAAACTGGCGAAATGTGGGTGCTAGCACCTCTACCTACCCCTTCGGGGAATACAGGCGTGAGTTTATGTATGTATGTATGTATGTAACTATTTTTTTTAAAATCGAACTCACGACCTTTCGCTTACAGGGCGACTGCTCTGCCAACTGAGCTATTGAGTCTCACTTGAGCATTTCATTTTTTTCAATGTTTTTCGAACTTAACAGTTAGCATAATAAATGCTATAAAAAATTCATTCAAATATTTTTTTAAATCTTATAATACAGTTATTTCTATAATATGTCATATCTATATTTTATTCTTTGTATTTATTATATATTGCTTCAAAGATCGCCATCTTCTCCGGTTCATAGTCAGCTTTAACTGTAAATTCTTTATCAATATTGAGATATTCTTTGGATCTGTTTGTAAATGCTGGCCACTGAAACCCCAAGCTATTATCTGGGGTCGGGTTGCTGAAAAAAAAAGCTTTATTATTAATGCTGTTTTCAGACATGGTGTTGTTTGTCTTTGTTTGCTAAAAGGGAGAACTCTCATTACAAATTTGTATATGAAATACAAGGAGGAAATATGTAGCAGTCAAGTTAGTAAAGGACGTACCTAATTGTTTTAACTTCTATATTAGTGGTTTAGCTGTAGTGTTAATAAAAGTAAAAAAAAAAGAAAATCTATATACAGAATTGTTTTTTTTTTTCAATTAATAACACTACAGCTATAAAAATATACTCGTAGAATGAAAAATCACAAATACCTAAATATACCCACCTTGTTTTTGCAAAGTTAGTCCACATTTTAGTAATTCTATTTCTCACTAATATGTCGACTTCATCAGGTACACTAGAGGCTATGGCACTGTGACGTATAACGTAACCCATATCATCACCGTGAGCTGCGCCTTCATCTGTCAGCCCAAATAGAGCCTTTACCATATTTAAGTTACCTCCAAAACTAAATTGGTACATATATATTGGGACATTATCACATTGCAACTCTCCAGCAATGTAAATTCCAGCAGCAAAGTTTAAGTCACCAAAAAAGTTAACAGCAATATCCTGTGACTCATCATCTGGTTTAGCATCCTTTGTGTAAGCAACTGACAATTTTTGATTGTACTGGTTTAAATCAGGATCTTCAAAGGTATAAGCCCAGAAATCAACATAATTTTTCTTTGCAATCAGGTCTTTAATAGCATTAGGTTTGAACAAACTGATTAGAATACCTTCTTTATTGCAATAGCCTCGAATCACTGGCACTTGATTATAATTTCCGTTCTTTAAGATTGTATATGGATGATCTATTAAAAACGCATCAGCATTTTCATTATTTTGTTCGATGACTGGTACAAATCCGAAGAAAAGTCTATTAGGGGCGACCTTGCCAGCAACTTGGAAAGCTAATCGGGTTAATTCCGATGCCGAAGCTTCAAGTAAGACTTTGTAAATAGAATTTATATCATGATCAGGTCCCGTGTATCCCAATTCTTGGGCGAGTTTTACGGCCAATGTTTTAGGTGTATTAGCATAGTTAATCGCCCAATTGTTTAGTGCAGATCCAGATTGTAATATACATTTGTGGAAAAGTCCTTTGGCTAGAGGTGATAACATAAGAAATTCACAAGCAGCTGATCCTGCACTAATTCCAAAAATTGTTACATTGTTTTTATCTCCTCCAAATGTGTTTATGTTATTTTGAACCCATTGAAGGGCTCTAACTTGATCTTTAAGCCCCATGTTGCCAGCTGCTTCTGGTATGTCTAAGCACAGAAATCCCAAAGGACCTAGTCTATAATTAATTGTTACAACGACCACATCGTTTTCAATTAAGTAATCTGTACCGCTTTCATCTTTCAACACCCCATTACCGCTAACAAACCCACCACCATGAATATAAACCATTACTGGTTTTAACTCAGATACTGAATCGGATAGTTTTGGCGTGTAAACATTGAGGTAAAGGCAATCTTCACTTCCCGCTGCTGTACCAGTAAATAGTTCCACTTGACAGCAAATGGCAGCCGAATTGGTTGTGGTTGCATCTCTTATACCCTCCCATGGGGCTGCTGGCAGGGGACTCTGCAAGTAATAAAAAAAACTACACAGTGTTTAATGAACTAATCACTAATATCACCCAGTATACTCCGTATTTCGTCTTCATAAAAAATTGTCATAATAAAATAAAAAAGGTAATATTCAAGTAAACTTAAGTGAGATGAGTTAGATAGCCAGCCTTCTGAACGATTTCAGTGGTAAGTACCAACTTTAATTAATGTGTTTATTATTACTTTGCGATCGCCAATAGAGATAGCATTGTGCGGTATTGGATATGAAACCATCTTTGTTTGATTAATACATGTTTGCCGGGCATCAAACGGGGACTGGTAAATATTCATTATATCCACAGGTCACCTTAACCGTTTATCAGCTAATAAAAAATTGCATCACACAGAGCCACAGAATACACTCTAACAATGAATCTTGTGTAGGTGGTATAACCAATTATAATATGTTTTTTTAGCTCTTATAAAAACATAGCTGATCGTACACCAAAACTAACCTAGACGATTCTATTTTTGGATATCTCTATCTCTACTCAACCATTTGCTATCAAAAAAAATTTGCGTCCATCGTGAACCGATAATTCCTAAAGAAGTTGAAGAATTGTTAGTTGGTGCCTCAATCGATTCAATTGTTATACTTGTAATGTTATGTTTCATAACTAATGATAATGATATTATAGGTACGTGTTTCATTCACCTACTGCCTCACTAAAAGAAACATTTCTTACCTTGAAACGTAGTTCGTTCACTGGAGGTTTAGCGTAAGGTATTCCTAAAAACTCATAATATTTAAAACCACTTTCGGTCGTAGCCTCTCCACCTTTTAATGCTCCTTGGGTTATTGTTACCAAAACCATGTTATAAACAGACGAGCACAACTAAACTGTGTTGAATACGACGCCAGCACTTGGTTTGTCGTTACTTGATATCTTTTTAAGTGCCTATGTACCAATATGATAAAATTATTCTGTCAATAAACGAATCGCTCGAGTACCTAAGTATTATTACATAATCTAGCTGAGTTGCCGCTGCTGATATACAGTTCTATATATTATACCACAGATAATATAATTCTTATTATACTAACTCAGGGGTCCCCAAATTATGGGTGCAGCCCCGTTCTTCACCTAGGATCTCCACCTGGGTGAAGCACAGGGTACTGATAGGTCCTTATGCTCCAACTGATAATAATAATGTACAGTTGTTATGCATCGCATCGACTGCTGCTCCGTAGAAAGTGAAGACCTAAAGAGGGGTATCACACCGTGAAGCGCATAATTTCTCCTTGTTTGACAATATACAATGTAGATATATAGAACTAAGCTGCAGCAGCAACAGGTAAACCGTGGTTATGATACCTCTCGCTAGCTAAATGAGACCTACAAGTGCACTCTCTCTCAAACTTAAGAGCTACGCTCTTGTCGGTGGAGTAATCGCCACTCTTCTCTCTACTCCGCCAATCCTTTTACCTCCTTTTTTTTTTTTTTTTTTTTTTTTTTTCCGTGCGGCAATCCCCTCGGATACCCCCCTGCCGGAGCCGGAAGGGGAGGTTATGTCGGACTCGAACCGACTAAAACCGCACGCCGACTGTGGGTCGTGGTGCTAGGCCGGAGGTGAGCACCCTATTTAGTACTCTTTCGTTCGTCATCTTTTCTGTCCAGCTTATCCCTCCATTCTTCTCCAGCACCACATTTCGAACGTTTCCAGCTTGTATCTGTCCAAAAAAAAAAATGGCACTATGCGAGCTCAAGGTCTTTTACGAGAACTGACGCCTCAGCTCCGAGAAGAAAACGTGCACCAACGTTTCGCTTGTCAGTCGAGTGTATTGGCTAGTAGGGAAGGTCGTCTTAAAACTCAAAGATTTTGGTAGGACCTCATACGCACAATATCTATAATATGTAGAGATACTGTCCTATTGTATAGATTCAGCTAGACAGAACCCTAAAGTGATAACATACGCCAGACCAACGGTCAAATACCGCACGATTTTATCTCCCTCGTTAATAGCTACAGGATATTGGCCAAATTGTTCTCGTTAAGCATAGAGGCAATTTAGATAAAAAAGTAGGCACTTTTCCAACCATTTTATAGGCATGACTAGCTTTTGCCCGCGGCTCCACCCGCGTGGATGTCGGTTATCGCGACCAAACATAGCCTATGTCCTTTCTCATGGTCTAATCTACCCCTATACCAAATTTCATCAAAATCGGTCCAGTGGTTTAGGCGTGAAAGCGTAACATACAGACAGACAGACAGACAGACAGACAGACAGACAGACAGACAGAGTTATTATTATTATTATTATTATTTTTTAACAGGCAGGCAGTCGAAACAACTGATAATGCCCGTATCCTGCTTATGCCCACCAGTGTTTATTTATTTTGGTTAAGGTGTTGGTCTAATCTATTCTTAAACTGATTTATGTTCTGGGCTGTCACAATGTCATGTGGTAGCTTATTCCACTCTCTCACTACCCTATTACTTAAAAAGTTTCTGTGTGGATTGTTATTCGAGAAGCTGGTGGATAGTCTCAGGTGGTGACCTCTGAGGTGGTTATTATTGTTGCGCGTGAACAACTTGTCAAAGTCTTCAATGTCGTAATGTCCACTTAAGATCTTGAAAGTCTCTATCATGTCACCTCTATGTCTGCGTTCTTTTAGAGTTGTAATTTTTAAAACTCCCAAGCGCTCCTCATATGGTCTCTGTTTCAATGAACGTGGTATTTTGGTGAAGCTACGTTGTACCTTCTCCAGGAGTTCAATATCTTTATTAAAGTACGGATTCCAGATTTGAAATGCGTATTCTAGAATTGGTCTGATAAAAGATTTGTGGATCTTTAGCATCATATCTGGCGTTAGAACATTAAAGGCTTTTCTAATCAAATAAATTAAACTTCTTGCTTTCTTGACGATTGATGTAATATGTTCATCCCACTTTAAGTTTTCTGTAATTTTGACTCCCAGGTCCGTTTGTACCTTGACTTCTGTTAGAGGCATGTCATTCAATTTATAGTTTAGGCAAGGATTTCGATTACCTATGTGCAGTACTGTACATTTTGAGGTGTTGAGGTTTATGAGCCACTCCTTGGACCAGTTGGCTATTAGGTTTAAATCGTTTTGGAGCTTGTCATAGTCAGTTAATGGGTTGGCGAATATTTTAGTATCATCAGCGAACATACTGACATCGCAGTCTAGACAGTGTTGGAGGTCAAAGGTATATATGATGTATAGAACTGGGCCCAAAACTGATCCCTGTGGCACGCCACTATGCACTTCCATATGATCAGACTTTTCATCACCGATTCTCACTTGTAGTGTTCTTCCACGCAGAAAGGATTCTATCCATGTGAGAAGTTTTCCACGTATGCCTATATGTTCTAATTTGTAGAGAAGTCTTTTTATAGGCACTTTATCAAATGCCTTTTCATAATCGAGGTAGATGACGTCAATAGGTACTCGTTCATTAAATTTCTCAATCCAGGATGACAAGCATGATAATAAGTTGGAGACCGTGGAACGATGAGGGCAAAAACCGTGTTGTTGTTGGGGAATAACTCTATGGTGAGAGAGAAATTCCCTGACGTGCTTAACTATAATTTTTTCCATAGCCTTGCAAATGACGCTAGTTAAGCTGATGGGTCTATAGTTTATTGGTTCTAGTTTACTTCCCTTTTTAAATATTGGTGTCACCAATGCTGTTTTCCATATATCTGGCAGTTTGCCAGTTTCATAAGAAGTTTGCATTATCGTTGATAAGTAACTAGTTATATTGCATCTTTTTAATATTGCAACTGGAATATCGTCAGGTCCTGGGGATGAGTCAATTTTCATTTCAGAGATAACATTGTTGATTTTTTCGGGAGTAAATGAAATTTCTTCAATGGAGTCCACTACTCTTAGTGATGGGTCAAGGGCAGGTAGATGGTCATTCGGTTCTTTCTGGAAAACACTTGCAAATTGGTTAGCAAATGCCATTGCAATGTCACGAGGTTCTGTCACAGTTACTCCGTGCTCATTATGTAAAATAGTAGGTATGCTGACTTTGGATGTGACTTGTTGCCTGATATACGAGTAAAATCTCTTGTGTCCCGCGTTTATTATGTCTTGCTCATAGGCTATGCGATTTTTTCTGTTGTGATTTATTAATTGGTTGTTTGTTTTTCTATAGTCCTTATAATGTTCATCGAGGCCAGTTAGCTGATATCGTTTCCACAATGCTATTTTTCGATTTATAAGTATTTTGCTTTCGTTCGAGATCCATGGCTTGTTTATAGTATCTTTACATATTTTTCGGGGTACATGTACATTAATAGCTTCTTTAAGTGCTTTATGTAAGATGTTGAATTGATAGTTCACACAATGTATATCTGTAATATTGTCTGGCAATGATAATCGGAGATGCTCGTTTATTTTGTCGTAGTTCGCTTTGTTGTAATTTAGTTTAGTTTTGTGTTGTGTTTGTTGTATTGTTGCTTGCAGTTCTATGGTGGCTAATAAGCACGTATGATCACTTTTGCCGATTGCGGCCTGGTAATCAATGGTGGCTATGAGCGAGTCATCGTTTGTGAATATAAGATCCAAATATGAGGGTTGGTTTCCTTGCCGAAATCTAGTATGTCTGTCGACTAGTTGCCTAAGGTTACTGTTATTGTACCATTGCACAAAGTTGCTTTCTTTTGGTGTCAGGTATCCACTATTTTGCAGTGGCCACTGCACTCCCCTGTAGTTGAAATCACCCATTATTATCACAGTATTAGTCTCAGAGACATGGTGCAGTTGATCCAGTAAACAATTGTCTTGGTCTATTGAAGATCCATGACCTCTATACACCCCACAAAGAGAAAACTTGGTTGTTCCTATATTAATATCCAGCCATAAACATTCAGAAGTTTCATATTTTTTGTTATAGATGGTATTTTGTTTTATTGTCAAGGCGTCATTTTTCTTTGAAGCATATACAGCAACTCCTCCGCTGCGCTTACCAGTCCTGTCATCTCGATGCAGCTCGTAGCCTGGTATTGACACAACTGAGTCTGGTATGTTTGGCTTGAGCCATGTCTCTGTGACAATGATTAGAGTTGGTTTTAGTAAACAGACTCTGGCTATTAGTAAATCTAATTTGGAAGTTACAGATTGTATATTGGTGTATAGGATTGATATTGTATGAAGTAATGGTCGAGATAGTCTAAAGTGGTAAGTTGTTAAGTTATGCTTTGGTACTGTTTGGTGATTTGTAGCTAGTTTTTTTGTGTGGTAGTTTTCACAATAGTTGGGTTCCCTCGAATGTACTTAATTGTTATATCCGTTTCACCTTCACTGGCACGTTTATTAAGTTCTTCGCGTAAGTACTTTATGTATTCTTTTTGCATGGGAGTTTGATCCGATACAATGTTCGAGGGTTCTCTTAGCTTGTTCCTATTACGAAGAACTTCTAAAGCTTCCGTCTTACTGTTGAGGACGACTTTCAATGGTCTTGGCCTGGAGGCGGCATCTTTTTTAAGTGCACCTAAGCGAAACACCTTAATTCCTTTGCAGTTGACTTTATTTGTAACGGTGTTTATTATAGCTCCAGATTCCTTTATGTCGTGTTTCTTCCTCTCATCGGGTATACTACTTGCTGATTCGGGTACATCGTACATAATAATATTGTTCGCTCTGTTTGCCCTTTCTGTCATCTCTTGTATTGCTGATTCAGTTGCAAGCATACTTTGGCGCATTCGTAATTGCTTAACCTCTTCAGAGAGGTCATTCAGTTTTTTCATAATCATTGGTAGCTGAGCCATGGCAGATTTGCAATCACTGCACAGGAAAGTCATTATGCGTGCAACAGTCTTCAACTCCAGCACTCTTACTTCAGTGGGTGACAAACCATGGCAGTCTCCACATAAAATAATTTTACAAGAGTCACATGACACGGATGGTTTTTTATCATTTGGCGGCTTATTGCATTTAGCGCATGTCACCAATATTGCTCCAGTATTTTTTTTATTTGAACTCATCTTTGATACCAAAATAAAGTTCCTGTCCTGGCAACCCTGGTTGTCTATGGCTAATGTCAAATGTCAGTCGCCGTCAGGTTTGACAGAAATTATTAAATAAAATAGTGGGTAGTATAAAAATTTTTTGCAAGCTACTTGTCAAATGTTAATTGGTTTTGCACTATTTCTGCTACATAACACAATATTTAGAAGAGATAACACTCGCACGTAACCGACGAATATAGTTCAACACTTTCAAAACATTTTAAATCAGTTCCATACACTTTTACACACAAAAACAATATTAACTGAGACCGTGGTTGTTCGTTTGACAACGACTTTTAAAGAGTTACTTTAGCATTTATAATATTAGTGTGGATATCTACTTAATTCCTACACGATGTTTTAAAAACTACTCTACCAATATTTTAATGTGAAAGTTTGTGAAGATATTTGGATGTTTGTTACTTAACCACACTCAAACAGTTAACGCATCAATTATTTATTTTTTTATTTTTTATACAGGACACGTCAATTTGACTTCACCTCGCCTGATGTTAAGCTAAAGACACAGTCTCGGAAAGAAGGTCACCATCGTAAACATTTACCATGTTAACAGTGGTAGCACTAAGCTTGACGGCCTCATTAGATGCCTTTTCACGCCCCGCTTAAAGGACCCGGGACTGTAGGAAGAAGGAAACACTTGAGCTGACAGGGAGTTCCAGATCTTAGTGGTGCGGCATAGGAATGGGTCACTGAAACGCTTGGTTCTAGCAGGTATACTAGCTGGGGGACACCGTTGTCCCCCCTCCCGAGGAGGGCTAAACCATAAGTGATGGCCCTGGGTCCGCCGGGGTGCGAGGGATATGTCGATGACAACCTCACCTCCGGCCTAGCACCACGACCCACAGTCGGCGTGCGGTTTTAGTCGGTTCGAGTCCGACATAACCTCCCCTTCCGGCTCCGGCAGGGGGGTATCCGAGGGGATTTCCGCAAGGAAAAATAAAAAAAAAGGTATACTAGCTGAATTTGGGTCAGATTATAGTCAAAGTAAACAATACCTACATCGGCTATTTTTATCCCTGATGTTAGGTTATGAGAACAGCTGTGCAATTCACTAAGCAAGCACAACGATGCGAGTCGCAACGTTGTGCTCGATAGAGATTGTCATTGGTCGATCTCCAGTGACGTGATACAATCCAACCAATGGCAATCTCTATCGAGCACAACGTTGCGACTTGCATCGTGCTCGCTTAGTGAATTGCAGTGCTGGATCAGAATTCCACACGAGCAGAGCCGAGGGCATCAGCTACAAAGTACCTAAGTCACTACTACGCACCACTGGATTCCCTGCCAGCTCACGTGTTTCCTTCTTCCTACAGTTCCGGGTCCTTTAAGCGGGGCGTGAAAAGGCATCTAATGAGGCCGTCAAGCTGAGTGCCACCACTGTTAACATGGTAAATGTTTACGATGGTGACCCTCTTTCCGAGACTTTGCCTTTAGCTTAACATCAGGCGAGGTGAAGTCAAATTGGCGTGTCCTGTGTAAAAAAAAAAAAAAAAAATTAACTAAACCTAATTCTGCTTAATGCTGTGTTAGGGCCACCCCATTTCTTCCTGTGGGTGTCGAAGAACCCACATCTCGTAGAACACAGGTCGTAAATATATAACCCTTAACTAAGTGCCCGCTTAACGGCAATAGACTTACATGGGATCGAAACTCATAGTTGGCCAAATGTGGGTGTTAATACACCCCTGCCGACCTCTTCGGGGATTTACAGGCGTGAGCATATATGTATGCTAATTATACTTAAATCGCAGTTGTCTTCTGTTGAGGTATTGAGGTGGCCTTATTGTCAGTTGTTTCGTTGCGGGGGCGATCCCCGACAGCGTTGTTATAGTGGATGACTAGCCGCCGACCATACCGCCCGGAATGCACTAATACTATTGTGTACGGACGGACCACGACAATTCTCTGCGCGAGTGGGTGGTAGCTCTGTGTAAGGCGTAGACATGGCATGGTCATTAAAAATTATAATATTTGTTCCTTTTTAAAGGATGAATTATATATTAAAAGCAAAGCAAAGCTTATTAGATTACCACTTTTTGCACGATGGCTCTAGGATATTGTAAAATACTTGGTGTCAAATCATTTAACAAAAACAAATGAAAAATTTTCTTTTGACAAAATTATATTTGATAAATGTATCATTTTTAGGGCTTAGGCTGGGGCAGAGACGCAAAAAGCTTTGTAAAGGCGATTGGGCAGAGGCTCATAGAGGCTACTGGTGACTCCCGTTCCGGGTCGTTCCTGGTGCAGAGGATGGGCGTTGCAATCCAGCGTGGAAATACTGCTAGTGTGATGGGCACCTTTATACCGGGAGGGATCAGGACCAGGATCAGGGGCGGGTTATTCGATTAATACTGTGTATTATTTATTTAGTATTAAGATGACATGATTTATACCTATATAATTACTGTTAATTGACATAATAAAGGACATTAAAATCCGTAAATAAAGAATACCTAATTGAGAAGAACTTTTGAACACCAAATGTGTATACCTACGGAACTAGCGAACTACATACTGTATTATTGTTCCTATATAATGGTTGAAATACTAGTTAAGATTTCATTTTGTCCTTTTAATGTAGAATATTTTAATTTTAAAATAATAAGCAACTGTAAAACCGAAAATTTGATGTTCTAAATAAAAAGAGACCTGAAATACCTACTGATTTTATTCAGAAAATAAAAATGCGTGTAAAGCTTTTCTTTTTGAAGTCAGTGCTCAATTAAATATTATCGGTGCAGAATTAGTTAATATTGTTTGAACTGTGGCGAGTTCTCAAATTAAACGATTTATTTTTAAAGATTTAATGCGAGGTTTATTCTAGTCTATTAGATTTGTGTGGCTATATCGTCGGGTCACAGACTGTAGTAGACTGGCCGTCGGCGCCAGCGAGTCGCGGTGTGAAATACTCAGGTGCATCCGAACCTGCCCACGGATTTTATACAGCGTGCAGTTTTTTTATGATTCAAATTGTTATAGTAAATTATTTATTTTATAATAAATTATATTATCATTGGCTGCTGTCAAATATGACGTTATGATATTTGGATGCTGAAAATATGCTTACATTCATAAATCAAAAACACGTTATGTATGACCATGGAGAACGAAACTTAATCATATTCTGTCTTCCGTGGTAATGACCAATTTAAAGAGTAGCAAAACATTAAAAAAGAAAGTGAACCAGAATATGTATTTAATTGGCTGTTTTTATTATGTTCATCCAATAATCAATACCAATAACTTAAGTATTAAGCTCTGCTTTGTAGGTTCAAATTGAATTTGAGTTGTTTTTTTATATGACCAGAGATATGATGCACTTAAATGCATATATTGGTATATGTCTGAAGGCAGCTGAAGCTTACCATCAGGCGAAGTGAAGTAAAATTGACGTGCCAATATAAAAAAACCTGTAGGTACCTGTATTTAATATATCAAATAAGTACATTTTCTTTTCTTTCCTAAACATCACAAGGTTGTCCTGTTATCTCACAATACAACATATCTATGTATTTAGTTAGTTCAAAGGACAATATTTTTTCTCGTCGCCTTAAAGACGGATATAATATAGAGGGGAAATTTGAATTGATTCAGGTGTGGCTCTCTAACTCAGTTGGAAGAGCATTCCCCCTGTAAGGGAATGGTCGTGGGTTCAAGCCCCACCTGAGTAATTCATTTTCCCTGAGGTAATAGAATCAATGGACAAAAGTAAAACTAATGAAACTTAATTAGAATATCGTAAACAACATGCTGTATACGGTCTCAGCGTCCCGGTATCCTTTCACGGCCCTGCGCGTGAGTCGAGATTTGATTCCCACAGAGTAGAACAACATTAGCGTGTCTTTTATTTAAGTCACTTTGCTTATTATTGCTCTTTTATGTCAATTTCGTTTTGACATTGTTCCTATTTCGTATAGTTTACAGACGCCATAAAAATGTTTGAACAGAACTTTGATTTGTCAAGTTTGAGCAACAAATTCAAAATGATGTTTCCAGAGTACAATTTTGATTAGAACAAAAAATATTTTATACTTATCTAGATTTAATAATCGTAAAAGGCATGTAGCGCCTAGCTGACAAAATAGCGCAACATTTTGTTGAATAAATTTAGTTGCTTCTTATTTTTATTCAGGAATGCCAATAAGTAGATAAAAAGTAGTTCATATTACACGCTGTAACGATTGAGAAGGGTTTCTGGTCACCGTATTGCATTGCAAGTAGGTAAGGCTGGACTCTTCACGTTAATCTATGAGTATCTTTATGATGACGAACGTATTTGCTGATAATAATAGATTGCTAAGATCATGGATATCACTGCAATTCAAGTTTAATTGATAATCCATTTTAATCCAACATATAACGTGTGGCTTATGAATCCAAAAAGGAACGCAAAAGGTATACGTGGTAGGTATTAATACGGCCCTCGACACGACAAAGAAGATTAAAAAATATTAGAAGCCCAAGTTTTGACGTTCTGTGTTACTTTACACCCTTAACTGTCCATTTAAGTTATCTGCTGCGGCTGGAAACCCAATTAAATTATCGTAACGAAATGCATAAAACTAAAACCCCAATCACATTTCTTGTTGAAGTGTTTTTTTTTAATGAAAAGTCACGTTTCTTGTTACTCCTCTACATGGAGCACTTTCATTCTAGCGCACTAGCATTCAATTAATGGGCACAGGTACTTAATTAAATCCCTCATTTTGTTTTATTTTTTCAATCACTTAAAGTTTGTGTGACAATAATAAAAGTGTTAAGAACAGGCTTTTTCACAGGTGGTCAATATTTCTGAAGACCAACCAACTATTATATATTATACTAGCTTTTGCCCGCGGCTCCACCCGCGTGGATGTCGGTTATCGCGACCAAACATAGCCTATGTCCTTTCTCATGGTCTGATCTACCCCTATACCAAATTTCATCAAAATAAAAATAAATAAATAAATATTCCGCAACATTCTACACAACGCTATCCAGACCCATGGTAAGCTTAATTAAGCTTGTGTTATGGAATCTAGAATGCGGATAAACATACTTAGATACTTTTTTTTTTGTAAATATAAACTTATTATACATAGAACACCCAGACCAATGCAAATATCCATATTCATGCATACAAATATTTGCACTGAGCGGGAATCGAACCCGCGCCTCCTGCGTGGCAGTCGCGTGCACTACCGCCACGCCACAGAGGCTGTCCTCTGTGGCGGTCTCGTGGTTTAGGCGTGAAAGCGTAACATACAGACAGACAGACAGACAGACAGACAGACAGACAGAGTTACTTTCGCATTTATAATATTAGTATGGATTATATTATAAGACAAACCACTATGTTGAATTATTTTTTGCTATCATGTGTTCTATCTAATGTAATTTATTGTGGTTCAGCTATCTATTATAAAAAAAAAATTAATAATGTTTTTTTTACGTAAATTTGTATAATAACGTCTATTCAGTAACTGGCACAACAAATAAAAAATATAACTAATGTATTATATGTTCTGTACACCTGACTCGTCATTTGTGTTCAAATCACGGAACTTGTGCGATAAATGGCGAGGTGCATTTACACTTGCCTCGCCTTATAGGGTTTGTCCTGATTAGCGCAGGACGGACTTGTACTTTGCGCAATAACATGTTACGATACTTTGAGTTACCTTTTATCAAACATTTTACCAAAGAGACGGCTCAAGGCAAGTGCTTCCTCTCACCAGTTAGACTAATATTCTCATTACGTCGTATATCTTTTACCCGACTACGGCAATGCTAAAGGGGGGGAGGGGGGGGGGGTTATGCCTCTTACCCAACTACGGCGAAGCCAAAGGAGGGTAATGATTTTGACAGTCTATGTATGTATTGCTTGTTCATTTGTTCCCTAATAGCTCCTCAAATACTTATTAGAACTGGACAAATGAGGTATCATTACATACAAGCGTCTTGATCGTCCAACGGTTATAGGCTATAGGACGAGTTACTGAATCGTATATATGGTCGTATGCCACATACTCTAACAAAATAATACATTCTAGGGAAAAGTGGCATACGACGTTTTTAGAGCGCGTGTTTGTATTAAACTTAATTTTTTATTGAGAAATAGTGCCTTTACGCAGGGTAACCATGGAGTACAGAAAAATTGCCATACTCTGTGTGGGTGTATGAGGTCTTAAGGGGTCAAGCCAACGACTATTAGTGGTGGTCGTTGGGAATTAGTCATAGAAACGAATGTCTGAAAAATCTCTACATCTGCGTTTATACGCTCCATTTAATTCAAATAATGTAGAGAATTTGCAAAGATAAATCTCTCCATAATAGGTTAATTGATCTATAAAGTTTAAACAACTAAATATGACATTAAGCTCTATTCCGTGTCCAGATCAATTATTGTAGCGTGTAATATAAGTCACGGCGTTGTAGAGTCAGTGCGCGTTGCACGCGTCGTCGCTTGGAATGCGATCACAGCTCTACATTGTATTCGATTGCACTCTTGCGCACCTGCGTGCCCGTGGGAATCAGACGTTTTAGGATTAAGATTTATGTTCAATTGACCAAGTGAAAAAGGCCTGTTATATGTTAAAAAATGCGAATAAAGGTATCTTTAGTAAAAAAAATTACTTGATTTTAATATTATGTTACTTCTGAATTGGTGGTATTTAAAATGAGATCAATTTTGCTAATTGTTTTTTATCTATTTAGTTTTTTCCTGAGACGTTGCCTTCAACTTACCATTGGACAGGGTGAAGTCAAATTGACTAACCCTACATATAAAAAAACGTACGTTAAATAAAAAATATTTAAATAAATAAATCATTCTACACAACGCTATCTAGACCAATGGTAAGCTTAATTAGTTTATGTTATGGAATCTAGAATGCGGATAAACATACTTAGATACTTTTTGTAATGACCAGTGCAAATAGCGTACAAATATTTGCACTAAGCGGGAATCGAACCCGCGCCTCCTGCGTGGCACGCCATAGAAGCTGTTATGAACATTTTTTTTGTTTTTGCAGTGTCACTGACTTTGAGGCACGTTGCCATGAGGAGGTGTATGGGAACATGTCAGGATCTTTGCAGCTTAGGCTAACTCACCTACTAGCTGGTATACTTGCTCATTATTGAACGAGACTCTGGCGCAGGTTACAGCCAAGATAAACAAAAACAAGAGACTGTGTAAGCGGTTCCTGGGTATAGTATAAGGGGTTTCAGCAGAACTAAGGCTATGATGACCATAACGTCACTAACGATTTATGTAATTTTATTATGCCATCAGCATTTAGAATTTAGACCCAATTTTTGCGCTTTCATTTTATGCAGTGAAAACTCAGCTCGTGACCGCTCGACAGCGTCCGTGGCGTAGCGGTAGTGAACGCGGCTGCTACGCAGGAAGTGCGGGTTCTATCCCCGCTCAGTGCAAATATTTGTATGCATGAATATGGGTATTTGCATTGGTTTGATCGTGCCTCGGAGAGCACGTTAAGCCGTTGGTCCCGGTTGCCATACGAACATCTATGGCAGTCGTTACAAGAGCCCTCAAAAATCCAACAACTGGTTTAACTATTGCAGTTATCGATATCACCTTTAGGTTGTGGAGGTCAAATGGCAGTTGCTTCACGGAAAATATCGTAGTTTAGCCAAATCCGCAGTTAGACTAGTAAAGTGGACCCCAGACTTCAAGCTGAAAGCTTCGGATGCGATTGGGCCTAACGCAAAGAAAAAGAAGATGAAGAAGACTTCATGAGTGAAAACGCTTCAAGATTCATCCATAACAACTTTTTTTTACAGCAGTATGTGGTTTTGGTGCGAAGACTCAATGGTAAGTAAATTGAGAACAATCATACTGCCCTGACTTTTTTTAAACCATGTGCAATAATTGAAGGAATTTTTACAGCATTAAGTATGCTAACTATACAAATCGAATACATAGGGAAAAAAAGAAAAAAGGTTCGAGTCCCGCCCGAGAAGATTCTTTTTCCCTATGTATTCGATTTGTATAGTTAGCATACTTAATGCTGTAAAAATTCCTTCAATTGTTTGGGCGCAGTTATCAAAAAAATCAATGTTTAAAAATGATTGTAACATCATTCATTGATTCCGATAGTTCGTAAGAAAATCGGTAGATGACGCCACGTCGCCTCAAAGACGTATAAGATGGGAAATTTGAATCATATCGGGCGTGTCTCGGTAGCCGAATTGGTCAGGTATTCCCCCTGTAAGGGAAAGACTGCGGGTTCGAGTCCCGCCCGAGAAGATTCTTTTTCCCTATGTATTCGACATGTGCAATAACTTCTATAAATACTCATTTAATACCGCCAGTGCATTTGAATTTACTAATGAGTATAAATTCCGTTGATATGTTTCTAGATGAGATTGCAAACGATAAGTAAAACACACAAGTACACTTACAGGTTATCGATTTCAATTATTATTTTCTAATAAATGCATGAAGTGAAATGAACATTGATAAGTATGTAGTTATTGTTACAAATGAAATTGATATCATCAACGTTGGTAATGATTCTACATTCTAGTAAGGCTTGTGAGTCACCTTTCATAATAAATTTCATAAAAATTGTAAGTTTGTACAAAGGCAAACCATAGATTTACAACTTTTACAGTTTAGGCGTCTTAATTTGAGCGCTAACCTCAGTTTCCGGGCTCTAAAGCTCGCTCTCGATTGCTACATCGCTACTGCCATTCGGAAGTACATTTTTTTAGAAATATATAGAGATTTTGATATAGGTGTCGTGGTTTCGGAGATGACCACATACAAATAAACTCTCAAAATTGGCAATTTCTTTTATTAATATACGTGGTATAGAATAAGTAGTACAGGAATCATAAAAATCAGTGCATTCGATTTGTAATTTAAGTCTCTTTTTTTTTTTTAAATGAACCTACTTCTTATTATAACCGTTATGTTTTAAGTTACTAATAAATAAGACAATATCAAAACTTCCAGAAATGTTATAAGTACCAACGTAACATACAAAACTTTAAATTGTAATAAGTATTTACTTCACATCTTCCCTTGGAGAATATTTAAGCCCTGTATCATTGAGCGTGGTCACAACCCACGCGTCTTTAGGTAGCTCTCCTGACATCAGTAATTTCACAGCTGCTGCAATGTTAGCACCACTTGTGTAACCCACGTATAGACCCTCCTTCTCACCGGCCAACTTTTTATACCTCACTGCTTCTTCGTCAGTCACACTCAAGCTCCCATCCATGTACTCATATTTGAACAAATTTGGAACTGTTCCATATCCAGAACCTTGTAGCAAATGAAGTGGTTTTGTGATTGGATCACCCTTGATGGCTTCAGCACCAGCCGGTTCAACAACGTAAGCCTTTATCTCTGGATTTTGTTCTTTCAAATATTTTGAAGTGCCCACAAATGTACCAGATGTTCCCACTGTTGCCACGAATGCGTCAACGTGATGACCAGTCTGTGACCAAATTTCTGGTCCAGTAGATTCATAATGCGCTTGCGGATTATTCAAATTATTAAATTGATTTACAAAGAAAGCATTTTGTTTTTGAACTAGTTCCTGACCACATTCTTCAACTGCTTGTAAATCGTCTGAAGTCACACTGCCTGGTACTCCAGTTACTTGGGGTACTCTAATGCATGTAGCTCCAAGAGCTTCCATATGTATTGCTCGCTGTAAACTGTTGCCTACCGACATAGCTATTGTTAGTGGATGTCCCAATACAGCGCAAACTACAGCCAGCCCAGTCCCTTGGTTACCTGATGTTATTTCTACAACTGGAGCACCAGGTTTTAGTTCACCAGATTTGCGAGCTTTTTCAATCATGTTATACGAAGAACGACATTTGATCGAAGCGCCAGGATTCATAAACTCACATTTTGCTAAAATTCGTCCGGGGCCGGTGTAAAGTCGGTCCAACGCCACGATTGGCGTGTTACCTATCAGTTCAAGAGCTGATGATTTAATTGCATTTACCTCTGAGATTGGAGCCATATCGAATTGTTATTTGTTTTACTGATATTGTGTTCACGTTTGCACTAATGTAACACTGATGCGAGCGAGATTTTGCTTGCATTTAAATAATCGAGACAATCACATATAGTGCATTATGTTAGATGACTATTATTATTTTACTACCGTTTGTTACAGCTGAATGCCTAAAACAAGTGGTAATAAAATGACCTTTTTTTACAGAGAAGTAGTAATCGTAGATCTACGATAGGTATAATAAGCGGTTTTCGTAGCTTATAAATGCCTGTAACGCCAAAAGCGCATATGGTGTGCTATTTTCAGAGCTTATTATAAGGAGGGGGAATAGTACATGCATACATTTATTATTATTTTTGTCTAGTTACAGTGTACACAGTGAATACATTCAGAATCTGATAGTACTTGATGAAAGGTTTACTAATGTATGTTGAACAGACTGTATGGGAAGGAGATGTGATACGGAATAGGATAGGAGATTCGTTTTGCCAAGTGGACTTTCATATCTTGATGAAGGCTCAGTTGTTACAGTAATTTAGCTGGATTAGGTGTGTTATCGCTATATGTTACTTCAAACAGTCACGCACATTCAAGACAGTTCGTACGGTGAATATCTTTATCCCTTAGACCAGATTACATTAACCCCGATAAGCTGATAATAAATATGTTAAACAATCCAATTGAATGAGATCTAATAAGCGGAGGGCACAGATTAGATAATAGTTACTACATAAGGTACAGAATTGAAAGAATTTATGAACGTTTATATATCAGCTGTATCATCATTCTCTTTCTCCTCCAAAGTCCGCATCCGCATTGGAGTCTCTGGTCCAACTATTGTTTTAATACCTATATCTACTTTTCCCGAATCTCCCAACCTCGAAAGGAAAGCCTGTGCCAGAGCCTCGTCTGATGATGATGAGGTTTCATTGGTTCTACAATATTGCATATTATATGCTGTATTTCTCGGGTGGATCACCGTCAGTCCGGTCGGCGTCAGCGGCGCAACGGCATCCCGATGAATATCATAGTATCTTTTGAGGTTAAAGGCAGAAGTATTTATTTGTATATACATACATACGCTCACGCCTATTTGCATCCGGTGTAGGCAGAGAAAACAGCCCGCCATTTGACTCTATCTAAGATTTAAGAACGGGATTAAAAGGATAATATAATATTACCTAAACTATGACTATTATCCTCACTTGTTAAATTGACAAATAGTAATAGAATTATATTCGCGATATCTATGAGATTTTTATAAGTCAGCTCAGAAAGGGATGAAATCGATCGAATATTTATATAGCTAGACGATTAATTATCCTCTGGGGACATGGATATGGAAAGTTTACATCGATGGCCAGCAAATAGCTACTTTGAAAATAAACGAGATTTTTTATATTTCAACATTTGTTTGCTTTATGGTAGTAATGGTTTTCAAACAATGGATCAATAGTATTTATTATAAATGGTGTCATTACTCAGTACAAGTGTTACTCAGTGGTAGTAATGACCATCGATAGATCGTTTGATCTTTGTTCATTGATACTTATTTGGCATTGTACTTCCACGAGACAGTTTCACGCCAGCAAGCTATTAATACTGTATGACAACAGAGAAGCGCGCTATCCGCCTGAGGGTTAGCGCTGCCAATATAAACATACTTGGAACACCAAAGGTATTATTTGTAACTGCACTCACGAGAAACTCTGGTGGCATAGTGGTGCAGCTAGTGTCACGAGAAACTCTGGTGGCATAGTGGTGCACCTAGTGTGACTGATGTTCACATGATCGTGAGATCCAGTACCGGCTATGAAAAGGTAGGAAATTCTTAGTAGTAGCATTATCGTTATCGCGATCAAATAGCCTGTGTCCTTTCTCAATGTCTAATCTACACCTATACCGATTGATATGCATCAAAATCGATTCTGGGGTTTAGGCGGGCAAGAGTAACATACAGACAGATAGACAGAGCTACTTTTGCATTTATAATATTAGTATGGATTAGGTAAGTAACCTGGCTAGTTACTAAAGTAAAAAAGAAGTCTACAAAAGTAGAAAGAATTACCAAAAAAAACGAAAAAGTAAAGAAATAAACACATTATTTAATAAATTTTAAATGACGAAGAATTTACGTTTTACTTTTAACAGTTTACCTGTTGTTTATTAGCTCTAGTTAGACGCCGGTATTAGGTTCTCCACCTCGCATTCCGATGCATATACGTAATTACTTTTGCGTAATTGAATTTGCAATTTGCAAAAATAAATTACATAAATTACAAAATAAATTACATAAATTACAAAATAAATTAGATTATTATATAGAAATTGCTTTTATAGTATTAAAATATAAATAATACACTGTTGATTTATGGTGAAACCACATCAAATACACAAATATTTTTACACATCATTTTAATTTAATACATCACTTCCGATAAGTACCTATGATAATAACACAAATCGGAAATCTTGTTACTGCAAATTATCACTATATGAAGATAAATGTAATTCCGATATTAATTAGTTATCTACAATCTGCATATATATTACTTCTGATTTGGATCCATGCTATTTAACTTGTTTAGATACAATCTTTCTCATTACTCATATCTATTTAGAAGTCCTAAAAACTGGTACAATATAATAATATACTCTTGAGAGTAATAATTCTAAGATTCACTTCATAAATATTTGGAGATATCCATTCAAATTTAGATATGCCTAAACTCTTAATTGATAAATAAATACTAACCATCACATTATCATAAATACATAATAATTTAGTAATTACTTGTTTACTCCACTTTTACGACATTAGTTCTTGAGGCACAGGAGTATATTTGAGTCCGGTATCGTTGAGCATGGTCACGACCCAAGCATCTTCGGGAAGTACTCCAGACTCCAGCAGTCTAACAGCCGCAGCGACATTGGCCCCACTCGTATAACCCACATACAACCCTTCTTTCTCACCGATCAATTTCACGTACTCCACCGCTTCCTCATCGGTGACACTGAATGTACCATCTAAATTCTCAAATTTAAATAAATTTGGAACACATCCGTACCCTGAACCCTGAAGCAAGTGGAGAGGCTTCGTGATTGGATCGCCCTTAATCGGTTCAGCTCCAGCAGGCTCCACGACGTACGTTTTAATATCTGGATTTTGTTCCTTTAAATATTTTGCTGTACCTACAAAAGTACCAGCAGTTCCCATTGTAGCTACAAATGCGTCAATATGTTGTCCAGTTTGCCTCCAAATCTCAGGTCCAGTGGTTTCATAATGTGCATCAGCATTAGCAGGATTGTTAAATTGATTAACGTAATATGCATTCTGTTTCGCCACTAGATCTAAGCCAACTTTTTCCACTGCTTGTACATCAGCTAGTGTAACATTTCCGTATGTCCCTTCCACTTGTGGTACACGAACACACTTAGCACCGAGAGCTTCCATATGTAGTGCCCGCTGCACACTGTTCCCCTTCGACATAGTAAGAGTTAGGGGATGTCCAAGCACCGCACACACTACAGCAAGACCGCACCCTTGGTTGCCCGATGTTACCTCCACAACTGGTGCGCCGGGCTTCAGTTCACCAGATTTACGAGCTTTTTCTATCATACTAAGAGATGAACGGCATTTAATAGAAGCACCAGGATTCATGAACTCACATTTTGCTAGAATTCGTCCGGGGCCGGTGTAGAGTCGATCCAATGCCACGATGGGTGTGTTGCCAATCAGTTCTAACGCCGATGATTTAATTTCGTTTATTTCTTTGCTCGGTGACATGACGAACTGTGTCAAATGTTGCGTTTATGTCTATGAAACTATATAACTGGTAGTACCGTACTGAGGTAAAAAAGGCAGCGCGGTGTATTAATATTGTAGCAGATCTAGTCTCGTGTGCAGCGTGCGCGGCCGGCCGCGGTTGACTTGTGCCGATCAAGACGCCAACTATTATACATATTGGTTAATAGTTTCACTACGCAGTCTGTCACTCATTATCAATACAAACGTGGTATCAATACGCAATATATTAGTAAAAAGTTTGCGTCACCTCCCTTACAAACTAGAGCGTATTGATTGTGGTATTGATACTGAGTTCAAATATTTTGGCATGTATAAATAATTAGAGGTTAATAATATATTTAGTGAAGAAAGTTGCTATACGCGAGGTCGGTACTCGGTTTCAGAAGGGATTAAATTATTGAAAAAATCCTGTAATCCGATTGCACTGCCACCAACCGGGTCCAATAACGTAGACATTTTCTTAATGGACTTCTATACATCCGCTCATTCCTTATTAGCCTCCTATAGGGTTTTCGTAAAACGCCACTCATAATAAAATTCATTTAAGTATTTCCAGTATTTCTAACAAAAACAGGTATAATTCGGGCTTCTTAATAGGGTTGTGTAGTACTTTTCTTTGCTATCGTAAACGGTACTTTTGACAGTAATATACTATTAAAGTGAAATCCATACTAATATTATAAATGCGAAAGTAACTCTGTCTGTCTGTCTGTCTGTATGTTACGCTTTCACACCTAAACCACTGAACAGATTTTGATGTAATTTGGTATAGGGATTGGTTAGACCTTGAGAAAGGACATACACTATGTTTGGTAGCGATAACCGACATCCACGCGGGCGGAGCTGCGGGCAAAAGCTAGTTTTCTTATAAATTCGTTCTTTTTTTATTTTTGTGGTGATATTGATATTTAATTACAATAATTTTATATATTTACCCTTTTAAATTTAAATTAAAACTAAAATAATCATTAACATAATTATTAATTAAATTAATTATTGTTATAAATTTAATTTTATTTCAATTGTTAAAATAATGAAAAGTCATAGTTTCAGTTTAGTGCAATATCTTAGTTCACTGATCATATTTTTTAGATAAAACGAAGCAGTCTTCTTCTTCTTTATCTTTGCGTTTATCCCAGTCGCATCCGAAGGTTTATGCTTAGAGTATGGACTCCGCTTTACCAGCCTAACTGCGAATTTGGCTGAATTTCGATATTTTATGCAAAGCGACTGTTATCTGACTTCCACAACCCAAAGGCGATATCGAAGCATTGCAGTTAAAACAGTTGTTGGACTTTTGAGGGCTCTAATTAACCATAACGACTGCCATAGATGGCAGGATGGTATGGCAACCAGGACCGACGGCTTAACGTGCTCTCAGAGGCACGACCAGACCAATGCAAATATCCATATGAATGCTTATAAATATTTGCACTGGGCGGGGATTGATGCCGCGCCTCCTGCATAGCAGCCGCGTTTAGTACCGCTGCACCACAAAGACATTAAGCAGTATTAGTAGGTATCCGATGACCCAGGACACTACACTATTTAAAAATAAGGTGCTTTTATAATTGCAGGTAAATTGAGATACTGAAATGTAGTAAAGCGAAGAAAGATAGAAGTTCAAAAAGAAAATTAAAAAAAAAACAGAAAAATTTCGAGAAGTTTATTTGTTACTGATCTATTCCAATCGAATACTACATTTCTAATACCATTTGTAAGTACACCATCACCATCACTACGTCGTCACGACGTTATAGCCTCGTCCATTGTCCACTCGCCCATTGCCTCGACATTGGCTATTGTTATCGCCTTAATTAACCTTATAAAGTTTTACATTAGTTTATTAATTGTGATAAAACTTCGATTGAAGACTCTCATGAAATGTTTGCCGACTTTGACAGGTTTCTAGTAATATGTATTGTGTGCTATGGAGCAGTGTAGAATGTTGTGAAATATTTATAAAAAAAAAGTAATTCTATGCACAATATCGGAAATCTTTGACGCCTTAATCTGCAGTAATTTGGACCAGTATAAGTCATCAAAATAGAGCAATGAGGAACCTGTATGTTGAAAATCGATCGTGAATCTAAGTATGATATTTTCTAAGTTCATCATAAAAAAACGATATTTCAATAATGATTTCCTCAATAATCTTTTGTTTCAATTACAGCACATGTTTATTGAACAGTAATCAATAAGAGGAAATAAGCCGTTTTATAAACGCTGTCACAGATTCATTACGAATAGTAAACGAGAGGCGAAGCAACGCGGGCACAGTTTTATTATGCCAATAACTTTACTAGAGCATAATAGGAAATTAATCGGAGTAGTGATTTCCCAGGCCGCGGGAAAACCCTGGAAAGTAACTGAGAAGGAGTAGGTCAGTGAACAAAAGGAAGTAGATTTTTGGTCCTGCTGATGAATTTAAAATATTATGTACTGTCATAATACGATCGCACAACATTGCATCACAAACCGCTGCTGAAATGCTAGGCTAAAAAATTTCATAGTATTGCACTCAGAGCTATGGAAGCGTCAACACTTTACTTTCTGTCTTTGATGGAGAAATTGTTGCTTTCAGTCAAATTTTAGCTGATATGGGATAACACACATTTTATCGTTTCCTTGCGTGTCTTTCTGTTTACACAATGAATGCATTTCCAATTTGCGATCTCTTGATTAAAGTTCAACGTTAAAATACCGTAGCATAATATACTTCATTTTATCCAGAAACCACCATTTTATTTATTTTAATTCTTATCTTAACAACGATAGTCTTTCTTAATATTTTATCAATATTGCATACAATTATATCACTTATGACGACTGACAATTGGCATAAAGTACACAAAAACTTCAATAGCTTCGACAATCATGCGATTATGTCAAGAGCATTCAAGTGTCAATTCATTCAGTATTTTTTCTGCTCTAAATATAAACTTTAACACCAGTCATTAAGGTCTATTGCACTTTGTATGCACTCTAGTATTGCGATTACGGTATTTACCATTGAAAAGTAATTCTTATCTTGTCCACACAGAGCACATTTGTGTAAATGTGTAGCCTTTATAAAGTACAATTGTACAGATGTCGGTCGTGAATAGGTACTATTGTTAACAAATACGGGTACAATTGCGAACAATGAAATACATTATTTTATTTAGCGTGCTACTGGTGTCGCCGGGCCAAATGTCGGCTATTTACTAATTGAGATATCAAAGTGAAATTGCCATAAAGTATGTCGACCAAATGTCACATTCACAAAATATAATTTCTATTGCATACGGATCGTTGCTGGGACTCGTTGCTAGATTGCTGGCTAACATAAGTCATAATATAATGACTAGATCCTTCATCAATAGCGACAAGAACAGGTTAATTAAATAGGATTTATGTGCTTTACTTTCTCAACGCACCCATTTAAAGGTTGGTTAATTTGAAAAAGTCCGTAATCTAGAAATTTGATGAGAATTATGAAGAAAGTAGAAAACCGTTACCATTACTACAATAAGTGTCATCTTAATTTTTATTTATTTTCCGTAAGTAGGGAGGAATTCCTTTCGAAGATATCTGAGGGCTCATTATGTGAATGATTCTCGTTAGTTTCAGTCGTAATTTGGGGACGTATCGATTAAATATGTTTTTGATCACATTATTGAACTCAGATGAGATAAAAAAGAAATATAACTAAACAATAAAAAAGTTTTTATAGCACCAAGTGGACTGATGTAGAATGCAATATATGGAAGGTACATTATATTACACAGTTATCGTAGTTTATGGACACTTCTAGCTAAGGTGAAAGGATGTTTATGGATTACAGATGCGTACAGACTTTCATGAGTATCACACAAATATCTTGAATGTCTGTTACCAGAAGAAATGCTTTGCTTGGTTAGAAAACCGTCTCGTACGTAGAAACACATATCATCTGTTCTGCATCCCTGCCAGGTTCACCTAGTAAGCAAATTATTTTGTAGGTATTCAGGATAATGTCTAGTAGTCATAACAATCAGTTGTTACATAAAAATAATGTAGTTAAGTAGTTTTGCAGGAGTGTGATTGAAATTTCATTCGGTTTTGGTAGCTACGTAGGTAAATATCTTAGTAAAACACAGTGTGACATTCACATTATTCAGTGTTATTTCCATTGTGAGTGTTTGGAGTACTTGGAAAACCTGAATCAGAGTAAAACTTTTACCTCTATGCGGTAAATTACCTTGTTCATTTTATACCTAGGGGTTATTCCTTCTACATACCACAAAAACTAAACCTACCATTTTACTCATACTGATTTTAATTTATTTTTATTCTTAATTCATACCACTGCATTTTTTATTAGCTCATGTAATTTTTTATGGTTTATAATTTTATTACTCTTGATTTGTTTAGCATCAAGCATATCTACAAAAAATCATGCAGTCTTAAACCAGCATGATTTTTTGTAGATTTGCTTCAATACTGTTCTTGTACCTTGAAGGTGACGTACATCTCACACAACTAGGTACAAGTATATAGCACACCTGATGATATATACATAAAACTAACGTTGCAATATCTGCAGAGATAGGGTACCCACTTCCCTCCAGATTCTAAACGGAAATGGGCCTGGAATTTGTAATAAATTTTGACCTGGACTGTAACAACGTGTAAGAGCCGGTAAGATTTTTTTCTGCAATTTAAATGCAAAACATTTGATTAGGTACACAAGAAGATGGGACGATAGGAAATAAGCTACATACCTATATTACTTGACTTGCCCTGAACACCCTGCCTGTAAATGACATGTACATCTTACCGCCACGCCACACAGACGTTTTGTGTAAAAAGCTACTATACATACCTACATAGTATACTAAACATTATTATAGGCTTATAGATAGTAATACCATAGTCTAATGATCGATTTAGCGATCCAAGATGGTGGACTCGAAATTTTATCAAAATTCGAATTCATATTAAAAAACTCAAACTTAAAATATAACTTTCCTTTAATCATAATTGATTGAGTAGAACCGGAGATATGATCAAAAGTCGCAATTGTCGACATCAATGCGAGCGGAGCCGCGGGCTTCAGCTAGTTATATTTATTAGCGTGAGTTGATGTTCCTTGATCTCTCAATGCTGACAAAATTACAAAAGGCGGCATTTCTGCAAACATCAAACACGTTGAACTACTATATGATTAATCGTTATACTGTGGTAATACTGTGTTATTACTAGATATTAAAATAAAACATGTTTATGTGTAGAAGCTTTAATTAACACATTGTAGGTACTATTTAAGATGACAATATAATTAATTAATTAACTAAAATTAATTAATTAATGAAGGTAAATAATTGATCAGATAGTAAAATTTAGCTAATGACGGCAATAACTTAACTTGTTACTTCTGAAGATTAAAAAAAGTTCATTAGATGCTGCACTAGTAGGGGGTATCTAACTATCCATGTCTCATCATTATAACTTTGTCACATTATGTCTCAGCATGCTCAAATCTTTATTTAATTGACAGATTGAATGACACTGAATAAAAATTATTATTTAAGAGCCATTTGAGAATAAAAAATGTAAAAGAAAAGCGTTCTGTAGTCATAATGAAAATAATTTAGTAGACATTGTACGACGAATTTTCTGTAGTTGAGTTACTTTGTAACTTCATTTGAAAGCATAGACATCTTTGATTTGCCCAATGTCAAGTTTAGAAAATGTGTCATTAACATATAACTGTGTATAGTTGGCACCTGCATGTGCCTATGATAATATTCTCGTGCATGTATTTTATTACTTGCATGTTCCTGCATGCAACTATATTGTACTTTTACTTTTTCTAGGTTTCTATCTCAGGTATTTTTTTTTGTTTTAGTACCTAATAAGTGGATAATGTTGTTAGTAGTATGATAAGTCTAGTTGCTTATTATGTAAAAGTAAAACAATTAGTAATTGTACTACTGTTTTTTATCCTAAATAAAATAAATAAATGAATAAAACTTTTATAAACTGTTCGAATTTGTAGAAGTAATTTTGCTCTTAGTTGTACCACTACGGCTAGCCACTTACGTACCTACTTATATCCCTATAGACCCATTAAAGACCATGATACCCCAATATTGATAATACACCACATTTAAGATATTTTATAAATCACACTGGTTGTGTTCACGGGCTAATTCTAGCTTTATATGAGCACTAGCTCAAACGAAAACGATAGTGTAATATGACTGTAAAATTGTAGAACGATTAACGCATTGCTTTCTGCGCACGAGCATAGATAACACGAGTGAAATTATACTTGCTTGGGGCTCCTCTAATCTAGTATGTAGTTTTCTCAAGTAGGTACAATAAGTTTTTTTTTATATAGGACACGACAATTTGTTTTCACGTCGCCTGATGGTAAGCTAAAGGCAGTCTCCGGAAGAGGGTCACCATCGTAAACATGTACAGTAAGCTTCAGAGAAAAGGAACCCCCCTTGATAATGGTTTTATTCTCAATTCATTTTTATTCTGAAGCTTACTGTACCATGTTAACAGTGGTGGCACTCAGCTTGACGGCCTCATCAGATGCCTTTTCACGCCCCGCTTAAAGGACCCGGGACTGTAGGAAGAAGGAAACACGTGAGCTGGTCTTAATGGTGCGACATAGGAATGAGTCACTGAAACGTTTGGTTCTAGTAGGTATATTTTATATTATAGTAAATTACATAATTTTATAGGTACATTGAATGAAATAAAACTTAACTGAAGGTTACTGACTGCCTTTGTTTCTGGTGGTTATTTTTTATCATAGTCTGTTAGATAAAGTAAAGAGTGAATTATGGTTCTGATATAAAGATATGTAGTATTTCTTGCTATTGCTATCTACAATATCTATTTTTTATTAAATATTCTATGAAATGGTCCATTTCTGGTTTGATATATAATATGTGAATATATAATAATATGTAAATTCTTGCCAGCATGGGCGTTGCCAGCTTCTAGCCTAGGTGGGGGCAAGCCACATTTATGCAGCGTTTACGATAACATGTCAAATAAAAACCAAGTAAGTATTTTCGTGATGCAATTCAATAGGTTTGTTTTGTGTAGTCTAGGAGTTTTTTTTTATATTTGTTCCGTCAATTGACTGCACCCCGCTAGATGGCAACAAAGCTGAAGTGCAGTCCAGAAGATACAGACCACCATTCCCGGTGCCATTGGACGTAAAATGGTGGTCCCTAACTTGACGGCCTTGATAGATGCCTTTTCACGCCCGCTTGAAGAACCCGGGACTGTAAGAGGAGGGAAACACGTATGCGGGCAGAGCATTCCAGCTCTTTATCGTGCGGCAGAGGAAAGAGCCCCCAAACCGTTTAGTGCGAGATGGTATGGATTCCACCGTGTGTGGATGGCATCGCAGACCAGTACGTGTTGTTCTGGATAGGAAGGGAGAGGCTGGGATCAGTTGAAATAACTCCTCAGAACACTCGCCGTGGTAGAGGCGGTAGAAAACGGCCGGATAGGCAATGTTTCTACGAAACTGCAGAGGTTCCAAGGTGTTGGTAACCTCAGGATTATCTATGATACGAACTGCACGTCGCTGAATTCTGTCAAGAGCGTCTAACAGGTATTGCGCGGAACCATCCCAGAGATGAGAACAGTATTCCACACAAGAGCGAATTTGTGTCTTGTACAAAAGACACCGCTGCTCCGGCGTGAAAAACCGCTTCGCTCTGTTCAAGATCCCGAGTTTGCGCGACGCTGTTTTGATGACGTTCTCAATGTAATTCTTGTTGTTCAGGTTGCAGTGAACATCCATTCCGAGCATGTCAATGTAGTCCTGTAGAGCTAGCGGTGTGTTCTGGACAGTAGGGAGAGGAAGGAAGGGGGAGGTCTTGGCAGTGAACGCGCACGCTTGTGCTTTTTTGGCATTGAACTCGACCAGATTCTCTGATCCCCATTGGGAGATGCAAGTCAGGACCGCTGTCTATTTGCGTCAGTGTCAGCCCGCTTGGCCGCGGGGTGCCCGAAGTATCATCCATGTAGAGTGCTGTCATCTGCATAGCAATGGATACTGCCTACTGCTAGCATATCATTTATATGCAGAAGAAAGAGAGTGGGCGATAAGACGGACCCCTGAGGCACGCCAGCATTAACCTGCATGAACTCTGAGGCCCGGTCCTCACAGAGAACTCGGATACTACGCTCATGCAGGAAGCTGGCAACCCAGTCGCACAGTCGAACAGGCAGACCGTAGGCCGAAAGCTTGGAAAGTAGCGAACTGTGCCAGACTATATCAAAGGCTTTGGCGATATCAAGACTGATAGCCAATGATTCGCCATGCCTGTCCATAGCCTCGCCCCAGAGGTGCGTGACGTAAGCCAAAAGATCACCCGTTGACCGTTTCGGTCTGAACCCGTACTGTCGGTCATTAATTAGGGAGTGATCTTCTAAGTAACGCATGAGCTGTGCGTTAATGATATGCTCAAATACTTTACAGAGGACTGTGGTGACAGCTATGGGTCGGTAGTTCGCCGGGTCCGAGCGATCCCCCTTTTTAGGGACCGGCTGTATGTTCGCCTCCTTCCAAGCCCGCGGCACTATTCCCGAAGAATACGACAATCGGTACATTCGCGTGAGCGCCGGCGTCAACTCCGCTGCGCATTTTTTCAGGACTACCGCTGGAATACCATCGGGGCCACTGGCTTTCTGGATGTCGAGTGATTGCAGGGTTTTGCGGACGTCGCAGTGCCTGATACGGATATCAGGCATTGAGTGACCGCAACTTGGCAATGTGGGCGCCTGTACACTACTGTTGTCAACCCGGGAATTAGCCGCGAAGAGGTCAACCAGCATATCCGCCTGCTCCTGCGGCTCATGGGCCAGTGATCTGTCTGGGCATCGCAGCGGGGGCAGCGAGGGCTGGCAAAAGTTAGCTTGTACGGCTTTGGCCAGTCGCCAGTATCCACGACTACCCGCAGGGTGTGACATGAGTTGCTCACGAAGCCGTGCCACGCGCTGGGCATCCGCTCTGATGTAAGCCCTTTTGCAGTCCTTGGTGGCTCTGTTATACGCCGCCTTGAGATGGCCCTCACTTGGATCGCGCATTGCACGTGCCCTGGTCCAAGCGTAGTACGCCAACTGTTTTTGCTGAACAGCAGCAACGCACTCACGACCGAACCAGGGTCAAGTTCTGCGGGCACTGGTGACCTCAGTGTATGGAATATGATACTCCATGCCCAAATTGATTTCACCAGCGATGGCAGAAGCGCCACCATTAAAGCAGCGCTGAGTCCACGGGACGGATACAAAGTAATCTCGTAGTCCATCCCAATCGGCTGACGAATAGTGCCATAACCGTCTTTTAGTCTCCAATGGTCTTGGGGGGGTAGCGATAGGCACCTTGGCGCAGATCAACTTGTGGTCGGAGGTACCCAGAGAGGCATGAACAGAGACACTATACTGGGCTGGGTGGGTCCTCAGCAGAAGGTTGATGCAGAAGATGAAGAGGGCTGATGACCCGCTATATCTGGTACCCGGGTGGTTTCGGGTACCAACTGGGCCAAGTCGCGCGTGAGAGCGAATACTTGAGCAGTCCGTCCAGCATGGTCAGTTCTGGTAGATCCCAGCCACACCTCGTGGTGGGCGTTAAAATCCCCCAGAAACACCAGTTCTGCGTACGGGAACCGCTCCTGCGTTGCATCTGCCGCCCGACTCAGATGGTCAAAGAGATGAGCCGTTTCTGAAGGTCCTCCCTTAAAAGGACGGTACACGAAGGCGTAGACTCGGCTAGACGTGCCGTGGTCCACGTGTAGCCAGAGAACAGAAAGAGAAGGGTCCTCCAGGTAGCGTAAGCGGCGACACAAACATCCGCCCTAATATTAGGTGTATATACACGCACACTCCGGCCTTTGCCATGAAGTTCTCCTCTATCACAAAGTCGGGGTATAGAAGGTAAGACGTGTCACCAGGGCGGCTTATTAGTGTCTCCGTGAGGAAAAGTAGAGCAGGCCGTGCCGTCTAAAGATGTTGATGGACGGCTATGAGGTTATAGAGTGGAGTCCACGAACATTTGTGAACTCCACCTCAAATGGTGTTGTTTTGATGGAGGAGGGGTTTGCCGCTGTATATCCTGCTTTTAATTTATGTGCTGCCATTATTGGATTGAGTGGAAGGCAAGGCGTCAAAAAAAAGAGGTAACAACCTACGCAGCAGTATGTGACAAGGCGCGGGTATTGGTTTCGTCGGTGGATGTGTGGCCCTGTGGTGGCCGACCCGCCCGATGGAAGGGCCCCTGTACCCCCCCGATAGTGGTCGCCGGGTCCATCTCCGGTCACCAACCGGCACGACGACCCACATCAAGATTATGCGCGGCCTGGTGGGGCAGCCTCCCAGAGTGGTTAGTTCCAGTTGCGCCCCTGTGCTATGCCGCGGGCGGCCAGCGGCACCACCGTCTTTACGGTTTCTACGGGTCTCCTTGGCCGACGGATCGACCCACACTATAACCACACTAGACCTACTCCACCATTATCCCACTGGTCCCAAGCGTGCTTCGTGAGCTGCCTCCTCGTCATCTCCGGCTATGCAGTTCCTGAATCTTGAACGCACCCCAACCCAAGTTAGCATACTAGGTTCCTTGAGTTCCTATGGGGCTTGAAGATGGACGGGTTTTCAGACCCTAAATACCATGTAAGATCAGGGTGTTTACCAGGACTAAACAAAGGGGCCTAAACTTGATAAGCTTATCTTATTTAGTTAAGGAGTTCCTATAGCCACCTTCCTACTCCATCTTCAAAAGGTGACTGTCATGTAACACGAGCACTTTTCTAAGACAAAAAATGAGCCTTAACTCGATGAATTTATCTGATGTAGTTCTCGGTTATCGACAAAGGAGATACGGTTGCACCTCAACCGTATCTCCTTAGTCGACTGTACATCTAAAATGTTATGTGTAGAATAAGTTTCATCCATGCTCATCAACTTTTAAGTCTTAAAGTCAATTTTGCAAATGAGTGTTACCTACGTCCTGCTTCAATGTGCACACAGACTATCAAGAAAGCGGATGTCGGAAGGAAGCCAGCGTTGGGCTTGTTACACGTTACACTTCGTTTAATTAAAAAAATAAAAAACCCGACTGCCACTGAAAAGACTGAGATAAGTTTGATAGCAGGCGGTACCCATTAATTTTCTTTCGGTTTATGATTGGCATATGGGTACCGCCTGCTATCAAACTTATTTCAGTCTTTTCAGTGGCAGTCGGGTTTTTTATTTTTTAATAATTTATTTTATTCTATACTTTTTAGTAAATTCCTTCATATCGTTTATTCTTGAAATAAAAACTTAATTCAATAAGTAAAAAAATTAGCGAGAATGATTGTTTTGTTAAACAACTTTAAATCGTTATATATCTTAAACTATTATTTAAAATGAAAAATGATAAAAGGAACCTAAAGATGATTTTAAAATACCTATTCAACGACACCCCACTTGACATAGTTCATCGACTTTTTTCATTTTGACAATATGGCGTCTGGTAGTCGCTGTGGTGAATTTTGATTACTGTCATGTCTTTAGTGACACTCGCAAGGTTAAGACGAATCGATTGACGTAAGAATTAATAAAATCTGCCTACGCATTTGGTCTCTAGAACGCCACATAGAAACAAACATACATACATACATACATAGACTGATAAACACATCACCCTCCTTTGCGTCGCGTAGTCGGGTAAAATGAAACTGTCGGCAATCAGACCAGGGTCTCTGGAAGATCTGTCAGGTGTCAGGTGGATGGAATTAGATATTAATCTTACCTTTATATGTTTTGAGACTACAGATGTGCATCCACAATGGATTGGTCTACATGGTGACGTCACATCTATGTAATTAAACCTATGTGTCGTGGACTGTATGATGGACTTTTATCGGTGTCAACCAGGAAATAAAACACACGATTCTTCGATAGCTCTTGATTTTTATTGCGTACTCCGTTTCTTACAATATTCTTGAGTACTTAATACAAGTGAAGGTTGAATGCTGGATAATAACAAGTAGTCGTGGAAGCAACAATAAAAGACAACAATAAAAGACAACAATAAAAGACAACAATAAAAGACAACTTATATAGGGATACGAGGAGCTTAAGTACCCCTTTTTTCCATAGCCCGCAGGGGGACTTAATGAGCGGGCTAACGACTGACATTATTTACAATTTTTCCTTACTTCTATCTTAGCCTACTGTTTTTAAAATGAGTTTATTTCTTCTATATCCTTATCCTATTACATAATAACTTACAAACTACACTATATTTACATCGAATCAGCTATAATTCAGGCGGCGTGGCTCGGCGTACTGGACAGTTCTCCCCCCAGTGCAGCGGTCTGCGTAACGGCCTTTTCCAGCACGACGAGCTTGCTTACAGGTCGCTTGAACACTCCGGATCTCGTTCTGACGTCTGCCATCCGGATGCCGCCGTCAGGTCCAGTGTAGGTGCGGGTGACCTCTCCCATAGGCCACACGTTGCGTGGTAGCACATGATCTACTACCACCACGATGTCTCCAGTCTGCAGGGGTCGTCGCTGGCTGCTTGGCTCGCCGCGCGGTACTAAAGTAGGTAGGTACTCGCGCACCCATCTGCTCCAGAAGTAGTCGGCGAGGGCTTGACAACTCCTCCAGGTTCGTCTATCGGCGTATTGACAGGGCCCAGTTGATGGTAAGCCCATAGATGACCCCAACAGGAAATGGTTCGGGGTTAACGCCTCTGGGTCTTCCGGGTTGACACTCACGTGGGTTAGCGGTCGCGCGTTGATTGAGAACTCTGCTTCAGTTAGCAAGGTTCCCAGCACTTCTTCCGTCGGCTCTTTTTCCTTCAGAGTGGCCGACAACGCCGTTTTCACTGACCGAACTAGTCTCTCCCACGCTCCGCCTTGGTTCGGTGCTCCCGGTGGTATATAGCGCCAGTTGACCGCGTGCAGCTGTCCCAGGTCTCGCAGCGCCGGCATCCACTCTTCGTACGCCGTCTTCAGCTCCTTGTCGGCTCCATGAAAGTTGGTGGCGTTGTCCGAGTATATAGTCCTCGGCCAGCCTCGTCGCGCAGCCATTCTTCGTAGCGCCATGATCGCGGAGCTCATGGTGAGTGATGCGACGATTTCCAGGTGTACAGCTCTCGATGTCAGGCACGTGAACAGGGCACCCCATCTCTTCTCTCGGCGACGCCCCACTTTGACTACCATGGGTCCGAAATAGTCTAACCCACAGTGAGTGAAGGGTCGCTGATAGGGCTCGAGGCGTTCACGTGGCAGGTCCCCCGTTGCTGGCGGCTGTGGTCTTGCTCTTCGTTTCTTGCACAGGCCGCAGTCTTGTTCAATGGTTCGTACCGTGGGTCGCAAATGGATGATCCAGTACCGCTGCCGCAGGTCGTTCGTAACCCGCTCGCGTCCGGCGTGCCCGGCGGCCTGATGCTCTCGCATTACTATCAGTTTTGTAATGCGATGTCGACCGTCGAGTATGAGGGGCTTTTTTGCTTCGACTGGCGCGGTGGCTGCTCCGATGCGTCCCTTGACCCGTAGTAATCCATCTTCTAAGATCGGGTCCAATCGGTACAGACGACTGGCTTTAGAGATGGGGCGAGCGGTCTGTAGTCGCGCGACGTCTTCCCCGAAGCTCTCGTGCTGCGCGCGGCTGATGATCGCGTTCTCAGCTCTCTCAATGTGTGTAGTTCTCAGCTGCGACGTCTGGCGGCGACACTTGTCTATGAAGGCTAACACGTAAGCGGCGGCTCTAACGTAGCGATTGTAGTTAGAGAACCGCGTGGGGTCGGGTAACCACGCGTGATATACCTCGCTCTTCTCGCAGACGTGTAGCACCTCGCAGTCTTCAATTGGTTGTGTCTTGTCTGCCGGCCATTTGTCTTCAGGCTGCAACAGGAACTCTGGACCTCGAAATAATAATAATAATAATAATAATTGTCTTTATTGTACACCAAGGATATAGCATAATAACAAGTAATAACAATTTGGTAGGTAAATACAATTGGCGGCCTTATCGCTCTGCGGCAATCTCTTCCAGGCAACCATAGGATGGAGAGAAAAAAATAGAGACAATGATTTCAGGGTAGTTTGGTGTACATAGATAATAAATAATCAAGTCATAACAAATAAAATAAATAAACACAATAGCTACCTAAGTATAGGTAGATATACATAAATATATCAAACATACATACCTACTATTACGAGTAATAACACAGATTATGGCATAACATTAATATACACATAAATATTCACACTTCGGTCAGAGAGACTAGGTAGTGTTCTCTGACTTGTCTTTTAAATATAGGCAAGGACTGAGCTCTCCTGATAGTTGCTGGGAGAGCATTCCACAACCGAACCGCTTGAACTGAAAAAGATTTGTCGGCAAAATTGGTGGAATGACTCGGCATTTTCAATCTCAGATTCTCTGATGATCTCAAAACCTTCGAGTGTGTGTTGTGCAGGAACTCAAAACGTTGTTTGAGGTATGAGGGAGTTAAGGGATTAAATAAAATGTTGTACAATAAGGAAAGAATATGAGTATTCCGGCGAAGGCGTATAGGTAACCACTTGAGTTTTTTTCGAAATTCCGAAACATGATCATATTTGCGTAGACCAAATATGAATCTTATACAAAGATTTTGGAATCTCTCAAGCTTGTTAAGTTGGTCTTCAGTGAGATCGAGATAGCTGGCATCAGCATAGTCAAGGATAGGGAAAAGAAGGCTTTGTGCAAGCGCAGTCTTAGTGGCAGTGGGTAGAAAATTTTGGAGCCTGCGCAGGGACCCCGCAGCGGCAAAAGTTTTGCGCTTTAATTCCTGGACCTGTGGACCCCAAGATAAGTGATTGTCTATAAGTATCCCCAGGTTTTTAACCTGGTGACTATAAGGAACATTTACTCCATTACAAGTCACGTGTGGAAGAAGTGACCAATCTACTTTCTCCATCATCCTAGAGCTACCAACAACAATGACCTGTGTCTTGCGTGGATTAACCTCAAGTCCGTGCGAAGCACTCCAGTTACATATTGATGCAAGGTCACTGTTAATGGTGTTGACAGCATCCTTCAATTGATCCGCTGGAGCCCGAGAATATATCTGAAGATCATCTGCATATAGGTGGTAGGAAGAAGATAGGTCGTTGGTGATTGTGTTTATAAAAACTGAGAAGAGTAAGGGAGATAAAACGCCGCCCTGTGGTACACCAACAGTAGTTGTACACCATGAGGAAGAAGTATCTTTGATACAAACACGCTGTCGGCGACCAAACAGGTAACTACGAAACCAGTCAACTACCGTTGGAGATATGTTAAGAGAGCTCAATATGCCAAGTAGAACGTCGAAATCAACGGTATTAAAGGCATTACTGAAGTCTAACAGCGTTAACACTGTCAGCTCACCTTCCTCCATAGCCGTTCTGATGTCTTCCGTAATATGAACCAGTGTAGTAGTAGTACTGTGACCAGAACGAAATCCCGACTGTAGAGGGTTCAATAGTGAGTTTTTAGAAAGGAAAATAGTAAGTTGGGTGTGAACAAGACGTTCGAGTACCTTAGAGAGGAAGGGCAAGATAGAAATGGGACGATACTCTGAGAAAGAGGAAGGATTTTTCTTTTTCGGAATAGGGATAATTTGAGCATCCTTCCAAGCCACAGGAAATACGTTAATAGTCACAGAGATTCAAAATATGGCAGATGACAGGAAGAATTTGGTCGATGATAGGGTGGATCATATTACGGCTGACACAATCACTTCCCACCGCGTTAGACGTAATTGACATTATGCTCTTCTTGACATCACAAGCAGAGAATTGACTAAAGAAGAATGGAGAGCAGTTGGGAGTCGAGACAGATGAAAGATGCTGTAATATATTCTGTTTTGTCAGTCTATCAAACTTTGACGAAGATGAGAAATATTGATTAATTGATTCTAAATTTACATTATTAGGGACTGAGTCTTCACGAGATTTGCCAACTCCCAATGTCCTTAGAAATTTCCAGACTTTTGCTGGATCTCCGTTTTCCACAGAGTTATGGATATGTCGGCGTTGAGCATTCCTACACACCCTATTGCAGTGATTTCTAATGGCTATATATTTATCCCGATTTATATCCGTAGGACACCTCTTATACTTCGACTTGGCTGTCGCTTTTTTTGATATCAGGGATTTGATTTCAGTCGTTAGCCAAGGCGACGGGAGGTGTTTCACCCTTATCCTACGAACTGGAGCATGTATATCAAACAACTGTAATAAATTAGACGTGAAAAGCCTTACTTTCTCATCAATATATTCGGAATTGTAAAGAGGACCCCAATCGATGCCATCGGCATCCCTGCGCAGGTTGTCAAGGTTCATATCTCTAAAATTGCGCTGCAGAAGAATTTTAGGTTTGAGTTTAGGTGGACGAAGTTGATAGGATAGGAATAGTAAGCAGCATACGTACCATGCCTAGCTACACGATTAAGAGAGGAAACTATGATAAGATCGAGAAGAGAAGGAGTAAGGTGAGGAGCATGATGAGTTGTTCCAGAAGGAAGAATAGTTAGATTACAGGATTGAACAATAGACTGAAGAGTGGAGGAACGAGAGTCGTTTTTAATTAGGCAGGTGTTGAAATCACCCATGACTATACTTTGACCGTACGCAGGCACAAAGGTATCTAAGAGGAGTTCGAATGAAGAAAAGTAGTTTATGTTAGACGAAGGACAGTAAAAGACGCCAAGTAGAAGTTTAGAGTGTAGGAGTTCAACTTCCAGAAAGATATGTTCGCCAGCCTGCGGTGGTTGTGGTGACATGCTCAGAATGGTATATTCAATTTGCGTGCGTAGATATATTGCAACGCCACCCGCCCGACCCTCGGCACGATCATTTCTGATGAGGTTGAATCCTGGTAGAGTATATAGTGGGGTGGGTAAACATGGCTTTAGCCATGATTCGGAAACAAGAATAGCATGTATGCGCACAGTCAAAGCTTGCCAGCATATCGGGGAAATGAGCCGGAATACTTTGTGCATTAATATGTACAACATTGAAGTTATTGGGAACATCAGAGAATTGAGCAGTGAGTAACTCTGCAAGTGGAGGTTCTCCCTGGTCACTTGCATTGCTGCCAGCAGAGAGATATTCATCACTATCACTAGCAGCACTGCTGTAGTCCGAAGATGGCATTTACAGATACCAATCCTATAATATGCCTTATGTATGATAGTTAAGTACTTATAATACTATAGTAATAAAGTAGATTTTTGAAGCTAGAGTAAGTAATTAAATATAATATAAATATATAATAATAATAATATAAAATATAAGTAAGAAGTAATAATATTGAATAAATATTAGATAGTATATAAAAATGAATAGTGAGAATATCCAAAAAATGTGTAAAAACTATTTGCTTCTACATCCATCTGCCGGTTTTACAAAATAAATAAGAAAATATATTAATCTCATAACAAAGAACTCAGAGCAGCTCAGAGCCACGCAGAAATCTATGGGTCCAGGTATTCAGATCTAGCCTACAGATTCACTAATATAAGAGAGAGAGAGAGAGAGAGAGAGAGAGAGAGAGAGAGAGAGAGAGAGAGAGAGAAAGAAGTTAGGAACCACCTGTCGCTCGCAGTGATGGCTGAGTAGTCGATGCGCGTCGCGTCGTCTGCTACGTTCTGCTCAGTCGGCACCCACCGCCACTCTTTGACGTGAGTGAGTTCGGCGACCTCGCCGAGGCGGTGAGATACAAAAGGCGTGTAGCGTCGCCCGTCGTTCCGTACCCAATGCACCACTGTGGTCGAGTCGGTCCAGTACACTGTCTTGCTTATCTTGACCCGATGCTCTCGCTTGATCGTCGCCGCTAATCTTGACCCGATGACCGCTGCTTGTAGCTCTAGACGTGGTATTGTTTGCGTGCGTCGCGGCGCCACCTTGGACTTGGCGGCCACGAGGCACAACCTGACGCTCCCGTCCGGCTGAGTGATGCGCCAGTACGCCACTGCAGCGTACGCTTGTTCGCTCGCATCACAC
Source organism: Eilema sororculum (assembly GCA_914829495.1). Classification (NCBI taxonomy): domain Eukaryota; kingdom Metazoa; phylum Arthropoda; class Insecta; order Lepidoptera; family Erebidae; genus Eilema; species Eilema sororculum. Next base: position 8,630,516 of record OU618547.1, read on the forward strand.
AGCACATGCAGTTGTAGGTCTTGAGCTTCGTTCAGCATGTAGCAGCGCTCGAGTCGCAGGCAGGCTAGGTCACTGAGTCGGTCCAGCCAGGCAGCGAAGAGCTCGTTCTCTTCCTCGGGTATAGGCTCGTCCCACGAGATCTGAAGTCGCCACAGGCTCTGCAGCACGATCTTGGCCCGTACGGTGAAGTGACTCAGCAGTCCGAGTGGGTCATATATTGACATGACCGCGCTGAGGGCTTCTCTCTTCGTCGGCGCGCGCGTTCGGTTGATCACTTCGGTGGGAACTCGGTTCATAGAGGTGTTGAACCCAAGCTCGTCTTGCTCTGCGTTCCAGATGAGGCCGAGTATCTTGTTCTCGGGCCCATCTCCCCCCAGTGGGGTCGGCGACGTCGCTCGTAGCTCAGCTGGGATGTCGCGGAGTACGCTGGCTTGGTTCGTATTCCATCCTCGTAGCTTGAAGCCGGCGGCTGCGTGGACCGTCATCAACTCCGAGACGGCTCGCTGGGCTTCATCTTCATTTTCGTAACTAGCTGCCAGGTCATCCATGTAATGGCTTCTCGTTATCGCCTCGAGGGCCGTCGCGTGAGTGTCTGCGTGGGCCCTCGCGTTCGCATCTCGAACATAGTGTGCCATAAATGGTGAGCTAGCGGCACCGAAGATCATGCTCGTCATCTTGTAGTGGCGGGGTGGTGTGTCTCGGTCGCTTCCCCTCCACAGGAACTGTTGAGCCGGTTGATCTTCGTGCCGTATCTTCACTTGCAGGAACATTTCTTGTATGTCTGCTGTGATGGCGATCGGCTTCTCTCGGAACCGGAACATAATCCCCTGTAGTGACATCAACAGGTCCGGCCCTTCAAGCAGATGATCATTGAGGCTGACGCCCCCACTCTTGGCAGCTGCATCGAAGACTAGTCGCTGCTTACCAGGCTTGTTCGGGTTCTGCACGGCGAAGTGAGGTAGGTACCAGCAGACGGGGCTTGTAGCCTCGGTGCCGTGGCACGGTGTCGCGTACCCCTTCTGTAGCAGGTTGTCTACTTGTTTGGTGTAAGCTTCAGCGAAGTCTTGATCGTTGTCCATTTTCTCTTCAATTTTTCTCAGTCGACGCAGCGCAGAGTTGTAACTCGGCGGGAGTGTGACGTCGTCTTCCTTCCATGGTAGCCCCACTTCGTAGCCCTTACTCGTTCGCTTCATTGTAGACTCGACGATGCGTACCGCTCGACGTTCCGCGTCACTCACTTTAGGTTTGTGAGAGACACCGAGCGCGTCGATCTTGAAGTGATGATCTACGAGGTCGTGTAGGCGTTCATTTTCATTCTCGGCATGGTCGGAGGTGAAGACATGTAGCACGTTGTTCTCACTCCAGTAGATGACGCTTCGTGGTAGCGTCCCGTGTATCACCCAGCCTAGGTCGGTTCTTGATGCTACGGGTTGGCCTCGTTCACCCAAACGCAGCTCTCGGGACACGATGTACTCCCAGTGGTCTGTACCCACCAAGATACCCGGGCGCGTTGACTCGTAACACACTTCACTTCTCTCTAGGTCTTGTAGGTGTTCATAATTGAGCAGCGTAACCGGAATGGATTGCTGATGAAGTTGCATAGACTGGACGGTGCGCGCCTTGAGTTCGTGAGGAACGTTGTCGAGTCCCTTGATCTTCACGGTCACCAGCTGGCTTCTCTCTTCCGATTGCTGCATGTTGACCCCTCGCATTAACAGGCGTTGCGGAGGTCCCGTCGCCCCGATCTTCTTTGCTAAGTCTGCATCGATGAGTGAGATGGTAGCGCCTTCATCCAGGAGTGCGTGAGTCTTCATCTCCCCCCCTGGCCCCACGACTGTGACGGGACATATCTTCAGCAGCACAGCTCTCGGTTCAGTGGAGGTCTGGGTTACCACTGAGTGTACTGCTTCCGTCGGGCTGGACGTGGTCGGCGGCTTGTCATCTTGCTTCGGCTTCTCGTAATGCAGCGTTGCGTGATGGGCGAAGTGACATTGGTTCACACCGCAAGGCTTCGACCTACACAGGTTGCGTCGATGCCTCTTCACTAAACACTTGAAACACAATCTTTTTTCTTTCACGAAGTCCCATCGTTGTTCTACCGTTAGCGCCTTGAACTGTGGGCACCGTGGTAGCTCGTGGTACTGCTCACAACTTGGACACTGACCTGATTGTTCCTTATTTTCTGACGATTCGGTGACGTTGAAGACAGCGTTCGTTCTTTTCTTGATCACAGGCGTGGGCGGTGGACGAGTTTCTCTCTTCGCTTGCGTGGTTGCACTTGAAGCTGGGACGTATGCGTGTTTGAGCGCGCGGTCTGCCTCCCTCATCAGGAAGCGGGATAGCGTGATGATTTCGGCTTCAGCTGTGATTCCGTAGTCCGTCGCGTAGTCACACCATCTTGCTTGTACGTGAGGACTAAGCTTACTCAAAATTTCTCTTACCAGTGCTGGGTTGTACAGGTATCCCCGTTGATCGATGCTTTGTAGCACACACACCACGTTTTGCACTCGTATCGCGAAGTTATTCAATTCCACTGCCGACGATCCCGGTCTCGGTAGCTTTTTCAAGTCTTCAAACGCCTTGTCGATGATCACCTCCGGACGGCCGAACGACTGTCCTAACGTTCGAAGGATGATTTCTGGATCCGTTGCCGTCGCTAGTAGTGCTGCCACGATTTCTCTCGCCTCCCCCGTGAGACTCTTCCTCAGCCGCTGTAGATTTTCGATCGCCGATATGTTGTACAGCTTCGTAGAGTCAATGTAAGCAGCTTTAAATGTAAGCCACTCACCGTGAGCCCCCGAGAACGTAGGTCTGCACACCGTATTCTTGGTCTTGCGAGTCGCTCCATTGCTTCGGTCAGTTGATCAATACGGCTTGTTCGGGTGGGCGTATTTGATCTGTCTCGCAGGTCGAACCGAAGGTGCCGATCTTCCTTGCTTCGTGTTCTCGAGTCTTCTGGCTCCAATCTCGTTACGACGGGGTTCGCTTGCAGCCACTCGTCTACTCTTCTGTTGTGAGTTTCCGTAGGTACTTCTTCGTGGACGCTATCTTGGTCTTCTTGGATGGCCGTAAGGTCGGCGGCCAGCCTTTTTCTTATCAAGTCGGCTTCAATTTCGAGTTCCTTCTTCTTCAGCTCGGCTAACTTCTCTGCAGCTTCAAGCTCGGCTAATCGGGCCCGGGCTGCCGCGCTTGCAGTTGAGCGGTGCGATCTCACCGACCTTCCCGGTGAACCAGTTCGGGTTAGGTTCCCGGGCTTCGGTCTAGGGGCGCTGAGGGGGGCGTCGATCGTAGCCCCAACCCCAGACCCCATACCCAACTGCGTGCTTGGCGAGGCCGGTGGACCCTGAGCCAACCTACGGCGCCGTTCTTCCTCGATGCGCTGCTGTCTCAGGTCCTCTTCATCTCGTCGAGCTTGCACTTCGTCTGCGTCAGCTTGGCTTCTTGTCACTACCATCTTGAAACTCGAAGTATTCTTCTTGAAGCGTTCTGACTTGGATTCCTGAAGCTGATCTTCAATCTTCGATCCGGCTTCTGAAGGACCAAACAATGTCGTGGACTGTATGATGGACTTTTATGGGTGTCAACCAGGAAATAAAACACACGATTCTTCGATAGCTCTTGATTTTTATTGCGTACTCCGTTTCTTACAATATTCTTGAGTACTTAATACAAGTGAAGGTTGAATGCTGGATAATAACAAATAGTCGTGGAAGCAACAATAAAAGACAACAATAAAAGACAACTTCTATAGGGATACGAGGAGCTTAAGTACCCCTTTTTTCCATAGCCCGCAGGGGGACTTAATGAGCGGGCTAACGACTGACATTATTTACAATTTTTCCTTACTTCTATCTTAGCCTACTGTTTTTAAAATGAGTTTATTTCTTCTATATCCTTATCCTATTACATAATAACTTACAAACTACACTATTTACATCGAATCAGCTATAATTCAGGCGGCGGGGCTCGGCGTACTGGACACTATGTATGCGATTTCTGTGAACATGTTTCCTTCAGTAGAACTTAGTCCTATGTCTTGAAAAATGCATGTAAATGACAAGTTGAGATCAGTCTGGTCGACGACTTACAATAGGTATATATACCTATTCTTTATGTTTGTGGTTGTAAAACTCGAACAGTAGTAGATGACATATTGAATGCATATTTTTCAAACCAAAAATAAATATCAACTCTGTGGAAAAGTACCAGTACATTAATCAATATGTGTAGTAGTTTGTACCAAACGTCCTCAATCTCCGGTATAAACAGTAGTCGATGAATTCATCTGACCTTTTAAAGGTCGTTGCGTTTTTACCTCTGAGTCTTTATTCATAGTTTTTATCTCGAAGTTGCGATGAGGATAGGAATTTACGAGAATATTAGATATTATCAGTAATACGACGGCGCGCGGCGACTCAAATCTTGCCTGAATATGTCAATAGGCTCACCCTTTATTAGGTACCTACGTGAGACTGAAAAATATGCGAAAAATGTATGTACGAGTATGTAATATCCGTCATATACCTACATGCGTGAATATAAAAATAAAATACAGATGCAACAAGTGTACTACACATACAAACACTTGTATTATATTATGTGACTTTTTACGTGGCGCTGCTCACTTATTATGACAATAATACACTTACCGTGTCCCATATTTAACGTGCCATTTTTTTGAGCGGACCTTTTCAAGAAGTTGTCCATTTAACAAGTTGACCGTCACCTTATAGGAATATTATTATGTTGAACGACATTACTGTGTTTAAATATAATACTTCTTTTTCGGTTCGCAATAGAAACTAAGGCTCCAGCATTGGAATAAGAAGGATTTATTTTAAAATATATGACAAACATAGTAATTTCTGTGGATGCGGCGCCTTTTGAATAGCAGACTGCATTTAACGACTTCTGCAGCTGTAATTTGAGGTCGTTGATTTTTACAACAGCATATATCATTAAATATTAAGTCTGCGAATCTGCCATGTGATCCATCTTAGCAGTTGTTAGAGTCTATTAAAACGTCCGTATTCATTCAATGGGCGGGACACTATTTTTTGAGCTCAACTAAATGGCGTTCGGCGCTTTTGGGAAACGGTTCCAAAATTGTATTATTTTTATATCGTTTTTAAATAGATTCGTAATAGCCTAAAATTGGTCCCTTTTTGGGTAAGATGAATGAACAAAGTCAATTTTAAAAGGTATATTTAAACAATTGGCGGAGATGTCTAGCCGCCATTATTTACAAATAAAATTATACCTGTGTACGAAAACACAAATATTGGTTTTCGCATCATATCTATTCGAGACCAAATATAGTTAGTATAATGGATATTTTCCTTTGTATAAATATTTGTATTCGTGCCCGGAGCGTCTCTTCTAAGTTTAGCGAAGATGACGTCATTAAGTTAAGATATCTGCAAACATATTGACAAGGGAACTGCTTTATTGGATTCCTTTAGTAAATAACATTAGACGTATTAAGCGATATTGTGTTTATTGTATTTCAGAGTTATGTTTTGCCAGTATTATTGACACAGAATATGGTACTGAGTAGATATGCATATTTGCTAAAATAATTATGATAGATACTTATTTACATTGATGTGTGTGTGGAGTAGCTACGGCTCATAAATCTATATACCTACATTTTACATCTCGATTGCGTGTGCATAGCGAATAGTATAATATCATCACTTGTGTTGTCCTTACTAATTCTTTTTACATACCTACCTAGTTACTACTGATGTCATCATCATCATCATCATATCAGCCACACATAGTCCACTGCGGAACATAGGCCTCTCCCATAGACCTCCAGAATGACCGATCTAAAGCAGCCCGCATCCAGCGCTTCCCGGCGACCTTGATGAGGTCGTACTTCCACCTGGCCGTTGGGCGTCCTACACTACGCTTGCCCGTACGGTCGCCATTCCAGAACTTTTCTGCTCCATCGGCCATCTGTTCTAAGCGCTATGTGTACCGCCCACTGCCACTTCAACGAGCTAATCCGCTGGGCTACGTCGGTTACTTTTGTTCTCCTATGGATATCATCATTTCTGACGTGTGTGACAGAATCTAATTCTACATTTATTAGTATATAAGTAGGTGCTTTTAATGAATGAGTAGTGGTTATATCCGTATTACATGGTGGTAGAAATTTGATGGCACAAATTTGTCACTAATTTCGACCGGGTTGGTACCACCGTGCACAAGTGCGAAAAACCCTCCATAGTAATCCAATTTCGGTTGGATTGCGTTCAGGGATCAGCAAGTGCATAGCCGGGCCGAGGTGATGGTAGTCGCAGCACTAGTGGGACCGGTGGGTTTTGGCGTAGTCTAGTGGGGTGTGACGCGGGGCGCCGCTCCGAACAGGGAGACCTGTAGAATTTTTTTTGTTGGAAGGTTCCATACTTACCAAAATAGGAAAGAAAACGAGAAACCTTATAGGATCAGTTGGTTGGCTATTGGTCTTTGTTTCCCTATTTCTTAGGAACATGTGAACTTTTTCAGGCGTAGAAGCATGATGTTGTTGATATTTTAGTTGTCCATGTGGCATGTAGACCATCACAAGAGAATCAAAGTCTTTAGGATAGATACTTCTCGTTAACTTAGAATCGCGGAATTAAGCAATGAGCACGAAGCAAGCTAATAAAAGTATTAGCGTTTGCGGACGCTTGTAGGTATTCTCTTTAGCAGTTTTTTAGCGTCTCTACCATGGCCACTGTTCAGATGAGCTCCTACAGTTAGAGTCCCATTTTCAGGTTTTCTGAAACATCATAGGAAAAATCTAACAAGGCACAATTAAAGAGCTCGAATTGTCTACGATGCTATTTTTTTTAAGTTTTTAAAAAGAAAACATTTAATCAGTAATTAACATTAACACAACATTAATAAATAATTTATTCAGAGAATGTCAAAACTTTACTAAACATTAGTGATCGCGTGGGGCAGGAGCCCAAAGCGTTAATGGATTTTATAGTGTAACTACTTTAAAAATGATTTCATGGATATTTAACAGCAAATTAAAATATCCATGAATCAAAGAATTTCCAATTCATTTAGAAATTGGGCATCTCGCGGTGCAGGGGACCATAATTTTTATGAGGATTTTGTTTAAGGTTTAAGCTTTAAAAGGAGTTTATGGGTACTTCGTACTTTTAAGTATTTTTAAATGTCCTCAGTATATTGTGCATGTCGTGGAGCAGGTGCGTATAGGGTATAGGATCTTTTTATATAAAAAATATATATTTTATTTCCGTATGTAATAGTTATAATAAAAAAAAATCTTGTGCATTGGCCCCACACTAAGCAAGTCTGTCTGTGGGTAACAGTAACGTATTCATTTGTTTTACTAATTATTATTAATATTTATATCATTACTTTTTTTTGCCTGTGGCTCCGCCCGCGTGGATGTCGGTTATCGCACATAGCCTATGTGTTAATCCATGTCGGCTAACTCCATGCCAAATTTTATTAAAATCGCTCGAGCCCTTTAGACGTGAAAGAGTAACAAACATCCATCCATACTTACAAACCTTCGCGTTTATAGTATTAGTAGAAAGTAGGATAATGTCCAAATATTGTTTAGATACCTGATAGTTTTAAAATAGAAATTGTTTTTGTGTCTACTAGAATTACTACGAATGAAGTTCTATGTAAGTACGTAGTTTGTAATTAATTTCACATGTACCTACTCACTAAATGCAATTACTAGTATAACACTCATCGGGATATTTACCATGTTTATAGTTTGTATTTGGTAACCGATATTTCGGCGCTGTTTCCAGCGCCATGATCACAGTGAACTGATGACGGCTTGAAACAGCGCCGAAATATCGGTTACCAAATACAAACTATAAACATGGTAAATATCCCGGTGAGTGTTATACTATTAATGTTAATAACCATGTCAATCTCAAATCATATATAAATGCAATTACAGTAGAACTGTCCTAAGAATAATTTAGTACGTATAAATCCTCTTACGAAGTAATGCACCAAAGATACTTAAAAAAGAATCGATGATGGACTTATTCTTTGTGTAATACAAGGTACAGACAATGGTGCACCTATCTAATTTGCCAAGTACCTACCTACTGCTGATGAAGTTCTAAACAATTTAGCATTCAAATTTCAGTATTAGGATTTACGAACGTTATATTAAGTGCCTTATAGCAAGAGCTTAATAGTAATCTCTAGCTAGAAGGTGGTAAACGTAAGATAGCGCACATCCACAGAATTGATTTAATCTTGGTCAATATTGACGCTGAGGCGTTGTGGGAACTGCGCCGTATGCTCAGGTGGCCCTTTCAACCGCTATACAGGATGATGTATAATTTCCTGAGTATAGTTTTAAAACTAGTCATATAATTCCTTTATAGTATAAGTGGCTCTGAACCTAGAACTAGTTTTTTTTAAATCTGTGCCGAGGTTTACCACTTTTCAATATTTGTTATATTTTTAGTTACAATTTGCAATTCAAAGTATGTTAGGTGATTAGGTGGCTTCTCTCGATTGTAACGCCGACTCCTAAAGGTCCCGGGTTCGAATCCTGGCCATTATACTACGACGTGAACCCACTCCTAGCACAAGCAGTTTAGCTTAGTTGGAGGCGTTAGATGGATTATTAGTAATTTTGGTTGCTAATATTCTTAAAAAAAAATGTTGAGGCTTGTCTAATTTACATATAATTTAACATTTTATGAAAGGTTTAGTATTGCTGAAGGTCTTTCTTTTGTCCTTTATTTTGTAGGATATTCTTGGTGTTTAGCTAGGTAGCATCAGTCATAATATACGAGCTATCATCCCAACCGAGAGCTATCCAACTCTGATGGTTACTTAAATTACATAAGGGCTGGATTTTACCGATCAGTATTATTTGCATGACCAATTCCGACCGTTTTCATCAATCAATTACTCGTAAATGATCGTTGATCAAAGATGTAAGCTCGCTTCCCTCTTACCTTCTAACATCGTGGTTACCTTCTTTATAATCCAGACTAAATCTGTTTTATGAAGGTAACTTGACTCGCATCGCATATCAGACGGAGTTGTGGAGCTGTTAACGCCCACCTCTACAGAAAAAGTACAAGATATTTCTTTGCTGTGTCGCAACTTAGCATTCTTTGTGCATGTAACTTAAACTATGTACGTAAAAAGTTGAAATGAAATGCATTATTTTTGTGTATAGGCGTATGTGTATGTAGCCAATCACAATAAGATACTCATCCGTAGAATGCGGATATTTACACATGCAGTACTCTTTTTATTTTTCCCTAGGTATTTTCCGTATATTTGGAGTATTAGTTATGCATGACTTGTTCTGTCCTTGTCAGGTTTTTGTTAGTAAACTCTATCGGCCCTTCGTTGCCGTTTAGATAGAGGACTCTAGAGGTCTACCTATCTATATTGTTTCAATTGTATTCGTATTACAAATTGTAGGAGTGTCTCACAGTAGGTGGTTAATAGGGTTCCATACCCAAAGGGTAAAAACGGAACCCTATTACTGAGACTAACTTTTAAACTCTCGCGTTCCATAACATACAATAATTATAACAGGAATTAACGCGACCATAATTTATGTACATTTGATTTGCCTGACGTTTTGACCAGGTTACACCGGGCGTGTTATAAGTATAACTGATACTTCGCTGCCTGTCTGTCTGTCACCAGGCTCTATTTCATGAACCTTGATAGCTAGAAAGCTGAAATTTTCACAGATGATGTATTTCTGTTGCTGCTATAACAACAAGTAGTAAAAACAAAATATATTTTTTAAGTGGGATCTCATAGAACAAACGTGTTTTTATTGTTATCCGTTTGTCTTTCACGAGGCTGTACTTAAAGAACCATATTAGCTAGAAGGCCAAGATTCTCAGAAATAATGTACTTCTATTACCGCTATAACAAAAACAAATACTAAAAACAGAAAAATATTCATTCAAGGGAAGAGGGACACCCCCCCAACACAAACAACAAACGTGGTTTTCTGCAGGACCCTAATTCATCTGCACTCTGATAGTTTGTTGAATTTAGAAGGTGGTAAATACATGTATACAACAGCATTTTTGACAATCACCATAGTTACATTAGACATTAGACTTTAATGTTGTATAGATAGAATAGAATAGAATAGAATAGAATCTTTATTTGCATGAAACTATTTGCATGATAATGGCACGGAACCCTTTGTACACGAGTCCGACTCGCACTTGGCCATATTATTTATGATTAATTACGATAAAATATCATCATCAATCCATATTAACGAATATGAGTATGTTTTATTAATTCCTACGAGTCGTAGTGAGAGTAAGTACAATATTAACAGCTGCCACAACGCAATATTTTGTACTTGGCCCTTTTCAAATTTTATTGCTTACAATGTCAACGCCTTTCAAAGTGTCCAAGAACACCTTTCGTGTTTTGGAGTTCATTCCTATTAGCAATTTGTACCTACGTAATATGTTACTGCACATTTGGAAGATTTTAAGAAATTAAAGCAAAAGAGCGAGTTTAATTTTACGAAATTTTCATGAAAAAACATAGACAAATCAATAGAAAAAAGGAACTACTTGCAATATTCGTAATCATTTATTCAATACTAGCTTTTGCCCGTGGCTCCACCCGCGTGGATGTCGGTTATCGCGACCAAACATAGCCTATGTCCTTTCTCAAGGTCTAATCTACCCCTATACCAAATTTCATCAAAATCGGTTCAGTGGTTGAGGCGTGAAAGCGTAACATACAGACAGACAGACATAAAGACAGACAGACAGACAGACAGACAGACAGAGTTACTTTCGCATTTATAATATTAGTAAGGATAAGGATTATACAATTATTTATACGTACATGATGTCACTAAGTATTTAATTAAAACTAAAATAGATATACTACTTGCTATTGAAAAAGGGATGTCCAACAGTGAAACACCCTGTAACACACGGAGTCCTTCTTAAAATGGTTAAATATAAAGTAAACACGTAATGTACACGAAATACCTGAATTTAAAGTTTATTGGCCACTTACATGAAACACCTGCGAACATTCTTATACATTCACAAAAAATGTTTATTTTTTCATTTATTATTGATTTGCATTATCATGTTTGTCGTACTGATACTACCGATACAGAAATGTCACATAATTTCACGTTAAATTGTGCTTTTATTACACGCGTGTTACTGTGGTGAGATAGGTATGCCCGGCTTGAAACTACCAAAACCGCATCGAGTCAACCGTATGTTTCAATGAACTTGGTGTAGGTACCCTAGAAATGACATCTTTGAGACCCCTGCCCACTTTCCAGACACTCTCACTGCCATGTACCATGATCTCTAGTGAGGTTCTCGTTTCGACGGCTGTTTCGAGGACATGGTGCCGGCACTGCTTCGTTTACTTTGAACAAATATAATTACACCAGTTTTAAATTTATTACCGTTAGCTTACTGGCATATTGTGGAGATTGACTGACTTAGGTTGGGGGCAGGAATTTACCTAAATAGAAATATTGCTATAGTTTTGATGAATTAGGTACTCCATCATCTTTTTCATTAAGTCGGTTGTATCCAAAACTTGGCTGACGAGACGGATGAGACTCTAAGCTTGCACTTTATACGTCAATCCACAGCAGGTCTGAAAAGGCCACTCTAACTTAATCGGATTATGATAATATTTCGCCTTTTACATGATATTTACATACACAATCTGCTTAGTAAATGAATTGTTGTAATGCTGCTGATATAAGCGACCATTTTACGAATTTTATAGGAATCTGTTGAAATTTACTGGAAATTCAAAATTTACACGTTTTTAGCAGCATCGCTCAATGTGGCGTTTTAAGCGCCGCTGGTGTAATACTAGCTTGCAGGTGAGGGTAGCTTGGACCCCAAAGATCTAGTTTAGCCCCACATACCCATTCCAACTAAAACATCGGTACCTGCTTAGTTGCGACAGTAATTAGTGCAATCTGTTCACTATGAACATAAATTATCACATTCGTTAGATATTTGTAAGCTTCATTGATGTTTAGAGAAATCTAACTCTCTAGCTAGTAGGTATCGTGGTATTCCATTAATTACCATACCTAAAATCGTTTTCACTTGATAAAGCGAATAAAAATAATCTTATACACACTCAGCTTCTAATAGCCAAAGTTTACACCGTGTTAACTGTTGTGAATAAATGTGTTGAATTTTTTCTTATCTTTAATTTATGTCACCTCACATTTAGGTAATACATATTAGTGTATTTGACCGAGCGAGCGACGTGAGCGAGATTCTCCATTTCGACAAGGTGGCCGATTTTGCTTTTGTCTGTATATATCAGTTTGTCAGGTCCGGTCTTGAGAAAATGAGGGGGAAAATAAAAATCATTCATTGTTTCCAACAGTTGCAAGTTGGTAAGAATGTTGGTAGATGGCTCCACCGTCGCCCTTAAAGACGGATATAAAGAGAAGGAAAATTTGAAATGCTTCGGGTGAGGCTCAATAGCTCAGTTGGAAGAGCATTCCTCCTGTAAGGGAAAGGTCGTGAGTTCAAGTCTCACTTGAGCATTTCATTTTTTCCGATGTTTTCCAAATTAAAAAGTTAGCATAATAAATGCTATAAACAATTCATTCAAACAAAAGGGGGAAGTAGATAACGCGTTATTTATGAAACATCGAGGACGTGATTCCCCATAGGTTGTTGTGAAAAAAAACGTGCATCGTTTAACTCCGTAATTAAAGAAAACTAATGAGAAAAAGAGAGGAAGTTTGCTGTAGCGTTTGTCTAAGAACGAATCGTCATCTCTGTTTTTTTGGTGAAATATCGAGGGCTATTTAAAATAAGAAGATACGTAGGTATGGTATTTTTAAGGATACCTTTATTAGGTGCCATTAAAATGTGGTAAAGGGTATTCGCGAGGTCTACCGTTCACAAAACTTCTAGTCATATTTCATGGGTTGAATAAAAAGTCAATTCATTATTATTTATTTTATTTTATTTTATTTTATTTTATTTTATTTTATTTTACAGTTCAGAAAACTTACAGCTATTATGTGAATGGATACAAGTGATAGCTCATGTAATGGCCAATTACAAGTTTTCACACATAGTAAGGTTAAAATAATCTATGCTAGGTACACGACATTAAATAAAAGAGAAAGATCTGCAGCTTTTCTTCGCTCTTGTAGAGGAAGAAGGTGAAATTTCCTGCAGCGATTATAATAATCGGGTAAATATGTTTGACATTTGTACTGTACATACCTTAAAAATCTTCTCTGGACTTGTTCTAATCGATCAATATATGTGTTATAGATTGGGTTCCATACCTGGGAGGCGTATTCGAGGTGTCTACGGACAAACGTGCAGTACAAACTTTACTTTTAATGACAGTATCATTATCACTGTCATGAGATAAGAGTGTGTCATGTGTGCTTATTGATAGTATTTTTAGTCGAGTTTCTAAGTATCTATGTAACCTTTATCTATTTCATTAGCTTTGAACTTGTAACCTCTCATAGTCTTATCCATTACATTACGGTATCTCCACACGTTATGTAGTTACGTTGTAGTGATGTTAATTTGTTGCTTATTTTACGAGAGGCCAAAATCTAAGATCCAACCTCACTTGTAAGGCGTTCCTATCAGGGTTGGGGGTCAGATAACAGTCACTTTTATAAAAGCAAAAATAAGCCGATATGTTAAGAAAAAGTAGGAGAGCTGACTCTGGGCTCTTCTTAAGCGTAAGTATTAACGCAATCAGGATTGGTGTTCGATTTATTACCTCAAATCAAATCAACCCAACTGTACGAAAAGTTGGTCAAATTCGTCTTGAAAATTATAAAATGATCTGAAGCGTTGCTATTAAGAAAAAAGATCGAAAGATTATTTAATACTTACAATATCTATTTGCATTGAGAATATGCAGAAATTGTGCAGCAAAGTGAAAAAATGATAAAAAATCATGATGATTACTGCAATCCAACACCTGCCATTTATTGAATATTCTGTACAAAAACTGTCAGTTTTTTTATACATGTATCAGAATTTTTGCATTTATAGAATGTTTGCGGCGAAGCTGTGGTGTCATGGCGCTGAGTGGATTGCGCGCGCGCACGCTCGGAGAAAATTGACATTTTCCTGCCAGCAGGTGGCGTACATTGCAGATTTTCTACGTCTAATGGGCACACCTGCTCACTATATACCTATACAAGTATCTACGTGCCGATTTAACGAAGTTTTTGCAACATAATAACATCGTCAAGCACTTCCTGTGCTCTATTACAAGTAAACGACCGGTATGAATAGAAATAGTAGGTATATTCATATACCTACTATAGGTAGGTAGAGACCAACTTATTATCTAATTACGATAATAAAAAAGTAATACACAGTGCTCCTACTTATATCTCAGTGTTAAATATAATGTTAATTGCTTTTAAATTCGAGCCCCATGGGGCATTATCTAAAAATGTTTGTGCTTCACTCGCAGGTGCGTTAGGACCTGTCAAATATCGCTGTCGTAAGTGCTACTTTGAGTTTAAATAGCTATCAATTAAAATCTTTACTCCACGTAATAGTAATAAAATTTATATATTCAAATATGCGTGTATAAAATGTGACACTGGGGAACTTATTAACCAATAGCATTCCTCGAATAGTCGACCTCTGGGTGATAGTAGAAAGGTTGCTGGAGCTGGAAGAGTCTTAATGGGTGGTGTGATGTGACCCGAGTTTATAATAATCATTGTTTCTTTGGGACAGATGTTGTAGCTTCTCGTGAACGTTGTACCCATGCGGTAGATGTTCACATTTAAATTGCTTCTCCGTTTATCTCTTTGATTAGCTGAGGACAGAACGATGATAATTGAAGGGGCTGGTGGGTACAGTCAACTACAAAAGTAGCTTGACAAATTCTGATTTATTGAACACTGTGGCCCCTAAACCTTTCATAAAATAGTGAAAAAAAAACATTGAATATGTAAATTAAGTTTCTCTTCTGGGAATCATAACACCACATTTACTATAGATAGATGCATTCCGATATAACAAAGATTTGTAAAATATATTAGTGTTAATCAACTTATGGCGTTGACTGTACATCAGCTGATTAGATTATTTTATCAACTGTAGGTGCGAGAGAATAATCGTAGGTACAATGATAATGAACTCACATGCCAACGCATCATATAAATATATAGGTGGGTACTCGTAGTAATTTATATAAATATAATAATATCTAAATATAAAATCGGCCATCTAAGTGTATCTAAAATCGGTCGAAATGTCAAAACTTTAAATCTTCCACATTAATATGCGCCTACCTCGTACTAGCTCTGCACCACCCTATTATGGTAGACTGGCAGAGAATGCCTACGGCATTAAGTAGACCTATGTACGTCCTGCATAAGTGTAAATAAAAAAATAAAATAAAAGACGACAGCCTCTGTGACGTAGCGGTAGTGAATGCGGCCGCTACGCAGGAGGCTATTTGCATTGGTCTGGCCGTGCTTCGGAGAGCACGTTAAGCCGTCGTCGGTCCCGGTCGTCATACAAACCTTTATGACAGTGGTAGGGCAGATGGAGCCCTAAAAAGTCTAACAACTGGTCTAACTGCAATGCTTCGATATCGGCTTTAGGTTGTGGAAGTCAGATGGCAGTCACTTCACAGAAAATATTGTACTTTAGCCAAATCCGCAGTAAGACTGGTAAAGCGGACCCCAGAATTCAAGCTGAAAAGGTTAAAGGGTATATTCTCAACTGAGTCATACCAACAATCACTTAATATTCACATTCAATGGGAATATGCCGCATTTCACGCATGTTTATCATATATGAAGATAACAACCAACAAATGTGACAAGCATGCTATATTTCTATTTACCTACAAAACGTTCTCTCACTCATTAGGTTCTATGTGACTACTACTATTACCTACTAAGGGTGTACTGGAATATGATCTAATCAATAATCTTTAACTAATACGCTAAGCGAACGCTTCTAAAACCCCGGTCATCTTTTCGTGATCAACTACTGACGGATCAGTGAATATACTTGAAAACAGTTACTTATTTACCCACCTTGACTCATGTTTTCCTCAATTATTTAATAATGATTTGAATTTCGATCAATTAAAACTAGTTTTTTCAAATCAAAACTTCCGTATAAAGGCTTTAATTGAGTAAATGTTCTGATGAGAAAAATATCGAAATCAATGCGCAGAACATAAAGTGCCCGACAACTTATTTAGAGAAATCGATAATTCAAGACATTTCGAATTCAAAACTGACACATGTGTGTGAGTAAGTGTTATTAGGTACACTCGTTATTTAATGAACGGGGTATGGTTGTGATTGGAGAAGTGCAGCAGGTGGCCGCCGAGGCCGAGCGGCACATTTCCTATTAGAATCGTGTTAGAGACTCCATTCCGTAATTACTGGACGGCAGGTGCTACGCGAGTATTTTCTTATCTATTCAACAACCAGATAACGGGGCATATTTTTGTCTTATATGATTTACTGCCTGTTCCGCGTTTAATTATTCATGTAAGAGATATGATGGTAATAGTTCTAACTATTACCATCATCTATTAGTTGGTATATAGTTCGTGGGTGGTATTGCTCGTATTACAGATTTACTTTCAATTAAGGAAACTTTGACTTAATTTTTATTGAAGTTGTGGCTGTTGTTGGAGAAATTTCGTTGAGTTATGAGATTAGAAGGACAGTTATTTCATTATAAAATGTGGAATGTCCTAAGACTGAACGTATAGGAATCACAACCTTTATTTTGAGCAAATAAAGTATCGATTTGATTGAAGTAATATGGAATCTTAGAAGTGTAGTTAATGATAATTAGTAGATAGATATTATTAATTTCAGATTATATTTGATTGTTATTATGCGTGAAATAGTGTATATTTCGATTTTTATATTTGTTTTAAGGTGTGAAAATAGATTAACCATATTCTAGAGTAACCTTATGCTTGCTAATATCGTACTATTACTGCGTTATCTTTAATGGGTTCCTAAATAAAAATTTAAATATTGTATAGGTTCAATTCTCGGTCAGTACAAATATTATGTGTGTATGTACTCGTATGCATGAATAAGTCCATTTGCAGTGGACCACTTCTGACTAACCAAGTGACTAACACGTCAACAATAGACACTCAGATAATTTTAAAAAAATGGTAAGGATAATAGAACAGAAGGAGAAGAAAATCTTAAAGGACAAGGAGAATACACAATGTGAAAGAAAGAGTTTTTGAATTCATACTAGAAAAAGGTACAGGAAAATGGGAAAACGATAAGAATGCATGGGAAAGGAACTAGTGACCTGATAATATACGTAGTGTAGTTACCTGATAAAAGTTACCACATAACATAAACAGGGCTTTCTGAACGAACAGTTTTCTTTTCAGTGACGAGTTATTTAGAAGGTGACCCTTCGAAATTCGAATTATTCTTTACGAAATACTATATTACAAACTCGTTGTTTACAGCGGCGATATTACTCACTAAAAGCGCCCTTTTTGTGCTTGAAGAGGTAAAAACATTGCTTTTAAGTGATACACCCAATTGGCCAACAAGTAAACCACAAGAGTAAAGCAATACTATAGGCAGGTTAAAACAAAGGCCGTCCATTTTACATAATGAAATTTGAAAATTGCAAGTTAAATACTTCTCAGCACCTTACACAAAGTTCATAGCAGTTCATTCGTCTCGAAGTTGCGTATCGAATAGCTAATACATAACTAATATGATTAGTCGCCGTGAAGCCTGTACGCTGTACTAACGCTGTTCTAATGCCAGGTGCCAGCTGTCGTGGTACTTTTTAATCTTGTTACTTGCCTTATATGTACTCGTCTAGTATTACGTTATTACACCAAATGCAGACTTACTGTGAGGTAGAGGCGGCCCGGCGAATTGCAGAATAGTTATCATGAACACTCGTCAATATCGAAATCCCTCCAAGACTTTGAGACTTTAGATTTTATAATCATCTTATCATCTTAGAGTTGCTCCTGGTTGCTTCCAAGGGGAAAGCCCTTGGACCCAAGACTCTATTTAATCCTTCTCTTCATTTTAGTTAAATATATACACTGTCAACTTCCACGTGACTCCTCTCCTCCTCTTATCCGAGAAGAAGGCCTAAGCTGGCTTGCCACCGCGGGTTTTGGTGGGGCCACTCAAATATTATTTTTGATCCCAAATCGGCTCTATTAAGTGAGATGAAAACCATATTGGCACTATCTAGTCTAAGCATTATTACTTGGGGTGCTAGGTAGGACAACCTCCGCGTGGTGCACCCCGGTAACGTGGGCGACGACGTGGGCTTCGCGCGAGGCGTACGTCGTCGCCCATGGCAAATAGTCCACCAAGGAGGGGGGGCCTGATGGCCGGTTTCGAGTTCTCTGCATGCGCTCTGCTTGCAGAGCGTACTTAGCGGAGAACTCTCAGGGCGACGAGTACTTTGCCACTGAGCGATCAGTGGTGAAGTACACGGTCCCATAGGGACCATCGATCGGCCGAGCCGTACCCCCGTCTGGC
This sequence comes from Eilema sororculum, assembly GCA_914829495.1. Classification (NCBI taxonomy): domain Eukaryota; kingdom Metazoa; phylum Arthropoda; class Insecta; order Lepidoptera; family Erebidae; genus Eilema; species Eilema sororculum. The sequence continues at coordinate 8,649,057 of OU618547.1, forward strand.
AACAGACGGGCATGGTGGCTCTTAGGAGTTGCGAGGAAGAAAACCTCTATAAAAAATCACCCTGAACCCCACGCTCTGACGCCCGGCAATGGGATGCATCGCTGGGGGGACCTCAGTGCCTAGGGCGTCACCTACTCCCACCTTCCCACCCTTCCCATCCTCACATACACTCCTAACCTCCCTACTTCCACCCCAACGTCGACGGACATTAATCGAAAAAATAAATGGCTATGGAAACAATTAAAGATAAATCTACCCATGAGGGTACCCGGACGCCGTCCGGGGAATCCCTTGCTGTGACTGGTGGTCGAATGGACACCCATTCGGCGACCAGCCATGGCGACCCCCGCCCGGGTTCACCCCGGGTGGTATATGGGAGGGGTCACCACAGTCCCATAGGCCCAAGGGTGTGCCTCAAAACCACCCAGAAAAGTGACGCGGAAGACGTGTCGACCCGTGCTGACTCGGAAATGGAGTCGGCTGTCGGCGTGGGTGGCGGGCCCGAGGATACCCTCGGTCTCGGTATCCATGCCGACGTAGGTAGGAAGAGACCCAGGTCGAGCGGACCCCGTCGGCCTGGGTCTGAATCACCGAATAGTGAGGAAGACCTTCCCAGGAAGAGGTTGATTGTGGCTACCACCGCGTGTAGAGGTCGGAAAGCCGACCTCTGCAGAGCGAAAGGGGGGGTAGCAGAACCGCCGGTGATTGTGTCCCCGCTGCCAAGCGGGAAGGTCACGGAGGTGCCGGCGGCGCAAAACATCTTGGCGGCTCTTTCCCGCATTTCTGGCGCCGTAAAAGGCCAGAAAAATATTGCGGGAAAGAAGAGAGTCGTGGCGGAAGCCATCACGGGCGCTGCCAAAGCGCTGGAGGAGCTTCTAGAAAGGAGCGTCTCCAACGAAGAGGAGAAACTCCGGGCTCGGGTTGCGAGCCTGGAGACAGAGCTTGCCGACTCCCGCAAGCAACAACAGCTGATGCGGGAGGAGATCAGCCAGCTGAAGCAGCTGGTCCAGGGGGCCGGGGAGGCTCGGGGTGTGAAAACCCCCGTTCCTCGTGCTCCACCCAAGGTGACACCAACGGTGGTCCAGATGCTGGAGGCCATCGAGCGACGCCTTGGGGTCCTCGAGGACCGGGCATACCGCCCGCCGCTGGCGGCACCCGTGACTGCTGCACCCATTGGGGCTCCTTCCAAGCCGAAGGCCTTCACACCCCCCTCCGCCCCCAAGAAGACGGCACCTGGGGGAAGTGGCAACCCCGCCTCCCCAAGCACACCCAGTGCTCCCGCTGCATCCCAGAATCCCTCCAGAAGGAGGGTCTGGGAGGTGGTGGGAGCGAAGAAGAAGGCGGCTAAGGCCACCAAAAAGGCGGCGAAGGCCGCCAAGAAGGCGGCAAAAGCCGCGAAGGCCGCCGCGGTGAAGGCGCCAATGAGGCTCCGCGCTCCCCGTTCCTCTGCCGTCGTCATTACGGTGACTACAGAGGGCAGGGCGAGAGGCTTGGGGTACGCTGAGGTCCTGAGGCAGGCGAGAGCCTCGGTGGACCTTAAAGCCCTCGATATAGAGGGAGGTCTCCGGTCCAAGGTGACGCGCACCGGAGCACGCCTCCTCCAGGTCTATGGCGCCACCAGCGGCCCCAAAGCAGATGCCCTAGCGACTAAGCTAAGGGAGTCGCTGGACACGGGTGACATCCGCGTCACCAGACCCAACAAGTGCGCGGGTCTGCGCATTTCGGGTCTAGATGACGCGACTACGACGGAGGAAATAATCTCCGCCGTCGTGGAGGCGAGCGGCTGCCCTCGTGACCAGGTGAGGTCAGGCGAAATCCGCTTTGGCCCGTTCGGTCACGGATCGGCAGTCGTGAGCTGCCCCGTCGCGGCGGCCCAAAAAGTGGCGGACGGACGGAGCCTCCTTATCGGGGGCTTCCTGAGGGCACAGGTGCATCTCCTGCAGCCACGCGAAGCCAGGTGCTTTAGGTGCCTGGTCGTGGGGCATGTGGGAGTACAGTGTACGGCGGAAGCCAACGTGGGAGACCGGTGCTTCCGCTGTAGTCAGCCCGGTCACGTGGCCCTTGCCTGTGACGCTCCGCCACGCTGTTTTAAATGCGTGGCGGAGGGCAAGGAGGCCGACCACTGGGTGGGCAGTAAGGCCTGCACTGCCTCAAGACCAAAGCCCCGTCCGTCCGCACGGGGAGGTGAGGGTGCACTCTCGCGGCAGGGTGCGGAAATGGACGTCCATTAATGGATACCCATGTCCGCATTCTGCAGGTGAATCTGAACCACTGCGCTGGTGCTCAGGACCTTCTGTACCAGAGCATCAGGCAGTGGTCCATTAACGTGGTGGTTGTCGCCGAGCCGTACTGGGTTCACCCCGGAAGCCCAGTTGATCTGAACGGACTGGCGACTGTCTTTGGGGGGACCGCCGCGGATGACTCGCGCCTAGCGCTTATCGCTAGAGGCCCGGGCTGCGTCGCGGCGGAATATGAGGGTATGGCTGTCGTGGCCGTTTACATCTCGCCGAGCCTCGACCAGCATCAGTTTGAGCTATGGCTCCCTGAGCTGGACGTAGTTCTCGCTGCATGCCGGCCTCGCCCTGTCCTGATCCTGGGAGATTTCAATGCCTGGTCGCAGGCTTGGGGCTCCCGGGAAACCAGAGACAGGGGGAGGATACTTCAGGACTGGGTCACTACACGTGGCCTAGTCATCCTGAACCGGGGGAATGTCGCAACCTGGACGCGGCGGGGGCTCAGCTCGGTCATAGACGTTTCGTTTGCGACCCCTGAGCTCGCCTGCCGTGTCCAGGAATGGCGTGTGGTGGAGGAAGAGGAGACGTCGTCAGATCACCGATATATTCGGTTCAACGTCTCCCCTCCACCTAACCTGCCACCAGCTATTGCGAATCCCCCGGAACCGCGTTGGGCACTCCATCGCCTGGATCCGGAGGCTCTCCTGGAGGCGGCCATCGTGCAGACCTGGATCCCGGTAGCGGACAGGCCAGCCGATATTGATGCCGAGGTGGAGTGGTTCGGGAGAGCCATGACGCATATCTGTGATGCGGCGATGCCCAGGGCTAGTGCCAGACCGGCGAGGAGGCAGGTGTACTGGTGGACGCCGGAAATCGCGCAGTTGCGCGCGGAGTGCGTCACTGCGCGCCGCCGGTACACCAGGTTCCGCCGGAGGCGTCGCCGCCCAGACGATGCGGTAGCCCGAGAGACGGAGCTCTATGATGGGTACAGGGAGGCCAAGAGAGCCCTCCAGACGGCCATCAAGCGGTCCAAAAAGTTGGGCCGCGAGGAGCTGATAGAGACTCTGGAGCGCAACCCGTGGGGGCGCCCGTACCTTATGGTAAGGGGCAAATTACGCGCTAAGGCGCCCCCACTGACCCAGAGTCTCCAGCCGGAGCAGCTGGAGGTGGTCCTGGACTCCTTGTTTCCATCAAGAGCGGAGGAACACATTCCTCCGCGCATGGCTCCGTCTCAGGCGCCCAGCGCGGAAGGCAGTGAGAACAACGTGCCCGTAGTCACGGAGGGTGAGCTAGGGGCGGCTGTACTGCGGCTTAAATCCCGCAGAAACACCGCCCCTGGACCCGACGGCATTCCAGGCCGAGCGTGGGTCCTGGCTCTTGAGGAGCTTGGGCCTCGACTTATAGGGCTCTTTAGCGCATGCCTCGAAAAAGGCCAGTTTCCCAAGGTCTGGAAGACAGGAAAACTGGTCTTGATCCGAAAGGCGGGGCGGCCGGCAAATTCTCCATCAGGGTACCGGCCGATCGTGTTGCTTGACGAGGTGTGCAAGCTCTTTGAGCGCATTATTGCACAACGCCTCGTCAGGCATCTCACACGCGTGGGGCCTGATCTGGCGGATAGCCAGTTTGGCTTCCGCCAGGGGCGCTCCACGGTGGATGCGATCATGCGCATTAGAGGCCTGACGGAGGAAGCAGTCTCACAGGGTGAGGTGATAGTGGCGGTGTCTCTTGACATCGCCAACGCCTTCAACACCTTGCCCTGGAGCTGCGTTAGGGAGGCGCTTATCTACCATGGAGTGCCTCCCTACCTCCGTCGAATTGTCGGGGCCTATCTCTCCGAGAGGGCCATTACTTACCCGAGTTGGCTAGGGCCGGGTCGGCGGGATGTGTCGTGCGGTGTTCCACAGGGATCGGTATTAGGGCCACTCCTGTGGAACATCGGTTACGATTGGGTGCTGCGTGGTCCGTTGCTCAGGGGGGTGGACGTAACATGTTACGCCGACGACACCCTCGTTACGGCGCGGGGAGCAACGCACCGAGACGCAGCACTAAAGGCCACGGCAGGGGTTGCTCAAGTCGTGGGTCGGATACGGCGGCTGGGTCTCGAGGTCGCCCTTCACAAGTCCGAGGCTCTATGCTTCCACGGACCTCGGATGGGGCCACCTGCGGGATCCAGCCTACAGGTAGGGGGCGTCAGCATCGGCATCGAGTCCTCGATGAAGTATCTGGGGCTCGTACTCGATGGCCGGTGGAACTTCGGACATCACTTCCGAAGTTTGGTCCCAAAACTGAGGGGGGTGTCAGCTGCACTCGCACGGCTGATGCCCAACATCAGGGGACCCAACGCTCCCTGCAGGAGACTGTACCTGGGGATCGTGCGAAGTATGGCCCTATACGGGGCCCCCGTATGGGCGGAGACCCTGACGGCCAGTAATGTGGCTAGATTGCTGAGCCCACAGAGGGCGATGGCCGTCAGGATGATAAGGGGATACCGCACGATCTCAGGTGAGGCGGCATGTCTCCTAGCCGGGACCCCTCCATGGGACTTGGAAGCGAGAGCCCTTGCGTCTCTGTTTAAATGGCGCAAGGAGGCGCTGGAGCGGGGCCAATGGCCTGCGTCTCGACAAATCGAGGCCCAGCGGTCCCAGCTTCACCAGGAAACCGTGGAGACATGGAAGGTGCGACTTGAGCAACCAAAGGGGGGATTCGCCACAATCGCGGCCGTCAGACCGGTCATGGACGAGTGGCTGGAGAGGAGACATGGTGCTCTCTCCTACCGGTTGTCACAGATGCTTACCGGTCACGGTAGCTTCGGTAGGTACCTGTGGCGAAGACACCGGGAAACCACGGCCGGTTGTCAGCACTGCGGGGACCGCAGCGATGACACAGCGCTCCACACGCTGGTGGAGTGCACGGCGTGGGCGCAACAGCGCCAGGTCCTCGTAGTGGGCTTGGGCGTGGACACTCTCTCGCTCGAGACCATGGTGGGAGCCATGGTCTCCAGCGGGAGTAAGTGGGACAGCGCCGCCTCTTTCTGCGAGCAGGTCATGCTCGTGAAGGAGGCGGCGGGGCGGGAGCGGGAGAGAACTCTCCCACCCGAGTTCCGCAGTCGGCGGCTTGGGCGCCGCCGGCGTGTCTTCGCCGAAGACCATCGGCCTCCATGACCGGGAGCCTGAGGACGATGAGTTGGCTGCTCATCGTCCTTACAGAAGCAGGCCCATGACGGCAGCGTGACGTGACGGACTCACGCACGCCTCCCCCCTCCTATGAAGCGGGATGATACCCGAAAACCCCCCATAGACGCGGGATAGCACCCGAACCACCCCCTAGACGAGGCCGCATTAAAGCCGTGGGTCTGTTGGGAGCCCTGGGACATCCTTCCGAGGGCTTACCCGGGGCTCCCAACTATAGGCTGCTGGGCGATACCGTGGGGGTTTTAGTCGGTAGGAGTCCGGCATAACATCCATGAAGGATTTCCCCCACGGTCAAAAAAAAAAAAAAAAAAAAAGCATTATTACTTGGTGGAGTTTCAGGTGTGGACATGATAATTATAAAAAATACCTATGTTTTGAAGTAGGTAGGTATGTATGTACCTTTAAATTTTATCAACTTAGTCAAATAGATTACACCGGACTATGAAGTGAAAGCTTCCGTTGCGACGACTACCGCTAGGATGAAGAAGTCAAATAGATTTCGTATACAGCCCAATTTACGTTAATAAGACGTCTGAATGTTATTAGTACTGTAAACGGTCATAGTCCTGCGGTTTATGTAAGTACGTGATTTGAGCAGTCTAACCAAAGACTTTGAATACACTACGTTTAATAGACACAGGCTCAGCGTGGCCACGCATGAGACAGAGAATGTTTTTTAATGCTTAAAATCGTTAAGTGTATGCTATAAATAGTAATATTATCTATGGCGCCATGTAACACAAGTGTGACGACTTTGAAAGATAAATTACCCTAGTTTTTGGATAAATTCGCTCGCAAACAGGCAATATATATATATTTTTTCTCTTTCTATCTGCAATCAGTGATGAATTTGTAGGATGTCTTAGGCGATTGGCACACTGCAACGCCTGACGACGCGTCGCGCATGGACGCGGGAGAGCAGATCGGCGCGGCATCCGCGCGCAGATTTTTTACTGTCACGCGTGGAGCGGCGTTTTTAGCATAGTCCGAGAGATATATATTAGAAATTTTTTGGTAGGTAGGTGTGTGAAGTAATCTAAAATTTTGAGAAAAGTAAAGTAAAATATTGAATAATAAAGCCATCCGACCATTAGCTCGATAGCCCAGACTATGTTAAGGACGCTAGAGATGAAAAGAAAATGATAAGAAGTGTTAGTAATTTTCGACCTTATTGACATGACATAGTTACCTTTTTTTTTCTTATATTCGTGATCAGCGGCATCTAGTAACGCGAAAAGAGACGTAACTAAGAAAATGCCATTTAGGTTGAAAGTCGCTTACAGTCTCTGCGTTTTTCGATATCGAGCCAAAACAGTGGTGTCGGCTCCAATACCCGATATTGGGCATCAATATTTGACTTCCTCCGATCTCGGATGTCCGATATCGAATATCGGACGAAATCTATCTATCTACACAGAAATTTCTAACAGCTCTCGGACTAAAAATCCCTCGAAGATCACGCGCGTGATGGTAGATTTCAGTGTGCCATACCTCGCGTTTTACGCGCCATCACGCCCGTTTTCTGCTTGTACGCGCGTATTCTGCAGCAACGCGCGTAATTGTGTTGTCAGTGTGTGGGACCCCGCGTTTTTCTATACAAATGACGCCTGGTTCGTGATACACCAAGAGTATATTCCTGACGCCGGTGGATGAACTTGAAATACACAAAATAATCCTAAATTTAAAAGACACCTACTCAACAGGTTATGACGATTTAAGCACTAAAGTACTAAAAAAGTGTGCTTCCAGTTTTATTGTTCCACTCACGCACATTATCAACCTATCACTATCAGAGGGAAAATTTCCAGATCGCCTAAAAATATCCGTGGTTAAGCCCTTGTATAAAAAAGGGGAAAGAACAAATGTCAGCAACTACAGACCTATAACTCTAGTTCCTATCTTGGCAAAGATTTTTGAAAAGGTGATCTGTTCTAAACTAGAAACCTTTATAGCATCATGTGGCATACTCGATGATCGACAGTACGGATTTAGGAAATCAAGCTCAACTTCCCTGGCATGTTTCTCATTAGTCAAACAGATCACAGAGACCCTCGACGCTAAATCTAAAATTGCTTGTGTTTTTCTCGATATGACGAAGGCATTTGATTTTGTCTGCCACAAAACACTCTTGTCTAAACTATACAACTATGGTATACGAGGAACCGCCAATGACCTGATTAAGAGCTACCTAGAAAATAGATTACAGTGCGTTGAAATAACACAAATAGAACAACACCAACAAAAAAAAGTCAGATCAGAGTATAGGCATAATGGCTACGGTGTACCACAGGGGAGTCTGATCTCTCCTCTTCTGTTCCTACTCTATATAAATGACCTCCCAAAAGCTGTTAATCAAGAGTGTATACTTTTCGCCGATGACACAACTTTAATTGTCAAAGGCAAAAACAACGACGATCTTGAATTAAAAATAAAAGAAGCACTAAACAGTGCGAATACATGGTTAGAAATTAATAACTTAAAAATAAACACATCTAAAACAAACATAATGCAATTCCAAACGTATAACAGTAAAGTGGCAGACCTCAAAATCACACACAATGACAGTATCATCAGTAATTGTAATGAGTGTACATTCCTAGGCATTGCGATGGACAAGTTTTGCAACTGGAAGTCACACATCAACAAGATCCTGACTAAAATCGATCGTTTTGTATACGTACTCAGTAGAATCAGACAGATTGTTAATTTACATACAGCAGTTACAACGTATCATGCATATGTATCCTCGGTGCTCCGATATGGCATTGTCATATGGGGTAACTCAGTGGAAGCGGATAGAGCATTTGTAGCCCAAAAGAAATGCATCCGTGCAATGCATGGGGTAGATGGGCTAACTAGCTGCAAGCCATTGTTTAGGCAACATAAGATTCTCCCTCTACCATGTTTATACATCCTAGAAATGTGCATTTTTGTCAAAAAACATTCACACCTATTTATTAAATTGGGAGACATGCCAAACAGCCGAACAAGGCATAAGAATAGGCTGCAGATCCCGAAGGTGACCTTAGAACTGTGCAAAAGAAACTCATTTAGTATGTGCATAACATTATTTAATCATCTACCAGACTGGTTAAAAGAACTTGAAGGAGCCCCATTCCGCAGGAAATTGTATGAAATCTTAAGCGAAAAGGGCTACTACGCGGTAGACGAATATCTAAGAGATGATATAATAGCTGAAAGTCAATGATTAATTAATTAATTGAATTTTCAAATTTTGATTTTGACATTGGGTATTTTATTGACATATTTTGATCTATTTATTTTTATTTTATTTTATTTTTCTTTATATTGATAGTTAATTATTATATTGGATAATTACATTATTTATTATTAATTAATATTTGATTGATTGGTTTAATTTAATTTTTAATGGAATTCCTTTAAATTGATTATTATTTGACAATTAGCTGTTCTATCTCATTTATTTTGATTTGATTTAATTTAATTTGACGTTTCACTAATTCACTCTTTTATTATTATTATGGAGTCCTAATGAAATTGGTGTAATTAGGTAGTTGTGATTGTGCTGTATTACTATTGTTATTATTTCAACGCCACACGGCAGAATGTGCTGTACCTACCTACCTATTTATGAATGTTATAAAACCTTAATATTGTGACCATGTTCTACGAAATAAAATTTGATTTGATTTGATTTGATAAGAATTCATAGATTTAACATTATTATATTGAATATTTGACATTGTTTTAAAATTATACTGATACAAGCAATTCGTTATTTACCTATTAGTTCTGACAATATTTATTGATTTATTGACATTAAAATTTGCACGCTCTATGGAGCAGAATATGCTGTACCCGCTAGTTTTTAAGACCTACAAATGTAACCATATTCGAGGCAAATAAAGATTTATGATTTATGATTTATGATTTATGATAAAATTTGGCTCTGTTTTTAAGTTCGGGAGATCGTGATCTCTATTTCTGGATAAAATTCTTTACAGTGAGTTGTAATATATAGGTAATAGTAAAAAACATATATATTTAAAACGTTTAATAGTTCAAAACAAGATACCTTTAGGTATTTAATAAATGTGTAATAACAATAGTAATTATTAATATATTACCAATGAAATTGCCGTTTTGTATGAAAAAATGTGTCGCGTTGCTGCCACGACGGTACTCATATTCCATAAGTACTCGATTTTTTACTTATTTTGATTGCTACTACATATCTTTGATGACTTTTTTGGCAACCAATTTGTACGTCCTGTAACTTCAATCCATTTTTGTTGTAAATTTGTATTTTCCGGGAAACTGTAATACAATTATGATATTACTACATATATAAGAATATTTCATCATACTTATAACAAGTACCTACAACATGTATATTAGTACCCATAATATTGGACAAATAAACATTCAAAACCTGGCAACATCGTATAACATTTATTTCGTAGGTTATGATAATTATTATTTGTTGTTTTAGACTATTTTATCAATAGAATTATATGCATTATGTACTTCACATGAAATAATACACTGTGGCAAGTGTATGAAAGGGCCTTTAACTTTAAAAACGTATTTACTTACGAGTGAAAAGATACGCCTGGTAATTTGCTTTCACTATCGCTTTTACAATTGAAAACACTGCATCGTCCCATGTTTCCTTCAGTTGTGTTTACTATATATGTTGAATAACTGTTACAAAACAAAATTCCGAATATTTTAGCACGTCTTAGAACAATTATTGCATTATAAATACACGAATAAAAGTAAACCGAAAATCTGTCAAGTTTGTTTACTTTCGTACATATTTTTCTTTATGGTTTGTTTCGCGAACTAGTTTGCTGGCCGTAGTAAAAACCGACACGTCGGAGGAGACAGAAAATCTAGTCACTCTGTCTCATTTCTTCACACGACATTGGCGTAAGTTTGTCTTTTTCTTGTGTGAATGCGATGGAAGCTATCAATTCGTCTATATACTTCTCTGTCTACGAGTCTAACGCTGCGGGCCCTGCATAGACTATAGAATAATATAGAGAAGTGTAGGAACACGTTCGTCCTGTCACCTGCCTCTGCATTCCTAGCAGTGATTACACCGCGCACCTGTTCTACCATTTAATACAAGTGTTTGCTAAGTCTTTTATAACAGGAAGGATCAGTTACTAAACATGTTAGGATATGCATTATAAAGAGCCTTTCGACAATAATTTATAGATGTCCTGTTTTATAAAATTTATATCAAGACAGGTACTGCCGGTTCTTCATATTCAAAGAACTGATTTGATCATTTTCATAGAGCTAAATGAAAAGTTTTTGAGGCAAAAATGGAGGACGAAAATTTTCATGGAAATCTTAAGATAGCTGACGTGACGTGAAGACGAAACATTCTTATTTTTTATAGTCAACTTTGATGAATATGAGACAAGTATACGTTCGGCGTATATAGCTTTTTTATCGCCTTTTAGTATGAATTTATCTGTTCAAGTATAAAATTTCTGATGCTAGGTTTTTATGATGATAGCTGATACATAAAAGGCAAGCAATAATGGTAAACTGTAGTCGGAACACAACCTCCAGACGTTCACTGCTTTTTTTTTTAAACTACTTCAAGTTTAGTTAGAGTATTAGGTAAAATAAATATTCTGCGTTGTACATTTTCCAAAATTCGGTTACCAACAACTTCTATGGACTTGTTCCGAAATAAACGTCATTATTATCAACAGATATAGTATCTATATAGATTGATAAATGTTTAGTAGTTAGAACTAAGGTAGCAATGCGTTTAGCGCGTATCCTGCTGTCGAGCTGCGCAAGCGCCGCCGCGCACATTAATTGTAATTACCCGTTAATACGTATTGCAATCTACATAGCGCTGCATGAATTTGTTTTATTCAAATGCATTGGCATTGTCATGTTCTGCATATTTATTACGGCATCTATCATAATAAGAGTACAAATCAACATGGTGTAGAATTGTTTAATGAACATCATGTTTTTTAGACACCTATCGAGGATATATAACTATAAACTATAATAAAACTATAACTTACGACTACGACATTCATATATTCAACAACATAATATATCTATGTATCAACCCTTTAACTTAGGGATCCGGGATCCACTCTCTTACCTAGTTATGAAAGAATGAATGAATAGATTTACAACCGTTGAATCCCGAGATTAAGTTTACTTAATTGAGCAAATCTAATCGTGGGTGACTAGGGGTTGAAGAAGAAGAGAAGAAGAAGAATCGTCGTTAGTGTTTGGGAATCCAATGAAAAAGTCAAGAATAATCACATAGTCGGGTCTACAGAGTCACTCTATAAAGATATTCATATCTAAATCTTGGCTAATGCCTGAGCTGCTAGTGATTATGACTTCATTTGAATACTTATCGTTACTGTGTCAGGCATTTTCATGGTATACTGTATTGCGTAAACAGGCCGGTCTACATTCTGTGTGGTTAATTGAGATACATCCCAAATACTTGTGTGCTCTGATTACTTGTCTAAGTGGTATGACGTCAAATATGTGGAATACGATAAAATTTATATAGTTGCTTTCCAGGCTTCTATAAAAATTTAAAAAACCCCCGTCACAAAAACACCAAAAAGTTGAAAATAAATGATTAAATTTTAATTCAACGGTTGCCATGTCGGGGGACCCTAACTGGTTAAGTACTCCTTTATATCGTAAGGTCCCCCGACATGGCAACCGTTGAATTAAAATTTATTCATTTATTTTCAACTTTTTGGTGTTTTTGTGACGGGGGTTTTTTAAATTTTTAATTTAATTTTTATTTTAAGCTTTTTAAATTGATCTACTAGTCGAGCTCTTTCATTTGATACCCATATCGAGGGAATTATAAAGAAATTTGTATTCCAACATATTGTAACGGCGGCCATTTTGGACCGATTTTTTTCAAACATAGCTAAGAACACTCCCGACTAATATACCTTTCAAACAAAAAAAACTAAATCCAAATCGGTTCACCCGTTTGGGTGCTACGATGCCACAGACAGACACACACACACACACACACACACACACACACAGACACGTCAAACTTATAACACCCCGTCGTTTTTGCGTCGGGGGTTAAAAATGCATTTTAGTAACCATGAATTCTACCTATGCACATAAATTAAGTTATTAAATGATGTAAAGAGAATACACATTGGGTTAGGCTTACTAGTTAGTTAATATGTGGATGTTTTGATTATTCCCTCTAGAATGATGCTTTGTAATAGAAATAAAATGTACATATTACTCAAATGATTTCAACACTAGCAACACTCTGCTGATCTGAAAGTTCTCTACTCAAAGTTCATAAATTTCTATTCCTAGATTCTAATTTTACTAGTGCAGCATAGTTACATTTACATTAAGTACAATTTAAAGATAAATTCGATGAATACAAATCGAATCTTATCTCACTCTTTACACTAAAAACTTGAAGCTTCTAATTAGAAGCTTAGATATTGATCGACACAGACATACGATTATATCTATATACATGTATAGAGTGCCAGGATTGTGGCGCTTTCAGAGATTTCAAGAATTTTATTTACTGATAATAACAGGAAGTAACACAAGCAAATATTATGTATGTAGTGATATTTCAAAAGATATCCGGATACATCAGGAAAAATGAATCGCTCGGGTGGGACTCAAACCGCGATCTTTCCCTTACAGGGGGAATGCCTTAACCACTAGGTTCCGAGCGATATACCAAAGATTGTGGGTTCGAGTTCTATCCGAGTGATTAATTTTTTCTTATTTATTCGATTTGTATAATTAGCATACTTAATGCTTTAAACAAATAATTATAATTAAAGATAGTATTAGCTTTTTATTAAAGTTTCGACTTCGACTGAGTCAGTGGTATACGTCGTTCGTGCCTGATTCTGAGAGGTACCTAGAAGGTTCTTCATCAACTCCCAAATTAACGATATTTCCATTCGTCACATATCAGACTCACAGTGCCCCTAATTTGTAATCAAAGGTGCTTATTCGAGAGCGCATAAATACGAGGTAGCCAGATATGTAGGTATACCTACAAGATCTTCGCAATAATTCCCGTTAACCTGATTGTATATCAAGATAATGGTTGAAGTTCATAATACGTAGCTTACATTAAGCTGTAATTTCTGAGAACAGTCGTGTCAAAGGGCGGGGCCTGCGCCGGCGCAGCTCGATGGATTATACCGCCGACATATCACACATAATAACGGCTGATTAACGACCAATTTGGTAAATTATATTGTTATTATGTAGCCATAAGCTATATATCAAGTCTTAAGTGTGAGTTAGTCTTGCTTAGTTTAACGAAAAATTTATGTATTGTGTTAAAGTTTAATATAATATTTGCTTATTATATTACCAAATTATAAAATATATCCGGATGCATATTGCTTTTTATCTGAGCTCTGCTAATTTGTATTCAGTAAATAATCATATGTAGGTAGTAATTTTATCCAATATGTTGCCCCGTTACACAAATATATTGACTAGTGTTAACATTTATTACTACAACATTACATTACAAATAATATTGTCAATTCATTTAAAGTGATTCAGTTGTATGAGCTTCAACAATTTATATCTAATAAAATAACATATTGCGCGCACCTATTCATGCGATTTTCAATGCGTTTATATGCGCAGTAAAAATGCAATTTAATCCTCCGAGATTGCTCTGTATAGTCAGGTCAATATTTCAGTCGACGCGTAAAATAAATTATTATGTTATACGAGGTGCAGCCATTGGTGTCACTTCCCACCTGCGACTAGTAATTTGTCGTCCGAGTCTCTCCTCACGCGATGTAAACCGTTTACAGCTTTCAAATAAAGATGCGTAATGTAATACAACTTTAACACATATTTTCGTGTCTTGGAATTCCTTATCCTTTTTGACGCGATGTAAACGATTTGTTATTCATTAAAAACATGTAAGGATTTTTTTTGACTTAATTGGTCGGTAGTAACATTTATGAAATGAAATAATTGAGGATTTAACGAAGAAGTCGCGTCGTAGAACTTTCAATTGCTACGCCTTAGGCTACGAATTCGATTCCCGCTCAATGTCAAAATTTATGCGCTGGGCTAAGTCATTATTGCTATTTACAAAAAGAAGGTATTTCAGTATGCTTATCTACATTTAAGAATCCAAATTAAAAGTTTGGGGAAAGAAATAGATAGCTAGGTATGTACTATATCCTTGAAAATTATTATTTTTAAAATAGGATAAGATGAGAACCAAACCTAATTCTTCAATTATCGTTGGTATATACTAATACTAATATTCAATTTACTTTCTGTTATACATAATTGCATACATTGATAGAGCCCTATAGTGCCAGCCCAATAGTATCAGCACTGGACTGCAATTAACTAATTGATTCGGTTTGAATCGAGAAAGATAATGGTTCCTTAAATTATTATCAAAATGACATTAAGCGATTAAAGGCACCTGGTACTTTTGTTTCTAACAGTATAAAATAACGTTCCCTGTAAACATTACAATTCCTATGCTTGATTTCACTCCCAACGAACTTAATCCTTAGATCACGGAGACTTATTCTAGTCACTTGAACCCATTTGCAATGGAATCGCCTTATTATCGAGACTCATTAAGCTAAAGGAAGTGGGTGAAGCATCTTATTGATGCTATAAATAATTGATTGAGGAAATTAGTATTCTGTAGCAGTTATTTTCATTCACTCAGACGTAGTTCTATAATCATTAAACGCTTGTCCGTATGTGATCTGTGAACATTTACATGTTTGTGATCAACTGTACGATTCAGCCTTACTAATTTTACTGATCGATCGGAAGGAATGCTAAGATTGTCGTAGCATTCCGTCCCATCGATCACATACAAAGCTTTTTAACTGTAGGTACATAATTCTTCCTCTAGCATATAAATAAAAAAAATAATATTCTGTAACATTCATCTAGACCCATGGTAAGTTTAACTAGCTTGTGTTATAGAATCTAGAATGCGGGCAAACATACGAGTGTTTCCACATTGTACCCACAAAACTGTACCCACAAGCTAATGACTTAGATACTTTTTTTTGTAAATACATACATATTATAAAAAGAAACACCCAGACCAATGCAAATAGCCACATTCATGCATACAAATATTTGCGCTGAGCGGGAATCGAACCCGCGCCTCTTACGTGGCAGTCGCATTCACTACCTCCACGTCACAGAGGCTGTCATGTAGGTAGGTTTATGTAAGTCATAATGGGAGACCTAAAAAGTCCGTCAATTTGGTCTATCTACAGAACTTGGACGTTGTCAATGCGTGGCTGTGCAGATTCGTTTCAGAATATACTTAGTGAAGCTTGGTGGTTTCCTACTTAAACAGATAGCCGATCCCAACAGAGTCGGGAAAGAGATCTCAACTTTCTATCGCAATTCAATGTTGGATGTTGATACCATTATCAAAGGAATACATTTTATAAAAATTTTAAGGTCTAGATTCTGGATTAGCACATAAATAGTACTGTGATTTAAGTTCCTATGGGTCACAGGTGATCGGTATATCACGCGGGAGCATTCACAGGCAACAGCTTGTGACTATGTAATAATAAAGCTATATTGTGCAGAATTTAGAATATTTTTTTAGTATGTTCGGTCGAGGACATCGCCTCGGGTTTTTTCCGTGGTGACTGGTTTGAACAAAAACAAAATGCCACATCGCTAGAACCTCATAGTTCAGTGTTGTTAGGTAATACGCCTTCTTGTATATAGCCTGTTGTCAGGCGTAGATTGTATTCGGAATGTACCACAGCCTTACTTAATTTTAAGAGCTTGCAAATAAAGTATTATAACAGAAACATGCGCGTTAGCATGTCTAGACATTAGTAACACTTTTTATGCGTTCCGTAAACCTGAAGGTGAAGTAGGAACTTGTATGAAGTTCCAAAAATGAAGGACACTATTCTAGAACTTAATTTAAAATTATGTTCTTCAGTTTGACGGCGTTCGAAACGTCTATGCTCCATGTGCCTGTCACATCAAATGCGTGTAAAACTCAGAATTTGATGTCTAGGGGTACAAAAAAGTGTTTAGGTAAACAACAAAGTAATTGACGTTAATGAGCCTAGCTATGTAATATATTATGTTGAAAATAAATAAATTAAATTGAATTAATTGACTATTTTTTTTTTCGTTATAGATATCTATTGTGCGAACAACACGCGCAGGATAATTCCTACACGTGTTGTTCAAGGAAAGAATAGGGTAGAATTCATTGAAAGAGGTCATAGAAATAATTAAAATATGTTTACATGTATATAACTACACTTGAGCAAAAGATTTGCAAGAAGTATGTACGAAGTAATAATATCTATTGGAATAAATTATGTAAAAATATGAAGAAGAAAATGTGAAGTAACTAAATGGAGTAGTAGGTATTTTAACACCTTGTAGGTACCAAACAAGCTATAAATCTTAGATAATTTATACTTAGTCACTGTAGTTGTATCCGGATCCTAAAATTGGTCACATAATGTTATTAAAATTGGCAAATAGCAGCACCGAACGCGAACGCTACAGGCGACCGGCTGGCCGTCGCAGGAATGTTGCTCGCCGGCATTAATTCAACTAAGATTTATATCATATTGAACAGGCCTTTATCCACCTATTTACACAAACAAGACAAAACGCTCCGGCGTGGCGTACAGTTTATTTAGACTACTAATTAAATAATTAACTAGGTAGATACGCATTGTAATTCCTAAATGGAATGATTTTATGGGCATTGTAGTTAAGTGAAATTGGTCCAGATCACACGAATTGTTTTTTTTTATAAAGGACACGTCAATTTGACTTCACCTCGCCTGATGTTAAGCTAAAGTCAAAGTCTCGGAAAGAGGGTCACCATCGTAAACATGTACCATGTTAACAGTTGTGACACTCAGCTTGACAGCCTCGTCAGATGCCTTTTCACGCCCCGCTTAATGGACCCGGGACTGTAGGAAGAAGGAAACACGTGAGCTGGCAGGGAGTTCCAGGTCTTAGTGGTGCGGCATAGGAATAAGTCACTGAAACGCTTAGTTCTAGCAGGTATACTCTGCACCGTATACGAATGGCATCTTAGCCCTACACGTGTCGTCCTGTGAATGAAAGGAGAGAGTGGGACTAATGGGAAGAGCTCATCAGAACATTCACCATGGCTGAGACGGTAGAATACTGCCAAAGACGCAACCTCAAACAAGATCAGAAATAATCTTAGATTACGTAAATATTACCTACATATTCACGTGTTGCACACGTCCACAGCCACGGTAACCACTTTCAATCAGGCGGGTGTGGTGTTAAAAAAAAACAAAATCTTCACTTTATTACCTATAAACTATTAATATTTTAATTATCAGGGGGCTTTCGGTACCGGGACCGCAGTCCCGGATTCCTCTTTCAAAATGACAGAAGATAAGTAAAGACTGTTTCAAAATTGTTTTTTTATTTTAGAATCTATCCGTTAAAGAATGCAAGGTTCTATAAATATAAGGTTCTATAAATTTACAAGAATATTTATTTCAATGACATGTATTTTCGTCTGATTATAAATAGCTTCCTTAGAATGTAAAGTCACCTTTCTATAAATAAATAAATAAAAATATATGCTAAATAGGTTGTGAACTCATCGAAAATAATAAAACGACTGTTGACCGAAAAGCTTGTTGTTATCATGTTATACATTCCTAACATGTTTGAGCTACATAAAATACATTAGTATATCATAGACGTCATGTAATAGCTTATTTCCATTTGTAAACAACTTAAATTTAATCGAATTTAGATATGTAAACAGTTATGTTATTACTATAGCAGAACGCCTATCAAAAAATGTTGAGCAATTATTACCATTTGCATATCTTAGCAATACCATTTTCATTAAGATATTATAATATTAATTATATTAATCTTTAAATGTACTTGAACTCAAAATAAACTTGTTATAATAATATTAATGTAATTTTAAAGCAATTAGTATGCTAACTATTAGAATCGATTAAGATTAGAAAAAGTTAAATACTCAGATGGGACTCAGAAGGAATGAAGTCCCGTCTGAGCATCACACTTTTACAATTTACAATTTAATAAATATAGTTAATAAGTATCAATATAATGAAATTCGATAAACTTTCACTATATTAACATGGCCTATAATTTTCAGAAAGAATATTATGTGCTGGTACATATTCATAGATCTGGTAAGGTAAGTACCATAGTTACATGCAAAAAAATTAAAAGCACAATGGTTGTCTAAACTAAATGTATTGGTGTCAACGCAAGCAAATTAATAAATGAATACCATATCCGAGAGCAGTAGCCGCGGCGACGACCAGGCGGCCGCACACCTGCGTCTGCGCATCTCAACCTGTACACAGCAATATATATCTTAAACCTAGGCAATAAGTCTTGAAATTAAGTGCAGCTGTACAAATCCCTCATTACGAATCACGGATGTAACAAACAAACTATACAAAACACTGTAGTCTCTACCTTTACAGCAAAGTTGGATTTTACTGTCAATGCAAGGCTATAAAGATTCTGGAGAAAATACTTATTGTTTATTTATAAGTAAAAGTTACGAGATAAACAAATAAGACTGACTTTTTAAACTTTTTACCATAACTTTCCAAACATTAGAATACAATGCAGGTAATGTGATAGTCGTTGCATCTTCAGCATTGTTATTTATCACGACTTACAATAAAGTACACCTTTTATTAATATATAACACCGCAACTAGATGGCGTTGTTAGTGTTAGCGTAAATTTGCTACTTAGTTTCAGTTTACACTAAAAGTACAGTATGGATTTTTATACAATAACTAACTGATTTCAAAGAATATGAATGTTTGAAATACATTTAACTAATGAGTACTCCCTTTTATCATGAAAATCACACGATAACCCAAAACTTCCTACATCACGATATTGAGATTTTTACGTCAATAAGTATATATACGAAAATTTTGATTTGGTTTATGAGGTTCCATCCAGTTCAGCTATCGGGGTAACTAACAGAGTTCTTGTAACTCTTTCACCCTGTGGAAAGTCCCTGGAGATAGGGCGGAAAGCGTCACACCATGACGGTGGAGGCTGGGGTGGCAGGCTAGGGGAGGTAACCCGAAACCGTGTCGCGCCCGTAGCGTTGCTCAGAGCAAAGATAATGTTGATAAGACGAACTCTCCGTCTAACCAAAGAGGGCTTACTCGGATTGGAACCTTCTTTTTGCAATTAAAAAATATATAATGATGCAATTAAAAATAATATATATAATGTTGCAATAAATAACTTTAATGATGTGAGAAATAAATCAAGTATTCAACAAGAATTAATTAAGATTTTATCATTTTTTACTTCCAAATTAAAATTTATTAGCGTAAAAAAATATTCTTATTTCCATAATTAGGTGATAATGTT
Organism: Eilema sororculum; assembly: GCA_914829495.1. Lineage (NCBI taxonomy): Eukaryota > Metazoa > Arthropoda > Insecta > Lepidoptera > Erebidae > Eilema > Eilema sororculum. The sequence goes on from OU618547.1 coordinate 8,668,926, forward strand.
CATATTGAAAGCGTAATATTGAATTACAAATAAACATAAAAATGCCTCCAGAGAGATTTGAACTCTCGACCCCTGGTTTACAAGACCAGTGCTCTAACCCCTGAGCTATGGAGGCGATGGAGGCTGCCTTGAAATATCCGTTTGCTTACAGATGTGGACAAAATAGATGCGTGTGATCGTAACGTAAGTTAACAATCAGTAACAGTTCTATACATATTAATGTTAGTTGTTATGAGTAAACAATAGAAATTCGAAATCATTGAATCAATTAATGACAATGCACCCGTAGGTATTTTTTATGTAGGTTTTTGCAACCAGGATTACTAGACTAACTGAAAATAATCTAAAAGACATTGGGACGTATGTATGGTATGTAGACACTCCTGGAAACAGGGCCTCGATTCTACTAAAGCATAACTATTGTCAAACCACAGAGATTGCAAAAAGCGGCATTAAAGTTTAGACTTTACTTCTATACACTAAGGTCCAAAACTAAATAAAAAAAGTTTCATTACACTCTTTTATTCACCCTGCTAACAGTTATTTAATATTGAACTTTAAATGCATCGTTTTAAAGTCTATAATGTATTGCCGCTTTTTGCAATCTCTGTGGTTTGACAATAGTTATCCTTTAGTAGAATCGAGGCCCAGAATCCTAGTTCGGTTGTAATAATCTCGGTCGATAGTAGGTATTAAAATAAAGTAAAAAATCAAATTTACGGCTTCAAAGTATTTTGATGTAGGTAGATTCATTGAGCATGTAACCTAAGACAGCCTCTGTGGCGTGGCGGTAGTGCACGCGACTGCCACGGAGGAGGCGCGGGTTCGAATCCCGCTCAGTGCAAATATTTGTTTGCATTATTTTATTTATGCTACTTATTTGCATTGGTCCAGACTCCAGATGTTTCTATGTATAATATGTATGTATTTACAACGAATGTATTTAAAAAGTAAGTATGTTTATCCGCGTTCTAGATTCCATAACAGAAGCTAGTTAAGCTTACCATGGATCTAGATAGCGTTGTGTAGAATGTTGTGGAATATTTATTTATTTATTATTATTTCTCTTTATTTCAATTAGGAACTTATAGCTTTTATTTAAAAATATAAAAAATAGTGCTTTACCGGTATCGAATACAACAGGGACCAAGCTACCGCTGGTTAGCTATTTACTAGTGAATATGTAAGCAAGTTTAACTGCACTATGGAGTCGATGTAACAAACATTTTCAATTGCATCAGTTCCAGGCAAACGTGTTACATTCCTTATAGACTTCATAATCACTTCCCAACAGGTTAGATTGAGGTCAAATATGAGCTTATCAATGATAAAAAAAAATATTTTTTATAATCTGGCACGAGACTCTTCGCTAATCCTTGTTGATAATATATCTTAGTTATATTTTAAATAGCCATTTCAGATGATTAGGTCATCCACGTCTACTTATTTGAACACATAGGGTGTTATAAATAAAATATATATATTATTTTTAATATAAACTGTGTGAAAAATCGACAGTGTGGTCATCATATTTATTTAATTAAATTGCCACAGGATCACGGCGTTAATGTACACCAGCACTTCCTTTAAAGTCTCATGTTACTAACGGATGGCATGCTAAAAAGCAGCAAAACGTACTAAATCTGCTCAGGTGAGGTTTGTACACATGTGATCGTGTCATCGGCATTCAGAAGCCAGATGTCGTCATGTCGCCATGCCGCTCGCCGGACACGGGCCAAATGTGGCGATGTAGAGCAGATACCTATTACTATATACTGAGGTACAGTTCATACTTTGTATACCGAAATTTAAAAAACGGCTATAATAGACCAAGTTATAGTCCTCTATTTAGAAATTTTTGAAAAGTAACGTGCAAGTGACACGCTAGGTGTACCTACTGTAATTCATTAATAAATAATTTAAGTGTCAATAAATCAAGTCAAGGTTCAAGTTCCATCCCGGATGTTCACTTTTGCCGATCTGAATCTATGGGAAAAGTTAGCATAATAAGCAGTAATTGCTTTAAAATTTCATTCAAATGTAATATGTATATTTGTTATTACGACACCCTTACTTCCGCGTTACTTTTCCAAAGCTTGCCTAAATTCTGATAGAGTTTGAATGGATAATGATCAGGGATCACCTTTAGACTGTGAATCTCTATTAACAATGGACCACCATCCTATTGTCTGTGCCTTAACACTTGCACAATTAGAGACCCAACGCAGCCATTGAAGCAGCAGTAATAGTCGTCAAGTTTTGGGCTGGTCATTATCTAATACCACAAATTTTGCGATAAAGAAGACCTTTTGACCTACAATCAGGGCCATACAATTATAATAACACGTTGCCGTAAGGGTATATTGCAATTCGCATTTCCTCAGTGGTATTCAATTTATTAAATTTCTTCCAGTACCCTAACGTAACCACTTACCAAAAAGCGAAGTGTTACGTACGGTACGTTGCGTGCGACAAGAGATATTTCTTCTCTGGCGCCGATGCCGCTAGCAGACACCTATCTAATTGGTAAATTGTTACCGTCTCTCATTTAGCGTGCACAACTCCGTCTTAATTATTAAACGCTGAATTTATCCGTGTAATCTAAAATTGCCAATAAAAATAAAAAAACTTGTTTCTTCAGAAATAAAATTGTAGGTGATCACCGGCAAGGGGTCAACGCTACTGCAGAAGTCGCCTCTTTCGTTCTCACAAATTGGAAATCTGAATTATTATGCGAAATGGATTTATTAAGTTACTTTTACGAGAGATCTCTTCATGTTATTGCTACTCTCTTCAGAATTTATATTTCTTTAACTACATATTCTATATTGTTTAGAAGCTATAACCTCGATTGATACCATTTTAGGTTTAAACATAAAACGTTACAATATATTGTTATTACGCGCATAAAGGAATATATTCGTTTACCTTATTGCATAAAACTTATATATCTATATATTACAAACATTCATATTTATGTTCGAAGCTCATAAAAATTTGTTTATAGATTATCAAAGAATTAAAGTGCTATCTTTTAAATGGCAAACCATAAAAAAATATGAATGTGCTTTAGAAGGCCATCTAAATTGGTAACAAACGGTACTTTCTCCGGTAAAGTACAAGCACACGTTGTTAATAAAACACCTATTGGAACGTTGAGTCGATTCAGAAATTGGCCATCATTATGGCGACCGCTTAAGGCAATGCCGTGCTGGCGGCCTGGCCACTCCACCGCAAACCAATAATTTACTACAACGCACCGGTAATGTGCTCGGTGCTCTTGATTTTTAAGGTTCACTGCCCAGCACTCGGTACTATACTGTTATGAACTCTACAGATACTTACATACATGTAATATTTGAGGTAATTTGCCAGTGGATACTTACTTTTATCATCGAAATTGCTTATAAAACACCAACACACAAAATATGTTACTAAAAGATTTTATTACATTTGGGATTTATACTTGAACAATCACAACGTTTATTGCCTGTTCATTAATGATAATTTAGAACGAAAAATATTACCATGGACGGATGTATTAAATCAACCATTCATATTTCTAAATTCATATTTCTAAAAATCATAATAGGTTTTCTGAAGCTTTATTTCTCAAATGTAATTCTCTTAAGGAAATTCACTTCAAATTGTAATTTCCCGTTTATGATAAGTTCCGTCAGAAGTAATTGTATAGCAACTTTGAGCTCATACGAATGTAACATTGTATAGATCATAAACTTAATATATACTATAGGTATTAAAACTATCATGGTTACTGATATTACTATAAGAGGTATTAGGATATTTACCATGTATTGTTTCGAGTGTCCGATATTTCGGCGCTGTTGCTGGTTGCAAGCACCATGATCACGGAGGGACTGGAGTATTAGCGGTAAGTAGTGAAGGAAGTTTTTAAGAGTACATATACTGATCTACCGTCTTACATATATACTTTTAATATACTGTATAAGGTATAAAATAGACTAGACGTAAAAGTGTATCGTTTAAGAAACTGATAGAAAACTTCTTCTCTCAGTTTTCTTCTTTTAATTTTTCTCGCTTTACCCTAACCTTTTTCATCTATAGGAAACCGCTTACCTCCACATAACATGGGCCACGTTTCAATAACTGGAGTAATCTAATAACTAGCAACATTCAATACCCGTAAATAAAGACCCCTAAAGCCTTACACTGACAGGGCACCTAATATCACGCTGATATACGGAAGCAATATCTTATATTAGGACTTGAAGTAACTAAATATGAGAGCTCTTGTTTATTTAGCGTGCTGGGTAACAGACACTTTCGACGGTTTGTTGTGATCGGCTATTAATTTAGTTTGATCGCGTTTTACTAGCTGTCTAGCTTCGTAATGGGTACTACAATATGACTGTATAGATTACTAGTAGGTACTTAGGTAGATAGTTTGCTCCCAGAGCAGAGATAAAAGGAACTGATATCTAGGTTTATTGTCGGAATTACAGTTTTATTAGAAAGTAAAGCAGAGTTAATGGACGCTGGAAACCTAAAGCAAAGTTTAAACGAATTCAATATTTACAAAAAATATATTCTACAACATTCTACTCGCTATCTAGACCCATGGTAGGCTTAACTAGCTTGTGTTAGAGAATCTAGAATGTGGATAAACAAATACATATATATTATACATAGAAACACCCGGACCAATGCAAATAACCATATTCATGCATACAAATATTTGCACAGAGTGGGGATCGAAAACGCACCTCCTGCGTAGCAGTCGCGTTCACTACCGCCACGCCACAGAGGCTGTCTATTGAGGCTGTATATAATATTATTTATTATTTGCCGCAAGACAAGTCTTAATCATAGATATTCATCTCTTTTTCATCCTAGCGTTCCTCGGAGTCTCGAGTCCGCTTTTTCCAGTGTAACTGCGGTTTGAGCTGATCTTCGATATTTTCCATGGAGCGACTGCCATCGACTTCCAAAACCCGCGGCGTTAGCAAAGTATTAATTACCTTCACATCATCAAATTGTTAGTGTACATCAGATTTTAACAAAACTTAACAGGTTATTACGTATAAAGAAAATATTCTGTCAGACACTGAATGTTGAAGTGGCTTCAACCTGCTCTTTCACACTGATGTTACGATAGTCGTGGTTGTTTTTCGGTAATAAAGGCATCAAAGATTGCAGTGATAACAACTCGAAAAAACTTGCTTGATCACATAAAACGTACTCGTAAAAGTGTGGCATGCAATTATTAGTTGGATCATAAAGCTACACTTAAACTGAACAATTAAAATCTACTGAATGCTAACATTTTAAGTGTAGCTTCAAGAAGATCTTAATTAGAACCTCATAAAAAGAGTCATCACAAAATCGAGTAAATAAAAATATCCTAAAAAAGACTTAAGATATTTTAATATCTCGCTTTCATTTCCATTTGTATCGAATTTTGTAATTGTTGCTTTGAAACTAACTTCTTGTCATGTTAAAGACTTGAAACTAGCTCAGAACAGGAAAAATACTTAGGCACAAAAAACACAAAACTTAGCTCTGAGTGCGCGGGATCCGCTGTTTCGTTTCATTTTCGTTTCGTCGACCATCAGTAGAATCAGCCCTAGTTTCCTCAATTCGAATGGACTGATATAATATCTGAATATAAGTATCAGTGTGGCTCCATTTTGTACGATTAATAAAGATAAAAATAAAGCCTCCGACACCCCCTGTGCGGGGGTGTCGGAGGCTTTATTTTTCTTTTATTCTTAACCTTTTTTGATTACCTTAATCTTAACACAGGAAACTCAGCAACTTAATTAAACGGTTAAATAAGAATAAAGCTTATCCGATATCCTTAATCTATAGATTCGATATTGGATCTGTCCACTATCATTTCTTGGTCTTTATATTCTTTGTTTTTATTGTTATGGACGCTGTCCGGCTGTTCGGTATATCGGAATGATTACATCTTTGTTTTATGTTAGTGCTTGGAAATGAAATCACTATTTTAATGATCGGCCAGCTGCACCCCTGTCGGCATGGCGGTTACTTAGGAAAATTTCTTTAAAAAATTATGAAATGATTCCACATTTTAATACCATTCGTCAACTACCTACTTTACAATTTTTGCTATCATACGAAACTCCTGTCTATATATTATGTGTGTTAACATAATATATTGACAGGAGTTTCGTATATTGTTGTATTATGCAAACTTAATAAATCTACTATAAGTTTATCCAAAAAAATAAATAAAAAAAGCAATCTTAAAATTCCAAGGCTCCAATTTCCAAGTCCCAAAAATAGAAACTGACTAATATTGGTCAAGGTGGGGAGACCAACTTCAGATATCACCTTAATACCAAGTATGGCGCCTTGGTAAAGGTTTGGCGGCCTGTCTGTTTGTCCAGCAGAGCGGAGCACGCGCACGGACGTGTGCTCCGTGCCGTGAGGGCCATGGTTCGGTTACCGCCTGACGCCGTATCACCTTACCCTGCTCTCTCTACATCCGATGAGTTTGAAACAGACGTACATCGTGATTCGTGATTGCTTTTAAAATATGAAATAACAATGCTATTTTACACTGTCTTCTGATTTCTGAATGACTTTAAAGCTGGTTACTCAAAGATATAATTTAGTTTTCTTTTTTCGAAATTCTGATTTGTCATAATGAATGTAAGTCAACGTTTTCGCCAACATGACGTCAAACCTAATTGAAATTTTGTTTGTAAAATCGAATATCAGCACTAGCAATGCCCTTTCGTTGAATCATTAGTATTCATTGAATGTAAGCAGCCCTGCTGTGTTGTAAATTATTTGCTGAAATAACAGATTATATCGAGACTAAAATGGTTCACCACCTAACTATTCAAAGCAAATAGGTAACAGTATAACACGAAATTACATCTATAAAGCACCAATAAGCATCAAAACAAATTAGACAATTTGCAGATCAACGTATCTACAAAGGCTTCAAAGATAGTCGTAAGTCTTAACGAATCAAATGATGATAATTTCGCAAATGCATAGCATCTGCATGCATCGTGTCTAAAGGTGGAAGCAGCTTCGTTTTGTATTATTCGCCTCATTCGGCCGCATACGCGTAAGTTTAGAGGGTACAGTCGTCTATCCGTGTCGAGGCTTTCATTTTGGAGCTCGGAGTCCGACTTTCTGGCCTCTTGTACTGTCTTCCTACTGTATACTGTCGCTAGAGTAAGTGATGACAGGTACATTGATAGAGTTAATATTAAAATTTAGTTGCCTACCCAGTTCTCAAAACAGTTCGGATCAACAATGCCTGTTTAATATTTTTCGTTTGATTATATTATTGTTTGTCAATGAGATGATGTCGATAGATTACAAAACTTGACGTCACTTCAAAAAATAAGCAAAAGTATTAAAAAGAAGAGTTATTTGCGCAGAAAGAACATCTAAAAGTACTGAATGACAACATTTTATGACAACGTTTGAATCCGTAGATACTGCTGGTATTTTGGAATTGTTTACACGCATCACCGCCTACGCTTCCGGGTGTCCATTCACACGACAATACCCCGCTACAAACAATTGGAGCAGTCGTGGGACTGATTTTATGGTAATTTTCCCCATTAAACAAGGGTGGCTGTTCATTATTGATTTGACTTTGTAATTGTAATCACGGGCCGGACACGTTTCCTCTATAAAATGAATTAAAAATCCATCACATTAGGACGCGTTCTATACTATTTGATTTTCTATAAAAAGTTTGTCGTTTAAAGTTTTTTAACATTCAATACACTGGACCTGCTTAATACACCTTTTTATATGCTAATAGTAGCACCTCGAGATGGGTTTAATAGCAAGCACTTTAGAACACAAAAATCTGATAAGATAAAACTGGCAAAGGGTCCATGTAAAACAGTTCCTGCGGCTTCCTTTTCGATTACGCCTGTTACTTACGAAGTTCTTATTCTTGTATCAAATCGGATAAATGTATTTTTTATCTATATGTTTCAACCGTAAACTAACATTAAGTACAGAATGTAGCACCGGCATCCCTTACAGAATGCATGTTACAGGAGAAATGAGCTCGTTAGCTAAGATATCCTTTCCATATCCATATAAAGTGTATTGTGTATTAAAAATTGTGAAGTAGTCTTCAGGTGGATAATGTGTATTTCTTTCAAAAACAAAACTGCCATATAAGTTTTATAAAAAGGTACAAAATATGATTCTACTAGCTTTTGCTCGCGGCTCCGTCCGATGTTGGTTATTGCGACCAAGTCTATGTTTTTATTAAAATCACTTAAGCCGTTTAGAGGCAAACACTAGACTAGTGTTTGCATCCTAGTCTCGGTGATACGTACTGATGTTCTGTCTTCTACGAGGATGTTGTATACATGTCTTTGTTGCTAATCTTTGTAGGTGCACAGTCGCTATTTGAGCCGGTAGAAATAATCTGGAGGTATCAGCCGAAGAGGTTCGCTAAAACGAGCATGCAGTTACATTAACGGTACTTTTAATGGAGGAACTGGTTTCGCGATTGTCGTCCTGTGGAGGCGTGAGAATGTCAAGTCGCTGTATATTCTCATGGCCGTTCTGACGTCAGTTGCACCTGCACGCTGGCACCGCATCATACCGGCAACTGCAACAAAAGGACTATGACATTAAAGTGGTTGTTCAATTGGGCTTTCAAGTTCGTACAAATTGTAACTGGTCTCAAGGTTGAGTTGTTATTGCACAGCAAGAGATTGCACGTATAAATCTTGAAAAGTCATAAATTCAGAATAAGAACTGGCAGTTCTTTGTACCAATATAGACTGGCAAGTTTGTATATAAAAAGTAAATGAAAGATGTATTTTACTTCTACTTTTACTTTAAGAGTTCGGTTGTCCATATTACTAAGCAAATAGACCTGTTTAAGTGCGATTTTCTCCTGAGTGAAGGAGCCTGCCAAGTTGCTGAGTGATTTTCACTTAGTTCCCATATTAAATAGTACAGATGACATGTGAGCTATTGTACCAGCTTATAAGAGCCAAGAACAATATAAACAATTGAAAACTAGAACACAGAATAGATAATACTAGCGTAACTATAGAACCAGGTATGTGGGTGGTTGGTTCAAATATATTCTACTCAATCTGCATACATATCAGTACCGACAATCATCGCATGCAATGTCAGATTTCTGAATCTATATTGGTTTATAGTTAGAAACAACAAGACTGATCAACATATAGTCAATTAATGAAGCGTTGATAGCTTAGTGGTTAAGGCGCCTTATGATCGGGAGGTATAAAGATCGAATCCTGGCCATTACACTACCGAAGTGAACCCACACTAAACAAACAGTTTAGCTTAACTGTAAGGGTTAACGGGAATACTAGTAACCTTTTAAAAAAGAAAGAAAAACATCATATTAAACAGTTGCCCATCGCAAACTACATAAATGATACTGTGAATAAGACTGGTATAAAATGGCCGGTATTATTGAGCCCAGTTTCAGAGCCATAAAATTATAAGTTGGCTGATATCTTAAAAGGGAATCGGGATATATGTACTTTAAACACTGATTTCGGTACCCATTTAGATTAATGAAACGTTCATATTTTTCTCAGTTAATTGGAGGGTAAATAAATGGCAAGTGCAGTTAGCCGATTACATGGTTTCACGATACACTGTAGTTTAAAAATCATTGAAACGATTTTCACGAACAGGATCGTTATGACGTCAGGCCCTGAACGAGATAAACACTGCTCACGAGGAAAGCGAGAGATTGAACACGTGTAAGATCTTTCAAAGAGCATTGTTAAGTTTTTTTTATACTGAACACGTCAATTTGACTTCACCTCGCCTGATGTTAAGCTGAAGGCAAAGTCTCGGAAAGAGGGTCACCATCGTAAACATTTACCATGTTAACAGTGGTGGCACTCAGCTTGACGGCCGCATTAGATGCCTTTTCACGCCCCGCTTGAATGAGGAATGGAATGAGGCACTGAAATGAGGTTCTAGCAGGTATACTCTGCACCGTAAATGGTGTTCACCGCAAGTGGAGATGTTCATGTACTTATGTGCCAGCACCCTCGACACATTTTAAAATTAAGTAGTAAACATATTATTAGTCATCCCGTTAACCCCTTCAGTTAAGTTTAATTGCTTGTGTTAGGAGTGGATTCACATCGGCCTAAGTTTGTACCCGGGACTTCCCTATCGTAAGGCCGACACGCTGCCGCCCTACAGTTCCTCTAAGCCACGACACTGGTGAAGTTCACAAGATAAAGAATATATCGTCAACATTTGCTTTGAAAACGGTGACACACACGAGGTCTTGTATTTTAGCATTATGCTACCTAAGATGGATTGATTATCAAATTATCTTTTTTTTATTTCAATTCCCAGTCCTAACACAGTATCAGAAGATCGAATTCTTTCTCAGTTGCCAGTTGAAGTAGCTGCTACGTCACATGTTGATATTTTTATCAGCAATAGATCATTTGGACTAAATTGCAGTACCTACTTTGGGATTTTTTGTAATTTAAAGAATTTAACTTACAGGCATTCTGTGAGTGATTGTCTCACTCCTATAATATGTATAACAGTCATTAAAAACGTTATTATGCAGGGGATCACCTCGCCGCGTGTTTCAAATGTTCCCCGCTTCATCTACATATGTATCAGTGGACCACCGTCTCCTAGAATGTCATAATTCTTTATTTTACACGCTATGTAATAAATACCTTAGCATATTTATTTCGTAGTAAACCTTATCTATCAAAGTGACTCAACAAACATTTAAACGATAGTGGAAAAAAGATCAAACACGAGTTACTTCATTTTTTATGTATACATTCCTGTATCCATGTCTACCTATTTATATAAAATACATTATAAATCTATTTAAAAACAAAAATAAGGCTGTACCGTTATTCCACTTTCATTATAAATACTTAGTGAATATAATTATTGAAAATGATTGGTGTATAAAAAAATGTAATTGGGGCACAGTTGCAAGTATAACCAGTCCACATTACGAGTCAAATGCGCGGTAGCTTTCTGAGATTGCAGAAAGCAATGAAACTTCCATTTACACATAATAACTACTCTCTTTCGCCGGAACCAGATTAAATCAGTACATTTCACAATATATTTTACAAGAATTCACGTTATATTTACAGGTTCTGCGCTGCGCTTTGATTCTAGATGCCTTTTCGATAAATGTAACAAAATAACGTGCAATTTTCATATAATTTCATTGGAAACTGTATTCCGCTATTCTAGTGATAGCATCTGAAATGGCGGTTGCTATTCTTTGGACTGAATATCAGCTCACCATCACGTAACCGGCCGCCCGGCACCTTAAAGTATGGTTATCATTGCTGCTGATTTGGAAGAGCCCTATCGTTGTTTTTTCGGGTAAGTTATTTTAGTAGAATAAGGTGAAGGCAAGTACTTATGTCGGAAGTTTCTACGACCCTTCGATTATCACTGTTGACAAGTAACCTAAAGTTCATCGTTTAGGCTTTCTAAACGATGAACGGGATCAGTCTTATTAATTAAAAAAAAAGCAAATGAATCGCGATAGAACAAGTAAGAAGAGATGTAGCTCCAGGTGCTAGGCTACCACTAATCCATTTCTTATATCTTTTGTACTTCAGACTACAGGGTGTTATTTGTTTGTTCTAATGTTCCATTTATATATAACAGTTTCAATTGATAAAATACAATAAAACAATTCAAATTCACTCTGTATACATTAGTAACAAAATAAATGGTTACTCTTCGAAATAGATACAATCAGATTGTCTTCGAGAAGTATACCTACCTAATTAACTTTTAAGTGAGCTTAACGCATTAATAGTGTTACATGTACGTTAGTACATAATAAAAGGGTACTCTTCGAAGTAGACATAATCAGATTATTCTCGGGAGGTATTGGTCTCTACCTAATTAAGTTTTAAGTGCGCTGCACGCATTGGTAATGTCGCATCACTGTCGCATGTGAGTATACGTTAGTAACAATATAAATGGTTACTCTTCGAAGTAGATATGATCAGACTGTTCTTGCGATTGATATGGACTGGGTTCATTATAGCACGATGATCAATTAGGTATACTGGATGTCATTTGCCCGATAAATCAAATTAAGGGTTCTCTCAGACTAATAATTACTTTTTTTTTTGACACATTAATATTGACTATCTGATATTTACTTTGCTAATTTAACGATCTAGTTGGTTTGCAATAAATTCGAGCGATAATATAATCTGTGGTTTTGTAATGTTATTGTGATTGTATTTTTGGTTAACCGAACCAACCGAACAAATATTTTTGACACTTACGAATTGACACTTTTTAATTTTACTTATATATTTTTTTTTAATTTTCACAGATAATCACCCATCCAAAGAAGCTGTTTTGTACCTACAGTCAAATAAAGAATACGGTTACTTAGAAGATTAGATTAGATGTTTGGATGATACGGAGTGAAGAAGAATAATACATACTATCTAATAACATGACCACACGAAATTTTCATATTGGGTTATCAGATTTCATAGGCCATGGACTTTTTATCGCTTTTGATCTAATAAGTATGCTATATGCTTGTTTGTCATCTAAGGGCTAGAATAATACGAGAAATATTATGAGGTTTCACTTTCACTGAAGTACGTGAGTCTTAGTGTCCTATTTTGAAGTACTTATTAAGAGTCCGTACTACCTCAAATGACATAGCATAAACGTGTATAATACCTATCAAAAGTTCTAAAGCATGGACTTTTTAATTCATTTGTGGTAAAGTTGAGGATAAATACTGATTTTTATGTGTGCCGAAAACACGATTCCGTAAAATTTTCTTGATAGAAAACCATTGCAAAGTTACCTCTAAACCGTACAAATGAAACGATATTATGGATTAAATACGCAAAATAGGATCACTAAACTTACACAATAACTGCAGTTTAATTGTTAAGATACATTATGTGTTTCAAATTTTACAAATATACATTGGTTTCTGCGTAACTAGCAAATATCTAAAATTAATAGAATACAATGAAAATTTATAGAATACTGCAGTTAATGGTCCCTTCTGCTTTGGATCATTTACATCCAACTCTCGAATAGGACATTTTCTATGTTATCTATTTCTGATCACTATATTATTTCCTATTCTATCACATTTTCAAATAAAGGAGATACTTCTAAGATTTCGAGTAGGTAAATGGAACCTAATGTTTCCGTTAGATTTACTGTCTGTATAAATCCCGGTGACACAGTACATTAAATAGTCATGTTGGATATTGAACACTAATAACTTAAAGATAAGTCGAACGTGAGAATCACGAACAGGTGTGAGGTACCGCCTTACCGCCGCAGATATGCGCCCTGAATCTATGTGTTGATAGTAGGTACTGACTGCCGGAATAAATCTACTCCTTTAAGATTTCCTGAAATGATTGTAGTGAATTCTCTACATGTAATTAACTAATATATTTGTAATTGAAGAAGTTATGGATCTTTCCTTTAAGTCATTGGACTTAAAGGAAATATCCAAAACTTCTTCAGAAATCAATTAGTGATTCCACTCCTTCCCATCTATGGAGTGATTTGCCTAAAACGCTGAATCATGATTGCTGTATAATTCTTTTTGACTAATAGAATACCTCTCTTTGATGCTTCACTTCGTATATTGGGGTTTTTTTTTTTTATCGTGCGAAAAATTCCCACGGATACCACCCCCACGGAGCCGGTGAAGGCGGTTATGTCGGACTCGAACCGACTAAAACACACGCCGTCTTGGGTCCTTGGTTGCCGGAGGTGAGATTGCCAAAAGCATCTCTCGCACCCCGGCAGACCCAGGACCATCTCCTTCGAGATGGCTCCCTTCGGGTTGTGGGGACCACAGTGTCCCCATCTTGCCCCGGTTACGGGGAGGCGCTTTTTGCGCCGCCGCCGCGGTCGTATATTGGGGTAGGACTGCAGTGACGAAAGTATAGGACTTGCAATGGCAACGTTTTGATTCAAGAGCTTTTATGTAGCACATAGTGCTTACACATGTAATGTAATGAGTAATCCATTTTAGTTAAATAATGACTAATGCATTAAAATTTGGGTTTTAAATTGACACGGAACAAAAGTATAATCATAATAATCCTACACGTAAAACAATTATTAGAACTGTTTCACGATCGGCAAAAACACAGAAAACGTCTATTTTCGTATAGTCGTAATAAAAATCGTATATACAGGGTGTAATCGTTAAGTGTGTCCAGGCGATTATTCCGTAACTATTACAGATATCAAAAAACTGTAAACTGATATCGAAAGTACGTTACCTAATGAGTGAAACGACATCAATAACTTTTTAAAAATCAAACGAGAGGTATCTAAAATTTTGACATTAAACCCACCCATACATTTAGTATGAGATTAGTAGAAAGGTTATAGTTTCCTTATTTTAAGTGGTCTAGTACTCATTTTACCTTAATCATATTTTATGATTACGTATGATTATGACAATGATGATTTTCAAGTAGATACATGTGAAGATTTTTTTTTTTAAGAATATTAGAACCGAAGTTACTAATATTCCCTCTAACCCCTCCAACTAAGCTAAAATGCTTGTGCTAGGAGTGTGTTCACGCCGGGAGTGTAATAGCCAGGATCGAACCCGGGACCTCTCGATCGTAAGGCTGACTCCTTAAGCACTAAGCTACCGACGTTTTTAAATTTAAAAGTTTTTTAATTATCTTACCATTTCAAATTAGTAATAAACCGTGTTTCAATATCGCATTAATTTGAGCAGACTGAAAAGCAACACACTACAAAAAAAATTGTATTACTAATAAATAAATATTATTATTTTTAATTTTATTACTCCGCTTGGTTAATAAACAGTTTCCTTTATATCAGTACTAAGCTAAAATATTTTTTTAAAATAAGGACACTAAAACCTTTCTACTAATCTCATACTAAATGTATGGAAGGGTTTAATGTAAAAATTTTAGATACCTCTCGTTTGATTTAATAGTAGATTATTAACCAAGGGCTGTATGACATCAATTGCATACGAGGTTTTTGGCTAATTAACCCGAGTATGCAATTGATGCTTACGCCCGAGATAAATACTCTGCTTTACATATTGATTGTGAGGTAAGTAAACAACAAGACAGCAGGTTTCAATGAACATTTATTAAGAAGAAAAAAATGTGTATTTAATTAAAATTAATAGTAAAATTATTACAATTTGTAAGAGATATGGTCACGTTCTTTTTAGGAATATTTATAGTTAATAAAATCGGGCGTTAGATCTATGTCTTCGTCACTAGACATGTTTAAAACTTTTGAAAAAGAACTCAAACAAGAAAATTTATTATTTTCGCGATGCTTTCGCGCCTACTAGTAGACTGCCTTTTTTTTTTCACGCACGCAAGCGCGTCAAATCTTGCTGGCCAGTTTGATTTTTAAATCGATTCCATCTAACATACGATGTGGAAACAAATAGTTCCATATTTAAAATAAAATCTTTATAAAATAAATTGTCTAGATTCCGATTCGAGTAATTAATCGATACCGAGAAAAAACATATTAACTTTTTAAAAATATTCTTCGTGCAGTATGAGTATGACAGTTCTTTTTTCAAATTCCAAAACCTATGCTGTAATGATAGTCATACACCCCGGCATTCAGGGGTGTAAGGGTGTACTTACAGAGCAAGAGATATGTAAAAAAAGTTATTGATGTCATTTTACTCATTAGGTATCAGTTTACAGTTTTTTGATATCTGTAATAGTTACGGAATAATCGCCTGGACACACTTAACGATTACACCCTGTATACCGACATATCAAATTAGATTATGAAATTAAAGTCTATTATACCTCATAAAGCTTTGATAATAATCAAATTAATTAAAAAAATATAAACAGAATTACTGAAAGCTTACTGTAAACAAACTTGGAAGAGCTTTGAGTCTGGTAATACTCCGGTAATCTGGTAATACAGAGGCATCTTTATTTTTTCATATCAATAGATAAACATAAAAAATATCTTTTAAAATCAAGCTCTTGTCAAAACTTTCAGCTATACATAAAAAATAGTTATCTAATGTAATGTACAACTGAAATTTTGATAAAAACTTGTTTTTAAAATTTTACTCACGGCTGGATAATCGAATTCATTATATTTCATTATTTCAATCGATTGAATTCAAATTCATTATAACGGTGCGAGAAAATATCACGAGGTAACACTTTATCCGTGTTTAATAATGTAGTGTTGTCAGCAGTATAAACTTTTTCGTAGGCTTTGTGTGTACGTAGGTACCAACAAAAACTACTATATACTTAGGTACATACGAAACCACACGTATCATTTCAAAGAAATTTAAATCACACCTAAATAGATACACCTCATTGCCGTCTATCATGAACATTAGCCACATCCTTCGCTCACCTATAAAAACATTGCGAACGGATAAAAAACTCGTTCATTGTGTAACCAACGTGTGGGAACGGCGGACAGGTGCGGGCTTAGCCTCAGGAAATCACTACCAGCTCCTGTGTACTGAGCTACGTGTACCTACCTGTTCTATAACTGGCCATAATAATTTATTACTGGACTCGATATACCTACGCAGTGCTTAATTACTTCTTACTTTAAGTCGCAAAATGCCTAATTACTAGATACTAATTAATACACGATAGGTATTTACAGAGTCTGAAATAGGATACAGACACCATTTGTCAAAAGAACTATATAATTAAAATGCATTATTTAGTAAAACATTAATTCAGTACTCATTCTTAAATGTTATCTACTTTTTGTGTAAAATGTAATAATACTGTTTGAACCTGATTTTTCTGTTAAATCCGATTTTCAGTGTTGAAAGATAGCCTAAGAGGTTGAGTTTTTAAAACAAAAATAAAAACAAATATATTTTATTGTTTATAACCAACCAGATTCTGAGTGCCTGAAATAACGAAAACCCATAAGTAATAGTGTCCTAGTTTTCCCAGCAAGAATGTGTTAATTGGCCCGGTTGTATAAAAGCTGGCACTTTAGACTCGAGGATCTCCTCTGCTACTTTTTCTCTTAATTTGTTTCATCTTGACCTTTGCGAAAACGACGGCCGTCTTAAATCCTAACTAAAAGAAGAGCTCAGTTGGAGGATTTGTTCCCGCGAGGTCGAGTCCCATTATGTCGAGTTCCCGCTACGTCTACTTTGAAAACTCTGTTTTTATTCCCACCTAGTCGAGTCGTTGAAAAAGTCGACTTCAGTACCGCCACGTCAACTTTACAAATAATTGTACAGTCGTCCGCGTCAATACTTCGATTCAAAGGTGTTACCGGAGTTTCTTGTCATTTCTTCTTCGGCTTGGCTTTACTTAGTCATCGGCGAAGTGGACGGTAGGGTGTGGCATAATTATTATATTTGTTTGTTTAAAGGAATAAATGATTTTGACTTTGTCTTTATCAATACTAAATAGTTGTTATTTGGAATCATAGACCAACACGGCGGGTTGAAAGTATAGCGCGTTATCCCAGTAGGTACGAAAGAAATAGAAAAAAGAAAATAGAGAGATCGTCATGAGATAGTAGAGTGTTTGCAATAAAAATCGGGAATTTTCCAAAAAAATGCAGTGTGAGTGTGACCATGCTTGGGACTTCATTTTGTCTTTTAATTGGCATCTATTATCTAGACCGCTGCTCTGATAGCTCGAATGCTCATTAAATAATGCTTGATACTCGCTTTATTATTTAACTCGTAGTTATTATTTTATCTGGATCTTAATGCGGCCGTTCGAACAACCATAACATTCATAACATAAACTCACGCCTGTATTCCTCGAAGGGGTAGGTAGAGGTGCTAGCACCCACATTTCGCCAGTTTATGTTTCGGTCCCAATGTAATAGGTGGCGAGCCTATTGCCATTAACCGGGCACTTATAAACCTGCGATAAATACACACATAACTTCGTGCCATGGTAAACCTGGGATCGAACCTGAGACCTCGTCTCAGCAATCCACCCATACCCATACCTCTAGGCTACCGCCGTTCGAACAACCACAACCTGTTAAAGCAGTATTGCTTCAATCTGGCTTCGTGTTTTGGTACCACGACCTCTTCAAGCAATATTACAATAATGTTGTTTAATTGGCAGTTTTGGGCCATAGTTTTCGTTCTTTTTATTCATTCAGCGTCAAATATGACATTCTTTAAAAAATCACTCGTTACAAAAAACTAAGTTACACAACGCACCTGAGTGTGGACGCCCAGGTTGCTTCTCGTATTCTGGGGGGGAACTGCGCGAAGGAATGCTCGAGGCAAGAGCAAAAACTCAAGGGCACCTCCTGCCACGCCAACCGTGGACTTTTGTAATTACACACTGACCTAAATGCTGTCCACATCATCCTACCTCATCTATCCTGGGTCACACGTCGGAAGCTCTCGACAAAATGTATGAAAAATTTGAATTGTAATTACAACATTCATAGATCGTGCACATGCACGGTAGTGTTGATGTGTGGGAGACTTCAAAATGTTAGGGTTGGCATTATTTGAAATCGTAACCAATATTTGAGCGAGCTAGCATGATTTTTCTCGCTCTATCCCTTAATGTCATGACTTACATACGTCACATCCGACAACGGTGCCAATCCTGTTGTTACAAACGTATTCCATCTTTGTCTTCAATTCGAAAAAAAATTGATGGCGATACATTTTAGTCCCCTCAAACCACAGAATCAGCACCGATAACAAAACACTACTACAACGATATCTTTATAGAGTAGTTAAAACCGATTGTGTCCATGAAAGACTAACTATTGCTCGCGACTTCAGATGCATAAAATTTTCGTCGGACTGAGATCTGATCTTATGACCCACAATCTTATTTCTGGGATAACACATAGCCTATGCTATGTTATATCAGGGGCACTATTCACTATACACTAAAAAAAATATGTCGTAATTTGATGGCAGAAAACGTAATTTCTGTTAGTAGCCAAGATGGGTTTAAAATACCATTAGAAACAGAAAAAAAATACTGCGTCAAATAATGTGGGTCTCATTTCGATATCTTAAAAAAATACTTACGTCGCGTTGTCGCTGTTAAGACCATTACCCCTGTCCATTTGCTGTGCAATAATCTCGTCTTGGACTTCTTTTTCTACCTCATAAACTTATAGCATTTAATATTCTGTTTCTTGTATTTAATAACGTAAAACCATCGATGTTAGGCCTCGCCATACACCTGTTCACAGCTTATGACATTTTTACGTTCCGAAAATAAAAACTGAATTGCTATATGTGACCAATATCCTGTTAATAACCACTTTTGCAATTATTTGATAATTCCATTTGAAGGATAAGAATAATTCCATCATCTACCTGCGATTAATAGTTAATAAGTAATGATTTTTCTTAGATTTTTCAAAAGATTTTCGGCTCTTCTGAAAAGTTTGACATCTGGTACTTAAAACAATTACGTTTTCTGCTATAGAATCATAATTCAAAAGTTTTATATAAATTTAAATATTAAAAAATAAAAACACAACTACCGATTGAAACAAGTTTGATAGCAGGCGGTAGTAATTTTTTTTCATTCAGTTCATAAGGGTATTTACATGTACATTCCTATTACCTACCACATTTTCACATTTTATATACGTTCTTAGGTACATTTTTTTATTATTATTATTGCATGGATGAAAATAACTTGTGCGCTGAATACCTTTAATTTGAGACATCAATAATTCAAAAAACATCGGAATAGATGAAATGCTCAAGTGAGACTTGAACTCACGACCTGTCCCTTACAGGGGGAATGCTCATCCAACTGAGCTGTTGAGCCACACCTGAATCATTTCAAATTTTCCTTCTTTCTTTTTATATCCGTCTTTAAGGGTGACGGTGGATTTTTTCCGATGTTTTTCGAACTTAAAAGTTAGCATAATAAATGCTATAAGAAATTCATTCAAACATCAATAATTGAAATCCGCAAAATGGTTCTGAAGATAATATGGTAATAAGCAATATTACAAACATACCTATATACATGCATACACACAAGTTGCACGCGAAAAACAAAACCTTTCTTGACTGTGGGATAATGTGCTATATTCTAAAACCGTATTTGTATTTAAATTTTTTATTGATACAAACGGTTTTAACTACTCTATACCTTGCAAAACTCACGTCTATAAAGTTTCGTATTTATTTTGGCACAAATGTATTACAGATAATGTCGTACTTTATTGAAGGGTAATATAACCCTTCAATGCATACTCATTTACTGACGTGGAATTGCAGTAGGTATTTATTTATAATAATAATAACGAAACGAAACTATATATTATCATTTTTAATGAATTTTCATTATTCGCACACTATTTGAATTATATTTTCTTCCAATGTGGGCTTAATGCTTAATAAAATAAAAGAAAATCCAAAAAAATACCTACATAAAGTAAAAATACGTCTTGTTGGTTAGCTCTGCAACTTTGATAAAAGTACTTCGTAATATTTTGAGCCAAGCGTCGCCGTGTCGGGGGACATTTGGCTCCTTGTTTACATCCATGAGTCAAATGTCCCCAATCCAATGTCAAATGAACGTAGGTATGTTGCAACTTTTCAACCTTTTTTAAAATCCGTTTTAATGGTATATTCATAATAAATGATTTTTGTCGTTGACTTTGAATACAATCAAAGCGGGCGAAGTCGCTGGCAGAAGCTACAATAATTCACTAAACACTGATCCATCAAAATATTTTTGCAAAACCCATTATTGTGTCTACATGTTTGTGATTTCAATAACAAATAGTAAGATTGAATTGTGATATTGTGTTATAATTTATCTATTTTAGAATTCATTAAGATCTACATCTGCACATAAGATATATTATCCCAGAAATACACACACACAGACCCAGAAACACACAGAAATAGGTAATATTTTCTATTTTTAAACATTTTCTGATTCATGAACATGTAGTCTCCCAATGTGCGCTATTTCGCCCGAGCCTCCACCTTCTGCATCCAGTGAGTATGTTACAGTGAATGTCCGAAATGCAGCGTATGTTAAGATAAATAATTGTCTTTTGACTTTCTTAATGTATTTTTTGATGTAAACGAAGGGTAATTGGTAATGCACTCCGACTTGATCATCTCTCAATTCACGACTCACACTGCAATCAGTTTTGTAGGACTTTTAACGAATTTAATCCTGGATTAAACAGGTACACGGGCTGCGGTAATTATTTAAATAGAAATCATGCATTTCAGGGTTAAATCAAACTGTGGGTTGTGCGATAGAGAGGAAGCTTTACAAAATCGAAGTAAGCCGATCTTCTCACTATTCTCCTCGACGTATCGTACTATGCACCTTTGAAAGGCACATCCCTTGTATTATGTGCCTTTAATCGTACCTCTGATTCGAACGTGCGGGGTGAGGAAATGAAATCTGCGCGGGGGTGGGAGCTTCCATTCTGTACGCTAGTACTATTATCTATTCTGTGCCTGGGTACGGACTACAACACTCCTTTCTGTCTAATGCTGGTGTGTGTGTGTGTGTGTGTGTGTGTGTGTGTGTGTGTGTACGTCAGAGACGATATCAGTTCTCGTCACCTCAGCAATCTTGAAGGTAGGGACCTCTCCATTCTATGGCTCCGTCTACGCGTCCCTCTGTAGATCCCACAGCGGTGATACTGAAACAGACCGACTCATGGAGCATATCCAAATGGCCTCAGACCTCGTGCAGCAGCAGATCCCATCCACAGAGATAGTCATACTTGGCGATTTTAACGCCCGCCACGCCGACTGGCCTAAGAAAGGCGACAGGACAGACCCGTCCAATTACAGGCCTATCGCTATCATCTCCCTCCTCTCGAGCGGTTATGGAGCGTGTTATTAATACACAGCTCCTGGGTTAACTTGAGGGTAACGATCTACTGAGCGACCGACAGTACGGCTTCCGCCAGCGTCGCTCAACCGGTGACCTTCTTGTGTATCTCACAAACCGTTGGGTGCAAGCCATTGAGAGCCAAGGCGAGGCACTGGCGGTCAGCCTAGATATAGCAAAGGCCTTCGATCGGGTATGGCACAAAGGTCTTCTTGTGAAGCTACCATCTTATGGACTGCCTGAGGGGCTGTGTAATTGGATTTCCAGCTTTTTGTCCAACAGAAACATCCAAGCCGTCGTGGACGGCAGCCGCTCGGACCGCATGGACATAAACGCTGGTGTCCCACAAGGTTCCGTGTTGTCTCCGACCCTGTTTCTGCTGCATATTAATGACATGCTGTCCGATGACTCCATTCATTGCTATGCGGACGACAGTACTGGAGACGCATGTTACACGGGCCGTGCAAACATCCTCCAGTTCGAGGTGGAGAGAAGTGGCGAACAACTTGTGTCCGAAATCGAGACTACTCTCTCGGGAGTATCCGATTGAGGTCGACTAAACCTGGTCCAATTCAACCCCACCAAGACACAAGTATGTGTATTCACCGCTAAGAAAACCCCTATTTATTGTAGCGCCGTAATTCCTGGGCACACGGCTTACCACTGCCCCGAGTATCGGGATCCTAAGCGTCGACATTTCAAGTGACGTCCAGTACCGCAGTCATTTAGAGGGCAAGGTCAAGCTGGCATCAAAGAAACTTGGAGTTCTTAACAGGGCGAAGCAGTACTTCACTGCGGGGCAGCGACTCCTTCTTCATAAGGCGCAGGTTCGGCCCCACATGGAGTACTGCTGTCATCTTTTTGCCGGAGCGCCCGCACGTCAGCTTAACCCTTTCGACTCGGTGCAAAGACGTGCGTTGAGGCTCGTCGACAGTCCCATACTCGCAGGTGATGTAGAACCTCTCAGCCTCAGGAGGGACTTTGCCTCACTGTATGTTTTCTACCGCCTATATAATGGTCTGTGCTCATATGAATTATTTGACATGATGCCCACAGCTACATTCTATCATCGCACCGCTCGCCATAGGCAGGGAATTCATCCCCACACACTACATCCGATAACGGTGCGGACCATGCGGTATGAAAGGAACTTCATCCCACGCACGCTCAAGCTGCGGAATGAACTCCCTGCCGTGGTTTACCTAAGCGACTACAATATGGGGTTCATTAAGAGGGACATTAGAAGGTTTCTTCAGGGTAGGCAGCACGATTGTAACGCCCCTGGCGTTGCGTACGTCCATAGGCCGCGGTAAGCACTCTCCACCAGGTGGGCCGTGTGCTTGTCTGCCACCTAAGTGGTATAAAAAAAAAGATTTCGGCCTTGGTTTGGTCAATCTTCCAAAACGGCTTGTCGCAGGAATTACGAAGCTTACAAAGCCTGGGCCAATGCGGTGACCGCACAGGACCAAAATACCAGCGTACTAAGAAAGCATTATAACTTTGCCTCCAGGTCCTTCAAAAGAGACATAGCATGGGCGAAGTCAGAGCAGATCGGTAGAATTGGCGAGAGGCTCGAGTGTCTACCTTCGGGAACTCGTGCGTTCTGGTCTCTTCCCAAAGTTATCGAAGGGAATTTCTGCAAGCCTGCATTTCCGCCTCTGTACATGGAAAATGATTCGTTGGCCCACAAAGCAAAGGAGAAAGGCGATCTACTGAGCACACTCTTCGCGTGTTGAAGATGTGTGCTCCCAGAGATGGCTGGATGGAAGAGTAAGACAACCGGAAAAAACGCGTTAAGACCGATTAACGCGTTTTTTCCGGTTGTCTTACTCTTCTGGCGTAGTCCCGGTATTATGGAAGACAGCGGTGGTCCACCCGACCCCTAAAAAAGACGACCGCTCAAGTCCTCAAACTACAAACCAAGAGCCATTACCTCCCTTTTCTCGAAGATAATGGAGTCCCAAGCATGGTCTCACACTGCATTTTTTGGACAATCCCTGTATTTTTATTGAAAACACTCTACTATCTCATGACGATCTCTCTATTTTCTTTTTTTTATTTCTTTCGTACCTACTGGGATAACACGCTAAGGTGTCCCCCCTCCGTGTTGGTCTATGATTCCAAATAACAACTATTAGTATTGATAAAGACAAAGTCAAAATCATTTATTCCTTTAAACAAACAAACATAATTATGCCACACCCTACCGTCCACTTCGCAGATGACTAAGTCAAGCCGAAGAAGAAATGACAAGAAACTCCGGTAACACCTTTCAATCAAAGTGTTAACGCGGGCGACTGTACAATTAGAATTTGTAAGTCGACGTGGCGGTACTTAAATCGACTTCTTCAACGACTCGACTAGGTGGGAATAAAGGCGAGAGTTTTCAAAGTAGACGTAGCGGGAACTCGACATAATGGGACTCGACCTCGCGGGAATAAATCGTTGGAGGAGCATTCCCTCTGTAAGGGAAAGGTCGTGGGTTCAAGTCCCACTTGGGCGCTTCATTTTTCCCGATGTATTTCAAAGAAGAGACCCTGCGCCAGAGCGTCGTTCGTCAATCAGCAGTTGCACCAGCTTCCAGCTAGCTGGTGAGGTTAGATTGGGCCCCGAAGATCTTGGTGAGACCCCAAAAACAACCTACAATTCTAAATCTTAGAATCAAGAATTGAATCAAATATGCGATAGAAATGGAACGAATCTGGTAAGTATATGAATCTCTCATCCTGCAGAAGACGGGCCGCTAATCGGGTGAACTAGAGTGACTACAGTCTCAGGCCTACTTCCGCTAGGGAAATATCGCGTTGCCCTAATTTTAGTAAATAAAATGATGGTTAAATCCAAAAACCTGTTGCTATATGAAAATAGCAAGAAATTGGAACACTAGAGGGTATATTTATCATGTACAATTAGCATTTAAATTCCTCGTAAACAATGTATAGTACCAACTTAAAGCTTTCAGAACACGTATAGTAGGTAGGTACAGTCAACGAAAGAGATACAGTCTTTTTTATTTGAAGTTGTATGTAAAGGTGCAACCGTAGACCGTCGGTCCTAAGTCGACTGTACCTATTATGCCATTACCTTTTACGTCAAGTCCATATTTAATAAAAATCAATTGCGACTCATTTGAATATCAATGATTCATAAACTCGAAAGGTAAAGTTTCCTATTGCCAGTTTGTTATATTATCCAGACTTAATAACATATTTTATTGATATTGAGATCTCATTGTTCGTTAGGTACAATTAAATGAGTGATAGTGTAAAAATAGATAATTTCCCATAATTGTTAATGATACGATACAAAGGAGCGAAGAGCGTGGGAACTGCAACAGGTGTAAGTGTTAAGAGAATTATAAAATAAAACTTTTTTTATATATCTCTGCTGCAGTCATACGTATGTAGGTTAAGTGACACTTTGAAGGCATTATTGCTGTCATATCTTCTGCTAACAATCGTTTAAATGTTTTATTTACACGTTCATTTGGATACAAAACGAGATCTGTACGGTGAAAACTTGCTGCAATAGAAATCAGTAGAACAAATAGATATGCAAACATCATCGGTTCAGATTTATGATGTCCAAACCTAGTTTCTGACTATTTAATGATATAATAAATAGTGTAAATAACTTTGGTATTAGCCCCAATTAAAAATATATAACTATAACACTAATTACACAAGTAATTTTATTATAGTCATAGATATATTATAAATAACACTAACGGGAATTAACGCGATCATGGTATAGGTACATACATACCTTTGATTTGCCTGACGTTTCGACCAGGTTACACCGGCCGTGGTCACAGGCTGACTGGCGCAGTAGTGCACGCCCGCCGTCTTCGAGTCCGTGAGGTAGTAGGTTCTTCATCTACCCGCACATTCTCGATATTTTGTTTTCGCCATGTACCGTCACATACCACACTCACAGTGTCCCTATTCTGTAAGCAAACTGTCCGGTGTTTATCCGACTGCACAGAAAAGCGAGGCTGCATGTTTTTTATCACTGGATTCCATGTTGCAGATAATTTAAACCCATCTTCCCGATTGAAATTTTTATGTTTCTTGATTTCAATCGCTTCACGTACAGTTCTTGAATAGAAGTGACGTTCGGTGGAGAGGACTTGCGTATGGTGGAACTCAATCCAGTGATTAGTACCTGCTTCTAGTAGGTGTTCTGCGATCGCGGATTTGCTTGTCTGGCGATTCTTTACAGCTGCGATGTGTTCCTTGACTCGTACCTATACCATGATCGCGTTAATTCCCGTTAGTGTTATTGTATATCATGGAACGCGAGAGTTTAAAAGTTAGTATATTATAAATGTCGACGATTCCAACCACACATATAAGACCTCCATTAAAAAAATATTACTGACAAACTCCAATAACATAATTAACTGGGTACCGATGCAAACCCTTTGGTTTACTGGTACTTAATTTTTTTTATACAAATCTCACATTTGCCTTACAAATTGAATAAATAAAAAAATTAAATATAAAAAACTAGTCAGATACAAGAGCCGTTTTAACGTTTTTCAATTGAACTTAAACTTTTGTTAGTAATACTGTCCTTTGCAAAGCATTGAGACAGATCAAGTTAAATAATAAAAATACAAAAGACACAGGATCATCATTTCAGTTGCATATATAATACTACTAGCTTTTGCCCGCGGCTCCGCCCGCGTGGATGTCGGTTATCGCGACCAAACATAGCCTATGTCCTTTCTCAAGGTCTAATCTACCCCTATGCCAAATTTCATCAAAATCGGTTCAGTGGTTTAGGCGTGAAAGCGTAACATACAGACAGACAGACAGACAGACAGACATACAGACAGAGTTACTTTCGCATTTATAATATTAGTATGGATTACTTACTTATCTATAGGCTCTTACTAATCTATAGCTACTTATCTATAGCTCTCAATCCTTCAATCTTAATCATCAACAGTTTTGTTACTTGCGTCACTTGCGTATTCCTGGATGTCATTGACCTACGCATCAAAAGCTAACTTGTGTACTTATGCCATAAAACAGCACGACTCAATTTGACAAGTAGTGAAGATGTTGAAACCGCATCACCGCGTGACGGAAGAAGCATCCTGACCGCAAGGATATACGTGAGTCACCGTGGGAAACTGCGCAGGTGGACCGGCGCTTGATCATCTTATGCCTGTAATTACTACTGTGACCACTCAGCTGGCCAGAATATCGTTACTTAGAGATTTTTTATTGGATCTTCGAAATATTATAATAATTAATCGTAATAAAGATTAAGATACACTCATTTCTGTTTTTTTTTTGTTGTATACAGAAAAGTGGCCATCAGGTTTCAAGAGTTTCAGGCGAGTAGTAATATATTTACTGGTTTGATGTTTTAGGGGGACAGATTTATGAAAATCCTCCTGATGAGCAATCCTATGAAGGTTATTTTTCTGTATTCTTCGTGATGCATTTAATTAGAAATTGAATAAGTGATTCATCACCTCTCATCCGAAGGTTGTCGTAAGAAACGACTAACGGGAAAATTTATGCAGAAAATATCACTGCGAGAGTGGGAAAGTAGGAAAACTCCAAATAAAACCCTGTACTGATCTGTCTGGCCAACGTGGAAACAGTAGGCCAAAGCCTCCCAATATAGGGAGAGGCCTATGTCCAGCAGTGGACTGCGTTGTGCTAATTTATTGATTCATTAGTTCTATTGATATATCTCAACGTCAGAAGAGAAAACATGCTGAGATATCATTGATATACAGCTTTGTAAGAAACATATTAAGATTCACAAAAGATGTCATAAGTGGTGGTCACTCTAAACTCACAAGAAAGGTGCTCACGATCTCGTTCGACTGGAATCGTCATAACATTTTTAATATGATTCATCTTGTTTAAATATCTGATCCTTGCGATAAAATACCTGCACCACAATTACCAATGTATGACTAATAATAAAACTTTTTTGCTTCAGGATATAACAGTATGCATGTAACCTATGATTACGTGGTATACTGGTGTCTATGACACGAAAACAAAACCTAGCAAATGCTATTGTCTATGTCTGGGTAGGCGGGGTACCAGATATACCTCATATGATCCAGGGCTTAGTATAGGCGGGGAAAACGTTTCGACTATATCCGAAACCGTGCCTTTTAAATTTCTCGGAAGACAAATAGATAACAGAGGTTGCACTCCAGCTTTAGAAGAAGTAATTAATAACTTCATTATCGATATACAAAAGGTAGACCAGCAGCCACTAAGTAATGTCAAAAAAGCGTGGATTTACGACAACTATTTAACCTCGCGTCTTAACTGGCCGTTTCTTGTTTATGATATAAGCCAGAGCCTTCTCAAAAAACTAGATGCGAATGTTACGAAGACATTGAAGTCGTGGCTGGGGCTAGCTCAGTCGGCAGACCCATCGACATTATATAGAGCCTCAAATAACTTTGGAATGACGTTCAAGAAACCATCGGAACTATATAAACATCTAAGAGTAACCAAAATGCACGTCCTAGCGAAATCAAAAGACGAAATCGTGCAAGCTCTTCCAAAAGACCAAAGTACTAAAGAGCTCGAGTCGCGCCTCCAATTCCATAAAAAAATTCATGATAGGCTCGCAGACTGGTAGGGTAGGTTTGGGTAATACTAGGAGGCAGTCAGACAAAGACATAACAAAATCTTTTCTTCAAGTAGATGAAAATAATACCTACAAAGTGCACGCAATGAACCTAGAAATACAAAACGAATGGTTAACACTAGGTGAATTTTGTATTCCCATAGCCTTAAAATGGCGTACCTTAATATACGACTGGTCACCGGCTCTCCTTAAATTCTATCTCAATGCATTCCAGTTGACCCTCCCCGACCAAAGCAATCTTGTCAGATGGGGAAAAGCCACAGATAAAACATGTAACTCATGTGGTGAAGCAATTGGTACTGCTAGGCACCTACTGGTGGGTTGTAGGACGCTATTAGACCGGGGTCATTACTCGCGCCGACATGATAAGGTATTAGAAATCGTACGTGAGGCGGTAAGTTTGGCGGTAGCTAGAGCGAAAAAGGGTTTAACCACAAACCAAAGAAATGACGTCGCGTTTGTAAAGGAAGGCTGCTCAAAAAAGACAAATCAAAAGCCGTACTCAATTTTGATAGCAGCCGCTGATTGGACATTACTCGCAGATTCGTATGAGAAACACTATAAAATACCGGAGGATGTTTGTGCCTCGTCATCCAGACCCGATATATTCCTATTTTCAAAACAGCAAAAGCGTGCAGTACTAGTAGAACTCACAGTACCGTGGGAAACTAACATACCTAAAGACCACGCTATAAAAATAAACAAATACTTTGACTTGACCAACGAGTTAACCAAAAATGGCTATGTGGTTAAACTCTACGCCGTGGAAGTGGGAGCAAGGGGAATTCCAGCTAAATCCCTGTATAACTTATTTAAAGACCTCGGATTGCCAAGAGCTTCAGTAAGCTCTTTACTCAAACGAATATCTAAAACGGCGTTGATAGGATCTTACCAAATTTGGATAGGTAGAGGGGGGAACACGACTGACGGTGGAGGTGAGCGCTGATGCATCACAAGGTGGCCACCCTAAACCTACACCTGGGTCGCAAGTCCCAGGCGCCGTCGCAGTGTTCCTCTCTGTACCACGCCATGGACCCGGCGACCGCACGGTGAATCCATGGAATGCTAAGAACCGGATCTCTTCAAAATCTGACAGCCCGGAGAGACGGGATGACTACTGGAAAGACAGTTGACTCTGGAAAGACAGATGACAATTGGAAAGACAATTGACTGCTGGAAAGACAGCCGGGGGCAGGGCCTAGCAAGCCAGGCCCCAGTTTTTTAAATCTTGCTAAAAGTCCCATAAAGAAAAATACCCCTAGGACAATCCGAGAGGGGGGGCGGAAGAATTGTCCATCGAGGATAAAACCAAACGACCACGGCGAGAACTCGGACTTAACGTGCAAAACATGCGGGAAAATTTACAAGAAGAGAGCCTGGTTTCTAAAGCATCTAAAGTTACACGATGGTGTTGGAGCAAGACAGTCGTCTGTAAGTTCTTCAACTATTACCACGGATAGAGTTGACCCTCACATATCCCAAGGTAAGCCGGACTGTAAATCAAACCAGGAGCCCATTAACATCCGGGCCCGTCTTAGCATTCCCTCTTTAAAATCATCCACCTGGAAAGCACACGATCAGAACTTGGCCATCCTGTTAGAACATCCCGGAACAAAACAAGATTTAAACGACCAGGTAGAATCTTTCCAGGTTAGCATCTACTCATATCTACATGAGTATTATCCACCACCACCAAATCACGCGCGAAAAAACCGAGAAAACGCGTTCAAAATTAAAATGAGAAAAAGAAAGCGGGACCTAATCAAACGGCTACGCATTGCTAAAGCTATGGGCGACAACCAACTTAGTCATCAACTGGCCAGAGCTTTACGGGCTATACTAAAATTAATCCAAGGAATCTCAGCCCAAATAATAAATGAAAATAATAACCTCAATAGAGCAAAACATGAAGTCGAATTTGATAAGGACCCTTTCAAATACTCAAGGAATATTTTCAGTGACAAAAAGCAAGATAGGCTGCTACTAAATAACGACCAGATCTATAGCTACTACAAAAATAATTATGAGGTGCCTAAACACGAAAAACCATACGGTGAACCTAAAGCGCAAAAACCATCAAACCCTCATTTCACATTTAACTGTAATCCACCAAGCTTAGAAGAAATTGAACATCAAATTAAGAAAAAACCAACAAAAACCGCCCCAGGGCCTGATGGCATACCGTACATTATTTATAAAAAATGCCCATCGGTACGTAAACATGTTCTAAGCATATTCAATAGGATCTGGTCGAGTAAAGAAATTCCAGCAGCCTTCGGCAGGGCTAACTTTGTGCTCATTCCAAAGAAAGAAATAGTAACTAGTCCTAAAGACGCTAGACCGATAGCATTAACTAACACAATCTCAAAAATCTTCTTCTCATGGCTCCAATTAAAAATGACTAATTTCATGATCAATAACAACTATTTCAGGCCAAATCACCAGAAAGGGTTCCTACCCGGAATTTCTGGATGCCTGGAACACAATTCACTACTGGCGGAAAGCCTCAAAGATGCCAGATTAAATGAAAGGCAAATAACAGTTTGTTGGATAGATTTAGAAAACGCTTTTGGCTCAGTACACCACCAGCTTATGTTGTTTGCATTAAAATGGTATAACTTTCCGTCGATCATCCGGGAAATAATAGCCTCTTATTACGATAAATTAAAATTTGTTATAAACACCAAGGATGGCCACACGCAACCTTTAAATTATAATGTAGGTCTGTTCCAGGGTTGCTGTCTGTCACCTATAGTTTTCAATATAGTAATAAATATTTTAATAGATAGTATTACCACACATGAGAGAAAGTGGGGCTATCGGTTTAAACTAAACGGTAAATACACGGAATCCATCCTCGCATTTGCAGATGATCTCGCAATACTTACTCGCAACCCAAAGCAGTGCCAAGACCTGTTGCGTAAAGTGGATGAATTCTGTACATGGACAGAAGGAATGAAAACAAAACCTAGCAAATGCTATTGTCTATGTCTGGGTAGGCGGGGTACCAGATATACCTCATATGATCCAGGGCTTAGTATAGGCGGGGAAAACGTTTCGACTATATCCGAAACCGTGCCTTTTAAATTTCTCGGAAGACAAATAGATAACAGAGGTTGCACTCCAGCTTTAGAAGAAGTAATTAATAACTTCATTATCGATATACAAAAGGTAGACCAGCAGCCACTAAGTAATGTCAAAAAAGCGTGGATTTACGACAACTATTTAACCTCGCGTCTTAACTGGCCGTTTCTTGTTTATGATATAAGCCAGAGCCTTCTCAAAAAACTAGATGCGAATGTTACGAAGACATTGAAGTCGTGGCTGGGGCTAGCTCAGTCGGCAGACCCATCGACATTATATAGAGCCTCAAATAACTTTGGAATGACGTTCAAGAAACCATCGGAACTATATAAACATCTAAGAGTAACCAAAATGCACGTCCTAGCGAAATCAAAAGACGAAATCGTGCAAGCTCTTCCAAAAGACCAAAGTACTAAAGAGCTCGAGTCGCGCCTCCAATTCCATAAAAAATTCATGATAGGCTCGCAGACTGGTAGGGTAGGTTTGGGTAATACTAGGAGGCAGTCAGACAAAGACATAACAAAATCTTTTCTTCAAGTAGATGAAAATAATACCTACAAAGTGCACGCAATGAACCTAGAAATACAAAACGAATGGTTAACACTAGGTGAATTTTGTATTCCCATAGCCTTAAAATGGCGTACCTTAATATACGACTGGTCACCGGCTCTCCTTAAATTCTATCTCAATGCATTCCAGTTGACCCTCCCCGACCAAAGCAATCTTGTCAGATGGGGAAAAGCCACAGATAAAACATGTAACTCATGTGGTGAAGCAATTGGTACTGCTAGGCACCTACTGGTGGGTTGTAGGACGCTATTAGACCGGGGTCATTACTCGCGCCGACATGATAAGGTATTAGAAATCGTACGTGAGGCGGTAAGTTTGGCGGTAGCTAGAGCGAAAAAGGGTTTAACCACAAACCAAAGAAATGACGTCGCGTTTGTAAAGGAAGGCTGCTCAAAAAAGACAAATCAAAAGCCGTACTCAATTTTGATAGCAGCCGCTGATTGGACATTACTCGCAGATTCGTATGAGAAACACTATAAAATACCGGAGGATGTTTGTGCCTCGTCATCCAGACCCGATATATTCCTATTTTCAAAACAGCAAAAGCGTGCAGTACTAGTAGAACTCACAGTACCGTGGGAAACTAACATACCTAAAGACCACGCTATAAAAATAAACAAATACTTTGACTTGACCAACGAGTTAACCAAAAATGGCTATGTGGTTAAACTCTACGCCGTGGAAGTGGGAGCAAGGGGAATTCCAGCTAAATCCCTGTATAACTTATTTAAAGACCTCGGATTGCCAAGAGCTTCAGTAAGCTCTTTACTCAAACGAATATCTAAAACGGCGTTGATAGGATCTTACCAAATTTGGATAGGTAGAGGGGGGAACACGACTGACGGTGGAGGTGAGCGCTGATGCATCACAAGGTGGCCACCCTAAACCTACACCTGGGTCGCAAGTCCCAGGCGCCGTCGCAGTGTTCCTCTCTGTACCACGCCATGGACCCGGCGACCGCACGGTGAATCCATGGAATGCTAAGAACCGGATCTCTCCTTACAAAGTATAAGAACAGGTTGTATGTTATTGATAAACTGTCTTATTGTGAGCAGAACCAGATCGTGATATACCCCCATGCATTCAGTAATAAAGAATTTTAATCGACGACGAATGACTATGATGAACTTAATTCCTTTGAATTAGTCGTGATCATTACATTATAACTATTATGCTATGGGAATCTTAGGAATGATTATAGCTCGACGTTACTGGAGAATATTATTATAATAAGATTTGAAACGAGAACTAATTTACTTCATTAACTTTGTCTCTTTTAGATCCTGCTTTTTAAACTATTTAGATATTAGTAGCAGTTAATAATAGTAACAATTACAAGACTGGAAACTGTCCGATTTATTCCCTCTGTCCACTAAAATCCATTACAAAAATCCATTGATGGATCTTTTACACTTTTATGTCCACTTTAATCCTCGATCCTAGATAAGGTACCTCTAGGTAGGTACCTATTTAAGCATAAATATAACCATGCTTCAACTATAGTTTATATTCTGGTAGGTACGGCATAATTATTTATTCCAGGTAGGTAGGCATAATTTGTTTGCAAAGCCCTGTACATTGGAATCCGGTATTCTCTTTACCTCTTCCCGTTGGTTGATTTTTAGGAGGGTGACCAACACGGAGAGGCAAGTTCCAGTGCCTCTTCCGTTAATCAGGAGGTGTATTAGTTTGTAGGTTTCATCTCCTACGATCTTAATGGGACTCTATACACTCTTGACGTTTCTTAGACGACTTTCATCATCATCATCCACATAAAGACGTCAGTCCTGATTGCATCCGAGGTCACGGTGCCCTCGGAGCTCAGGGTCCGCCTTCCGGTTCTTCCTCCTCCACTTCGCACGATCTTGGGCGTCCAAGGTAGTGAGACCGTTTTCACGCATGTCACCCTCCACGACGCCAAGCCAGCACTTCTACCTGGAACCGGTAGGGGCGCCATTGCCAGGCATTTGTTACGCACTTAGCTGGGCGGTTTCCGCGAGTCGTGGCCGCACCAGCGAAGGCGGCTCTCTTGCATTTTATGTCTGATGTCACTGACATGACGACTCCCTCTATTCAAAAATCTGCGCCAGTTTCAATCTCACACATACTCGAGAGTTAAATATAAACATGAAATCACCACAAATACATATTATGATTAATTTAGTTCTCACATCGGTGGCTTCCAAAACATTTGCAACAAGATTAATGTCCCGCATTACAAGCGGGCTCGGTGTACACCTTCACACAGTAATTACGTTTTAACGTGATTTTAATGGACACATTAAGAAATCGTGTTATACCTACATAAATGCAATATGTATGTGTGTTTAATATATAACTGATACACGCTAAGATTGAAATTTCAGATCATTAAACTCCCTGAGAAGATTATTATCAGTTTACAATTTGGACTTTAAATCGATTTTAGAATGGTAGCTTCTCAATTCAGATTCTTGTTTTTAGTGCCCATCTTTTATTATCTTCTTTTATGCTCTTAACGACGGAAAAATACATGTCATTATTTAGGTTTATTGAAGTCAGTTAACTATTGTATGAATGCATTCTGCAAATATATCAACGTGCTTCAACCAATCCATTTTAATGTATTTTGTAATAAAAACATTGTAATAAAAAATAATGAACCTGTCGCATTATTCTAGCTACATCTGGTAAAAGCGACACTGTGACCTGATGAAATGGGAGTCTTTGGAAAAGATCTATTTTTAATTCGACATCTGAAGTCATCATGGTACTCGTATAATGAATATATAAATAACTGAATACTACCTATACGTGCCTGACATTTATGTCATTTATTTATGGCCCACCAATATCTTCCAAACCCAAATAAGTCTCTTGCTGATTGTTGGACAAGATTCTGGCTTAGAATTTTCTTTTTACTGCGAAGGAGTCTACGGTTACCTTAACTGCGTTTGTAGTTGTCCGTTATACCGTAACGAAATCCTGCAATTAAATTTAGAAAAAAAAACATCCGCAGACAATCTTTTGCTTTATCTGCTGAATAAAATAACGGCCACACACATCGTATGCAACTGCGATCTGTGTTTTGTTACCTTCACTATTAATACATGCTTGGAACTTAGTACAAACGATTTTCACGGCGCTTGCGCAGGCCGGGACGTGCGCCTGCGTACACGCTTAATTTCCATAGCTTCACAGTTAAACGCTATTTGTTTGTTCTGAAAATACATTTACTCTGTTCGACGTCTGATCGAGCTGTTTTAACGGTGGAAAAACATGTGTGTTACGAATTACATCAATGTTTAACGTTAATACGATTTACTTTTATGCGGTGCGATCACCACATTCAAATGTACGTTTGAAGTATCTATTTTGAATGCAAGTTACTGTAGTTTAGTAAGTCATATAGTTTTTGATGAATTTGTTGCTTTTACAAGAAAAAAAACGGATATAACGAGGCAGTTCCATAATAGCCTTCGGAATTATTTTTTCTTCGGAGTTAGACTTTTTGTTTAAATCGAGCTATAGGTATTCTTAATCGAATATTCACAATGTAGCAACACTTTAACATTTATTCGTAATTCTATCTACTCTTATATTTCCAAATAATAAGCTCCAAAATGAATAATGTTTTGATCAATAAAAAGCTGTTTCAATAAAACACATTTATCTCATCAGTATCCACATCTCATCATCAGTACATTCGCACATTCGTTCTATCGTAGGCTCGTGCCTACGATAGAACGGATATGTATAAATCTCATTTAGACAGTCACTATTCACAGCCTCAAGAAGAGATCAGTGAGCGTAATGCTCTCAAACGTAATAAAAAATATTAACAACCTTTCTACAGCCGCATGCGCCGAGGAAAATTGCACTTCACTTATAAAAAAGTACGACCGGTAATAAGATTTATCGGATAAATTTATAGACAATAAGGTAATTTTCCGCATGAATAGTATCACAAATGGACCTTATAGGAGTCGGTGGACGATGCACTGCCCGAGTCAATCGCGGATATCCTCCAATTTACCCTCAACAAGGTCATGGGAATACTAATACGTAGTCAGGCGTGATATATGCGGTACGCTTTCGTTGCATATGAATGAACACTTCCTGTAATAAAGCTAGACTAGTTACTTCACACAATGTACTTACACTTTAAGGACCACATCAAATTGAGCTCAGTTGTTTGTAAGATGTTCAAAAATTTGTTTTTACACCCTGCTATTTAAAATTGCCTGGTAGTTAGTATGTATAGTAACTAAAAAACGTGAGACAGTGACATTTAATTAATAAGATTTTTCTTCTGGCTTACCCGGTCACATCTGTTTGCGATCATGTGCATACGTACGTAACTTCAAGTAGGTACATATGAACATAACTACATACATTCATAAAGCTCAATTTTGTCACGCAATGTACAACTCGTGCGAGTTAACATGGCACCTGGCCCAATCAAGTGACGTTTAAAGTACTGACTGCAAAAAAAATGTTGAATTTTCGAGAGCGCCATATTTTATTAGATAAATTTCTTAAACTCTTTAATATTGATTAAAATAATTATTAGATTTCTGATCGTAAGATTAAAAAAAACAATGTTCATGGCATGTTTTTCTTATAATAAGCTTGTGTTATACTTACATTGTTGTAAAGCTGAAAGTATATCGTATTACAGGTTTATTCAATAAAATCACTGTTGGTGAAACTACTAGACCTTTTGTATTTCTAAAAATGAAATTATTAATATAAATATATTGATGAAATGTTATCCCAATAAAATATTGTGATTGTTTATGTGTACAATTTTCACATCTTTGTATCGCACCCCTTATTATTAAACCAGGATAAAGCTATTTTTATCGGAAAGGATATCAGAGATCACAGCAGTGACTAAACATGCCAAATTATAAAAGGACATAATAATTTTATTAGCGTCAGTTCTTTCAGTGGTAGTTAACTGCCTAAATTATGATAGTACACGTGCATACTAAGAGGGAAAAAGTCCTATTCATTATTTTTATAATATTATATTGATGGATTAGTTTAGTTTTTACTACGGTGATGATTACCGCAGTTGTAATAAGATTCTATATTGATAATGAGATTTATTGAAAGTGTGGATGCATGTTTGTTAGGTATTTAATCAAACCACACAACGGTAGAACGAATCTGGATGAAATTTGGCAGAGATAGAGAATTTAAAAAAAAGGAATACTTCATCCAATCAATTCAATTCGAAAAATCCAAGAAATCCATACTAATATTATAAATGCAGAAGATAGTAAATCTGTATGTTATAAAGTATTTTGACGAAAACTCAATAAAATAAATCAATATAAATGTTCCAAATGTAACAATAACAAAACTCTACAAAATCTGATAATAAAAACTACGATATTAAAATGTACAACAGTCACTGTGATGCGGACGCTACTGCAGGACGAGAGCGGGGCATCGCGCGGAGAAATGGGAGGAGGGTTGTTTGCAAGGCCAGGTGCCATGTTAACTCGCACGAGCTGTAATTCATGAACGCATCATCTGGAACATAGCTTCTTAGCTACCCCTTCCTTTGTAGCCGTTAGCATATTTAATTTAGTATACATTATGTTAACTAATTATACAAAGATGGAAAGTGAATTTCACCAATGATAATAACCATTTCAAAGAAAACTACTATGTTGTTTTTGCTATTCTAATTTCGTGTAAATGGTGTTTAAAAGGCGAAATATTATCCTAATACAATTCCAATAATTCCAAAGCGTCAAAGTCAATTTGTGAAGCGGATGGCGTGAAAAAAAACTTCATACTGCCACTTCAGATTTCAGTGTTACTACGTGAAAATCGCATAGGTACGAACATAGTTACAAATGCAAAAGTTGAAATATTTGCAAGGCAAATTAATCATAGCTAATGAAATTACATTAGTTAAGTATGTAACTGACTGCACAGATGGTGCAATGGTTTAAGCAGTCATCTCACCAACTGGCGCTACATCTAATTTTGACCACATTGATTCATATTCCCTACGACCCTCGATGTAGTGATTTTTGAGTCTGTATTTTATTCATTTCTTTTATTCTTTATGTACACATAAATTACATATAAATAAAATAGTGAGATGGAATGTACAAAGGCCAGCTTAACTCAAAGTTTAGTTCTTTTCCAGCAAACCCAGGAGTGCACAGAGGAATTGCAAAATGAGTGGCAAAGTCTATTGTAAAAAAAGAAAGTAGGTAGTGATTTTGTAGTGTAAGAGATATACGAGACGTATACTGATTTACTGCAAGTTCGTAAAATTTGTTTTTGTTAATTACCCTTTTTAACAAGAAAATTGGTTGCATCCAAAGCATGTACTTTGTAGCCCGGGTTCCCTCTTATAAAACTTACTAAATTGATTTATTTTCCTTTTAAAGGAGTGCTACAGGAGTCCTTCCTTTTACAGGAGAGGAAAACTTGCTTCAGAGCCTCAAAGAGATGGCGGTAGAATGATTTATCTATGTATGTGATGCAAACAACTATGTCCAATATGGATCCATTCTAATATTATAAATGCGAATGTAACTCTGTCTGTCTGTCTGTCTGTATATTATGCTTTTTGGTATAGGGGTAGAATAGACCTTGAGAAAGGACATAGGCTATGTTTGGTCGCGATAGCCGACATCCACGAGTGCGGAGCCGCGGGCAAAAGCTAGTCTATTATATATCCTTTAAATGTGTATTTGAAAATTGACTCTCGTCAGGGTTTTACTACGAATATTTAAAAAAAAATATCGTGACAAGAATCTCAGTTCCATACGACTTAACAGATGTTCATCGAAGCAGAACGCGGGATCTTAGGAAGAGTCACAAGTTTCATTGTAATCAGTGTGCTCACCCCGTGACGGATGGCATGGAGGGTGCGTTATGCCTCTTGCTTATACACACATACAACATGGTAACGCCGTGATCACTGACCACAGTTCCTCATGAATCCATTTTTTACATATTTTTTTATTTGATACACCTGTGACCGTTGAATTAACCTCTGTGCCAAGGGGTTGGTAAGAAACGGATGAGCGGTAATTACTTGACTCTTGAGAAATACATAAGGGGGCATAAATCGAGCAGGAAAAAAATCGTAACATTTTGATAGCACAAATAATTCCGTTGTTAACATTTAAGTCGTTTTACTATTGAACGCCGTTATTCTTGAATATATTTTTAAATTAGACACCTGGCATGTTGAAGCCATTTATAAGTAGTTATCTATTTGAATTTAGTTCTGATTGATACCCAAAAGTAGCCGTTAATATCATCTGTAGCAAGAAATAAGACTTACTGCTCCCTTGAAAAGAGACTGAGAAATTATCAGGGTAAACTCTTAGGGTGTATGTATAAGGGCCCGTACCCAATTCATTCTCACCTGCTAAGATAAGCAAATCAAATAGAATAGGAGAGAGGACCCCGTACTCCAAAGGCTTTGGATGCAACCATTATTAACGCTGTGATGATAAAGATTGTACTCTGTGCTCATCACACCTGTCACTTACCAAGTAGATACGTCCATCACCTTACACATGCCTAATTGACTAATATAAATTGACTAATTACGAGAATAACAAAAAAGTACCAGTTGTGCCATTGTAAATACAATTCCATAAGGCAAACCGCATACATCATAATTTCTTGAAATTAAATTATACGATGAACAATGACATGTAATGTGCACTTACAAGCCACAGTAAATCTCGCTCGACATCTGTACTGCCGGTAATCACATAAATTGAACTTCCTGCGAGGGTGACCACACGCTACGGTACCCACCCAGACGTCTTCACCCAATTGCTATGTGAATTACCGACAAGTTCCTTGCCGTGATTATCTTCCAGCCGTTTCCTTCAAGTAGGGTGTCTACGCAGCGTGATTCCTCGCCGCACCTTTTTATTCATAATTCTTCGTTTTGCTCTGATGCCTTTTGGTGAATGACCGGCGAGAGTTGAAAAAGTGAATCACAGGAATTACGGTGTCTAAACACGATGCAACGACTAACTGATATTCTCTAACTGACAGATTTCAAGGGTGTCATTATAATGGTATTACTTGGTATTCTATTGCGAGTGTTACGATTAGATTTGAAATCTAATTTCGAATTTCAATAACGGCCAGCGTGGAGTTTCACGTGACATTTATCCTGGCCAATCAACGAACAATTTCTGTAAATGACGTCCAATTACACGAAGGCGTCTCGGTATGCGCCAATTAGGTGTCGCTGCGCGCGCACCTGGCTCACGATTCGTATGGTCACGCGCGAACATTGATCGTAAATCGTTTCGATGTAAAAGCATATTGTTGCTGTTATTACGTAAATTTCTATCGATTGAGGTCACTGTTAATCGCTTATTGCGTGTACATAAATGTACTAAACGTTATGTCTGGGCTTTAATGGTCAAAATAACCTTTAACCTGCGACACCAGACAACAGTTGGCTTGATTGACGAAGTTCTACATCTCTAACAAATTAACTCATGCCGAATATGTACTGGATTATTACAGCGCCCACATTTTAATTAGTCCCGTCCGCATATGGAAGTAGTTTCCTTTTAAGCGCTTGCTTAATTTGCCTTATTATGTTGATAATTTTTATTTAGATATAATATCCTAAATGCTTGTGGTACTTGTGTTGAAATTGTGTTATTGTTGTTCAGAATATTCCCCTTAACTGGAGGTTAAAAAAATCATTTTTTTTTAAACATCTTTCATTAAATGGTTAGACTAAGTATAATTCGACCAATATATAAGTTCATCAAACTGACACCGTAACATAACTGTCAGCTATTATCAATTTACAACGATTACAACAGAGCACAACAAAACCGGAAGTGGCGATTACTGCTGGCTAATGAGGAAGTAGTTACTTTGCTTATATCTGCTAGTGCGACTGTACGGTCAGTAACGAAAGTCCCTTAACACCATGCTTCTTTGCATGCTACTCATCATCATCTTCACAGTGTTAGTCTCGTATGCGTCCAAAGCTTATGCTTTGGAGCCTAGCACCCGCAGCTCTCCTACTGTTAGTGTTGTTTTGGCTTATTTTGTCTTTTGCGCTAGCGAATCCATTTTAATCTAATCTCCTAACTGAAAGAGCAAAGCCTGCACCAGAGCCTCGTCCCTTAGTCACTAGGTGTACTGGCTAGCAGATGAGGTTGACTTGGACCCCCAAAATTTTGGTGGGGCCTCCCCCTACTTTTCAAACTAGGTACTCTAATTGCCCTCGGATTGCCAAGAGCTTCAGTAAGCTCTTTACTCAAACGAATATCTGAAACGGCGTTGATAGGATCTTACCAAATTTGGATAGGTAGAGGGGGGAACACGACTGGCGGTGGAGGTGAGCGCTGATGCATCACAAGGTGGCCACCCAAATCTACATCTGGGTCGCAAGTCCCAGGCGCCGACACAGTGTTCCTCTCTGTACCACGCCATGGACCCGGTGACCGCACGGTGAATCCATGGAATGCTGAGAACCGGATCTCATCTCCATACTTCCATACTAATATTACAGTCCAACGATTCATACTACATACTACATAATAAGATCACTCGTTGTACTGTGCTAATATTATAAATGCGAAAGTAATTAGTCTGTTTATCTGTCTGTCTATCTGTCTGTATGTAACCGATTTTGATGAAATTTGGTATAAGGGTAGGGCTATGTTTGATCGCGATAACCGACATCCACGCAGGCGAAGCCGCGGGCAAAATCTATTTTACTATAAATTCAATTTAATACTATTATTTTCATTTGATCGTGTCTTAGATGAAATAGCAAGACAAAAACCAAATTCACTTTTGCCGCTCAGTGTACCTGCCGTTGGAAGTGGTGTTCTGTTGAGTTCCGTGGGTGTTAAGCCGCTTTTGTTGCAGACTACTGCACTAATTCGGTAGACAGGATATGTGTTGTTGTTGCACTAAATGACGACAAAAGTTACTCTGATGAGACGCTAAATGCACCGACCATACAGTAAAAGCTGCAATAGTGGCTTATGAACACCTCAGTAATTTGAGTCGAATAAAATTAAAATCGCGTGTTTATGTACAGATTTTTTTATTTCCTTCTTGAAATCAGTATAATGTTCTTATAAATAGCATTTTAATCAAATGAAATACATACAATATAGTTTTAACACTAAATACTATATCGCGCTAATATTGTCTGTTGAGCAATTTTTTGCAGTTGAGAAAGGCCGGTATGCACTTTTGCTTCTTATAGGCAAAAAATCTATGCATCATTTTAATAGCGACGACGGTCATCCGCGACTGTCACGGAAGACGTGGCCATGGCTAGTGACCCATAGCGCTGGGAACACCTTGACCTTAATCAATGGCCACCTGTGCCGAGCACCGAACTCCTTGTGGGAATCTTGAGTATGGGAACATTGGCCGTTAGCTTAGGGGACAGCTGCTGTATGAATTAAAAAGAAAGAAAAGAAGAATTTTTGAATTTGTAATTTGAAATTTAATAATTTCTCCATTTCGTCACTTTCTTTGTCGCGAAAAGGAATGAAATATTTGGCAGAAAGTAGTATATGTTCTTAGCCAGGTGTTGTTAGGTCTCATAAAGATTAACTTAGGTTTTATCATGGAAAGTTATTAAGTGCACAGATTTTCATACAATTATATTTTATACAATTTTCACTGAGCAAATATATCTCATGCTATGAATTATGTAAAACATAGTCTGTACATAACCGTATGTCGGCTATAAAATCACTGACATACGCTCAAGAAATGTTGTCAAACAAAACTACCGGTTGGATGACATAAAACTGAACAATAAATTATTAAATGACTACATTTACTAATCATCGGATTTCCCAAATGAGACACTTTGTCAACAGGTCTTGTAAATTCAAAACCAATATCTCCACTTACGTCAACAAAAGCAAAGCATGTCGACTCGCCAGAGTAAACAACCCTTTTGTGTTCAACGTAATCCCGCCAAAATTGCGCGCCAATTGCTAAACATTTGTTAATGGAGTGGCCAACAATGGATCCATTGATGGCAAGCACCCGGCACCTGTAGCTTACGAGGGGTTCCCCAGTTCCCCACACGTGGCAAGGCAACATATGGGTACTCTCACCTGGTAGTGGAAATCTCACCCCTCATCCGCAAGGGGTAGTTGTTTTACCCACATGTCACTGGCGGCTGCTACCGACAGATGCTAAAATACGTTGGTGCTAACATTGATTTTATTGTAATCTTTTTATGCACCACATTTGGTTACGCACAGAAAAGTACTTTATTTTTCAGTGTACTGAGTATAATTTTTATGCCTCTAGGAAAAGTAATTCTATCATCGCTAAAACGACAGGACAGACTTGGAGGAAAATTTTCAGAAAGATTTCATAGTTATAGTTATAATAGTCTGAAATAGCTCTTAGGGTCCTTTTTATCCCAGGGAAGGATTTCTATGACCTAGCACTTAATTGATAGTTCATAAGCGAATCGTTTTTGTATTAGACTTGATTACCAATTAATGCTCTTTTATGAGCGCAGTGACTAAAAGGGTTATTCCCGTCCGCTCCACGATGACTAAAAACGATTTCTCGTCTAACTATCAATTGATTCTTCACCAATGAATCGATTAACCTAGCGCTTAGTCAAGAACTAGGTTTTATAGCACTGGGACAGATGTTCTATTGTATGTTGGAATCGTATTTCCTTAAATTGCCTATTCATTTAGTCTAGTTATATTGCTTATTACTTTCGATTTCGTCTAACAGTTCAAAGATGTACTTACGTGTTGTATTTTGATCTTCTACCTATTTTTTTTTGGATGGAACGTTAATTAATATAATTTTCATAGCTTGATAATATCTTCTAGAGTCCCTAAACACTTATTCTAAAACCAATTAGATATTAGCAAACTAATGATTGCATTTATTAAAATAAAAAAAACTTCAATAAACAAATATGTATACTAGTATTTCAAACCAATCTCTATCATTATAAACTGACAATATTAGCTGAGTATCATTGACCTCCAGGTGTGCTGAGCGGCGCTGCTGACATCTGCGCATGCGCCGCGTCGCGCAATTCATATTGTTATTGTTACTGTTTACTGTTATTATTGCGTATTGCATTGTATTCTACATAACGGCCAAAGTTAGCATTGAGGTCAATATTATTAACAACGACTCTTGAAAAAAAAAACTAAATTATTGTGAATTAGATTCATAATAATTATGTAATCCAAATTAGTACCTAGGTATAGGTATGCTTGGATTTGTAGATAATTTTCTCTATCGGATATTGTCTGACAGTTTAGTACTTATTTAGAGTAGTTAAAACCGCGTATGTTTATAATACTTATGTCTATTATATCAATGATTTTCATACAACAGATTTTGCGAAGAATGCCGATATTCGCCTCTCTTATTCGTTCGTCTTCTCGACGACGAGCAAAAGTACAAATAAAAAAAGTTTGTAAAATAGCACGTGTCTAAAATCTGGAATATGACTATAAAAGTTATATTGCGTATATATTAATCGTAAAAACTTACACGATCTTGGTCATTAAAGTCACA
This sequence comes from Eilema sororculum, assembly GCA_914829495.1. NCBI lineage: Eukaryota > Metazoa > Arthropoda > Insecta > Lepidoptera > Erebidae > Eilema > Eilema sororculum. The sequence continues at coordinate 8,713,628 of OU618547.1, forward strand.
GTTTGTCGCCAGAAGAACTTGGCTCTCGGTTCATAGGCGCGCACCGCGGACAAAACATGTTTCTTAATGACGACTATTAAACGAAACATTAACCGCTTCTATCAAAACTTTACGAGCTTTAAACATTCTTGCGAGAGACGAGCATGCAGTGTTACATACCTTGTACATTTTTTAATTACAGCTTCGTCAGAGGTTGCAGGTTCCGTTCCCGCTCAGTGCAAATATTTAAATTAATCTAGAAGTTTCTTTGTGAGTCAAAGGTAATATTTATGTACCTTATTAGTACCTTTTTATACTCACCTGATGGAAAGTGGTTACCTATGGATGTATGCAATACTAGGAGCGTCATACTCGTACTTCTGACTTGAGGAACTCTCTAAAGCCCTTACTGAAGAATCCTATATTCTAGTCGTTTGAAAAAGTCACGGCAGGGAGTTCATTCCACAGCTTAAGCGTACACTCTTAAAATTAAATTAATGAACGTAATTTGAAATAATAAAACACAATAACTTACTCACATATTTATATTTTTCATCACTTCAAACAATTTTTACATTCGAAGTCCGCTCTCCATTACTCCGCCCTGCAACTGAAGCCTGTTCCAACTCTCGCTGTATTTCTCTTTGTATGTATTCCATACACTTGTTCTTTATTATTCTTAGAAGATACACGCCAAAACTGAACAATAATATAATAAGTGCTATAATAAAGATTATATCTGATGTTACAAATTCTTCCATGACTTCAAAGTGAGCGTGGCCCATAACAGCGAAAAATCCGTGCCAGAAATAGTAAGTTGTGACAAATTATTCAGTAGCAATAGTTGTTACTAAATGAAATTGTCATTAAACTACTCAAATAAATACCACGCCACACTAAAGTGCAATCGAAGCATTGCGATAAATCATCACGTATCAAATACTTACGAAAATATTAGTGCTATAAAATAATAGCCTCGCAACGGCAGTGCCGGTTACATCCAACGCTTGCACTTTGGAGCCAGGGGCCCACCTACTCTTCTTTTGTTGACTTTTCTCGGCTTTTATGGAAGCAACCTGACTTAAGACTGCCGAAGATCTAGTACTATACATCTAGCTAGAAGGCATCCTCATCGTCATCTCATCATTAAGTCCCATCACTGGCTGTGAGATCATTGATAAGCATGACATTGATTACGTCTTAAGACGTCAAGCAATTCCTGGATCTACCCTCCTACCTGTGGTCATACATTTGTTACCCACGTATCCAGACGTTTGTATCTAAACGTCCCGACACCAGCAAAGGTGACTCTCCTGCATGTTAACACCTATGTCGCAACATGAAGGCTGCCGTGGATGCGGGAGTTCCTCACGCGATATATGTGACCTGTAGGTAATGTAGATTAAAACAAATGCACGACAATAAATCTTTATCTTTCCACTTGAGATACCTGATACCGACATACGAATTCGAATTACCATTTTTAATCGCCACAATTATCTGATCTTGGAAATTCTATTATATACTTAATATGCATTACGAGTTTATGGAGACCCACCAAGATGAGGCTGTAGCGTAGACTTTCCCTATCAATTTGGGTACTCTTGAGCAGTCGTTCCCGTAAAAGGCGAGATAAAACACGTGGAAAGCGGACGAAAGAGGAGGAAGATAGATTCCGAGCTCCAAAGTGCAAGCTTTGGGTGCAACCAGGATTGGTACTTGAATGAAAAGGACAAATGTGATAAAAAATAGTCTTTTTTAGGATCTGGTGACTTGTAACACAGGTCTTTTAGACCTTCAACGAGTACCAGCTCTTACAATGTGTTTCTACAAACATTACATTCAGACCATTGTATCGTTGTCAACTGTATACCCATTGTGAGAGAAAAAAAAAGCAGGTTCATGTCATAGGGAAATGATCTACACGAAAAAAATTCCAAATCAAAACCCAGCTTTTGTATGTAAGTAGTACGTTGTTACTGTAATCATAGTTCTAAATAATATCATTATTATCTTCTATGGTAGCTTGCAGTGGAGGAAATGACCATATACGTAATGCGATCGGTGTCGGTTTATTACATGATTCAACAATACAAGCTTGATTTACACAGAAGTTGTTATTTATTCAAACTGCTATATCCCAATATGGTTGCGACAAGAATTTATCACATAGCTAGCATAGCTATTCGGTCGCGACGCCGGCGCCGCTGGCTATGACGACAAACACTCATGCGCCAGCAGAAATGTGAAACCGTACTGGTACATATTATGTAATTGCATGTTCCGTACAGGGTATTTAACATGTAAAGAAAATAAAACCAAATATCAACATACTTGCCTAAACCTAAGCTGATAATGACGCAACGAAATTTTTTTGAATGTGAAAGTTTGTGTATATGATTTGAATTGCGTGTTCCTCTTTCACGCTGAAACTACTTCACGGATTTGTATGAAATGTTGATCGCATGTAGCTATTATTTATAATTACTTAACTTTGCAATCTGGTTTAAATCTGGTAGAAAATTGATAAAACAAAACAATAATGCTACTATTTATTTCTGTAATAGATTCCCGCGAGTTGCGGGAACGAGATCAGACCTTCACACGGGCGGCTTATCACAGCTTCCCATTTCTTTCAGACAACCTTTAACCATATAGGTGCACAGTATCAGCTATAATAACAGACGACCTCTATTTATGTAGGTACAACACCCAGCTCCTGTTGAGATATCTCCGTACTGATAAAGCAGGAAACGAATATGAAAACAAGCGGGTATTAACTGACAAATAGATATCAATGGAACATTAGCGAGTTGTTGTGCTGGCAGCTGTGTGGTGTGTCCATTGATCGCCGCGCAGCTGTGACCCGCGATAACCCGCGAGGCGCCAGTGCTGTGGCACCGTCTACGCTCCGTTCCCCATTCATCTCACATTATTGCGAATAGGGCTGGCTTTCACATATACCCTGGCCTAGACTCAATCAAAAGCCACTTCTTTGTTGTACACAAAAATAAAATAAAAAGGTCGCTTGGATAGGCTGGATGAGCAAAGCGGAGGATCTGGTACTATAGTGCGCATTTGGAGATATAGTAATGCGCACGTCTAGCTGTAAATTAATTGATTGATGTCAATCAATCAATTAATCTACCTAACAAGAATAGATGTAAGGGTTGGTTGTGTCATATAGGTAGCATATAAAAAATGCATAACGATGAGTTTTTCTCTACACGGCATTTTACCATCGTAGTCCTTAAAGGTCCTTAAAGAAATTGGCACAATATTAGGTTAAATTCCTACAGATTCTTGCAACATAACTATAGAAGCAAATACCTATAGCAGACAGCCTATGGTAGGTACGGTTTTAGTTATCACTATAGCATTTTAAAGATATTATAATGGCAGCCCTAACAAGCCATTATTGCGATAGCTAATAACAGCTGTTTGCATTGCGCTTGCGACGCGATTACTCTTAATTGTGCGCTATCACGCGTTTCTATGACCGCGCGCTTATGCAATAAGACCTTAATAAAGATAGTGTTACTGTTAGCTGTTAGCACTTCAATTGCTTGCAAGTGACAATAACATTAATTGCTGCAAATCTATAGCTTACTGACTGTTAAATTACTGTAAACATCATATATCCTACCTATGCTGACCCTTACCAACGGTATTTCAGCAATCTGCATAATACTATGACTATTAACTAGCATTTACTAGCAGTGCATATCTAAACGTGCATATTTCTGGTAGAAGAAATCTTATAGCAAGCAAACTCTTCATAAATCAAGTTTCGAAACATCTAATCAAAGCAACTCAAACCAATAAAGCATACACAGTATACACACGCTAATCAGATTTCACCAAACAATCCATTCGATTGGTTATAGAATTCCGCAATACAACACCGAGGCCAGGATACGTGGAACCCAACAAAGGCTTTTGTTCCTCGACTCCGTAGTCGCGAATTCGTTTATAATGTTTTTTCTCCTGTTGCATTCCCAAAGTGCTGACCGGAGAGGCTAAGACTTTAAAAAACTGGTTTTCAGGCAGCCTGACCCCTAAATGGTCGAAGTTTGTAAAAAGTGACTCACTAAATTCTTCTAAAAACTCAGTTGAAATTTTATTAGCGACCTAAATTATTGTCTTAATTTGTGATAGTTTCTCTTACATGGAATGGAATTACATTCTATGTTGTGAGTATTAATTAGGCATCATCATCTTCCTAGAAATACTAAACAAATGTGTATTGAATTCGGCTTTTATTCTTACCAAATTCGTATCATGATGGTCGTTATTTTTTTTTTCCTACGAGTTCAAGAGACTCCTATCAATATTTGATAGGTAAAGTGGAATAGATTAAAGTATTATGCCTGGACCAAGCAGACCAATCGATTTGAATCCCTAAAATACGTAGATGCTAAGCAAATATATAAAACCGGAGGACAAATATAGATTGCTCAATTAGAAGAAAAACAACTAGACTCTACTGACAGACTGACATTTGACTCCATTCAAATAATTGAGTCAATTGAATCGCTAGACCTACTTGAATGTTGCCGTAGGTGTTGAAAAATGAATGGATTTATTCGCAAGCGTTCTAGATTGAACATGTTCACGTAGTACAGTCAGCGTCAGAAATATCTTAACAACAAAGTTTCAAATTGATCTTAAACTAAGGAATTAAAAGCAAATCATACCGTTTTATTGATTTAAATTGTATTATTGTCCGAACTGAAGGTGTGTATCAAATATCAGAATAATCCGTCAACAGGAAGGCACATTTTGAGTACTTTGTTCATCAAGATCATTCTGATGCTGAATGTACACGTTCCAGCACAATAAGCAGGTCAAGTTTCTCGCCAGGATGGCGCCAAAACAAGCGCACAGCCGCACAGCTGCGCTAGCGCTACTATTTGCGGAAATGAATATCATTTCACGTAAATTATACCTACGTGGATACTAGACATCGTTTGCGCAGTATCTAGACACTAGACAGCGACACTAGTAGTGACACTATCTGCCGACTACGCTATACTCCGTGGTTTAGATACAATCAGTGGTGACTTTTGGATATTGAATATATTTATCACCATTATTTAAAACTACACATAAATTTAAATTATACGATTTAATACGATTAAAGACAATGGAAAGTAAAGACTATTATGAAACTATGAGCATCTTCAATCTTAGGTGTACATTTGGGTTTATCTGAGGCTTAGTCAAAATGTTGATCTAAGATTATTATGCTTACCGTCTCTACCATGGTGAATGTTCTAATGAGCTCTTCCAATAGTCCCACCCACTACTTTCCTTCACAGTACGACACGTGCAGGGCTAAGATGCCATCCGTATACGGTGCAGAGTATACCTGCTAGAACCAAGCGTTTCAATGACTCATTCCTATGCCGCACCACTAAGACCTGGAACTCCCTGCCAGCTCACGTGTTTCCTTCTTCCTACAGTCCCGGGTCCTTAAAGCGGGGCGTGAAAAGGCATTTGATGAGGCCGTCAAGCTGAGTGCCACCACTGTTAACACGGTACATGTTTACGATGGTGACCCTTTTTCTGAGACTTTGCCTTTAGCTTAACATTAGGCGAGGATCTTAAAGTACAGTAAATGTATATTAAAATGTACCCAATTTGGCAATAAGATAAATAATACTGTATAACTAACTAGCAAGTATAGATAAGTTTCGAAAACTATCATGGTTTTTACAAAATCTCATATACTACAAAATCTTAAGTCACATAACCTACATATTATATTCTGCCAAGTAGTCAGTACCTAGATAGTTCCTGTAAAAAATGAAAAATAAACTTATTACGATGTTAAAGAAAACAATTCTAAGTCTGGCGTATCATATTGCATACTTATTATTCTCAACACCACTATCACTTCGCGCTAATCAGTAGAACATGACTTACCCAAACAAACACATAGCGGAAGCGGTTATAATAAAGAGTACAATTGCTGTCGAAGGCTTGGATCGGTTTCACGAGATTGTCGGCGGCGCCCGCGCAGCCGTCACCACGAATTGTTTACTGGAACTCTTAAATGTGCACGTGTTTGCTACATAGCATTAATAATAACTAGACGAGAAACCTTTTAAAAAACTAGTTATACAAATGGAAAGAGAAAATAAATTTGATCTAAATATTTCCTCTGCTGTGTCATAATATCGTGTTAAAACATACCTATATATAAATTAGAGACTCATCTGTTTACGTCTACTTTCATAATTATATCTACAGTAATATAGATAACCTACCATTCACACTCTGCTCATTGTGATAACATCCATAATTACAAGAATCGATTTAAAAATGCATCTTTCATCATTAATCGAAGCTAATAACGCAACACTAACCTAAACACGCAATACCAACCAGAACGTCCTCATTACAAGTATCAATATTCATATATTGGTATGTTTTTGAAGCTTCTTGGTTTATTACATAGCATTAATGAATTATTCGGCCTTGCAAGGCCGGTCAAACCACATTAATAGACTTCGCTCGACTCGGTTAGTTGCTAACAACGCTCTAAGAGGTAGAGCAACTCGTTTCTAGTTTTGATCATTAACTTAGGCTATACCTAACTTAATATATGCATGTTCGCTGTATTTGCTTACATTTTATTAGTTACAATTTAGATTGTGACATTTTATTACACGGATTAAAAAATAAATATCTTCATGTTATGTGCACGTGTAGCAAGTTTCTAATAGCAACAGATTGAAATATGATATGTTTCCATATAAATATTTTTTCTGAATATTATTTGAATACACCACTATAAAATCTCAACATTTTACGTCTTGCTATCTACCTATCATCATCTTCATCAAGTTTGAATGCATATGAAGCTTCTTTGGACCCCGAGGTCTGTGCTCAACAAAGCGTCCCACATTATCTAGCATGTGAGGTTCGCTTGGACATCGAAAGTATTGCTACAAAGTATACACCCTTGTTACGCACTTAAGTATGTGGTTAGTGTGATTAATATTATAAATTTGTTAAAAACATTTTTAGCTGAAATTTTTGTATGATTTGAGTTAAAAATGTGAATATATTTACTTACTTATACACGCAATAGTTAGTAAAATAAAGGGACACTTTGTGGACCGTGGTCCCGGTCCACAAAGCCTCCCAACCCTTACTTAGTTGCTTTGTTGTTGTTGCTTGATATAATCTGTATCCCATGCTTTAGAAGGATAATATTAATAATGTACTGAAATATTATACCGTACATCCTCTGTGCGTCTCAACATGATAAGGCGCATGTAGATCAAAAATATATATAATTCAGTACAGGTGCACTTAAAATGATAACATACTCGTAGGTACTGCTTGCCTGTAATCTTAACAGCATTTCGTGCAATAGAAAATAAGACCTAAGATAACCGAAACAGTTATAATTGATATAATTAAGTAAATAGGTTATGGCTATATATACAAATATATATAGGAATGACGTGTCGATAACTAAAATAGGCATGAAAAGACGTTAGCAACGAGAAAAAAACAATTTAATTAAATCGTGTAGGTATCATAAATGTAACAAATAAGTATAAGAGATCTCGCGTCGAACGGCCTTGCCGTGTAACTGTTTCTTGGTAGAATCGGAATAACCCACACCATTATGTAAATGATAAAACATTTTAATATCATCTGTGCCACAGCTGTTTCGTTTTACATACTTACTTTGTTTATCAATAAAAATATTTTCCAACGAATCTTATTTAATATATTTTCGTATCACAACTTTAATAGCCTTCAGGACAAAGACTTCAGGGGCCAAGCCCACGTCATTCTCCTGTCTCCTGTCCGTCTAGCCACGTCTCGACCAAGCTAGGCTTTGGCGCAGGTTTTCCTCTCAGGGTTGGGCGGTTTGACAGCAGTCGCTCCCACAGAAGCCCTATAATGGAAAGGCAACAAGTCAAACCAAGAGATAGAGGAGTGAGCGGTACCGGTCGGGAAGACGATGATGATGAATTCAATGGTATCCATGTTGAAAGCGGAAGTAGGCAGGAAAAACAAGAGTTTCTTAATTTAATGATACCTATAGGTAGTTAATAAGCAGATAGCATCTTAACTCAACTCCGGCGCACATAAATGAGCCTGAAATTATCTATCTAGATTAACATCGTAACTTTATGTTAAATTAATGTTTATTCAAATCAGCTTCTTTGAAATCATCAGTTATTTATCAGTAGCGTTAGTACACAAATGCTTATAGAGTATAGTAATTTTTTTTTTTCATTAATTCGAAATACAACTTTGCAAATGTAAAACCGTGTATCGAGCAATAAATTATTTACTTACTACTTACTAAAAAGTATTTGAGCATGTTTTATGATTGAATTAAAAAGTAATTCCGTTGGTTTCAGTAATTCATTAACTGCAAAAGTTCTAATATCTAGACTAAAAGATGAAATTGACGTTGACAACTATGTTTATATATTTTTTTGTTACCTTAAATGACTTACTTCTCACATGCTATTAGCCATAATTGAAAGGAATTTTAATGTATATGTAATAATTTTCACTAAAAAAACACTTTGTAAAAGTGTCTTAACAATCAATTTGGTACTATTTATTAAATCTTTGAACTCCACCAACTCAAGTGATTAATCGAGCACAAACCTTCAGAAACATCTTGGTTTGAGTCTTATCTTTATACGCATTGTACGTACTTACCTGTAATGACACTACGAGTGCATTACACCTATTTAAGCAATTTCAAGAAATCCTTTCTTAGTAGGTACTCACGTAGATGCTACGTTGTCGGCCCACGAGTTCTATCAGCCGTGAGTTGTCGGTCAGCTAAAGTTCTATTTGTTAAGTATCCTAATATACATTTTTAAGAAATAAAATGGTATAAATTCCTGCTTAATTATGACTGACTAACATGTAGAACGATTCTCAAATCTTGATTTATTGCATGTAAGGTCAAACTTCTTCGTACATACAATTAAAGAGGAGCCAGGTGTTAATCTATCAATATGATCTGCTTCAAGAATACCTGGCCCATATACATCTAAGCCATACTTCACGTGCTAATTTAAATTTATATTATACGGGCCTGACAGGTTAGTATACAGCTCAAACACTCAGGTGTGAAGATTTTGAAACCGCGGTCATTAGGATTATACGATTAAGCTTGTAGAATATCTAATGAATAATGCAAATAGATATAATGAGGTCACATTTTTGTTCCTCGTTCTATGGCCTTGCACCTGGCTGGTGTTTGGCGTTATCTCGGTCAACTGTCGATGTCGTCACTAACACCCGGAACTCGGCTTGATCGCCGCTCCAGTGTTAGTGCTTAAGTTTTTTTTTAAATAGCGGCCAACACCTCTGTTATTTTACCACAGATATTTTAACCGTTCTACTCTAGAAAGTTTAGTTGTGAAACCTGACACGTAGGTAGGTAATGATGCGAAAGAATCTTAATTAGGTATCAGTACAATTAAATATTATGCAAATTAGAGACTGTGTTTTTATTATTTACACACAACTTTGTAACAAGATCTATGTATACGTAAAATCTAATGTATTTTAATATTATTCAATCTTAATGTAGGTACTTTTAGAAGTAAGTTTCGAAGGAAATCCCCAAATTAAGAAAGCAGGCAATAAATGATGTCATCCGATCGCATACCTGTGTATGTAAATTATAGCTGGGGTCAAGAAAGCGATGAGGTGATATATAATTTGTTTCACCGATGCTTTTTGTTTATCTTCTAAATAATGTATTTGAAAAAGTTTGCAAATGTTTTTCGATTTTAACTTTTTATGATAGCTTAGTCAAGGGCAGTAAGTTTTACACTCCCGTTACATCATTATCCTCAATTCCTGGTTACATCCGACGCTTGCGCCTCAATTTTTGGAACTTCAGTACCTACCTTCTAAGTTTCTCGATGAAGTCAAAAAATTATCATATTATTTACGGTCATGCGCACCCCAAAATGCGTTTCTTATTTTTTCATTCTTACTAAAATAATAATTAGATGTTTTATACCTACCTACGTAAATTATTTGTTTATAATATGAAGGCGATTGTTTCCTGATATTAGTAGTGACTGGCGAACTGTCATCAGCTTGATATCTTGCCCTTTAATTAAACACGTGGCTTGATGCGCCAACAGTAAATAAATAAATCCGTTTAACGGCTCATTTTGATAAACTTTGCCTTGGCGGCAACCACAAACAGATTAACGAACCTTAGATAGATTACCCACCCAATATGTATGTATGTATACCTACGTCTAAATAAAACTAGTTTTATTTCCCAAAGCCAAAGCTTACAAAATATCGGTATCTAAGGGAACATTTCGCCAATGGCCTACCATCCTAGTGGCGGCTCTGGGGGTGGGAGTCCTAACACTCACCACATTGCTCACAGCGATGGTACGATGCGCGAACGCTTGGGATGCGGCCGCCTCCTTCTGCGAGCAAGTAATGTTCGAGAAGGAGGCAGCCCGGTCGGCTCCGGGCCCGGGAAGCCGGCGAAGAGCGATGGCGAACCGGACGTCGGTCGCCATCGCGAACGACCTCCGTCCTCCATGAGCGCTTCGAGTCCGACATAACCACCTCCACCGGCTGCGTGGGAATTTTTCGCACGTTTTAAAAAATGGCCTACCATTGGTGAAATGAAAATCCTTCTAATGAAAAAAAACCAATGCAATCAAATCGAGCTATTTTCACTGGGCAATCCTCTGTGTAAATAAACGAAATGTCATTCAGAAAAATGTGCTAACATACATAGTTTAAATACAATTAGGAATAAGTACGCATTTATGTTCAGCAGTGAAATCTAGCCCTTTCTATATAGCTTGACGTTAATTCTGGATACACAGCAGGGTATAATTACAAATGTAGTTAAGTACTTGACCTTAAAGTATGACTAAGTTAATCCTACCGCGATGTTTCCGATCGTAAAAACTTGCAACAACGCGCTCTGTCATATACAACCTAATTTATGGAGCTTGCTGTGTCTACAACTTTATATTTTCATCCAGAAAATTTGTCATCAGTCAATATTCATCTTTATTCATAAGGTCATAAGGATTACTTGTTGGTTTCAAGGAAATGAATAGATTTGTGAGTATTTAACAGCGACACACTCCTCTCGAATAAGTTTGATGGTTATTTTACAGCCCTGTTCTAATTACTTGGTTTCCTCTCATTCGAATACTAGGACACGACAAACCGATTGTTTGCGGCTGTATTGAAATTTTAGGAACAAAAAATTTTATGACCATGGTCTTACTACTCTTTGTTGTAAAATTAGTTCGCGACTGTTTTTCTGCTCATTTTTATGAATGAGGTATGGTTAGTAAAACACTTAACTGCTTGTAGCTGTTAAAACACACGATACTAACAATAATATAATAATCAATTATCTGATGATTTATTATTATAAGATTAAAATAGAAACTAGTATATCTGCCAAATAGTAGATACCGATTACAACTACACTGTGTCTGACACCAAATACTGCCAGAAGAGGTGGATTGTTCCACCAACTACCAGCCCTCTTCCCACAGCTCTTAGTAACCATTGCTGCTAAACTGGCCTTTTTGAAGAAGATCACGCCCTCTTCTCCCTCGAGAAGGTTTTCTCTCCAGCAACACCAAAGGGTGATCGTTCTGTTCCGTTGCATGTTGATATTTCAACATGATCGCCAGAACATAATATCCGCTTTGTCAGCATAATGTGACGGCTAATGCCACACTTCTTAATTTCCTCTGCTAAAAAAAAGATATACCTATTGAGTACCTACCCAGAGGTAACCCGAAATATCTTACGTGCTGGCATAAAGGAACTTTTCAGAATCCAAAAAACTGAAAATACAAGCGAAAAAAACAGCTTAACAATCACTTATGCTTGTCTGAACGAGAAGTTCTCACACTAAACTACTTGGTGTAGAAGTAATCTTTTATTTAAGTGGCTTCGTCACATTTTGAATGTGTCAACAATTTGTTTGACATGTGTCGGGATTATGGCTCGTAAAATCTTGATATTTATGGCAAAATATGTAGTATTTTAAACGGCATGCAGTTGCTCTTCGGACCCTGCGACAGATTAGAAGACCTTCAAATATAATTACTTCTACTGAGGGTATTGTTATTTGTTAATTTAATTAGATACTTATTTACATATCTAACATTCAGTGAATTTACAGGTTGAGTAAATTTTAAATGATTTTTACAATAGGCCATGCTTCTTCACAAGCCATAAGAAAATACAGCATTTTTCTACGTGTTCGTTCGTTCGAAATTCAAAAGATTGTGGAAACATGAATCAAGATGTGAAAATAAAATAAAATCTGTTGGCAAACAGAGGTCAACAAGCATTCCAAAGTTTTCGCTTAGCGAGGCTTAGCGTTACCACCGTCGACCGAACTCTATATTGTTCCACTGTGGACACTGTAGTGAATAAAACAGATTAGTTTAAGATAAAGTATATGACCATAATTCGACTATAAAGATTACCCATCACATTATGCAGACAAATAGGTTAATATGGTCTGGCACAGACTTCTACTCGATCATGTTGAAACCTCAACATGCAACGGAACAGAACAATGGGCCTTTGGTGTTGCTGGGGAGAAAACCTTCTCGAGGGAAAAGAGGGCGTGATCTTCTTCAAAAAGGCCAGTTTACCAGCAATGGTTACTAAGAGCTGTGGGAAGTGGGCTGGTAGTCGATAGAACAATCTATGCCTTCTGGCAGTAGATTTGGTATCAGACACAGTGTGGTTGTAATCGGTATCTACGATTGGGTCCTAACCTAACCTTATACTAATAAATCTTCACTATTTCACACCACAACTATCAAGAGATCTTCTTGAGTCATTATGGTATTATGAATAAGTATTTGAAGTAATAATCAACGTTATCGAAAATGAATCATCAATTTAACAATTTATATTATACACCTATTATTAAATAAATAATGTTGCACGTTGTTGTAGGTATGAGTAATTTGAAAATAATAAGATAGTATGGAGTACAATATTTCGGACATAATCATCCTTATAGAGATTCCAAAGTTAGTATTCTTTCTTCTAGCAGAGACTCAAACTCAAAACTCAATTTTAAACTAGTTGTGTAGCACTACTACAGCTTTTTGACGTTAAATTCTGCTTAAAACTAAGTTTATCACCGCTTCCTAGGCACCAGTGGAAAAGAAAACAAGCTCCACTGTAGCATTTGGACTACAGAGTTTACAGAGACTACAGAGTAGACTGCCATGACCTCTCAAACCACAGAGGATGTCCTGCACCTTAGCCACGTTCGTCAATCAGCAAGAATACCGGCTTCAGGCTTGGGCCTGAAGGTACTCGTTAGGCCACCAACACCTCGACAGCCTAAAACAGTGATTTCAACTTACACCCGTACTGTCTTTACTGTCTCTACCGATGCGTTCTATCAGCCATGAGTTAATCTATCTATTGTAGTATTCATTTTTCCCAAATGTATTCGGTTAGTAATAAATGTTTTCGTAATTATTGCAAGGAACCATAATATATGCCGTACATCCATAACGCATAGCTCAAAATGGATCTCGACTGAAAATAAACGTACCTACTCAGGGTGAAGCAAGAAAAGTATCTACCTATGTTCGAACAATCTAGCTATTACTATTATATAAACCTGTCGTAATTCAAAAAAAGGCTTGCCAGTCGTATACATTTTTTACAAAGCCGTTTTCTCAAAAAACAATCCTTTCCACACACAAGTATCACTTTTTTTTTAAATTCAAAATTCTTTATTCGGTAACAAAATACAACAATAACATTGGGTTGTGATAAGAGCCTCCTTTTAAGCAAGAAATGCTTGTAGTAGGACACTCCGCTCTTCCATATCATGAATATTTTTATATTACAACTAATCGTTAAATCGTTATTACTGAAAATAAACGTACCTACTCAGGGTGAAACAAGATAAGTACCTGTACAGGTTGGAACCATCTAGCTATTTGCATGAATGTATTGTGTATATATTTTTGTGTAGAAAGATCGATTCCCTTATATACATGTTTTTAATATATCTCAAGATAGTATCTATCAGAAATAAATCATACCAACACCTCTTTTAAGCTCATAAAAGTCCTTATAATCAAAAATGAACCTAACCAACCCCACGATGTATACTTCCTACTAATATTATAAACGCGAAAGTTTGTAAGTATGGATGGATGTATGTTTGTTACTGTTTCACGTAAAAACTACCGAATGGATTTTAATGAAATTTGGTATGTAGGTAGCTGGATTAACACATAGGCTATGTTTGGTCGTGATAACCGACATACACGCGGACAAAAGCTGGTATCATAGTAATTTCCGCGAAACAAAGCAAATATCACTAAACAAATGTAGTATATCGCCTTTGACATTTGATATAAAACAATAATTGGTTCACCGGTACACTCGGGAACGAGTTCGCCAGTGGTCAGACTCCGGCGCAGCTGCCACTGGACACGTGCGATGGTCACGACAGACATGAAGCCCGAGTGCCTCACGGATTTCTGCCATCACGACTCATTAATATTCAACAGCCACTTTACTTTTTAAATCATGGAAGGTCTCGAGTTCAGGTTCGATATAAATCCATCGCGTTATCTGGTAACAACGCTGCGTCACACTCAGTAAGGGCCGTATAATGAGGCCAGTTTGGAATTTTCTTTTTTCGACTTACACGTTATGCATAGTCTCGGCTAAGAATAAAGTCGACCTATCTCTCCTGGTTATCATCAGACGCGATAACAGTCTATCAGATAATGGGTAGGAACAACCACGTGTGTAAGGTAATAATGACTAATGAGTCCCGTCTGGATGGGTGTTTGCTTGCCTCTGTAATAAACAGTAACTTTTAGACTGTAAAGTAAATTAGGTGACTAGTTTTTATTATTTTGTGGTACCTATTATGCAATCTACATCCGGCAGTACCTAAACATGTAGCCCAAGACAAAGTGCCCATTATACAACAATAGGCTCGCCGCCTATTAAGTGGGACCGAAAATCATTTATATGGTTGGGTGCTAATACACCTCTGTCTACCCCTTCGGGGATTTACAGGTGTGAGTATATATATGTATGTATGCTATTATACAATCATATAATAGGTACGTAGATACATTACGCTGTAGTGTGCATGCACAGGTCGTAGGTTGTTTATCATGTTTGCGTCACTCCATCAACTTGCTAATTCATTCCACCGCTTGTGCCCAGATGGTCGAGCGCAAAACAACACAAAGCTTGGTTTCATTCGGCGTAGGTAATCCACCTATTTGAATTTCACACTAATAAATATATTTACATATTTTTACCACCTGATGAATTTCTATATACCTACTTCGTTTATTCAATAGTGTACAATCAATTTCAATGACTGTTCCTTAGGAATAAAATACGAACACATTAGGAAGTGTTTCCTATTCTAACTTTTATTATTTTAAAGTGGAAAAGGTTTAAATACCGGACGGAACTTGAACTCGCGGTGGTCTGATTTCATGGGAACATTCTTGTGCAAATAAGCTGAAAAATGAAATATTTCAAAAACATATTTCAATTTTTGATGACAATAATATAGTAAAATAAATAATGGTAATAAGCCACTTCAATTCACATGCAATTTGATGTGCATTTCAATACTGGCTTAGGACGTAGACACGTTAAAGCTGAATCATAATTTGAACAGTGATATGTCTGGTAGCGGGACCAGAATATTTCTGTATGCAAAACACTCAAACTTAAACAGCATACAGCACATGTTTACAAATGTTAGAGCATTATCAACAGGGCTGCGCCTGCGACTCCTCAGAGCACGTGCATCTGACACCCTCAACAGTAACCAGAACTACTATTTATATTTCTGTCATATAATGATGGTGTGCAGTCATTATTCGTTACCGTAGTCTTCCTTGGAGCTAAATGAAACTATATAAACAGAATTTTTCAGCTGAATGCTAGCTGTTAAGCCATTTTTAAATCTGGATTACACATTTTTAACTGATCGTAATAATGAGGAGAGTTTTCATATTCGACCTGTATGTTTTTATTAGATTTGTTTTATTTTTGTTTAGAGGATTTATTTATTTAACAATTCCTAACATTACCTACATCCTTTTAACGAGTATACAGAGTGGAAGATTTTCATGCCTCCTGGACGGGAAAAAAAAATTATAAGTTTAGATTTCAGGGATTTCCTTTCATTTAATTTACCATTTTTGTTAGACAGATTTGATCCTTTTATTTGCCACTATCGATCGAAGCCATAAAAATACAGAGTGTGATTATTTCGGGTTTTAGTCGGTTCGATTACCAGTTGTGTCAAGCGAGTTTTTCAAAATATTTGAATGCACTTTTGTTTCTTTTTCATAATATAGGCAAGATTGAACAAAGCACAGGTCGTAGTCTCTTACTTACCTAAATACCGTAAGTACCGTATAGACTTACAGTAATGTAAGCTTGACCGTGTAGATACACTATTCAGATAAGTGTCTTAGTAGTGTATCTTCCTAAACCTGTGAGCGTAATAATGTAATTTATTATACCAACAAGACCAAACACACTACTAGGCCAGTCAAGTCGTCACTACGGGTGCTGTAACTTACCCGAAACGTCGGCAAAAGTAAGTTTTCCAAAATTTATCGCGTGAAGTCCCGAACTATGATAAAACACCAAACACATTCTTCAATATCCTATGAGCTATGCGAGGTGAATATGTGCCTATTACCTTTTTGCAAATGAATGCCAACTGACACAATGGCTTATAAAAAGTAGCTGATTTGCGATTCAACAAAACCTTGGTCCCGGAAGCACGCTTCCTCCTTTGCATACAACAATGGGGATCATTGTCCACTTAGCTGATGGCGTCATCGACGCTGTTGACTTTGGCCCTCAGACCTAACTATAGTAGCAATCGCAAACCATCGAATTATTAACGATTACTATTCAGAACTCAGACATCGATTCAGTTACTATCTTACAGATATAAATCTGACAGATTACGGGTCGCGCCAGACAAATGGCTTATTATACAGTCTAATAAAGTTTTAAAGCAGTACTATAAGTAGATCATTGATCAAGAAATAGTAACAATTGTAAGAAGGTAAGTAGATATCTTAATACGAAATCGATAAATAAATACGCATTTCCTAGCCATACCTATTTGAATTTTCCTCTAAACTTTCACTATACGTTAGAATTATTTCCATGGGGTTAAAATTACTATGAACATTTTGGTCTATCATGTCACATTTTCTACTCTTAATAATCAAATGTCTCTAATAAGGTTGAAATATATTGCATGAAGTTTTTAGAATTAGTATATCCAAGTGTAGTACAATCCCATCCAGCTATTGTTAGCATCTGTTCGAGGTTCGAGTTAAATAGTCGGCGAGTACAAAGGCCTGTATCGCGACATCAGGCCTATCCATTGTCTCCATACACAAGGCGCGTGCATATCTGCGATTCATACATCGCCAACAGTCGCACAAACGTGACGTCGATCATGAGATTATGAACAAGCAATAGTGACGTCACTATTGAGTTGGCTAAATTTTCAATAGACAATATCAGCATACGCATATGAAATGATGACGTAATATCACTGTTTTACCAAGAAAATAATTTCCAATGTGAATGGAAATTAATTGAATTGTTTCAGCGCGTTTCAGTGACTCATTAAGATAACAATTTGTATGTGTTGATATAATATTATTTCATGTGTCTTATAAAATATGAAGGGAGGAAATGGTAACGTTCTCAAACGATCATGCTGTCAGCATTTCTGTACTAATTCTTTGTCGAAGTCCAATAGACCCAGACTATCTGCCTGTGAGCAGAAGTATCTACGATCTATTGTTTGGATATATTGTTATGAACGAATAGTCTTCTCCAAACTAAAATCACGGGTATTCCAGACAGACTGCTCCAGCAGCACCGTTAGGATACAACCATAGAACAGAAAATAATAAGACATACCTATATTTAGAGTACTATGGATACAACATTCTTTAAATTTCTAGAAAAAAATATTTTTCCATGTCGTGCTAATTGCGTACTATTTCCATTTTTTATTTTACTTTTGTTCGCGATTGCGTCTCATGCATACATACAACATACGTAAAGAAAAGAGGCGTTCTTCCCATCGGGGTAGACAGTAGGTAGAGCCAACGTTTTTTCCATTTGATTAGATCCTGACAAACGTCATTTGCTTCTTCCACCTTCATAATATGTATGAATATACTAGATAAGAGTATAATCAAAGACAGTAGTATATTTGTTGGCACAAAGCACATGTGAACATCAATCTGCTTCGCACGTGGCGCTACACAGCGGTGTCGCTGTCGCGCCTGCGCCGCGGTGCTCAATGCGCCCTTGTGCGCACACGCACATTTGATGCCCACATGCGCTAATATTGAGATCTTACAGTCAAATTAACAAAGAACTAAGAAAATTAAAAATAGGCACCAACAAAGAATATGTGTGTGACCTAAAATTAGAACCTTTGCGTTGATGTCTTTTCTTCGTTTTATAACGATCAATATACCTTACCTGGTTTATGTTGTATATAAATATGCCCTTATTCATCCACTGAACTTAAGACTTAGACCACTTTAGAATATAACATGATTCGAAAAACATTGGAAAAAATGAAATGCTCAAGTGAGACTCGAACTCATTTTTTCCAATGTTTTTCGAACTTAACAGTTAGCATAATAAATGCTATAAAAAAAAAAAAAAAATTCATTCAAATATAACATGATTTTATTTGCGGAGGAATTCTACGACGCGTTTGAATTTTAATCTTAGTTTTAGTTTTTAAATGGTTTCTTTTATTTTATTTGTAATTAGTAGTTTAAAAATATTCATGAATAGGTATATTTTATTTGCTAATTCTATGTCCGACAGCTTTTCTTTTATTTTCTTAGTGTATTGATTTGTAAGTACTAGGTACTAAACCATCGTTCACCTGTGATCAAATGTATGAATGAAATTTATAGGTATACTAGCGGACCCGACAGACTTCGTTCTGTCAAAAAGTTTTCCTGTTTTTAGGCATTTCCCGGCAATTATTCGATCACCTATTTTACCGTCTTTAAATTTTGAAAAACGCTGATATAGGTGTTCATTTATTTCTTAAAAGACACAGGTTTATGAAAGTTAGTGCATCTAGCTCTGAAAATGACGGACTTTCATACAAACTTCCATCCCTTATTTTAGCCCTTTAGTAGCAGATTTTCCAAAAATCCTTTCTTAGTGGATGTTTACATTATAAAATGCATCTACTGCCAAAATTTCAAGTTTGTAGGTCCAGCGGTTTAGGCTCTGCGTTGATGAATCAGTCAGTCAGTCGGGACAAGTGATTTTATATATATAGATTACTTCTCTTAGAAGTATTTTCGACTACCAGCAATAACTTACAGTATAGACAAACAGTGATATTTTGTATACGTTTGTAGATTTTACGAGCGCAACATAAACAGTACCTACCTAGGTACATAAAATGTCTTTACGTTTGCCAGTAAGCGTTACCCTCGTATCGTTAATATTGCCCATTATTCAGAAATTTACAATCCTTACACATGGAGAACAGCTTTACGCATACTTTTAACCAGACTACAAAGGATGCATAATTTTTAGTCTGTTTTAGTTTTATCATCAAACAAAGAATTAGTGACGGATGGAACATACACACGCTACAGTGGAATTTGTTGCGCCGTTTCTTCTCCACTGGTGCCTAGGAAGCGGTGGTAAGCTTAGTTTTAAGCAGAATTTGACGTCAAAAAGCTGTAGTAGTGCTCGTACTGTTATATTCAAACTGAGCTGATAAATTGATGCTTGTGAGTAATATAAACTACGGTCTCTACCGTGGTGAATGTTCTGATGAGCTCTTGCAATTAGTCCTGTCCTCTTTTCCTACACAGAAGATTCCATCAAGAACCAAGCGGGTTGGTTACTCTTTCGTTTGCCGCACAATTAAGACCTGGAATTCTTTGCCAGCTCACGTGTTTCCTTCTGCCTACAGTCCCGGGTCTTCTGAACGGGGCGTGAAAAGGCATCTGATGAGGCCGTCAAGCCGAGTGTTACCATTGTTAACATGGTACGTGTGTTTAATTGTGATACTCTTTCCTGAAATTTCACGTTAAGCTTACCATCCAGTGAGGTGAAGTCAATGTCCTAAATGAATAAAAAAAACTTTCAGTTTTTAGATAGTTTCAAGCACACACACAGCGTATAGTGCGATCGTAACGACTCCTTGTAGCGTGTGTCACATTAGATGATTGCATCACCGACTCTATTGATTAAATTATTTAGTATCAAACTACTGTAGATTCATATCAAATTATAATCGATTAATATGCATAGAACAACTCCGCTCGTATGTGATGTGATGAGACATAGAATTAGCATTGCCGATCTAGCAGCCTTCAAGGAACATAACCACTCAGTGATTAGTGTGAGCAGGAGGATTGTTTTTTTTTATAAATTATATACCTTTTATTTCTTTATTTATGTTGCCTAATTGTATTATAATATTGGTAAATTAGAAATATCTATTTCAATATAGCTTAGCTGCCTCCTGGTAAAGTATACACCTGGTTAAAAGTAAGCAGGATAAGAATTTTTGTAGCATTAAAAAAATGAAATTGCAACCCACGATTCAAAATAATTATACAAACTAAACACGCGTACCTACTACATAAAACTCAGGCTTGGTTCGTCCGCCGGATGTCAATGAATATCATTATTAAACGAATGATTATTTTTAATGTGAATGAGCGCCCATCAATATTTCGCAATTATCATTCAAAAGCTAAATTTAATACGATCGCTACAAATACTCAATAAAAACGCAATTACGTAACCCATTCTCTTATTCATGAATTTATTAGGTTTATTACAATATCAACAGTATTGTTATTTTATTATTCACAAGGTAAATATGAATTATTCATGATATAAATGATAGCTTATAAGTGATCTATGCATTCGAATATTTCAGGATTTAAAAGGTAATGCACTGGGGTTTTGTCTTTACTATTCTGTTCTATCCGTACAATTTGCATTTATGCGAAATTTGCATAAAGCCATTGTACAATAATTGAACTTGGAACGAGTCTACTGGTAATATCTTCAGTTAATGCCATAACCATTGTCTTCAATCTTTTTATTTTATAACGCTATATTAACATTCATTATGCGAAATTGTAAAATTAGATGACGAATATTTGGCAAAATTGTATTTTCTCTTCATCGATATACCCTGAAAAGTTGACATAATTTTTATTGTTACAAGCAATAATTCGTTTAAAAGAAAATGAAAAGAGCTGTTCTAAAATAATTGTATTTAAAAAGTTTTCACTGCCTTGCACTGGTCCATGACAGCGATCAATGATATTTTCTTACAGGCGTCGGGCAGTACGATGTGTTGTGTCAAATTAGCCCATCGCCTGTCTTGTCGCCTCCGACAGCAGCAATTCCGACATTTTTAGGTGAACTCGAAATATGATTAGATTATTTCAGGCCACCGTCGACCCGGCTTCTATTCTTCATAATTACTTGAAAATTTTGTTGCCTAGGAAACGCTTTAGTAATAAATGAGTATTAAATAACTCGACAAGTGTGTAAGATGTTGAAATTTTTCTTTATATTAAAAATAACAAAAGTCAGTACAGACTTTTAACAGACATTCATTAGTCACATGAGAATAATTTTTAGTACATTCAAATTTGACTTTACTGGAAGTCAAAACTTGTAAAGAGCCGCCCAAACCGTCACCATCTGCAAAGCAGATTCATCGTTTTCCAAACTGACTGCCCAAAATCCTGCAGTACACATGGACGTGAGAACCGAAGAAACATTTGTTGGCAAAAGAAACACATTTTACGATACTTTCAAACTACATTTTCCATTGTTTCAAAATATAGTTGTTATAAAATTAGATGACTTTATTACTCAACATCTGTTCTCTAAAAAGCTCAATGATATAGACTGGATTCGTAAGTGTTTACGGTATTGGACTGCCCAAAATTCATATGGTATAACTTTTAAACTTTCAACATAGGTACCTGTGTAGAATATGAGTGTTTCGAACAGAGAATAGTCTACACGTGCATGCAGCTGTACGTACGAGTGTGTAAAGATGAGCACACGTGTGAGACCAGCACTGATATCTGTGGAATAATGTGCCTTCATTACAATAACAGATTTTTGTTTCCCAGTCCCTTGTTCGAGACTAACTGAACTTTTTATGCATCGCGCAGTTTGATTGTTTCCCAAATCGACATTTTATCCAAATTAAAATGAAGTGTAAAAATAGTCAAAAATCGTCCTACGCTAATTAATTACGTTTGTGTTTTAAACACATTTTGAGATAAACATCTACCGGGTGATATGGAAGTATTATTATATTTACACAGATTAATAAAATTGAAGTGTCCATCACAACCTAGTTAGGGTATGGTTACCATGACTCTAGATAGCGTTCTATAGAAGTAGTAATATTGTTGTTAAAGATTTATTTATTTATTCGTTACTTTCGATCCTGGAAATATCCCCTGTTATTTTTATTATTTTATTATGTAGTATTCGTTATTGAACGGATACTCAGACAATTACAATCTAGACCTTGAGGCTAATAAGTAATTTAAATTTAACTTATTTTGCTAACACTTACAAGTTAAGTATATAATAAGTTACCTGTTAATAGTCTAATAAATTTAAGTTTGTGCAATAATTTTAGAGATCAGTAGATGCACGCAGTTTGGAATCTAGTTGCATAAACGGTAATAGCACAATTATGGACTACGACAGCTGTTTTGATCAAACGTTATAGGGGTTAGCTTGCTATCATCATCATCAGCAGTGTCGTACACTTTTACATTTTGCATTGCTGTCGACGATTCTTGACCTAATAATACTTCGATTGGCCCAGGACCCTCATGCATAACAGTCATATTGCGTACCACTGCGCAACCTATTTTCGGCTATCTACCTGTATTTTAGCTGTCGCTGATAACCCTCATTAATTTCAGCCGTAATATGTGCCATGCAACACCAGGTGAACATGTAAACTTCGATATACAACATACAGTAGTATACAAACTCATTGTTACCCAGTCATAACCGTAGTATAATCAATACTTTCCGGTCAGCAAGGGATTAACGAGCGACATAATTAACTACAAGTGTGCACATACCAGTACTATGATAACGTTTCAAGTACTGATTCAACAGTATGGTATACAAATTACGGTGGCGTATCGTGAGTACTGGATCGAAGTATCGCAACAGTTGCTGGAGTATCTTATTACGTCGATACGCTATCGCGGAACATCTGTCGCGCGGCCTCACGGTTATTACACTGTGTAGGATAGGAGGTAATAGATGCGTCATACGCGAACACTATCATGTGCCACGTGTAGAACAAGCCTATTTCTATGTAATGCGAAGAATGACCTTTCAGTTGCGCTGTAAGGAGATGTGATCTTTTTCTTCCACACACACGCGTATCTTTTTCAGTAACTGTGTAGGTAATTAATTACCATCAGAGCCATTTACTCGATAAGGTGAGTTATCTTTCTTAAATTTTAAGAAATATTACTCTCACAAAACTGTACACGTACAGTCCGTATCAAAAAGATGTTGACGTACAAAGTACTCGAAATGATCTTAATTTCGTTTTTTTACCCCCTTCCAGTTGACTGGTTGTTCTGATATTTCGTACAAACATTTAGTTTGGACAATAATAACATTTAAATCGAGAATACAGTTTGATTTGCTCTTAACACGAGAGCTTTAAGGTCATTTTGAGACTTCGTCATCAAGATATTTATGGCGCTGACTACAGTACACCTCTTACTACCACAGCAATCGGTTGTTACCTTCATATGTAAAGCTAGTAAATTCTTCGAACCGTGGCCCCACCCGCGTGGGTACCCTTAGTTCCAGCAAGTTGCTAATCAACTCAAGAGTCAAAATAAAAGAGTGGACACCGGGCTTCAAAACTAAGAAAATCTCTTAGGAGGTCAGTGGTGATATAAGGTCAAATTGAAAACATATCTCTCATTATTTACACACCAAATTCATTGAAAATCAAACAAAGTTTTACACAGTTTGATTAAATCTTACAAAACAATCTTGACTTTTCAGCTTTTATAGAATATGGGGCAAACATGATAGGTAGGTCAGTAGGTAGGTATACAATATTAAGTGTCTAATTGTCTATGCAACGTAGTACACCTATTCATTGTTTTTTCCTAATAAGCACATAGTATATGACTGATTTATATGAGATAAGATTAAATCGGTCGCAAATTATCTAAAGCCTGATTAACAACAATAGGCACAATAAAGAGTGCACCTGAATGTACTGACGGATTCGGGTCACATGGTGCGAGCATCAGTACTTTGGCCTTACAAAATATTTTTACGACTACAGACGATAATACACTTCGATAAGACCGCTATTGTTTGTAAATGTGTGGTGATAATAAAAAATATATTTTTTACGACTTTAACACATTATTTTTTTGAACTAACAGAAGGAGAAAGTAAGGCACTTGGTAGGTATCTACTTGATTTTGAAATTACATCTAGAATGTAATGGTAGGTATCTACTTGACTTGAAATTACATCTAGAACTGAAAACACGGATTACAGCAAACTGAACACAAATATATTTAGTTACTTATATAAGTAACTAAATATATTTGTGTTCAACCAAATTTTATCAAAATATATAAAATGTCACTTTTATTTACATACTTCAGGACTAATAGTTATCAGCTAATGGCTAAATCAATGCAAAACGTTATCTATACTGAATATCTAGATATCAAATTGGAATGCAAAAATAAGTCAACACCTGTGCGAGACCAATTCTACCAACCAGCTATTAAGGAACGAACAAGTTTAAAGTTAGCTGAAACACAAACATGGAGTCACAATGTTATCATTCACCCCCATGTGGGAGCTGCTGATAACTGCGCCAATGTGTCGCACAGATTTGCGAACAAACGCTAGCTTCCTCACACGTGCGCCGGTATGGGAACCGGCACCGATGCAGTTGCACCGCACATGGCAAGATAACGACTATTTTATGAAATGTTTTACAACTAGCGCTTATAGCTTTCTAAAGAAAGGTGTTTGCCAAATGTGGCCAAACATTTCCGTCAAACACACGGGCGGGCTACCAATAAACTCCAGCCGTAAATGCCTTATTGTTTCCTTATATTGGGTAATTAGGAAAATTATGGAAATTGCTGCCATCTGTGCGGGTTTTGCAACACGTGTATATTAAACAAAACAATAGGCCAGCATTTGGTGAACGGATGGTCTGGTCTAACGCAGCTAATCCTGCATTTATCTGCGTTGTATAGAATAATATTCAGGTGTTAGTGTAACAGATTACTACCCTGTGTTATTTATCGCCATCGGAGATAAATATTTATAACCTATGTATAATATACCTATAAATGTTACGAATTATATACTCCAAACGTGAACTCTCCTGGCCTTGTAGCCTTTTCAAAAAGCAAACAGATGTAGATAGGTTATATGTATAAGATCATGCTTTCAGCATGCATCAGAATGGTTATAATTAACTAGGTGCAAATGAAAAAAATACAGAAAATTGTTGTAGATATAAAAAGTGTAGAAGAAAACTTATTATAGTATCAAAATGTAGAACGGCTGTAAGTCGATCCGTTCAAAAATAACAGCTATTTGACACGAACAAATGAGAGGAGGGACAGATAGACGGAGCCTGCGGGCGGACAGAGTGGCGGGCACCTGGCGCGGGAGGCCGGCGACAAATCATTCGCGGTTGACGAATGTGAGCATCGCCGTCATTACACTTCGGCCAGCTTATTAGCAGCTCATAGTAAATAACCGCAAGACCGACACTAATCGTTCGATCCACGTATTGTTACAGTGTTTTAAGTATTAGTTAGTTAATCACTGATAAATAGACTACCGTCCAGTGTACTTGGAAATAAGTAGATTAAAAAGTTAATTCTGTCCAATTGAGTACCCAAAATATAACCATAAGATTTAAGGTTTCTTCAACTAACTTTTCTTCTTCTTCGTCAATGCAATGCAAAAAGCAAACGTAAGTGGTATTGCCAGAAGAATGTAACTTGCACATTACTGACGCAGTTACTTGTACAGTTGAGGAACTAGTGTGGAAGTTCTTCAACATTTCAATGCGTTTAATTAGCCTGATTAATTTATCTTCTGTACCCAAAAATAAAGAATAATAATTGTTCAAAAGTAAGAATAGACTGTATTTAAGTACATATAATGCATTTAAATTTACCTGAACTACAGATTAAATGCTGAACAATTTCTGTTAAATGAATTTAAAACTATGAATAACATTTTACAAAAATAAGACAGAGATAAATGAAAATCTTCACTGACATCATAAACGGGTAGCAAAACGGTCATCTCCCTAATCAAGTGGTCAACAAAAGGGTACAAAGTATTATGATAATCCGGTTCATATACGTAACATATTAAATTATGAAAGTAATAAAATCCCATTCTGTGTTCGCTACAAAGCTGTCCCTCTCAAGCACGCAATTTCTCAAAACATTGTCGCGTCATTTTTCATTGCATCAATCAGGCCGCTTATGTGAACGAGTCTAAGATGTAGTAGGGGTGTCACACGTCCGATGATATCAAAGTATTATGAGGATAAATTATATCTATTTTTAATTACTTATACTTGATTTTCATTAATCTACTTTATGCTGTGGTATAATCACTATCAAATAATTATAAACAGGTGTCGTAAAAAACATTCTACGTAGGTATTGTACTTAATAAGAGAATATCGTTGCACTAAATTACTAATAAACTAAATAATGTCTTCAAAATTCAATGTTTAAAAATGGTTGAAAATCATTCATTGTTTCCAACAGTTCGTAAGAATGTTGGTAGATGGCTCCCTTAAAGACGGACATAAAGAGAAGGAAAATTTTGAAATGATTCAGGTGTGGCTCAATATCTCAGTTGGAAGAGCATTCCCCCTGTAAGGGAAAGGTCGTGAGTTCAAGTCTCACTTGAGCATTTCATTTTTTCCGATGTTCTTCGAACTTAAAAATTAGCATAAAAAACTAAATAATGTATTTTGTCAACCAAATTAATTGAAAAACAAATACATAAAGGCTAAAGTGAAATCGCCGCCTAGATAGATAAAGATATAAAATTGTACTAAGTGCTGTGTTCCAGCGGCAAAAATGAGGAGATACTATGGAGAAGTGATACCTAACTGCTAAATATCTCTTCTAACTTCTAACCATGAGTCAGGTACAGTACTAAAGGCTATAAGAGTTATTTCTCGGACACAACATTATGCAAGCATGGCACGCTATTTACGATAAAAATCTCCACGTTCATAAAGTAAAAAGGTAAATACGTGCCTCATACTTTGAATTTCCAGAAACATATATGACACATCCTTGATGTTCCTGGCAGGGTTGTCTCATCAAGAATTAAATAGAGTGTGAGCCAATGAATATTTTTATTGACGCGCCTGACGAGTTTACATCGGATCTTGACGTCTACGTTGCATCGTATACATCAAGATGTTTATTTAAATTTAAATCTTGCATCTATACTATAGGATCGAGTTTTGGTCACAGCAGCACAACAATTCCTTGGCAAATAAAAATGTGTGCTATATTCAGTTAAGATAGAATTCAAAATAAATACTACTTGGACCGCTGAATGTAATACAACACGAAAGTCATCAAATGGAAGCGAGTGAGATCTGCGGGATGATAAGTTCCTTTCTTGTCCGTTTCTTATGCAAATATTGACACAGTGTTGCTATCATTAATCAGGCGGAATGATGGGGGTTCAACAATGAGCACTGAATGTGCCCAGATGTGAAATGTTTCACGTGCATACTTTGTTGAAATAGATATCAATCAAGCCATTTATTACTTAGCTTGTTTGTTCAGTAGAATAATGTTAATCAAGATCATTACAGTAGGCCAAAGTCTCCCAA
The DNA here is from genome assembly GCA_914829495.1 of Eilema sororculum. Classification (NCBI taxonomy): domain Eukaryota; kingdom Metazoa; phylum Arthropoda; class Insecta; order Lepidoptera; family Erebidae; genus Eilema; species Eilema sororculum. The sequence goes on from OU618547.1 coordinate 8,741,646, forward strand.
CATTGAGAGAGGTTTATGTCCAGCAGTGGACTGCAATAGGCTAAAAAAATACACTAGGTATAAATGAAAACAAAGAGCACTTCTATATTTGCACGCTTTTAGTAGATAAAGTTTCTTTCGGTGCATCATATTAAAAATACTACCCGCAAATAACGCATGTGGCCGTATTCACATCTGGTAGCCCTCCTGAGTTTTACTGAGTTATCTTTAGTAAAATCTCCATCCTAAGCATCAGTTGTAAAGTTCTACAGGAGCTCACTTGCTTGTTTATTTATACTTCATTCTTTTTTTTATTTCAGAGTACGACCATTTGGTGTATTTCAATGAAAAAGCTTTTACAATATTACTAGCTTTTGAAATTCTTCGTCACCATCCAAGAGGTGAAGAGGTATTTTTTATCCTTAGTAAAGGTATTTGCTTGATCTTCAGTTCAGTAGTTAGGAAGTGAAGCGGAAAAATATACAAACGATCTTTCGCTTTTGATCATAGTTACTATATTTTTTTTTTTTTTCAAAAATGTTACTAGTTGGATTCACTAGTATTTCCGCAGTAGGTACTCTAGTTAGAAGTGGATCCACGTCAACAGTGTTATGACCAGGATTCGAACTCTAGATTTCTTGATCACAAAGTCGACTCAAACCTCAAAATTGTAATCTTTTTAAGATACTATTAACTTACACAAGTTTTAAAGCAGAAACAACAGCTGCCTATAAAAGTGTATTATGATCACCTTTACAACGGACTGTACGCGGTACTGGTGCGGGCCGCCCTGCGCGGGCGCCACGTGCGCTACCAGATATAGCCGACGACAGGCGCTCACACAAGGAGCTCTGTGTCTCCTTGCCATGTGGTGTGGACCTCGTCCGACGCGGCACATGCCCACCATCTGAAAATGTTTGACTTCAGACAGATTGCAGCTCGTATCTGTGTGCTGAAATATAATTATCTATTACTGTTCAATGTTAACTAAGACATTGCTTCAAAATTATTATTACATATTAGGATTAGCGGTATCATTAGGACGTTTGTGTGAGTATCAATCAATCACTCAATTTTATTTAGTTAAACAAGTGTAGTTTATGTTTCTCTTGATTTTCCCTTGTTTAATAAAATAAAAATAATCTGCCAAGGATGCTTACGACACGACAGTATAAATCAATAAATAAGTCACACACTAGTTTACACAATAGTTTTGCATATTTTGGGACTACTATAAAATCCATACATACATACATATATTGACGCCTCTACCGAAGGGGTAGGCAGAGGTGTATAAATACCCCCATTTCGTCAAATCTGAGATTCGCTTCTACGAACAAGGGGCAACCCTATTGCCGTCAAGCGGACACTTTGTCATGGACCGTATGTTTAGTGTCTGACTATATTGGTGTGCAAAAGTGCCCTGGATATCCCAATTACTGATATCATCTCAGCAGTAATCAAGTTATTGATTTTTACAGATCAGAGAAGAGAAGAGAGAGAGAAATCATATACCAGCAAAAGGTAAGTACTTACATGGGTCCCACTGAGATCAGCAGAGCCTAATATTCACTAATTATAACGGAAATTAAGGCGATCATGGTATAGTTACCTACATACCTTTGATTTGCCTGACGTTTCGACCAGGTTACACCGGCCATCATGGAACGCGAGAGTTTAAAAGTTAGTTCAGCAGAGCCTAAGCCAAACTTGACAACCTGGCACATAGTTTCCAATCGGAGTTGAGAGGTCATACGGTAATCGCTCTCGTAAAAGCCAAGATAATCCAATAACATGACTATGTCTATGTAAGTCATGTATCTATCATATTTTACATGACTTCGTGAGAAACTGTCCACAACGTCTTAAGGTTCGGTTATCTATTGGGATTAGTGCCATAATCTACGATGTCATAATACGCCCATAGTGTCAATGTGACTAATAAAAAGTGTTAGTTTATTAGGGCGTTTGCATACAACGCGACTCTGACGCGGCGCCGTGGCAGCTGTAAGCGCGACTGTCCGTCGCAGCTGCGATTTGCGCCGCGGTGTGAAAAGCGCCGTACCGCGATTCACATACGGACCAACTGTGCTGGTGATTTTATAGGGGAGCTATTAACACCTTGCCTAAATCAAATGCAGTGGAAATTGAAATTAATTCATGATTGTTATTTTATAAAAATATGAAATCAATTTTTTTTTGCTTTTCATCTTAAAATAACCTAATTAATGAGATACGTTAGATAGATAGAGTTTTACGAATCTAAAAATAGAGTTATATACAAGCTTTTATTTATTAAATATATTACATATTAACTCTTCATCACCCGAAAGTTAATCCCAGTTGCGTCCAAAGTATAATACTTTGAAACACAGGGTTTGTTCTTTAGTCTGACCTAGTAACACCGAAAAGATAGCCTACGTCAGAGCCTCGTTCCTCAATCAGCAGTTGCTGTGTGTTTGCACCCATTACCTTAGTGCGGAAGCTTCCACGGTGCCGTTGCTTGAGGTATCGAGATCGGGTATAACATCGAGAGTCCCGACGCCTAACTACGTAATTCTTGTTTTAGCAGGAAAAATAAGATCTATGATGTATGCTAAACTAACATACATACAACATACATATATATATAGACGTCTGTAAATCCCCGAAGGGGTAGGCAGAGGTGTAATAGCACCCACGTTTCGCCAATTATGATTTTCGGTCCCACGACCACGAGAGCGCGAGCGTATTGCCATCTAGCGTGCCCTTTGTCTTGGCTAAATTACCATTGCGCGTAATGAACTTATGAGAAGGTAACACTATTTCTGTGTAAATTATGACATTAAATTGCGTGCTAACAGATAGAAAACTAACAAAACATATTTTATTCTTAAATTTAGACTTTACGACCGTCTAATTAGCAGTAGCACAATTACAAACAAAAAACCGCGATGAATTGATGATTCACGCATTCAAACAATTAACAAGTAAAGCCGCTAACTATTTTTAGTTCATTATGTGTGCAGCTGGTCAATTCATCGACTCAATTGACTAGGTACCCAAAAACTAAAAATAATGGAACCACCATATTGTTACCAACATCTGTATAATAAACCAACATAAACTGCAACGGTGCAAAGCAACGTCTAAGAAAGACTACAATAGCAAACAAAGTTAAAACCCCAAAACAACCTCTTTATCCGGGAGCAAGGGATGAAAAACTATACAAATAAAGCAATAGCGCCGTCAACTCAATCACAATACGACCATATCACATCATCTGCAATTAGGGTCACATATAATTGACGCTAAAGGTTTAAGGGCGTTTCTTTCACCAAAAAACCGACATTCATAAAGCCCTCATAAGTGAATCAAGATATCGTACCCTGATACACCTGGCTTTCACCCCGGCACTGGAACATTTTATTATCGCATTCAGAGGTGCTCAAAAATTCAATAATATTTTCTACGGTTCATTGATTTCGTGAATACAAAACAGTTTTGCGTAGACGATTTGTGTTGCGATTTTTTTTTCATTGTTTTCTCGACAATATGTTGAGGTATTGATAGCGATCTTTAGTTGTTGTGTAAGAATCTCCTTTGTGAAATATTCAATGATTTTATTACGTGAAACGGTTTGCGAGAGAGTTTATGGGGCAAAGATCAATTTCGGATTTTTCTTTAGAATATTTCACAGCGCATTTGGAAGTTCTGAAATAGAAATTAAATATTCTAATTTTCCCCAAAATCAGCATGACCTTAACAAAGAATCGAAGAGTTTCGTCTATTCAGTTTAAGCACATAAAGAGCACACATGAACGTCAAAATTCATATCACAAGAGGCATATTTTTATGTGCAATCCATGAGCAAATATTTTTCTTTCTATATATGTATATGCAGTTATGAAAAAGCTTTTGTTCCAGCTTCGCGCCTTCAAATAAATTTCTTTACGAATCATAATCCGATATCCATTCATCAGCGACATCGAATGAGCAAAACGAATCCGGTTAATGGTCCTATAGTTCCATTATCAGAGTTAAGTACCTTTACAATAGAGGCGGCTCCCACGCATGTCAAAACACCCCATACGAAAACCATGTCAGCACCATTTTACATAGAACCCTTGTGAATTTTGCTATTGTTACGTAATGTTTCATAAGTGAACAGTTCATCGTATGAGATCAGAGATCTTTCTAAATTGGGTATGGCTGACGTCAGAATGTGCGCTCGGGGTGATTCAATCCGTTTTTTCCCCAGCATTCATTACAACAGCGATTGTGGGAAAATCGACACAGTTTTGTTATAAATCTGTGGGAGTTTCGTTTTGACGTCGCAATATGAAGTCTTTGTTCAAAAGTAATGCAGATAAATCACTGAGTTAGTATGTATGTGAAAGCAACAATTAGTTTTCTAATGTCTAAATACCTATAAATTCACTCTCACTATTATAAACTCTTTATCTACATTCAATTCCATTATAAGAGAGTCTCTACATTTTGGACGTGGTTTGATAAAATGGTATTGAGACAACAGATCCTATCCATACATAGGTACCTTAACAGAGAATAGTTATGATTATGACGTGACTGTAAAAATTCAAAAGGTACAAAAATACAATGAAGCGCTGCGAAAAAAGGGAACAAAAGTTATCTTGGCGGGGACAGTACCACGCACCTCAGAAAGCCTGTACAAAATATTACGAGAGCATAGTGTACAATGTGAAATACGGGAAAGAGAACTGAATTCATTAAAATCTACCGGAATCAGTAGAGTGTTGTCTTTTAATCAGTGGAAATGCTACACAAAAACCGAATGTTAATCACCCTGAGCCGCGGGCGGTAATGTAAAACTGTCACGTGACCGCCACGCGCCGTGACTCGCCCCGCACGGCACACCCCACACCCTCGCCTTCATTACTGCGATTGCTAGGTATTTGTTCACAATACACGCACGTGGACGGACGTCTGCATTATTAAATGCCTTTTACGCTTATTGCAAATTAAACCCCTCCGCCTACATTGGAGCCATGTTATTAATCTCTAGACGGGGTTGCTAAGCGAGGCAGCTATATCAAATTGATATAATCAGTCGTTAAGAAAAAGAGCAGCTATACTTTCAAATGATCCCCGAACTTATTAACTGGTTAAGCTAGAGAGTAAGCTTGACGAATGCTAAGGGTAAAGTAACAGAAGTAAGGTACATTACAACTTACAACCTGAACTTATTTATTAACTTACACATGCAATACTTTAAAGCTAATACTTTTCGGTATGCATGTTGTTATCGTACGTACATCTGTCGACTGGAACTTTTGAACAGATTTCAACAGAATCTGTTCGTTGAAAGAGGGTTCAGCTTGTTCTGCTTTATCTTCTACACTGACGGCACAGAATCTCTCTGTTCTTACAGGGACGGCAGCATGAGTATGACTCCACTTGTGTTTGCACACATCCATAGGCCACGGTAACTAGGTAGTTACCATAAGTAAGTGCTTTTTTGTGCACCACTTAGGTAAGTGGTGCTCAAAAAAGAGAAAACTGGTTCCAGTCTGCTAGTTTAGTCACCACTATTTGTGTGAATTTTCCAACCTGGTCCTACCATACGAAAACAAACCTTACCAAGATCGAATATAAAATTCAAAGATACAATAAATCACTGGGCCTTACAAACATAGCCCATGCATATATATTTAACTCATGATCATAATGTTATGCCTCCGTGACCTCAGACCTCTGTGGGTCCCACGGGCGGACGTTTCACACAGGAACAATTACAATCTCACGCGCCCGCGCTTCAAACAAAATTATGCTGCGAGTTTCTTTGGGAACTTCATCGCTATCACGACTGTTGCATACCTTTACGGAACCCTGGGACTTAATAGATGCACCTTAATTTTTTACTTCATATTTTATACTACGTTTTAGACTTGCGTGTTTATTTGCGAATTGGCTGTATATTTTGCTGTTTTCCGCAGCTCTTCCTGTATGAAATACCAGATCTTGTTCGCGCAACCTAGATCTATCTCTATGCTAAATTACTTTTATATCCGTTCTGCTGCTTTGTTTTGATTGAATAACAAACAACCTTCCATCCAACCATCTATATAACCATCTCATTATAAAAAACGTGAATAATATGATTTATAAATCGTTTTTCCTAACTAAATTACTTTAGAGGTGAGAGGACCTAATGAGAATTCGCGTACCGAACTAAAGTGGCCTGGCGGAAGACAATTTATCTATGTTATTGTAAAGCGTAATTAAACTGCCGACTAGTGTTGTGATCTTTAGGGTAAATCGGGATTTGGGAACACAAGACTTGAAAGAGACTTTTTATTGTGGCAAGCGTTTATCACCGGTAACCGCTTACTACCAAAGATGAGGTGCTTGTTCACCAACTCAGTGGTAAAAAGAACAAAGAACAGTTTAGTTTTTTAAAGAATTAAATAAATTAACACACACCTTCAAAATGTTGGTAGAGTCATATTTTTTCCAAATCCTTTTTCCGTGTAGGCCACAAGCACAGAATAGATAATAGCCACAAGCTTGTTTTAAGAGTCCTATTAACCTCAAATAAAAACGGTACGGGAATAAAATTAGTATCATAAACTAATTGTAGATTAAAATTCACCAAAAATATTATCTCAAGAAGGCAGTCGCACTCGCAGCCTGTGGAGGAGGCATCGGCGCAGTCGCAGTATTCCGTGCGCAAGCGATTCAAGCGCTCGTAATTATCCCGACCTGTGACCCGGACGGCATCGCTCCCACGACCGATGTTCACACGAGAAATCACCGCTTCCCATCGGAACCTCAACATTTCCAACCTTATTCGGAATTTTTGGCTTCGGTCCAGCCCACATCGTGAGAATCACCCGTTGAATCCCTCTAAATCGTGGGCGAAACTGTAACGATTACTTCATAACAAATTAGGTAGTGTTTGATTAACTGATTTACAATAGTGATGTTTTTGGTTAATGTCTGATAGAAATGTGGTTTCACCTTTAGGCCATAGCCATGAATCAATGCATACGTACCTAAAATAGTATATCAACAACTAAGTATTTGTACAAATGGCGAGATTATCGCTATATGCCATTGTGGATACTTTTGAATACCTTGTGATTTAGACATAATTTTGTCTAATTTAGAACTATTACTATTATTATCTAAGTATAAAAGACATAACTATTGGGTTATCGGTTCGAGGATTAAGATGTTTGAATAAATAGTAATATCTTTGTACAAATTATTCGAAAGTTTTAATATATGAGTTGTACCTACCTACTCGAGTTTCACAAGTTCAATACAATACTTCACTATCTTTGTTCATCAATGTAATATTCTAAGTGCGTGCAGTGCGTTTGATCTAAAAACTAAAGCCGATATGAGTAGAGTACACGCGTCGGCACGTGGCGGGAAAGCGCGTAATGAGCCCGCACCTGCACTGTCCGAATTAAGGGATTTCTCGCGCCCTCCCGTGGGACCGGAGGGAGCATAACACACGAATCGAACTGTTTGCTCTGTCAATAAGCACACGCTAAGGAACAATAACGGCTAGCCAATATTGCTTGTGGGGTTGATCATGGCCATTGGCTGGAATATTTTATTACTTCCATTATATTAGCAAACTTGCCGAAATATCAGTGGTCACAGTCGTTAGTATCGATACAATACAGTCGCTATATTCCTATAATACACTTTCAGTACATTCGTCTTCATCTAAATTGAGCTGAATTTATATAATATGATGAAGCCCTACTTATTTACTGTAAATAACAATCACATTTCAAATACATTCGCATTACATTTGCAAACCTAACTAATCCAAAAGCATCTACATCATTAATACGTAAGGGGCCCTAGAAAGTTCAAAACAATTGTTTTGGAGAACACTTAACCGCATGAACACAATGAGTACACTAATATCAGCACAAATAACACTGATCAATCAGAGGGTATCACGCGATGGGAGCGGCACGCGCTCGGCACTCCCACGCCACGCGTAAGGGTAAATACGGCATCCACCCCAGGCTGATCTAATGTGGAAACCTTAATGGAACTAACTTCATACAATATGTAACAATGGTACACCTTATATGGATTACTGAGCCGATATTTATTACAAAATATATAGGTACGATTATTACGATAGTATGTATCTACAAGTTGTTTTGCGCAGTACTATTACTAAAATTGATTCTACGCAGCATACCAGGCTTAATAAGTTTACTTTAATTATCTATTATATGAATTTGTGCTTGGGAATAAACGTTACCAGAACTAATTTATTCTGAGTAATATTAAAAAGGTTCCGGTTACATAGTGCAGGTAAAACCACACAGAACAGTATACAGTATCTATTTATACCAATACTATAATTTTGACTAATATAATTTTTAAGATAATTTGGTGCTGAACATGCTCTATAAGGTTGACAATTTAAGTCACTATAGAATGCAATTGACTACATAGTTGCAAATACATTATTTAGGTACATGTGGGGCAAGTCAATCACAATAAATTATTTGCATATACTTGTGCCATTTCAACCTCGCAGAGCATAAAACTTAATGAGAAACCCGCGTACTTACTAATCAACTACTTGAACAGTTAATGAAATTGCAAAAAACGCTATATAAGATATGAGGAATAAAATCTATCATACATTCTTAGCTTCTAATCCTACTTATTGTATGGGTAGGTAAATACTTGTTACTTACATAGGTACAAACAATTGGGGATATTTCTTGATCGTGTTCATTTATTGTATTTCTTCTTACCTATATAAAATGTCAGTCTAGTTCTTAATGTAGCTCCACACGATCATTTATTAATCTGCTATGACACGGTCTCTCTTACATTCTGGCACCTCAAACAGTCCAACCTTTTCACAATTGTAGATTCAATCGACTAACAAACAGTGACGGTGACTTTATGACTTTAGACACAGAATAGGTTAAGTAATATTTTCTTTGTTTAACAACTCATTTGTAACGGTTGGCATTAAGTTGGACAATTCTGCTAAATTTACTTGGGTATTATTAACATGCAACGTGTGGTTTTTCTATGAAATGATAATATTAGAGTTCGCAAGTACCTTCCTAGTACATCAGTTTCGGTGTAATTGAACAGTTCAATGAAAGCTCTTATTTACCATTACCTGTCCCATATTTGAAACAACAATAATGACAACCTTAAAAAATCATTTTATTTAAATACAAAAGAGCTCAATGAAAAAGCTTGCTTACTTGCTATTTTGTTGCCTTATTGTCAGTTCAATAGCCTGGTACTAGTGACAGTTCTCTGGCAATTACAACACCAGGTATTTCCGTTATTACTAATTTCACACCTTCAATATTATGAAGGAAACATTTATGACTTTATGAGAACTAAGGCACCTGCAGATACAAAGGCTGTTGACATTTTTTTGTCTTTAAGAACACTTAACATTTACGTAGTCATAAAAACACCTTACGCATTGTCATCGGCTGAGGTGTTGATGCCGTGTCTCCTGACCTTTTTTTCAACGTCTGCGATATTTGGAGTCCGTCAACAACATTTAAATAATTGCGGACATAAAGTTTGCTGAAATATTTCTACCTGTTTTGTTGAGAGGTGCAATAAAATCTACGACAAATATTAAAACTTTGAAATCTAAACAATCTCTATCATAAAGCAAGGGATTTAGTACACTACTATATGAAGAAAAATCAGAATTCATTAGAAATTATTACACCTCTTTCCATAATAAGTACTGGGTCATCTGTTAGAAGCTAGAAGATTTGGTGGTTACATATGGATGCTCACAAGAAAAGAAGCTGGCGTCTCATAGAGTTTTTAATTCACGATAACCATCCCTGCAATACTTTAGAAAAATAGGATTAGGTCGTACGGTCCACAGTAACCGTCAGAATTCGGTATTGACTTGACTAGGAATAAAAATACGACGGAACCGATTGCTGGTAGCACCAGTTCACACTTGTCTGTTTCTTTAAAATCCTTTTCTAAAATCACAAAAGATACCTGGTCAGCTAAAACAATAGTTTACCAATTGCACAGCAAGGTGTCTAGACGCAAGATCGGTGGACAACGGACAATAGATCTCTACGTGAGAGAGACAATGCAGTCTCCGGTGTAATACGTCTCTTGTCGTGTTTAATATCACAGGTAGCCGTGACGACACGTTTACTTGACTATTGGTCATCTCGGACACAAAGTGTTTATTTAACTAGTTTTCGGTCCGTGAGAAATTATCCATCAGATAATAAAAAGTTCAAATACATATTCTTGTATTTTCAATACAAGTAAAAATGAAAGAATATAGAATACTAGCTTTTTTCCCGCGGCTCCGCCCGCATGGATCTCGGTTATCGCGACCAAACATAGCCTATGTCCTTCCTCAAGGTCTAATATACCTCTATACCAAATTTCATCAACATCGACTCAGTGGTTTAAGCGTGAAAGCGTAACATACAGACAGATTGACAGACAGACAGACAGAGTTACTTTCGCATTTATAAAATTAGTATGGTTGGATATGGATTCTACATACCGCAATCTAAAGTAAGCACGGCTTTGTTAGCTTGTTTTGGGTTTGGAATGCAGATGATGAAACTAAGGCACAGCTTTTGTAGATACTTACCTATTTATACATAGAAATACCTACAGATTTAATACAGCAAACAGTAATTCAGAAATACAAAAATACAGATTCTTGCACACATATATTTGCCCTTAAGGGGAATCGGATTGCCTACCGCTACGTTCATGGATAGATGATGCTCTGGCGCAGTCTTCCTCTCGGGGATGGAAGGTTAGACGGCTGTGGCTCTTATACAAGTTGCATAAGCTAAATCTAAAGAAGAGAACCTCTGGGTTCTCAGGCTCATTGGTTGCAACCAGGAACTACACAAGAAACTGATGTTGATGACCAACTTCAGAAAACTGTTTCTAATAAATCTAAGCTGTACAATACAGACACTCAACTTGTAAGCAGTATTAAATACCACCTTTAAGTCTATTCACCAACAACACTAAAAGTTTGTGATGACCAAATTGGGACAACTAAAAGCTATGAAGTTCACCGACAACCCAATAAAACATAAAAAGTCTTCATAACTATTTAACGCTACTTAAAAACAGTTCCGTCAGATCAAACAGAGGGCCAACCTCGACGATTCTTAACGATTGTACACTATCACTGTTCAAGAATACCGTTTTTGACATTTGGGAGAATGACATTAGATCAAGACTGAATTGTTCCAAAATGGAGCCCTGTGTAACACTTACAATGCTAATTATTGAAGAATTGCCCCTTAGATCGAAGCCTGACTCAACGGACATTACAGTACGTTATTACTGTGTGACCACAGCGTACGTTCCAATTTATCGAATTACATTATAACGTTAAATGGCGGTCCAAATAACTCAAAATGAAGCAATTCACTACCTGAGTTCCTTACTCCCGCCTCCAAGGTGACTCGTGACTTTTTGCTGGCTCGTTTTTTATGCCCAGTGTTATTGCGATTCGGACCTCTGTGTGGTCGGACAGATAAAGTGGTTATATAAATACCTATATCATTTATAGCACCGTAACTTAATTAATTTGTAGCAGTACATTAATATTATATCATTAATTTCTAACTAGTTTGTCACATAATTATGTTTTGGATTTATTAGATAAAAAGGAATAACGTCTATCTAGCTATAGTAACGGTTGGCTGACGTGAATAGTTTACTAATTAGATATTGATGATTATTTTATATTTAGAAACAGTTATTACTAATACAAAATATTAAATGATCTCGATGTTTTATCATAATTTTTTTGAAAGATAGGATAGGATAAAGTACCTGTAACCGTTTAAACGATTAATTGGCTACTTAAATAAAACTTAGCTACTTAATTGATTGTCAAACTTATTCCTAAGCTAACTGCCGACCTAACCTAACCAGCGTCACGTCGTTACACTTCATTATCTAAAAAAAGTAAACTGGCCAACACTTTCAATTAAAGCGTTCCACATAACGTGCATTTGAAAACTTAGAATATTGTGTTATGAAACTTATGAATCATAGAACCATGACTATTGGTTTTACACTTGAAAACTTATATGTTTAAAGAAAATAATTGAACTGTCATTTCTTTTTTAAGGTTTAACGGTCACTGCGTAGGTTGTGAAAAGATCACCCATCTATTCAACATTGCTTAGCCACAAGAACCGCGTGGAGGAGCTTGACTTTTTACTAAAAAGCCAAGCCCTTCCAATGGTAACCTCGTAAAGCCAATTGACCTCAGATGTCGGTGACTCTACTAAAGCCTCCTAACAAACTGCGCAAACTATAAAATATCATCATCCCTTTATGTTGTACAATGCACCTTGAATGGTAATTGGCAAGTGAAAAAGCTATAGATTTTCAGCTTAAAGCTTATAGCTGATCTATACACCAGGGGATGAGTTTTGTCATGGAAGAAACACTTAAAATATGATTTTCTTTTTATTAAACCTAACACTCATTGACAGCCGCTTCATAACATACCTTTTTGTTAGGTATTAATTGCCTAATCTTTCATTGTTATGAAGCTATACCAAAATGCATATTAATGAACATTGCAAGTGTTCCACATGGCTCCATTTTGGGCCCCTACCGCGTATTATCTATCTATTAGTTTATGATTCTGATTTCGTAACTTGTAAGCCAACCAATACATGTATCAGTTGCATCATTTGACATGAAGACGTCAAGCATCTTTTAGAATGACCAGATCTATAAAGTAAATAAGATTAAAGATCTATATCAACCTTTGATCTGTATCACGCAGCAGTTTATTACTCTGGACCTGTATCCATCACCGATAAAACTCTTTATAACGATAAATCCACATCTTATAAAACCAAGCATTCATGTAACTATTAGAGTTTATTATGATGCCCCAAGTTTAATTCAAAAACAGGTATTAAGAAGCCTAGTCATGACTTGGCCATACCGTATTTTTTAGTTTATTATCTCATTATATATGTAGGTATGTACGACGTCAATAGGTCCATATAAAATGGTGTTGCGTAAGATGGGTATGTATTATTACACCTCTGTCTACCGCTTCGTTTATATTAAAGTGACAATGTATTATCAATTTTAATATTTACTTATAGGTATATACATACATACAAATAATCAAGCCTTTATCGGAGGGTTAGGCAGAGGTGAATTAACACCCTTATTGCAGTAGTCCGTCCCATGTACTTAGTAGTGGGTGCGCCTGTTGCCATAATACTCCGGGCACTATTGTTGACTCGAGCCTATATCTGAAGCTGAGTCTGGGCTGTATATATCTGTCTGATGTTAAACAGCCTTGTACGACACCGCATAGGAAGAGATGGGGTGGCCCAAATTCATCTCTGCCGTGAACCACATGGCGGGCATTTCAATCCAAATCATAATATTTTACTGAAAACCAGAAAACAAAGAGCTAATCTAATATAAAGAAAGTCTATATATCTTTACAAATTGTTATTGAATGCGGCCGAGTTGCTCAAAAGGTTTTTTTTTTCACGTACAGCGCAGCCTCCGGGACCTGTCGCCGTGGGACCGCGACAAGTGGATGCCTTCACGTACAGCCATTGTTCGTCACCCTTGGACCCTACACACCTCCCCCCACTTCACATGTGTTAGACCCCCTCACAACCCTGGAGAACCAGTAAAATTATATATATGTTGTATGAAAAACATTATTTTTTAAATTAGGTAGTTAAGTTAATAAAATGGCAATTTAAAGTGACGTAGACGTCATTTCCTGAGAATTGACAACTTGTATGTTTACAGCTCATTTAAACTTTCACTTTCCGGTAATTCAAAATCTAGTTTACAAATGAATTAATGTATCACATGTATTTTATCACCTTCTAATTAAGTCGAAAGTAACAATATGAGCGGTAAGAATAAATACAATTATAAGCTGTTTACAGCGGAATAACTTTAAAGGACAACAGAATAAATAAATACAATAACAATTAAGAACCCAGAAATAAACAAAATTACAGTCAGGACAAAGTGCATGTCACGAGCGCAACGGCCTTACTCAGGGCCGCCCAGCGCAGGCAGCAGACGCGGGCGGCCACCGTCGGCTGCCATGGGAAAAATCAGGCTTCGCCGCCCCCGCCCCCGCCCCGCGCGCCCATTGGACCGCCCGGGCCCGCCCCGCGCCCCACCAGTGCCCATAAATACAACGCCGCTTCGCGCATCTCCTCATTCCTCGCTTGCATCCCGCGACCGACGCACGTTACTCGCTCGTGTTTACGTTCAACCCCAGTGTTCGTGTTAGTGACAGTCATAATGAAAGCAATAACAGCAGTGTGCGCGACCGGCGCCTCCGTCCCCGCGATCGCCAGCGGCCGAGTGCAAAGGCATCGCGATGGAGAGAACGCTGAAATTCAGATGTATCTCTCTAAGCTACAGGACTTGGTGCCCTTCATGCCCAAGAACAGGAAAATCTCCAAATTGGAAGTGATCCAGCATGTCATCGACTACATTTGCGATCTGCAGTCAGCGTTGGAAAACCACCCTGCCATGGATCAGTTCGACGCCGAGGGAGCCTTGGCATCTCCTCCATGCGCAGTGGCGCCTCAACCGCGCCCACAAAGGCGACCATTAGGCCCCAGATCTGCACCCAACACCATCCTACGCAAATCAGCTCCCAGCCAAGAACACAGAAACCAAACTGTAAGTTACCTATTTCTTTTTATAACTTAGGCTAATCTCTACTATAAGTAAGTTTATTTATGACTCTACCCTAACCATAAAAAGCAATATTAACTCATGTAAATAAAAATATTACAAATATTCTAGTCCATTACGACATCAAGGATTGAAATACAAAATTTACGTAGAGTCCTAAATAGAAAATTTACTTAGGTACACTTATTTATTTACACCGTGCACATTTCAGTTGCACTAGTTTATAGCGGGAGATACCTACCAGCTATTGCATAAAAAGTAAATGAAATCGGTCATGTCGGTGTTTTTGCGGTGCGCGCGCGCACCTGCGTGTTTCGCAAGCGCGGGAAGGTAAAAGCGGAGATGCAACGTTTCACAATACAGCGACATACGCATCACATCACACCTCAATAATTATGTACCTTTACTGTAGATAAACAATTAACTGTAATCGCAGAGGTATTTCGGGACACCACGTAACAATTAAAAAATCCATAATTAAGGTAATTAACTCTTTATGATGCAAACTAAAATCATCAATGGTCTAACAGATAGTTATTTTTGTCCATTTAATTATTGAAGTAGTCATTATCATATTCACAGTTTCAAGTAAATAAATGTAGGATGCTAAGGAAGTAAACATCAAAGTTTTGGTAAATAAGCATTTAGTCTAAACCGCTGTTCAAGCATGCGTGACTGCTGTTTTGAATTTCAGCCTTGAAGCGCGGCCACCTGCGCCGGCGCCGCGTAAACGACCGTGTACTGACACACAATCTGAATATTCAACACATATTTATCTTACTCGTTTAACATTCCGGCCGACACCTGTGTGTGATTGCCATTTCGTCATTCCCATTTACCGTGACAGAACATTAACAAAGATGGTCGCAGCTAATGTCCGTACACAGTACCGAGATGCCGCAAGATATTCCCAACTCTAGAATAGTTATGAATGCAACAGTTCTCGAATAAAATTTTTGTTAATGTTAACGTGCGGCAGGTGCATCTCGAAGGATTTATTCGTGCGCTTGCGATTACGAGCCCCAAGCGCAATGCGCGCTCGTTAATACTTGGTCGCGCCACGTAAATTTTAATCACTGCCAGTTGTTGGAACCGAGGAAAATGTTCAAAACAAGCGTGATTTAGGAGACGCAAGTCGTGTGCCCTGTATTTACAGAGACGTGTAGAAAATGATTACATACTTACATACATTTAAGATTATTTGATCAAAGTACTTGCCTCCTGATTCTACATTATATCTATTGTCTCCGAAACAACAGCATACATTGCCTATCTAATGATAGAGCACGTTCACATGCCATGAGTTATAAAACTTCGCAAGTCTACGTGATCTTCGATGACCGTAAAACGATAAATCTCTCTTTTTATGTAACCGTATCGTGACATTACAACGCTTGACCAAGGCGCCACGTTCTCATTTCGTTCGAGTATTATCGCACCAGTTAACTTTCTTACGTTGAGAACTATTGAATTCAAACAATCTTATAGTAGGTATAAGATTAACGAACCCGCTATTCAAAGAACATAAACCTCATTAATAAACCTTAATGTTGATAAATATAATACAAACACAACAAACAACAACTAGTCCCTAGCGCCAAGAGTACCGCGATATTCAAAGATATTTACTAATATACCGCATACTCTACTGTAATATTGGAATGTCGAATAATCGGGCCGCATTCTTGTATACAAAATGTAGTAGATATTCCATAATTCCTACATTAAGGACATTGAATACAATAGGTACCTACACATTTTCTAAAATATGAAAAAGTATTCAACTATGAGTATTCGCAGCGGTTACACAGAATGACAAGGCCCGAGGCGGTCGTGCCGGAATTCGTATCTCCATCGTGTTCGTCGTGAGGCGGCATTTCACGACGGTATCTCGTGGGCCATCGGGCGCTGTGTGCCACAAAGCTCCGATCACGAGCATACGCCACGGCTGCTATAGTGACTGTAATTGTTGCTCGCAGCTGCTTGCCGCAAGCGATGCCGTGAGATCAATCTATTCTGCTTTCTTGATAGCACTCTCTACAATGATGTCATAATTATAACGACTGATTCCGCAGCTATTGAGCTACCCTATTTGCCCTTATACTTGTTTGACTTTTCACTTCGACCATAATAAGCTGCTAAGTACCGTAATGACAATTATTAACCGTGTAATCCATTGCGGCTGCACCCCCAACCTTATTGTCTGTAATATTATAGGGTGAAACCCTATCCATAATTATATTTTTAATACCTACAACTTGGGGAACATTGATACATTTAATCTTTATTCTTGTTTTAATTTACAAGAGAAAGGCACATTACTCCCCGTCTTTATCGAAGTTATAGTTTGTCAATATCACTTAACCACCAATTACAAGCCCGCATACTGCCTTTCATTTCCAATTTAAGGACCCGGGCCGTTAATTGAGTCGGTGAAGGTCGGAGCCATCAGACATTAATATATTTATAATTTTTATTTTACTCCTTTGAAAAGTCTGCATATAGAGATTGTGAATAGTCGCGAACGAATAGTGGTTTTACCAGGTTAGGCCACCGTCGCTCCCACGCAGTATGCGATAGCGCGATGGCGTCCATCCGACAGGCGACACTAACGAGCCGCCAGGTGTTCGCGTCTCCGCGCCCACGCTGTCCGTTCCTCTGAATATCTTTGTCTCCGCGCACCTCACGCATAAATCGCGCACGTGAAAGTTTTACGAGCACCTTTACGCTTCGCCGTACTAATAAACCCCGCAGCGTCGGTAAGTAGACAATACAACTTCACCGCAAAATGTCTCGGTTACGTCTTGCACACGTGCAGCGATTTCGCCGATCGCCTGGATTCCATCGAGGATGGATCGATCGAGGGCATTGTGCGGGTAACGGTCGCTCGCAGCTGCGTGTGAACACACGTGACGGCGCCGGTGGCCGGATAGCCAAATAAATGCGACGAACACTGAACATACCTATTCATTATTCGGCCGACAATGCTCTCTTCATAAAGGGATTTCACGTGTGCGCACTCGCAGCAAAGTCCCGATCCGTTCGGGACATGTGTGCTCTCCCTTCGATGTGTGTCCGTAAATAGGGTGTGGCCACGTGCGGCCGTTCAGCTGTGTCGCGGATGCACGGACGGGAAGCGGTAATCTAACACTCGCTGATACTCAGAGAGAACACTACGTTACACTGATGAAAAACTCTGCAATACGTATATACATGGATTTCAGTCCAATGAATCGCGTAAATACGGGTAAACTTACAGATGCTAAATCAACCGGCAACAAATGGATCTAATATTTGGTCTTTTGCCCCTACGCTTAATAATTAAAACAGTCAAACAAGCGCATATGTGGTGACAGATGGGCAGAAGCGGGCGCGAACGTGATGCATATGTGCCACATTATTCGTTGCAATCATTAATAACTACCGACTTATTATGTACTTGTTACTATTAAATGAACATTGCCCGTAATTTTACAGTAGCTATCATTCACTGACCTTACAAATGTCCATAGGATAAGTGCGCGCGCATCTGTCCTATGATTGGTAGAGTTGCACCCTATTTGTGCTTGCAATATCAACCTTTATATCTGTAGACCTTATATTGTCTCAACATTACACATTTGATTTTCATATCCACACAAATACTTATATATTTCCTTTGTTTGTTACAGACACCAGAAAAGCAGAGCCAGAACCAACTGGATAGGCCCTCGTGCTAAGTGGCGTTTAGGTTTAAGAAAGACAATATAATTTATGGTAATGTTTATATACCTCGAGTGGCGGCGTGTACGTCGCCGCGGGTGGCTGCGCTCAGCCTTCGGGAGAGTACGAGAAGCCCCCGGCACCAGTTCCAGTGAAGATCATCTTTCACGATGATATCCTATGCACGATCTCGTTACGATCAGTAAACTACTTTAATGTATTTGTTTTGTGGCATTACACGCAGAAGACTTCAGCATTGCAATGCAATCGACCGCGGTCTGCGGCTTGTTTTGTTATAATGTTTTGTGTAAAAAGCTTTACTAGGTAGTTAGTAGTGTGATGAATGTAAATTTTCCATGTTTGTAAATAGGTATGTTGAGTGGTTTGTGCTACACCCAGGGACATCCTGTTTGGAGTGAAATGATATATTTTGTATTTAATAGATATCGTTCAGAACACTACACGTACAAAATGCCGTAGACTTTCATTTTCTGTAATTATTATTTTAGAAAATTTCAGTGGTAGATATCTTTTAGTTATAAACCTAATGCTTCCATTTATATCAAAGATGTGAACCGATTGAAAGTCGGGTCACGTATAAAAATATATATTACTTTAAGTTATTATTTCATGAGTGATTTTGCATGGCGATTTTGTTTTAATTGAAAATATTCAAATATTATTTTGTGAGTGCTTCACGCAAATTTACTATTATTAACTTATAATTTGTGTATAGCACATAACCTTGTAAATAATGTATGTAATGAATAGAAAATGAATATAAAAAAATACAGAAAATTATCGGTTCGATACATTTTATGATTTATTTTGAATATAAGGTGAAGACGCTTTAATTATCTTTATATACATAATTATTACTTACGGTGTATTATAATTTTAAATAGACTGTTATAGTTTTAGTTGAGATGCGTTAATAATGATCAAATATGAGTTGTTAGTTGAGTATGTGGTACGGTTTGTAGCGGTGATGTTGTGAGTAACTGTATGAATCCGACTCCACTCAGTCACTGTGCACTGCACACTGGCAGCTGTTGTCCCAACCAAGTGTCACAAATCGTATTCTCGATTACATTTCACGATGTCAATCGCCCACATTTTCCTCTATTATTTAGTTTATATTCAATTATGCACTGATTTTCAATTAAGTACCAGTACAATGAAGTGGAAATAAAAAATATTAAGTCTATCCCTTATCTTTTATTTTAAATACCAACCTAATAATGTTACAAACGCAAAAGTTTGTAAGTACGGATGGATGAATGTTTGTTACTCTTTCACGTCTAAACAGCAGGAGCGATTTTCATAAAATTTGGAATGAAGTTAGTTGACACCCTGGATTAACACATAGGCTATGTCTGGTTGCGATAACCGACATCCACGCGGGCGGAGCCGCAGCAAAAGCTAGTCATCAGTAAAAGAATCTGAAGCCTGAAAGACAGCCTTCTTGTACGGACCTACCCAAAGAGCGTATATCATACGTGAATATTATTAAAATGATACATTCAAATGCCCATATTTTTTTATTCTTTCCAATATGGTTAAAGAATATCAAAATACTTGTGTACTTGTACTTACATACATAAGTGAGCACACATTATATTATGATTTAGATCATTAATAAGGAGATAATTACTCTTATCAGATTTACTGCTATGTCTACGCTATTTAGTGGTAGGTATAGAAGATACTGCATGTGACTGTTTTGACTGGGTTCGAGTCCCGAGTCGTACAAAATATCGTACACAGTAGAAGGCAATAGTATTGGGCTTGTTACTTCTCTGCTGGTTTATTCAGAAACAAGCAGACGTGAGTGTGAAAAAAAAACAACAGAAATTCAGTCTACGACGCCCTGGGTCATAATTCTGTATATCAGGAGAGACTATGTTCTTTCAGTTGTAGTATTATAGTTATCTCAAGACTGAAAGAGACAGATAGATACCTATGGAAATCAGTCATCATCGTGACTCGCAACTATTTAATTTAACTATTAACACAAGAAGCAACTATTAACTTTCCAATTGTACGTGGAAACTCATTAGGTAAATGTGAACTTTACGAGTTTATGTAAAAATATGGCTATAAATACTAGGCGAACTGTAAAGTATAAGTAGATACATTCCTTCCTACCTAGTTATACTACAGTACTTATTATGGTAAGTACTTAATGAATTATACCAACTACCTACTTACTTCATTTCTTCATCTTTACTTTATGGAACAATTATCAGTAGGTACACGCCTATTTTATTATTCTATATTATCAATATCTTTATAACACATATATCTACTTACACTTTTTCTCTAAAAAGTTTCATTCCAACACGGATCCAGCGAGATCACGCGATTGCATCACGACCAATTATCGCAACTACAATATTTGGTCAGCTGCGTACATAATGTACTGTAAACTTCAATAACAAACACATACCACGCTATTTTCTACTCTACCTCTACAAGGTAAAGTTTAATTTCCAATAGCAATATAATCACATCATTAACAAAGCAATTTGTACCGTGATACGATAGCAGTAAGTTGAATACGGTACATTGGATACACAATACATAATTGGTTTTGGGAAGGAACGTTTGTTCGTTAAACATTAGCTTGATGCCGTCACACCAACAATACGACTAATTACTGACTGGAGGTAAACATGTCAAAATAATGCACAAAAATTATTCCATGCGACCCTGCCAGAATTCGAACCTGGAATCTTCTGATCCGTAGTCAGACGCGTTATCCGTTGCGCCACAGGGCCAGATGATCGCCAAAATGAAATAGACAACCCAGTGTTTTTTTTTTTAATTGTATTTATGTCTTTTGAAAACAAACTACATTACGTTGAATAGTCTGTATTATTAACCCCCGATAAAGATAGGATTGTTATAAGTTTGACGTGTCTGTCTGTCTGTCTGTCTGTGTTATCATAGCGCCCGAACGGATGAAGCGATTTATTTTAATTTATTTTTATATTCTTCCGGTTAATATGCCAGTCCAGCAGAGGAAATAAGGTACAGGACACACAGCAAACATATCCGTGGATTCCTTATCTCTGAATCCTTACAGCCAAGACAGACACAGCTCTCTGGCTGGCTGATCGGCAACGGACAAGAATAGTGTGGTGACTCTTTAAACCGGCAAAGAAGGCAATCTTGGAAGCAATATATAATGGAATAATAAGGATAAGAAGAAAATTCCAGTCTTCACCATAAAGTTATTGAAAAGTCTATGTGTTGTTAAAAAAAAAATTGATGACTAGTAGAATCATAACCTTACTTAATTTTTACTAGTGTTAAACAAAAACGTGAGTAAAAATTGATATCTCTAGATTAAGTACAAAAACAACTGCAAAGAATAACTAACGGTGTAACAATTCACTGTGAAAACCGTAGCCACTACAGCGTCAAGTCCCGTTAGTGAGTTTTTCAGTGGTCTGCTATCGCTGCGATAACGTGCGATTATTCACGGAACCACGCAGGTGCGCCCGCGCATGGCCTTCGCGAGTACACGCGTATTATCTTCCAATGCGAATACACCAGAAATATGACAGTTGACACTTTGTTTCTTACAACAGCAAGGCATATATATACATGAGTTGATTGATTTAGGGTACCTCCTGATTTTATGAGATCAACGGTAGTGTTTCCTGGTTGGTGGTTACTCAAAACCAGGAAAGACTTTATATAATAATAACTAGGCATCTCTCAATCATCAGGCAATGAAAGCATGAAAGTAAAGTTGATAACATGCACAATTTCGATCCCTGTCTTGTCCTGACCCATCAAGTTTCTATGATACTAAAACTACCTACAAAAACTACTTTATAGACTCTAACAGATTCTATATACATCCTTTTTATAGGTATGCAGCTTTTTTATTTAAAAAAAATTACCTGTTGCCTTTTTAACGTGTTTCTTGACCAGGATGCCCGCGGATATCGTGTACTGCTAAAAACAGGAAATATTAACTTTATTTATATGTAAATACCGTAATGTAGAGCATTATTTATTATTATTATTTGCTCTACATACTCTATACTCTACATACTCAATTTATTGTAATATTGATTTCAGTAAATTTACTTAGGTATAAGTTTTTAGTACTTGGTGAAATTTATCCTCTTTTGCCACATAATGAGAACCTTAGGTGAGTTATATACCTGTTTCTTACATAACAGAATAAAGAAGTGTTATTAGTTATTAGTGCTTGAAACAAAAGGTAGCATAAGACGCCACTTTCATTAATATTAGGCCCGTTATGAATTTTATAGAAATCTTAGATGATTTAGACACTGTGTTGATATCACCACATACAGTGTAAAATTCCAATTGAAAGTTACTGTATATTTCCAATCCGATCGGCAGTTGTACGTTTTGACAAAATAAGGAACATTAAACAATTAATTCAAACCAAACTTAAGTAATCCTTCTTGTTGTTTCGTTAACAAACTGACATTTAAACAATGTGATGCCCTTTGACTATTCGGAGTTACCTACTATAGGAAGCCAAGTGTAACATAGCTTGTTTATTTTAAATCGTCCATTTATTGTAGTTCATTAGTATACAATCGTATAATTTTCAAATATCTGTCAAAAGAGCAAACAACACGTGTAAAAATTGGATGGCATAGGAGAGTATGATCATTATAAATTCTTATGTTCTGGATATGGAAATAATCTTTAACCGTAACAATAGATATGGTATAGTTAAATCGGTGGAATCTGATAACGCGTCCAGCAACCACGTTTAAAATGTCAAGTTTTTTTTATCATTGACAGCCACATTTTATTTACATTAACATAGAGTTATATCATAATATGTTACTACGTTATCATCAAATATAAATTGAACGGAATTTTAATAATACATTTAATCTGACATAGTTGAATTCTACAAACGACTTCGTGAAGGTATAAAGTCTGAATGGTTTTCCCGTACATAGTTTATGGCAGTGTTGAATCTTAAAAATGCCTCCCTAGTAATCTTTGATGTATTATGTTACCATGTAAATTGAGACGTTTATAGGTGTCGCTTAAATGATTAAATATTCAATAAATATGATTTGTGATTATGTATTCATTTTGAATTTTTATAAGACAAAGTGAAACGTATAAGTACAAAGACCTAACATAACTTAGAACTCATATTCCAAGTGTGTGACCTATGCTGTAGGTATCTGTTCCTGGAATAGAATGTTCTTATTTTGCTTTTCTATTTTTGCTAAAATGTGAATAAAATTTGTCGCAATATGTGACAATTTGCAAACATCGATATTTTTTATCTTTCTATGTCAACAAATTCAACAGCTTGACAAGCATATTCTAGGTGTAATGTTGACAGGGTTGATTTATATCGAAAGAAAAGAAAATATCAGCAGAGATGTAAACATCTCACTTAAAATACTGTCATAAAGAGAATTATTGTAGAATGCGCCATTGGACTTTTAGCGCCAGCTTCACTGTCATTTAATTTCCACATCACGTTATTTACGACATGCCTACCTATAAATAAATTTTCACAGAGTTCCCCGCGACTTTATCAATATGATGGCGCCTCAGTCGAATATTATTCAAACGGTTGTATACCTATCAACATAAACATTCCACAGCCAATCCATGTTAAATTTAAATTAAATGACAAACCAGTTTTTCGCTTGCGCCGTGAGTGTCATCAATTTAGGTAGCGCAATAATAGTGACTAATACATGTATTCAAAGAATCTGAGGTAGATAATTTCTGAAACCGTTTATTTATCTTTAAACGATGGATGATATAACAAAGCGATGATATAATAAAAAGGAACATTTGCCAGTTGTCTAAGTGAATTTTTTCAGGACATTTGTCTATATTAAATTTAAAGAAAGCTGTTTTGTCTTGTTACTCTAGGCATGAGAAGATAGCAGATCATATTATTATTGTAATATTATCATCATCTCAGCGGTACTCGGTTGCATTCTAGGCTTTCACCTCGAACCCGGGATCTGCTTGTTCCTAGTGCAATGTTTTATTTGGCTTTTTTAACTTCTATGGGAGCAACTGCTGTGCCATGGCCATGAGTTATAGGCGAAGTTGACCCGGTCCCGTACATCCATTTCAGCATTCCTTTTAATTTGGAGTTAACTGGTAATGGATAGATACAGCATCATTTTTCTTAGTGAAAAATAGTGTCCTTTAAGTATAGAAGCCCCCAATCTCTTAATATTAACAAAACGACTGATAAATAAACGAATACTTGAACTTAACCAACACAGAGATGTTTTGTTAAAAGACTGTACCCTAAAGCAATAGCTACAATAACCACTCATTTCACGTATCACGTCATGTCATGTACAAGACAACAAAATAATTTGACTATTAGAAAATTGTGCAAACTCAGAGGAAATATAAAGGTTGAACGTTGCCAAATGAACTTGACGTCGCTTTCATCATAGCACTAGTATAACACCCAAAAGAACAGAAAGGTAATATTGAGGTATTAATGATATCTGCTTGCACTGGTGGAATAGCGCCTTAACAATTGCCGCTACTTGGTGGAAGTTCGATCTCCACTTTAGTTTTTTTTTTATATAATAAAGTAATTAAACTATATCTGGGTAAACTTTTTACTGTAGAGAAAATTGTAATAGTCTCCATTAATAGTTATAGTAAAGAATATAAAGCAGCCATGGAGTCTTTCGACAGCACTAAAACAATACATGTGCAAATACTTATTATATTATACGTTTACTGCTGGCCAGATATGCTGTTAGGGCCTTTTAAATTGTGGAAAATCACTTAACCTGCGTAAAGAAGTTTTCACGACAAAAAACATGGAATTCTAGCTAAATCTGGTCACGCTTCTTTGTGGTTATTCTTCGAAAATATTTCCTGTTCCCGTGGGAATTTCCAAATCCAAAGTACCTATATAGGTATACAGTATCCGCTCTTTGAGTATGCTACTACAAATATATGTATTAAGTTATAGACAATATAATAGAACAGTGCAGATTGCAAAGTTGTATGTAGGCACGAAGTATAAGGTAAAACGAGTTGATTACAGTTCAGCTGTGTGAAGTCCGTGACAAATGGCGTTACACGCATTAACGTTGAGAATCCACCGAGCGAAACTGAGAGTTCTGATAACACAATTGTGTGTGCTGTAAATCGTACTGTGAACATTATTTACGGTTTCTTAAGAAAAATATATTAATAGTTGTTATTGAACATTAGTTCTTCATATCATAGTAGTAATGTTGGTCTTGTTTTCAACTCCCATTAACTACAGATGGCCTAACCTCTATCTCTCATACTGCGAGGAGGTTGCAGTATCAGCAAGTTTGGACCATAGTCTACCGGGCCAAACTACTGTGAATCTGTCAACCCTCGATAACATTATGGAGATAAGTGCGCAGTTTTCCTCACGATGGCTTCCTTCATTGTAAAAATCGAGGACTCTCTTTACTTTGACTAGGCCACTTTTATATTATAATATTATGTGAATGAAATGTTAAAACATTAAGTACTTATGTTAACTATTTAAATTAATATATTTCTGTATTTCTTATACTTTGTAATAATGTTTTGCAAATGCTCGAATAAGGAAAGGAAAATAGGGCGAAACAAGAATAAAATATTAAATTCAAAATAAATATTACATTCGGGGCGAAAAAGGAATAAAATGTGGGGCGAATACGGATTTTTTTATGTGGGGCAAAACTTCGCGAGGCGAACGCGGAACAAATCGCTTTGTATGTTTAATGGTGCACCAGACAAACCCACAGTGGTTTACGGTGTGTACACATTGTAAGATTAATTTGTATTATATTGTAGTAAATAAATAAATAAAAAAAAAAAATCTATGCTTAGTTGACATGATATTATACGTTTTTATATTAGTATATATTGTGTGTGATGTAATAATAATCTATTAAAGTAAATGATAACTAATAATATAAATAACACGCTGAAAAACATCGAAAAGTAGAAACTTTTAACTTAGCAAAGGGCAATGAGCACAAAATGGTAGAATCTTTTTCAAGTATGCATATAATTGGCATTGCGTAAAACATTATAGCGTTCAATATGGTTAACGTATCAGTTATGAAAATAAAAAAGAAGAAGTGAATAGAATATAAGAACATCATCCTCTTTTCCGCGTTTATCCGATATTTTCCGTGAAGTGACTTTCTTCTGAACAACCCACTGGTGACATCGAAGTTCGTAGTTAAACCATATTGCCGGGCTCTTTAGGCTCCAACCACTTGTAACGAATACCAAAGATGTTCGTATGACAACCGAGACTCTTAACGTTTCCCCCTTCCCAAGAAGATTAAGACTCCGAGGTTAAGAATGTTAGAAAATATACAAACGTGTAAACAATGGTCACCCAAAGAATGAGCTGGCTAGTTAAGTAGCCTTGCAATGTGCTAACCCACTTGGTTACCACTTAGCTACAAGACTCTTGAATAGAATGTGAAGATAATAATCCTTGACAAATGCATACCTAGACACGAAGTATATAAGAGAATGAAAAATGATTCTTTGTTCGTCTCGTTTGCGTTGCTACAGCATTCATCCTTGAAACTTCTAACAGTTTTTATTGCCACTTGTATGAAAGGTTTTTACCGCCAGCGCGTTCAATACTCAATTATGTATTTAAATAGTTTTTGAACATATAATAAAGATATTGAGTAAGACGCTTTGTACTTTTCCACTTAATTTTATTTTTCACCTGACGGGTTTCGCCTTTTTCCATCTTTTCGCCAAATTTGAGGAAGTCGTAAGGCGAAACCGGTCAGGTGAAAAACTAAGTGGAAAAGTACAAAGTGTCTTACTCAATATGTGTAGCAGATTCCACCAAGTGCCATCAATCAACAATATAAACAATATAATAAAGATAGGTACTAATATCTACAAAAAACAAAAACAAAAATGCAAGTACTTTGAAATTGCGGTGATTTTACTACTGAGACCAATCTAAGTCTAAACTGCAATGCTTATATATATTCGAAACCACATATACCTAAGTAGTTTGTACCTCATTTACTAGTCATATATTATGTAGGTACAAACGCCGCCTTGCCTTGTGGCACTGCTCAAGCCACATACTAGTTAAATCCATTGAGGATATTTTTTTTGAAAGAATATGTTTCTAAAATTGATTTAAAAACTGACTAAAAAAGCCTTTCCTGGGTTTCTTTTTACCCGACTACGGCGAAGCCAAAAGGAGGGTTATGATTTTGACAGGCTATGTATGTATGTATGCATGTATGTATGTATGTATGTTCATTTGTTCCCTCATAGCTCCTCAACTACTTATTAGAACTGGACAAATGAGGTAACGTTACAAGCGGCTTTATCGTCCGATGGTTATAGGCTATATGATGTGTCACTTAATCTTGTGTGGCGCCCTCTAGCGCTCATAAGGTACTGTGTTAAAAAATAAATTTGAGATAAATATGCCGTGTTTGGTATCAAATGAAAGGACTTAAAAAGCACATTTCAAACATGTATAAATTATTAGCTTTACCTTGCCCCAAAATAATATAAATAAAAAATAAAGTTTAAAACTAAAACCCGACTACCGAAAAATCACGCTTTAAAAAGTAACAAACAAGAAAATATCAAGGATAGCCGTGGTCGTATGCCACTTACTCTGACAAAACAATATATTCCAGGCAAAAGTGGCACACGACCATGGCTATCCTTGATATTTTCTTGTTTGTTACTTTTTAAAGCGTGATTTTTCGGTAGTCGGGTTTTATTAGTCAGTTTTCAAATCAATATTGTAACTGCGAAGTAGTAATAACTAATTACATAAAAATCGAATTACAGAATTATTTCTTGATCCAGAACTCTTTTTATAGACAACGGCAAGCACTAACCATTAGTTGGGTCTACGTAGCCTATGGCACAGATTACTAAATATGCAGTATTCTATATCCATTTTAGTATTGTAAGTTACGTCACAACTTTTAAATAGAGTTCGGAACAAGTGTTTCAAATATTTATCAAATAATTAATTTATCGGCTAGTTCTAAGTAAGTACTTAATCGAGTTTCAGGATAAATGCCAGTACATTAGGTAGGTACCTAGAACTTTTTATATCACGAAGGTACTTAACACCGCACAATAACATGATAATATCATGTACTCGCATAAACCCAGACTAATTACAGCTGCAAATACTAGAATCTGAATAATCTACGTTGAAATTACGAAGGAAATAAAATGATTAATATTATAATCTAATATTGTTGTTGTTAAAGTACTAATTGAGTGATACGTCGGTGGACAGGTGGGCCCGGCAGGTGTTTGCACTTGTTCGGTATACAAGCACCACGCTGATAAGATTAGTGATAACGCACTTAATCATACCGAAGAACCGGGACTTTAGTGCTAATGCACTATACGACGGAGATATGCGGTACACAAACACGACACGTCGGCCAATCGATTTTAAGCAAATACCCAATAGATTAAGAAACGACTAGTCTAATTTTTTTCTTGCTAAAGTAGGTAGGTACGATCATAGTTAAGATTACCTAATATGATAATGATAACAAGTAGCGATGATAATATAGTCGGCAATGTACGTGAACGTTACACATGGAAATAAAACTATTATTTATTACGAATTCTATAGCCATTTATTTAATGCTATTTTTTTATCTAAGAAGGTAGGTACATTGAACCGTTTCGGTTGCTATGTAGCTAAACAATGTATTTTCAGTAACTCGTTAAGTTTAACACGTTCTGGAAAATTAATTTTACTTTGTCCATATTATTTTGTATAGTTAAGATATGTCCGCAGATAAGAACAAGTTCCAATTATATCCAAACCCGAGGAAGAGAAGCCCAACAGTTTTGTATAATATATTAATCAATTCACAAAACTTCTAAGAAAGTTCACAATATTTCATGTTTTATTTATGACTAGCTGACCCGGCGAACTTCGTACCGCCAATTTTTATCCGCCCGCGTGGCATCAGATCCTGTACCCGCTGCACCCTCTACTATATTAAGCATGTATTATACATGTAAACCTTCTCCTTGAATTACTCTATCTATTAAAAGAACCCGCTTCAAAATCCGTTGCGTAGTTTTAAAGATTTAGGCATACATAGGGACGAACAGACAGCGAGCCTATTGCAGACCACTGCTGGATCACTTCATCATAAGTCGCTGTCGCTGTCTGTCTGTCCCTATGTATGCTGAAATCTTCAAAAGTACGCAACGGATTTTGAAGCGGTTTTTTTTAATAGATAGAGTGATTTAAGAGGAAGGTTTATATGTATAATACATGCATAATATTGTAGAGAAACACTGCTAAATTTAGAGGTTTCTAATGTCAATCGGGATTTCTGCTTGAATTTATTTTGCCGTGCGTTAATTGTATATTGCGATAGCTTCCAAAGTATGCATTATAATTATATAGTGTGAATGGCAATTTTAATCTACATTAAATGTTCAACGTATCTAAAGTATTTAATTGGATAAGGAATAACAATATATTGTTAAAAATAGCTTCCAAAATGACACATAAAAAAATTATAATTTGTAAAAGATATAAATGGTTACTGTGGGCTACCCATAGTAGATAGACATATGCTATCGCGGACTTTTATGTAGGCCTTTTTGAGGTGTACAATACTATAGTACATCATTTTGATTTATCTCTTGGGGTTCAGCCAGCGTTTGCAATGTAAGCGCAAAAAAATGTGCTTTTTTACGACATGACATTAGAAACCTCTAAATTTAGCAGTGTTGCTCTACAATATTATGCATGTATTATACATATAAACCTTCCTTTTGAAACACTCTATCTATTAAAAAAAACCGCTTCAAAATCCATTGCGTACTTTTGAAGATTTAAGCATACATAGGGACAGACAGACAGCGACAGTGACTTTGTTTTATAAAATGTAGTGATAGTGATTACGCATACTCACTGTGGATTTTATACATAAAAGTTGTTTCATCCAACATTTATCTTTTGAAACAATTTAGGTACGTAATAAAGATAACAAAATATTTGAAATGTCTTCACTTGCTCAACTAACTTTATTATCTTAGAAACTTAAACGTACCTACACATATAAATGACAAATTCCAACATGGTAACTTGCGGCGTAAACAAGTCAGCACAAAGACTGCTTGTCGCGTCAAATTGTTTTAGGTATTCGCATTTGCCAATTAGAATTCAACAGCAATACAAAGCAATATATCTCTTATTGCAAGGAATTAAAGTCTTCGGTAATGGTTCCATTAATAACGTTTGTAGCTAGCAAAATACCGCATGAACCGCGAATGATTGCAACAAGAGGCGTAACTAGGCAACGCGGTTATGCTAACCATAACAATAAGCCGTTGTTAGCTGACGATACGGTCGGTAACATAAGTTTACACACGCAATCTGTGGCCAAACAATACTCCGTAATACCGACTGTGCGTCGTAACGTCCAAACAACTTGCACAATGTTGATTTACAACGTAGAACCTAAAATTTACGTCCTACACGCCTTACAAGAACAAAGAACTTGATTGTCCATTTTATACATCAATGTCAAAATAGCTCATCAATTCGCGTCGAACTCAAGGTATAATACCAATGCCACCTATTGGAAGTTTTTTTTTTAAATATAGCTGAGTCACTGGACGTTGTTGTTGTTTATCATAAGCCAAAAGTAGCACGAATTTTGAATACAAATTCATTTTCAAAGTAAGGACATAATATTATGTAACTGACACGAACTTGGTAGGTACAGTGTTGTTTTCCTTAGTTAATAGTTCTTAGCGACCTGCTCAAGTGGATAAGCCGTCTTACAGAGACTGAGACTAAGTAGTTAGGTACAGTAAATTCGAATATTACATTCTAATTAAGTTACGTATTCCATGGTAATGTAAACAAACAAAAAATCCAATAAGATAGAGCTCATCTTATTGGCTATTTAATTGCTCCTTGATTCTAATTCTACTATGTATTGTGAGCGAGGAAAGAGTAAAGTTTAATCTTATTTGCAGAAAACTTTAGCAAGCTCCACTTTTGGCGATAATGAAATAATATTATAACCTTTTAAATTTGGGCACCCCACAAATGTTACCACCCTGTGTGCAGGCCTCCCCAGTCTTACACGTACCGTATTAAATGTTTCACACAAAAATAAATTGTTGTCTAGGTACTTTTGATAGTAAATGACGTTAAAATCTTCAAGTAAAGTGCTGTCATGTTATGATACCAAAGTAGTAAAAATACCTGACTAAGTCCATACCTGATAGCTGTGATAACGTTTATCTGCCAACAGGTGTTTGAACTAAGTTTGTACTAAATGTACTGGAAGAGGATATTCCAAAACAAACACTTATATCTTGTCTTGAAACTAGTCTATCAAGATTTATTGATTTATGAAATATTTTTTATATTTATACGCATGCGGGGTTTTCAATCATCTATTAAATTTTATCGTACAATAAATTGAAGTCACATAAATTTTAATATTAGGTATACATTCCGTATTTGCGTTCACTGGAAGTTCGATAACAAGCAATAAAATTTACTTGTCGAGTACAGGTATCATATCTAAACTATGTATTTTTGTGACTATTTTTGTATCACCGTCGGAGGTATTCTGGAAAATGTAGTTATATTTAGTACGTTCATTTAATTCCGAGTGTTAGACAAGTAAGTAGTAAATAAAAAGATCCGTTTAACTACGATTCGAAAGTATTTAGTGTTTGTTTCTTGCACTGGAATCCTTGCGCAGAAACAACTAAATCTTAAGGCCCTCTATTCCTGCAAAAGTAGGCATTTATAGCGATCCCGGCCGCTCGTAAAATATTACGCGCGAACGCAGTGACGGTGAACTCGGAAATGACCCCGCCAGCGTCACAGTATAGAAATATGCAGTAGGAAAACTTGATTTGACTTAGAAAATTAAATGCAGTTTTTTTAACTTTATTTAGTTATATGATTATATATATATAAATAAATACGAAATTAAAAAAACTGTATGAGTTTGAGAACTGTTTGTTCTATGTGTTTAGTTGCTTGGGCGAAAAAAACTTACATTATAATAATAATAATGCTTGTAATTTTACAAACATTTGTTTGAATTGATGCTAACGGTTACTTTATATAATCGCACCATTCGTCGTCGACAGGGCAGTTAAATACCTAAAGTTAACGAGATTAACAACTTTTTTCGTGCGGGAATCCCCTCGGATACCCCCCTGCCGAAACCGGAAGGGGAGGTTATGTCGGACTCGAACCGACTTTTTAGTCGGTTCGAGTCCGACTGTGGGCACGCCGACTGTGGGTCGTGGTGCTAGTTTTTATGAAGTATTTATATAAATTTGCACTGTACCTTCTTTTTTTCGTGCGGAAATCCCCTCGAATACCTCCCCTGCCGGAGCCGGAAGGGGAGGTTAGGTCGGACACGAACTGACTTTTTAGTCGGTTCGAGTCCGACTGTGGGCACGCAGACTGTGGGTCATGGTGCTAGTTTTTATGAAGTATTTATATAAATTTACACTGTACCTTCTTTTTTTCGTGCAGAAATCCCCTCGAATACCTCCCCTGCCGGAGCCGGAAGGGGAGGTTAGGTCGGACTCGAACCGACTTTTTAGTCGGTTCGAGTCCGACTGTGGGCACGCAGACTGTGGGTCGTGGTGCTAGTTTTTATGAAGTATTTATATAAATTTACACTGTACCTTCTTTTTTTCGTGCGGAAATCCCCTCGAATACCTCCCCTGCCGGAGCCGGAAGGGGAGGTTATGTCGGACTCAAACCGACTATTTAGTCGGTTCGAGTCCGACTGTGGGCACGCCGACTGTGGGTCGTGGTGCTAGTTTTTATGAAGTATTTATATAAATTTACACTGTACCTTCTTTTTTTCGTGCGGAAATCCCCTCGAATACCTCCCCTGCCGGCGTCGGAAGGAGAGGTTATGTCGGACTCGAACCGACTTTTTAGTCGGTTCGAGTCCGACTGTGGGCACGCCGACTGTGGGTCCTGAGGCCTGAGGTGAGGTTGTCATTGAAATATCCCTCGCACCCCGGCTGACCCAAGGACAGTAATTCTCCTGGGTCTGCTGGGGTGCGAGAGATATGCTTTCGGCAATCTCACCTCCGGCAACCAAGGACCCAAGACGACGTGCGTTTTAGTCGGTTTGAGTCCGACATAACCGCCTCCACCGGCTTCGTGGGGGTGGTATCCACGAGGATTTTGCGCACGATAAAAAAAGGCCAATAATTAAACTAACCTACCTAAATATTAAAATTATTCTATCCTAAACTAAAACTAAATTTATATTTATTTACACACACACAAATTATATACAATGTACGAATATTGTAGGTACTAGGTACCCCTGTACTGATATAGATAAAATATGAATTATAGAAAATCGTAAGTAGCATCTTCAGTAGTAATACTGATATTCTTATACTATGGCGCTATGAGCGTAATATTTAGGTATGATAATTTTTTAAATTACCAATCGGAGTTAGAAATTTAGTCTATGGCTTTGCACGACTTCTTTAGCTTGCGTTGTTTATTGCCCATATTGAATGACTTGCAACAATTTATTATAAATACGTAAAACCGATTGATTGATGCACGAAACTGTCGCGCAAAAACTGACACAGGTCCTACTTCGGTAAGCGCCAGCGCGCGACTGGCGCAACTTTTCGGGCCTCAGCGGCGCGAGCACTCGCGAATTTAGTAGGTATTTAAATATAACTTTAAAAATTATTTCATAATATAGTCAAAATCTGCGAAAATGTCTAGACATATGTAGTGGCTTTAGTTTAGTACAAAAATTTTATAGAAAGCATAAGTAATTTAGTCATAATATTCAAAAAAAAATAACGAAAAGGGGTAACTTTGGGATTTTTTTCTATCGAGTGAAGTTCATCAGATCTGGTAACTGAATGCGAATTTGACTAGACTGGATCCTTAACTAATATATATCTTTTTTTCGAAATTTAAAACGCTTTTTCCTATGATTCAAATGCTTTTAAAAAACTCAAAATGCGGCCTACCTGGCCTTAAATCATACATTCATTATAATATATATACATATTTACAGTATGTGTTGTACTGTCGGTAGAGCGCACGTAGGAACCTACGTCACGTCGTGCCCTCGACGTCGACGTCTCGTTAACCTTTCACGAAACTCAATGTAATATATTATTCATGCTATAATTCGAGCTAACTGACGAATTATTCCAAATAATAGCTGATTTCCATGAACAAACATATTTGGAGCTCGTAAGAATACAGGTGCCCATTCGGAGCACATTCACCCGAGATAATATATAAGTCATTATCATACATTTCAATGATAGTAAAACGGAACAACAGATTTTTGTGTAATACCATAAATGTTTCATGACAAATTGAAATTCTAAACGTGCCAGCCCCACGATTTTAAAACTTCAATTGAATTATTTGAAAAAAAACCTAACATCTGGCAGACTGATAAATATTATAATGGGATCCATATATTTCCATCTTGATATAATATATTAACATAGTCTATATATACCTACACGAAATTGTTGTTGTTAGTGCTGAGATTTACAGCGAAGGTAATAATATGTAAAATATACTTTTGGTATGCAATGTATCTGTAGGAGATCACAGAACCATGCTCGTACTAGTCGTACTGCATGCGTACCTTGTTACATTGTCTTAGTCTGAGAAAAAATCCTTCTATCCAAACTTACAATAGTTAAGGTGTGGCAGGAAGTTGGTACCCAAGGTGTAATTAACCTCCTTTATATAAAGGACATCAGTTCGAGTATATCTAAATTGGTGTATTAAAGAGAGTTGATGATAGTATTTATTGATAACTAGTGACTCCATCGGCGTGGATGTCGGTTATCGCGACCTTTTTTTTTTCGTGCGGAAATCCCCTCGGATGTCCCCCTTCCGGAGCCGGAAGGGGAGGTTATGTCGGACTCGAACCGACTAAAACCGCACGCCGACTGTGGGTCGTGGTGCAAGGCCGGAGGTGAGGTTGTCATCGACATATCCCTCGCACCCCGGCTGACCCAGGGCCATCCCTTACGGTCTGGCCCTCCTCAGGAGGGGGGACAACGGTGTCCCCATTCCGGGGGCGAGTTGCGGTTATCGCGACCAAACATAGTCTATGTGTTAATCCAGGGTGTCAGTCCTAACTTCATGCCTAATTTTATTAAAAGCGCTCCAGCCGTTTACACGTGAAATAGTAACAAACATCCATCCATCCATACCTACAAACTTTCGCGTTTGTAATATTAGTAGGAAGTGGGATAATGACCGCACACGAATCTATGACCACCATATAAGATATTAAATATGACAAAATTTTCCCCATAACAACGGAAAAAGACTTTCAATTTACTGTATTAATCAATACTAACATTTAATATACATGAAATAATATTTTTACAAAGAATATTTACTACAACCACAGAAAATTCAGAAACAAAGCATTAATATTCCTTTTAGTTCCCTTGGGTCAAACGTAAGTGAAACTGACGTGGCTTCTTTAAATATTCAAAGAGTGTAAAGGGCAACTTGCGCATATTTCCCCTGAGAGAGCTGTATTCACCCCTCTTTATTCGGTAAACACTAAGCCTTGGAAGCACTCACGAACTTGCTTGTTATAGACTATCTGATATATAAAATTATTATAAATCTATCTATATATACTCGTACCTAAGTATTACATTTGATCGGCTCTGACAATCTCTATTTCCCTTGGTTATAGCATACTAAACAACGACTAAAACCGATTTCATTCATGGTTCTTTTTTAAGTTTTCTAATACTTTGTATTTGGTTATCACGGAGAAAAAGTTAAGAAAATTGCATCATTTCTGTATCACACGCGGCTGTAGAGCTGTGGCAATACAACAATACACAGAAGGAAAACGATTGACAAATTCAAGGCAAGTAAAGCACCAACCGTGTAAATAGTAAGACTAACGGGACTTATGTACGTAAGTGTGTAACGTACCTACAGTGGTGTAGAGCGACTCTACCAACACAAGTGCGCCAGTGCACGCTCTACAAAAGTGGTGGTTTGCTTGCAGCGGAAGTAATGCCCTACTCACCTCATGCGTTGCATACGATACGACATACCTACACCACCACAAGTACTGCCTTCTCTGACATAGTATTCTATTTTTAGCTTATTCACGATAATGTTAAACGCAGTTTGCTATTCTATCCAACAACAGGCTTTGGCTGTACACCGTGAATACATAATGATGACGTCACCTTCACCGACACTATTACCACAGATTATATGCTGTTGCTGCAGGCAATAAGTCAGTAATTGTTATTCCGATAGTAAAATAGCAATTAAATAACTATAAAACGAAACCATTATATCGTTGGGAAATTAATTGAGGAAACCGTAAATGCCCTACAAACGTATCTAAATTAGGACTTTTACTTTTGAAGAAATATAAAACTGCTTAACGATTCTATAAAAACGTTTGCAATCACTTCAAATATGTAGAACACAACTTCATAAACCTCTAAAGGTACTTAGCGACCTATTCTGTCCTGACCTGACCTTAAGGACCTATGGGGTCCCATCAAAATCTTTTCTTCGCGGCCCAAGACAACCTGCTTTGCAAGCCGGTACTCCTGCTGATTGACGGATGTGACTCTCGCACAATTTGTCTCCTCTGGGGGTCAGATGACAATATTATATCTCCCGTAAACTAAAGTAGGAGAGGAGGGGGCTTCGAATGCAACCAGGATTGACTCAGATAAAGATAAATAGACTTATTAATTCGTAATACATCGTTAAAAAGAAGAACTCAAGTGGGAAAGATTTCCGGGTGTATTTCGAATTTGAAAGTTAGCATAATAAATGCTATAAAAATTTCATTCAAATAGACTTACTAAATAAAAAATTGATTGAAAACATACCTACTGCGCATTTCAGTACTAACTATAACTAATCTAGAATTATATATACATGTGTTTTCAGATAGAAAATAATATTCAAATGTAAAACAAGCCATGTCTAAGATGTTTAGTCACATAATAGCATTACACCAACGTATCGACTAATAAATTCTCCAACGATTGAAAAAATGAAAACCAAAACACGTGTCTTTATGATAATTTAATCGATTAGCCGTCGAGCAGTAACATTTATTAATGTTGAAGTATTCGATGTGACACGGCATGTCGAAGCAATCGAGAATCGAGACAAATCGCAACGGAACGCACGACGCTATGCATATGCGCCTTCTAAATATAAAACGCTTAGTTCACGCTTCTGCATTGTCTCCATGCACAATACAGCAACTGCTTTAAATACGCATTTAAAAGAATACAACAGTGTAGTAAAGTGCAGGCTTTCGTGTTTATGTTCTAGGGCTGCCTCGCGCTTTCTAACAACATGTCAATGTCAAACTAATTTGCTTATGTTATCCTCATTCTGTATTTCTAAGTTCTTCTCAGCTATCAAATAGGTGTTCGCTTTAAGTCATTTTAATAATACATTGTTATTTATATTGAATGAACGAACGGGTGCTTCTGAAACAATTAAATAAAGTATCAAAATAAGCCGTCATTATAACGCGTCAGTGAAAATCTATTGAAGGCCTAATACCTCGGTCAAAGTTGGTCGTACGTATAGGGTATAAATAAATACCCCCCACTAGGGAAGTACCTTTACCTTACTGATGATCACATTTGAAATTAGGAACCTTAAGTTTCATTCATGAAGTAGTAGGTATAACTGTTTGTTTACAAGTTACTGTATTCATAAATAGAAGAGCTAATAAAAGCATCATAAATTCAAATAACCTATCCTCGATTACCTAACCCTCCAGAATTTAGAGGCTCGGATAAAATAGAACACAGAACAAGCAATCGCAAAAACACTATTTAACAAGAGTAAGATGAAACGAGTCATTAGAAACTCTTGCATAGTCTGGTACTGTGGTTAGCAAATCGTCCTTGCTCCTTAGAGATCCCTTTAGTCTTCTTGACTCTACCACCTTATAGAGTCATTGTCACCTAAGAACTTTTCATAATCTTATTGAAAGGCTGAAAGAAAGGAATGTCCTACCTACGTAGAAGCTATTTCATTTGCATGTACATACAACCAAATCAGAATGTGTTACATTTCGTACCTATATCGGTTAATATCGTTCAATTTTATATTCGTCCTTTGTTTCTTATCTTACTGCCTGTTTATTCTGTTACAATGTGACTTATAAATGAGAATGGGTAGAGTTTGTAACCTAAGATGGATCTGAATTAAATTTGACACAGATTCTAGTAGTAGTCTAAAAAATACAAAGCCTTTTTATCCGGACTGAGTACCTATAGATTACTCTGTGTCGCTCAAACGACATCTGTGTTTCACTTGCTAGGAGTCACGAACAACAGTTTTTACTACGCTTTGTAATAGCATGTGTAGATCGTTTAACACAAAAGAACGGAAATTAAAACGTTTATTTATGTCATTATCCTTATCAGGCTCGTGTATGGTGGCCCTGCGCCTGCGCCGCTGTGCACCGGTTTGTACCGCTTTTTACAGCACGTCACGGTACGAACACGAGGTCCTAACCACATTACTATTTTGTGATCGACAACCTAATTTCTCAGTTAATATATTAATAAATTAATAAATCTTTTTTCAGTTTTCTAAATATTTTTAAGTTTTAAAACTAAACATCAGTAGGTAAATAATCTGTAATTCTTAGGTCGGATTTCTCCACTGAAAATGATTACGTTCAAGTTGAACTAGGCTGTATTGTCACATTCTTCTTCATCTTAGCGTTAATACCAGTTGCATCCGAAGCTTCCACGATTCTAGGGTCCGCTGGGGTTGTCACCAATATGGCTATGAGTGTGAGGCGTGGTGTTAGAGTGACTGCAACGTTACGCAATATGTGCGATTGTCTTGGTGTGAATGTTTTCATGTATATGCATTAGAACTTAGAACACATTACAAACTATTTAATTAACATCTAGGGGACATTATAAGATTATTCATCAGTCATGTCTACTAGTCGTGTTTGGTACCTAAGTACTTACATGAAGTAAGGTACTTGCGCAGGCTTTCCTCTGAGGATTGGGAGCTCAATCGACAGTCGCTCAAAGTGCAAACTGCTCCAAGTGCAAACTTTGAACAACCTGGAAATTATAATACGAATGATGATTATTATTAGTCATGAAAATAAACTTATAAATAAATTTGGCTACTTCGGAGGCTCTGAAACCGCAGTTAGTGAACAGCATGCAGAACACACATCTGAAATACCCACAGTTAAACCCACTGTACACGACGAATGATTAATTCGTGACGTTTTACAAGCGCGTGCGCATCTCATAATCATAAAACCACACTTCTGTTGTGAACCAACCGGGGATTTCTCGCTCCATTTATTATGTTTTACTACCACACTTACAGCTGAGTAAATAGGCGGTCACTACTGTGCAATGGTTACTATAAATATTCAATACTTGCTGTTTCAGCTGTGATGAGATTTTCAATCTGTAATCAGGCATATCATCTTCATTCGAGTGCCAATCGCGTTTGCACTTTGAAGTTAGGGATAGTTTCACTATAGTTATCAGTTATCATAAAAGGTCCAGTTTGACGTCATGAAGTTCTCTATTTTGTACGATTGAAATAAAATAAATAATTATTCTAGGATTATTATTATACACAACGCTATCTAGAGCCAAAATAAGTATAGCTTAACTACCTATGCAGCTTGTGTTCTAAGGTCTACAAAGCTCTAGCAAACTTTGGAGCGATCTAGATAAAGATAGAGAGCAGAATCAACACGTCTGACCCCTCAACCCCGAGTGGAAAGCCTGCGCCCGAACTTCATCCGTCAATCACCATGTGTACCTACGGGGTTGTAGTGGAAGATAAGTGTCGTTGACTAAGGGCCTTACACAATTGTTAGTTTGTAATCAGCCTATCTTCGTATAATTAGGAATACATTTAGAGAGTAGTTCCTCGCTCTCTCTTCTTAAAAATTCAAATACCCAAGCGTCTAGATCCGTGATCTTGAGGCGCGATAAGTGCGTGGAATAATCAATAGTTGCGACAGAAACGGTAAACAACAGAGTGAATACAGATGATCTATTCATTTCACAAAATATTTGCTCAAAATTGATCATTATAATATGTACTTTGTTATAATTTGAAGAATACTTTTGATCAAACGTAATGTACGGACCTCGTTATATCGTACCATATAGGGTGCTCAGTTGATATGTTTTAACGACTACCATCTTCGAATCCATGGTTGAGCCATGTTCACGGGATTTACTAGTGATTGTCGAAGAGTTTATATTCACATCCGGGCTCTATCATCAGATGAATTCGATAGGTCAAATTAATGTGTTGTCATTCAGATTTCCCATGTTTCGAATCGATATGGTCAATTATTAAGTAGTTGATTAAACTCGTCTTCCAAACTTACTCCGGGCTCAGTGTTTTACAAAAAATGGTAAGTGAAAAGCACTTCAAAAAAAATGAAAATCCTACTAAATGGATAGAGTTATGAACAAACATCCATAAAATAATATAAACAAACTATCTCTTTCGTTTTTAAACTCGATTAAAATGTTATTTTTGTTATTTGTTCTATATTTAAAATTTTAGTACCGTTGTGAGAAATAATCAACAATTTCAGAACTCTTAAATGAGCAGTCGTGGCCGAGCGGTTAAGGCGTCTGACTAGAAATCAGATTCCCTCTGGGAGCGTAGGTTCGAATCCTACCGACTGCGAAATATGTTTTTGAAAAATAAACCTATATTTTCTTTTTAAATATCATTTTTCAAGCAAAAATTAAATAATTACCAAATAACTTTTAATGTATTTTATTTTACCTGACAACACAATAGGTGATACATTACACCGAAAACGAAACGTAATTTCTCATTTATTACCGCAGTCATTATTTTAAATCAGTATCCAGCATCATTTAAAGTAACGAGCGTTAACATCGATCGGAAGATGGCTGGCAGGGTCTCATTAGGCCCGGAGTGCACGTGCGTCGCCGACGGCGTCGCAGAACGATGGCGATCGGGGCAGGGTTGCGACACGACAGATCGTGCAATCTCGATAGTAAGAACTACAGTAAAAGTACTAAAGATCTTACGAATTGTACCTCCACTCGATTTAATATCGTATAATCAAGGAAACAAGTCACGGCTCGTTCTTTCAATAGTAAGGTTTAAGTGATCATGAATATTGTGTGTGCAAGTATCGACTACAGGAAAATCAATCGAGGTCGAATTGTTGGTTAAGGTTGTCTTGCAGATAAGTGTTGCTATATTTAACTACGTGCTATTTCAAAGTGTTAATGTATGTACGAGTACGCTTCAACCAAATGAAAAGAATATAAACTTATATGCTCCACATATAACCTGAACGTAAATTGAAAGCTATGGTAATTTATCTTGTAACCGCTTCTTTGAATCGCATTCGCAGTGTGAGGTTATTTTATGTATAGCTGAAAACTTTATGTGGATTAGGAAAAGCATTAGTTTATTTAACATTAATAAAGCGTGTATAATATGATTAAACTTGTAATGTAACACATCGTTAAGCAACGTAAAATATATAATCAAAATTTATCAAAATATTTAAAAATAATAACAAGAAAATTAACCTCAGACACTCAAGCCAATGCTCCTTACTTAAACAGTTGCCAAGGGGCATGCAAACTTCGTAACAGTTGCAAAAGAGATTTAGATAAAAAACAACACTATGATTGTATAGAAACACAATTTGGGCTACAAATGAAACAGTAAACCGCATTAGCGCCGGCCAACTGCCACCCCTGTGCACTAACTTCTCGTCATGGGATTACGAGTCCGTACCAGGGATTTAAGGTTTCATTACTCGGCATGGCTGCCTCCCTTGTCTCCATCAAGCAAACCCCTACTTGGCTAACTCGAACCAATCGTGTCAAACTCGAATCGAAGTTCGTGAGCGAATAACTTTTGGTACATTCTTTGTAATATTAATTAAAATATTTAGGTATGTATGAATCGGCGAAATTAGTACAAAGTAGTAGTATATTCTTATGTTATAAGTCGATATTTTTATTATAATTAATGCATAGCCACGATAGCCTGAGTAGGTACCTAAGCAAAGGACAGGTTTTACACCTTGCTGTTGTACCATGCAGTTTTGGTCTAAAGTCCATGATAAGTAATATATAAAATACTTACAAATATACATACCTGAATTAGATAAAAAACGTCCTCAACTTTACAATATGAAATAATCTACACAATTTCTGAGAAATTCCAAATATTAGACACATAAAAATATCGAAATAAGAAGTACAT
The DNA here is from genome assembly GCA_914829495.1 of Eilema sororculum. NCBI lineage: Eukaryota > Metazoa > Arthropoda > Insecta > Lepidoptera > Erebidae > Eilema > Eilema sororculum. The sequence continues at coordinate 8,784,385 of OU618547.1, forward strand.
CTTTTGTCATTCTCACCTAATCTACGACCAAAGGTAAGGGCGGAATTTCCCCTATAGAAAACCGAAGCTATAGAGTCAAAGTGGAGAGCAGTAGGGAGCGTAGCGAGTCGAGACCTCTAATGTACAAATATTGCGGAGGAAATGAATATATTCGACATTTTGCGTGCCCTCCGAGGGGCTAGCCAAGTGCGCGTTTTGATTAAGTCACCCCGTCGTCGTATGAATTTATTGACGTGACAATTCGTGCTGACAGCAATTTTTGATGGATTACATGTTTTATTGCATATTAATTATGCATAGTTCTTTGAAAGCTGTAAATGGCTTATGCATAATTGGCAAAAATTCGACTGCTAAGTGAGAGATTGGAGTTCATTCGCGTTCAGTGCAATTTTGAATGTATGATGTCTATATGCAATTGGTCTATACGACTACTACTATAAGTGATTCTATGTAAAATAATCTCCAGTGCGTTTATCCTAGAAGTTGTTATTGCATGTTATGCTTAAATTGGGGTTAGACAGCACTGTCTAGTATGTCTTAGACTAGAGTATTATTATGTATTTAAAAGGATACTTTTATTTGTAGATCTGTTAATTTAGTCTGCGTGTTTTTTTTTTAATTATTTTCCAATCTTTTTCAGGGAAGATCAATTTGACAAATGCCCAAAAAATAGAGCGTTGCAAAATTTGACAGTTGTGTCCATTCGTATCAAATGCAATAGTTTCATATCCAGTAAGTCCCAAGCGTCCTGCTAATACTCCATATGGCGTAATACTAAACGCAATGCATAAACAACCAATCATCAATGACCCCTGATAACATACATTTACCCTGCGCTTTCTACAAGTTTTGTACTATTGACGGGAAGCAGGGGAGCTCTATAAAAATTGGCCTATTATTCATAGTGGTATAGGGCGGAAAAACTGATGCAACGACATATGCATCCATTAGGGATGATGAGACCATTCGGACTACGTTCAGTTCAGTCACTTAATTTGTACAACTGGTCGTATTTTGATATATGTGTATGTAGCTAGATTATGGAAACTAATAAAAATCTACAGATTTTATTACAAATTATAAAAAAGGTACGTGTGATGAATGGTACGTTAGATACCTTCGTAGACCTTACAAGTTGGATGTGTGGGGCCAAAAAAATACCAAGAACGAGGCCTGGTGCAAGCTTTCCTCTCAGGGTTTGGAGGGCAAATAGCAGTCATTTCCAAGAAAACCGTAGAAGCTGAATACATAAAGCTTAAATTTTTTAAACCTATTCCTAAACAACCGTAACAAATACATAACATAACACGCGATTAAAACTAACGGATAGTTAAGGAAAATTAAGGTCGATTCAGGTGACGTTTGATGCTTCAGTAATCAGAGTATTCTTCCTTTAAGAGAAAGACCGCGGGTTCGAATCCCGTCTGAACCATTTCAATTTATCCTATCTTAATCGACTTGAATAGTTTTGCCGAGACTTTGCCTTGAGCTTAACATCAGGCGAGGTGAAGTCAAATTGACGTGTCCTAGATAAAAGCTTAAAAATGTCTTTCAACAAAATAAAACTTGAAGTTAGCCATCAAATTGCCTCAAGCACCTTACTAAGGCATTCCGCACTAAACGTGTGTGACATTCACACTTGTGCTAATTATGCATTTACACGTATAATTGTGCAGGTTCTCGTGTGACTGTATCGGATTCAAAGCGCAGCGTCAGAGTGGCGCCAGTCAGGTGACACCTCTTTAACACCACATCACTTATTACTTATAAGTCATACAACAGCTCTTACATACAATCCTTTCACATGACTCGGCCTATTCCTAGACCCACTTATCGCATAATATAAACATATTTTTGTAAGCCGGTATAGATGTGAATGTGGAATTCATGTCGTTTGAGTCTAGGTTTGCTTTAAAATTGTTTACAAGAATAAATAGTTTCCAGACAGTATTATGACATCATTATGCCAATATGCTTATTAAGTACATAGTCCGGACGATTAATAGTCGGTCAAACTACTTAATCATCGTTTTTCCTTACGTAAGTACCTACCTACTGGCTGATTATTTGAGTGCAATGGCATTAACATTTAAAGTTCATTTTCGTTATCTACGAATGTTAATTTGATGCTACATTTGAGAGGTTAAGTTGTTCTAACTAGATTTTATGTTGATAGTAGTATATAACTTCTTCAAAATAATTACTTAACCAGCTTAAAACTGTTAAATGACGTCGCTACGCCAATCAAGTTATAAAATGGTCCCAATGATTAATAAGTCGGCTACTGTTTAATCATCATCTTTCTTATATAGACACGGTTAATTAAATGCAATGTTAGTTATCTAAGTGTGATATAAATAGATTACTAGACTGTCAAGTTGTATCAGTTTCTTTGTATTGATCGTCAACACGGTAAGTTCTATGGAAACTTGTATGAAGTAAAGAAGTAATTATGACGTCATTTCGATATTGTCAAATACTTACCATAACATAACATAAACTCACGCCCGTATTCCCCGAAAGGGTAGGCAGAGGTGCTAGGACCCACGTTTCGCCAGTTTATGTTTAGGTTCCAATTTAATAGGTGGCGAGCCTATTGCCATTAACCGGGCACTTATAAACCTGCGATAAATACACACATAACTTCGAAAAGCATCGAAAAATCATTGGTGTGTGCCATGGTGAACCTGGGATCGAACCCGAGACCTCGTCTCAGCAGGCCATTACCCATGCCACTAGGCTATCGCAGATACAAATACTTACCAAATTGATAAAAAGCTATTTTGATTCTTAAAAAGTTTCGGGGGGAATCAAAAGACGCTTTGAGTGATAATATATTGGATGTAGATATAAAAGTAAATTGAAACTATAAACTTAGAAGTGAGTATTTTACCGCTCTATTACTAAGTATTCTTTTTTTTCAATCAATCAATCAATCAATTAGCCCACTGCAGTCAACTGCTGGACATAGGACTCTCCCAATGTGCGCCATTTCATCCGATCCTCCGCCTTCCGCATCCAGTCCATCCCAGCCATCCTTTTCAGGTCGTCAGTCCATCTGGTTAGGGGGCGTCCTACCCCGCGTTTGCCTTCTCTCGGTCTTCACTCTAGGACTCGTTCTTTATTTAATAAGATCAATATAATAATTTATTTTGTCTATAGGGTAGTACGAGCTATTCATATTGAAAATATACTTATCATAATTTAATTCTTAATGTTTTACTTAATTGAAAATTAGGTAGGTACCTACAACACTTGTAAAGTGTATAAGTACCACACGAGTAGGTATAACTTCTCTAGAGATATGAATGACCGTCAACTCTACAACAGTGAGGCATGAACAAGGGTAACTGAATGAGTTGTTTGAGTATAGTATTGTTTTGTTTGCCGTTCTCACGGACAGCCCACGCAGTTAGCACCTCACGAACAAACACGAGACGTATCAACGTAACCGTATAAGGATAATACCTATGTCCTGTAAAATAGGAAAGATGGGTTATCGCTCTCTCTATAAATACTTTTTAAATGATTGTCAGTGGCTCTTGCAATTTGAAAAAAGAAGGCTCAGAGTCTGAGGTGAACTTATAAGTTCTTCTTTTTGTTTGACTAACTTATAACTAAGACTATTGTGGGAGCTTCGACCAAGTAAAAAAAAAACATTTTAAATATATTTTTTTCGTTTTGTATGTATGATAATGATAACACTTTTGGTTCATCAACTTAAACACTTCTATCCTCCGATATGAAATCTTGTTATTTTTTTTTTTTCATTTCGATCAAACCAAAATATTTTTCTTAGCAATATCTACCAAAAAACATGTTTGTTGTCTGCAATAGATATTGACCCATATGTTCTGCTAGTGCGACGAGAAAATATTTTATATTTTTAACCCGTTTCAAAAACATTCATTATAATAAACATTCTGCATATCCAAATAATAAAAAATATGACTAAGAGTTGATGAGTTAGTCCCATTTTCATACTTCACAGTCCATATTTTATCCGAACAGTGAAATAATAAGAACGTGGAAAAATATGCTTAAGTTTTTTAATAATGATGAACGAAGAGGAAATATACAGGAATGTACCTGCTTTCTTTGATGTAGCAAGATCTACTCGTGGCTATAAAATACTACCTACCTATCACTTATACTGTGGAATAACATTTAAAAGACTATTCTTATACATAAAGATAAACTAAACGATTATTTAATAGTCGTTAGATGTTCGGAATTCCAAACTTCTTTCTGTTTAGCTCAGGAATTTGATCATAGAGATACGAATTTGAAATTAGTGTAAGGCACGTTGACTTTTGAATATAATCGAATTATACATTCGCGTAAAGGCGTAGGTACTTACGTGTATATTTATAGCGCGTTATAAAGAGCGATCGGTGAGTGCTAAGTAGATATAGACGTCATCAGTTCACTTTATGAACGCTTGTTTATTTGAACGGAAGCTATCGCGGGCTGCCGTTGATATACGGGATTTGCTCGCACCGTACTGCTCACTCACCAGTTCGAAATACCACATCTCGTATTTGAGCATTATAATATATCTACATAGAATATTTTACGTTGGCCGAGTTCTAACATACACCTAAGTAATTGGAATAAAATTCACAAAAACCTATGAAAGGGAAAAACAGAAAAAAAATAGAATGACAGACTCTGTTTTCAAATCACTGATGTTATTGCAATGAGAGTTCGGAGTAAAGAAACATGAACATGCTGTATCTAATACACAAAAAAAAATTGCTTAACCCAGTGCGTAATCAGGGTAAAGGTATAGATACTTGCCAATTTTATTATGCCCTTTGAAGTTTACGTTATGATTAATTCAATCATAATATACCTACAAGATCACTGATACCCAAACTAGTCATTATAATTCTGGTTACTTAACCAAGACTTATAATGACCACATCAATATGTAATCAAAACTAATATTATCGAAAACAATAAGTAAGAAACTCGTGGCGAATTGACAAATTTTATAGTAGCAATTTACAATATATTTTAAACTGCTCGTATTTAAGTGACATTGGAATTGGCAACAGCAGAAACAAATTTCCGATTACACGCCGAGCCACCTGCACCGCACTGCTCCGTTGCCTATCGCTTTATCTCAAGTGCTTGATTTAGATAAACGTAAGCACGACTTACTCCGCTAAAAGCCCTCGCAGTGTTGAAATCGCCTCTCCAAACTGACAGTTGTTATCACTTCACACTCTTCACAATTCTGAGCAGCTGCGACTAACAAATAATAAGTGTGAATTTCATTATTTCATTTTGAAAGATAAACAAATTTTCAGGACATATCAGAATGTTTTATTTTGATGTTCAAGTAAATTATGTTGCCTTTTCACGAATTGATTTTGTTCCTACGAGTCATTGGCAGGAAGACTTTCATGTCAGATGTTCTGATAAATTATTCTGATAGTAAGCAGAGGTATAATAAACGCTTGCAGCATCTGAGTTGCAGCTCTGACATTACCTACCTAGAGGGGGTTAGAAAGAAGAGTAGAGAGAGTATAGAAAAGTATGAGAATATCACATGAAACTACATCAATTTATCTTAAATGTACAGGTAGGTACTTTTCAATAGTGGAAATCCGTTGAGATAAAGGGAATTTTAGTAGGAATCTACTCAATAAAATTCATTCTCTATTCATTGATAAAATTCAGCCTAAGCCCGCAGCTAAAAGTAACTACATATAAGCGTAATCTAAATTATGCACAACAATTTACAAGAAATAGAAATTCAAACGCAAATGAAATATTCATAGTTCCGATAATATCTTTCTAGTACATGTCCAAATGTTTTTGTTTTATTACAATATTTTATTTTTGTAATAAAACTACAGTTTTATGAGGGAAGTGGCAGCGGTGGTGGTGCGTGGCGGTTGCGACAGCAGCGCCCGGCGGCCGCGGCGGCACTCGACGACGTGTTGATAGCCATAGGCACCTTGTCATTAATTTATGTCTATAATGTTCCTCTTGAAATGTTTAATAGTAAGAAAAATAGTCCACCGCCTTCATTACATGTCAAACGACAAGGGAAATCGTAAACTGAAATGTTATTAAAATTATTTTCGTACTAAATCTTTTTTCAGGGTTCCTCGAGAGTGATTTTATATTTTGATGATGATATGTGGTTAAGATTAAATGTAATTTTATGACGCGCAAGCACACATATACGTCGTCAAGTCTCAATAATAGAGACAGATTGTTTTATTATGAGTTTCATTATTTATTCAGTCTGTCATGCATAAAAAGCACATTAACTTTATATAGTTCTGTGAAAGTTCAAAAAGACTTCACCATCAGCATATTAAATATTGGTCTGGAATCAAACCCATGACCTGAGACGTGGCTAGCCAATATGTAAGTACATACACGTACATCTTCCCACATAAGTACAATAATAAGAAATCCAATAACTTACAAAATTCTGTTGATTCATCTAATATAAACTAACAATAGCGACACCATGTGGCCAAATCCCGAACTAACGAGTGCACGCGACGAGCACACGACCTCACTGTTAGCATAAAATGCATTAATTAGTATTGACGCTCACGTGCTCACTTATTATAATGAACCCCATGTTATGAACTAAAAATACATCTATATCCATTAACCAAACTTAATACATTCATGTCGATGAAATAAAATAAGTCATAAAAATTTAATAATAAAAAAGTGATATAATAATATGTAATAATTGTAATTATCGCGCATTAATTAGAAAATACAGAATTAATATAATGTTTATGTAGGAAGCATCTCAAAAGAAACTCACTTATAATTTCGAGCACCTCAGTATCTGGCCCTGTGGCGCAACGGATAACGCGTCTGACTACGGATCAGAAGATTCCAGGTTCGAATCCTGGCAGGGTCGCAATATATCTTTTTATCATTTTAACTACTTTTTGCAAGTACCTAATAATTTATACTGTTTTATTGAAATAGTATTTACTTGTTTTATTAAAATTATCGTTTTTACGTTCATATGTATGACTTATTATTAATAATAACAGTAGAGGAACAATAAGAGTGTACCAGTATGAAAGTAGCAGACTTCACATTCTTTTTCTTGATAAGCACGATGTTACTCACTATGGCCGGGTATAGTGAGGGCATCGTACGCTATAAGTAGGTAGGTACTTTTACCTACACTTGACTTATTGATCGACGACGCCAGCTCGCGACACGCGCCCCTTCGCAAGCTTCACAAAGGTTTTTTGAGAGTATTACCACTTCAGCCTTCGACCATAGTAATTTACTTTGATCGAAGACTTCAGCACTGTTTTAATATGGATTAACTTCGTCTTCTTTTTTTACATTCACAGTAATCACAGTGATTCTGACCTGAGTTCGAATATTAATTTTTGCCTTTATCTTACCTTCAGGCGAGGTGTGGTCAAATTGATGTGTCCTTATATGAAAAAAAAAGATCTAAGAAAAGTTTTGTTAAAACATAATAGAAATTGAACTTGAACCACCAATAATAAGATAAATAACAAGTAGGTACCTAGAGATTTTAGAAAGTCGATCGATTGCCTACCTACTCAACTTCTTGATAAATTATTGATAATAAAGACAAAATAACAAATGTGTACAAATCTGATAATGTAAACTGACGCAACAAGTTTCAACTCGATACTAAAATAGAAATCAATCATCATTAAACATAGGAAACAGCAGAAACAAAAAAACCACCTGCAGGTTTATAGCCACTGCAAAAGCACTAGTAATGGCGGAACATAGAAAATAAAAAAATACGACAGAAAAACTCTTAAAAGCGATAAAAGTCACGAGTCTGGTCGCGATGAAGACTTTACTGCGACATTGCTTATCTTCATACGACAGCCAAGTGTCAAAATATTTGATGTGTTTTATATCGCTAGACGGTTACAAAATAAGAACTTGACTCAATGTTTTGCGTCTATAGTGATAAGTGGGATGCTATTTTAACTTTGAGGATAATTTATTGCTTTAAAGTTAATAATAATTGCTCACCATGTTAATGTTACATAATTGATTGAATAGAATATTGCCATTGTATTTAATGTTAGTCAGTATCATTAGTATCCACCATTGCCCTTGATCGCTCGGCAAGCAAGTAGCAGCGTAAATCTAGAATATATGATTGGCAGCATTTGCATTTATTTATATAAATTAATAACTTCCTGAGGTCCTAAGGCCATTAAATTTTATGATATATGAAATGCCTGGCAGCAGAAAACGTAGGTATAGAAAGAGATATTTAGGTAAGATATTTTTCACCATCATCATTCATCAATCATCACTAAACTCCATAGTTGTGGTAGTTAACAAGATCTATAAACATACATTCTAGAAAATAGGACACATTTGTTCTAATTGGAAGTGCATGAAGAAATATTCAAGTGCATCGCATCGATTATATCTATGCCATACGATAATTATACCCACCTAGATGTTGATTATACTGCATCGGGGAGAGATTCCTGTTGTATTCCAAGCGCTTCTACATAGTCATAATATGCTACGACAACCAGGGATGCATTATGGTTGATTTAACACACACCAATGACTTTCGAATGATCGATGCTTTTCGAAGTTATGTGTGTATTTATCGTAGGTTTATAAGTGCCCGGTTAATGGCAATAGGCTCGCCACCTATTACATTGGGACCTAAATATAAAACTGGCGAAATGTGGGTGCTAGCACCTCTGCCTATAGGGAATACAGGCGTGAGTTTATGTATATATGTATGTATGTAAGACTAAACGAACATAGAGCTAGAGATAGAACAACAGTATTTTAAAAGCACTATTTCTTGATATTTTAATATAAACCAAATCTTGTTTTCAAAGAAAGAACAACAAACAAAATGTTCTGTCTCTGTTATGAAGAATATGTCGGATAGCGGATAAAATGAGCTCGTTTGGTATAAACCAACCTTTACTTTAGCTATCACTATTACCTGTAACTATTCTGTGGTATATTGCTAAAACTTGAAGCAGACCTCCTCAGAGCTAACCACTCGCAAAAACATTAGAAAAGATGCCAATAGCTTTCAAAAAAATCTGCGCGACCCAATGTTACTTATCTGAGACATCAATTACGTAACGCCTCTGTTTTGATACACATATTATAATATCACAATTGATAAAAAGTGATGATTTTTATAGTGGGAACCACTGAACGGACGTAACATGAATGGTAACGTTAAGAGAACAACAGTATTTTAAAAGCACTATTTCTTGATATTTTAATATAAACCAAATCTTGTTTTCAAAGAAAGAACAACAAACAAAATGTTCTGTCTCTGTTATGAAGAATATGTCGGATAGCGGATAAAATGAGCTCGTTTGGTATAAATCAACCTTTACTTTAGCTATCACTATTACCTGTAACTATTCTGTGGTATATTGCTAAAAATTGAAGCAGACCTCCTCAGAGCTAACCACTCGCAAAAACATTAGAAAAGATGCCAATAGCTTTCAAAAAAATCTGCGCGTCCCAATGTTACTTATCTGAGACATCAATTACGTAACGCCTCTGTTTTGATACACATATTATAATATCACAATTGATAAAAAGTGATGATTTTTTATAGTGGGAACCACTGAACGGACGTAACATGACTGGTAACGTTATCTAAGGGCCGAGTTATTTCTGTGTGAGCCTTATCAATGCGGGGTCAAGAGCGCACTTTCCGGCTGATAATATACCGATAACCAGAACCGAAACCGCAGCATCCCTCCATCATATTTATTGCCTAAAATAACAAAAAATGTATTATCTACAAGTATGTCAGAGAGCATTTGTATCGGAACAAGTTTTTGTGTGCTCACATGATAAGATACTCATTCGATCTTCACGCAGTCATCGTTCAGTCGTGTTCGTGTTTGAATGATCACGATTTTTTGTTACATATTTGTCTGTGAAGTTTTCAATCTTCAATATTTTCTTACCTTTTAGTTCGACAGCGTTATAAGTACTGCAAACATCCTGGCCACAGACAAATATTGGTTCATCTTGCCAGTTGTCAGTTTGTCACTGTCCAACGGACGTGGCGGACTTGTGCTAAATAAGTACCTATCTTATGTAAACTGAAGGACTTTGATTGATATTTGTTTTGTTATACAGTTGAAGGCGCAGAATATAAATGTTACTTATATTCTGAGTCACTTATAAACAGATTATGATTACTCATCTGTCGATCTAACAAAAGAAAGTACTTACAACAGCAATTAACGTAAATGCACCCACCGTACTATAAACATGTAATTACCGTGACGTGTTGAGTTGTCAGCGAACAAGTGTCCGTAAACGCAGGCGTACATGACCGCGCGGGGCGCAGGCGCACCCCAGATCAAGTGCTGTTCAACTTTCAAGTGCGGCGATGTGCGAATCATTCGATTTGCATTAAGCGTTCGCACCCAACTATATCCATGACTAATGCTAACATCTATTCAGAATTATAATATTAAAGAACAGTTTTCCACGCATGTCATATAAACCGAGACGATGAAATTATCACCTAACTTAAATAATATTAAATACCTACTTAAATTTATTTAATCGATGCTAATATTATAAATTTTGCCAAAGGACATAGGCTATGCTTGGTCGCGATAACCGACATCCACGCGGGCGGAGCCGCGGGGAAAATCTAGTAATATTATAAATGCGAAAGTAACTGTCTGTCTGTATGTTACGCTTTCACGCCTAAACCATTTAACCGATTTTGATGAAATTTGGTATTGGGGAAGATTAGAACTTGATAAAGGACATAGGCTATGTTTAGCCGCAATAACAGACATCCACGCGGGTGGAGCCGCGGGCTATATCTAGTGTTAAATAATTATGAATAATTACTGCCATATAATATCAGCTACAACTATTTCATTAGAGATGTCGTGTAGGGACATATTTAAAAAAATACCTTTTACGGTTAAACAATCATTACAGCCACCTTTCACAAATAGGTATCATAATAAGCCTATACTAAATTTAATTACCTGTTTTTAGAACAGGACCACCTTCAAGATATGTGCCTATTAAAGAATATAGAAAAATCTTAGAATTTGATATGGCGGTGGTGGAGAAATATTGCTCAGAATTAAATAAAAATAAAATACATGAGTAAATAGCGGTACAAATTTGAAATTGGAATTCCTTACCAAAAAGGAGAAAATCGTGATTAAAGTGGCTAGTACGAAAAACGCCAATTTCATATGTAAGGACCTAATATTTGCAAAGAAAATAAATCTCAGTGCAAAATATTAATCACGAGATAGCTTTCATTGTTTGACAACCGTATCGGCGTAACGACGTAGGGATTCGCTCCGCTCGCCCGCCCTAAGGCCTCGAAAGGATCTCCAAGTAGGGGCAATTTTAACAACCCCTAAAAAGACCTTCCCTGCCCCCTGCAAATGTCTGTAGGTGGAGAATATGGGAGCAAATAATAAGAGCTTTCACAATGATAACGATTATTACAAAGTTCTTGTTTTATTGGTCTCAGTGTCGATAAGGGTGGTATAGAATAGATAGTCGCAGTATATAAAAATATCTAATAGCAGATTTCTTACCGATGACTGGTTGTCTGCAAATTATTATGAGGCTAAAAAAAACAATAAGAGATATTTGAAAATAAGTAGAACAATGCTCCTAATTTTCATTATACAGTAGGTCGGTAGATGTAGTGCTACGAGTACCATAGAAATCGATTTGTATAGTTAGCATAATTAATGCTGTAAAATTCATTCAAGTACCACAGAAAAATTTTGTGAAGTGAACTAAATAACTGATTGTATGAGAAATTGGTGAAGTGTAATCACTTGACTGTTGACTGAAACTACGATTGACTGTTTATATTTATTTCTTCTTGTATGTTACTATTCTATGAAGCATTATGAAGTTGACAATGAACAGCAATCGGTAAGAAATTCCTGAATATAACTAGATTCACGTCGCCGTCGTCGGTCCGAACCCATTACTTCTCAATCGTAACTTCGATATACTTTTCAAAACACATTTTACTGACATGATAAAGTTACGAGTCCTGGTTTATTCGTGTTTATCATACATAATAATATATAATGGCTGTAGTCCTGGCTGCCACGTGCGGTATTCAGAGGCCGCTATCTAACGCGTGGCCTGTCACACTAAAACATTATCGCGAATAGGGTTAGCTTTTATAAAAGTGTGTAGGTCAGACGTTAACATTGTCATGATGATTGTTATCTGTATTTCGTTGAAAATATGAAACGTATAATACCTGCAAATTTTGCATTTAAAAATTATATATATAACAATAAGTTTTTTAAATGCAAAATTTGCAAGTACCCTAAACCGACGAACATGCATGAAGAATGTAATGAGAGTGAATGAAGCGAGAGTAGTATGTCAGGATCGTCGCAAATGGAGATCCGTGATCTCTGCCTACCCCTATGGGAAACAGGCGTGATTTTATGTATGTATGTATGTATTATACGTTTCATAATAGCCTTATGAGTTATGACATCCCAAAAACTTAGCCGTATAGTCTGAACCTCATAATTAGTAAAGAAGGTATTAGTCAGCAAAATATATCTTACGCGCTCGCAAGGAAACAAACCCATAGCCACCCACAAACAATACACTTTGATTTACATTAAACGGAAACTGCGTCGGTTCCGGCACGGCACGTGGACTCAGTTCCGGTCTTGCGCCGAAAAGATATAGCGGGGTGAACGTGACTTTGTGGGAAAAGTTTATCGATTTTCCTTTTTTAATTTTTGGTTATATTACAAAGTGATATCACTTACGGCCGTTCCCAATAACATACTTACAGTTATAGATAGATCGCAACAGTCAAATTTGACGTATCGACTGTTTAAATTCAAAACATGGTAACTAATTTTTTTGCGGGAAAACGCATCGCGGTATAATTTCATTTTCCGAAATTGGTGTAAAATAGGAGTTACTATGTTTTGAATTTAAACAGCCGAGCACTTTATCCGTAGATGCGATCTATCTTTAACTGTCAGTATGTTATTGGGAACGGCGGTTACACAACATGGTCGGATCTTTTGTCAACATTAGCACGCAGCAAACTCTCCATATTATTGGGTTCGGTATATATTTCATAGATTTCATTACTTTACAAACTGTGTTAACCTTTAAACAGTTTTTTTAACCGTTTCTTAATACTCACGCAATTTCAGATCTAATCTCTGATCAATAATACAGCTATTACGTAACGTCTCTTCCCTTATTTAGATGCCCTTGCTAGATAGTCAGATGTATATTCTTTGCTGTTCGCGGCACGGAAAAGTCAATGGCGCTTACGATGGGCCGGGCGGGGCGAGCTCTCCCTAGGGATAGGTCTGCGTTGCAAGGGTTGTGCACTGTTTTAGCCCACAGTAAACAAATGATGTCACAACAGCTGGCAAATCTACTGGCAAAGATTAGAACATGTGTCGATGTTGAAAATCGCTTTGTTTTGCAATTTTGCCATATGGAAAGAATGTTATAGATTATTTCCATATGGCGAAATTGTCTCTTAAACATTACACCTCTTTTTTGATGAATATTGTATTTACTTTGAGTGTTTCCCACATGTGTTAACAGCTTACCTCAAGAATTTCAATCATTGGAGCTTATCGGTTCTTACCATAATGGAACGTAGCCGCGACTAATCTTCTAATATTTATAAAAACATGTAGATACCATACCTATTGCAAACACAATTACATTGCATCTACAAAATTAACTGTGTTTATATGAAGAAGTATTTAATCGTGGATTACAGATCAATAAGTAATAGTGTAATGTACGTTACAAGGTTCATTTTCAAATTCGATTTTAATCAATAAAACATTTTGAATTGCTCTTAATCCGTAAGTTTTCAGATCATTTTGAGACTTGGTAGTCAAGATATTTCTGACCTTGACTGTACAAAGAGTTAGATGGTTTCAGCTTAAGCGTCTTTTGTACGGAACAGTTATAAAAATTATACCGAGTCAGTTATTTTAAAGACACCAACATTCGCCAACCAGCAAACATATTATGATCGATCGTGTTTATTACTGAAAATATCTAGCTTTTTATGGATTATAAGTAGGTGTATTTCCAAAAAAACATAAAAATAACCTGAGCGAAGTCGATTAAGTACCCAGGCAGACCTACGACGTCATTAGAAGTCTCGCCATAAAATATTCTCAGTAAAATCGTGATGTTAACTATTTTCGGTATTGCCCCGAATCGTTGAGTAGATAAAATAACATCACAGTATGCATTATACATTCTGCAGGATTGTGATCGTGCATTACTGGCGCATGAAACGCTTACAACGTTTTCCACTCTGGCCGCCGAGGCTAAATTACGCGAAACGTGCTCGCAATTCACAAAATATCCGTTTCACTCTTCCTTGCACGTATTATTCACCTAAATACATTTATAGCTCAACACATAAATATTCAACAAGTAAGATATCGGTAATATATTGCCGAATAAATTGAATGGTCTGGAAGTTTTTGTATTTTAATGATATTTTATCTATCAACTCGCTCGGGCAGTAAGGTTTTGTTTAAGTACATCAAATTGTTAATAAACAATGACGATCAACGATCGTCTATTTTAATCAAATCTCCGATCAGATCAAGTCCTTTCTAAAAAAAACACATCATGAACCGTTTAATGGTTTGCATCCATACCAACCAAAAGTGTAGTTTACCTATTGCTCACCTCTATAGCACCTACCTATCCCTCTGAAGCAGTAAATTGATTAATTAAATTCCTCAAACGAACTGTACAAATCAAACGGACGAGCCCATACAAGTCGGCCAGCTGTCTACCGCGCCCAACAGCCAACAACAGTCCAATCCAATTTAATAAAAAGGTTTCCCATAGAGTGCGATAGTGCCCCCCTACCTCCCCTGGCGCCGCTCTATGAGCGATACGCGATAGAGCAGAGCTGCACGTGCATGTTTGTTAATTATTGCAATCGATGACGCGCCCAGCCGAACAACTTTCCAAGTTTCACTCTGAGCTCGACACCAGTAGCAATTGATGTTACACATTATAATTATCTATATCGGTATATCTCTATTAAATAAGTTGTTGATTTCGCTGTGTTCTTTCTTTTTGATAATCTATACATAGATTATTATATGAATCCCTATTTCCCTTGGTCTTGACATGACGCGTGAACGACTGGACCAATTTCGCTAATTCTTTTTGTGTTGTGTTCGTTATTGTCAGGGAAAGGTTCTTATGAAAAAAATAAGAAAATTGCGCAAAATTAGAAACTTTCAGAATACTAATTGTTTATTATTCTATTACTTCTTTGAAATTTTTCTATGTTAACTGACGTTTGACATAGAATTGACAGGATACGTGCTGCATATATCGTTGGAGGATGATTATGCATTCCTCTGAATTTTCGTAACAGAATGAGATTTTTGCAGATTTCCTTGGACCGCGAAAATCTTTATAATAGCCATTTTTTATTTAAGTGTCAATATTTATGGTTCATGGTAGTATGAACGCCCTAGACCTATTGTCGAAATGCTTTCCGTTCTTAAAATAACTAGGCGAATTTGATACAGCTAATTGAGGTAAACACAATATTACATCATTGAATCTAATTTTTAAGGTGTAACGAAGGGTCAGCTAGTACTTATATAACACTAGCTTTTGCCTGCGGCTCCGCCCGCGTGGATGTCCATCGTGACCAAACATAGCCTATGTCCTTTCTCATGGTCTAATCTACCCCTATACCAAATTTCATCAAAATCGGTTCAGCGGTTTAGGCGTGCAAGCGTAACATACAGAAAGACAGACAGACAGACAGAGTTACTTTCGCATTTATAATATTAGTATGAATGAAACATACTTGGATTGAATCCGCTCTCCTATTTCTTTTTTCAACATGTATCTGCACCTGTATCTAGTATCTTAGCGCATTACGTCCGAACACTTAACCCCAAGAGGAAAGCCTGCGCCAGAACCTCGTCCGTTACACAGTAAGTGCTTACAGGTCAGGTTGAGTTCGGTGCTGAAGATATTGGTTGGAACTTGGGAATTGCACTCGTTGATGCCCGCAGGTCCACCTATGTAATTCAGTTTACGCGTTCATAATCCCCACAGGAACCTTTTCCAGTATGAAAAGAAGTTTCATATTTTTAATCGGACAAATGATATATATTCTGTTTAACGTTTATTCGCGTTAACAAACACGTAACTTTACTTTCACTATAACAATGTTAGTAGGATAGGATGTATTGTAAAAAGTAATTCTAATTAAGTTAAGTATGTAAATACATATTTTATTAAATACATTGCTTCATTGCTTTTATGTTTGTTCAGAGGAGGGGAGCAGGCAACTAGGGTGCTGATTAAGTTACGTGACATGCGCCCGCCAATTTGCTCGCACATCCAAAGCCCCACCAGCACACGACACCATCAATGAAATTACATTACTACACATAATTAAATAGCCCTTGTTTTAAAGACAAACATGACGTTTTTGTACCACATGTTCTGATAAAATAGGCACTGTGCAACGGTTCTGAGTTTTCTTATAGGCGGTTCAATCTTTACTGTCTTGAGATTACTACTTGAAACAACTAACTACTTTTTGTTAGCCTGGAGGAACAATCATTCTTTTTGTAAATTCTCCCACCCATTAGATCCATCGTTTTGTTTCATAACTTTATAAGATATTTAATTAAATTGCAGTAAATTACAACATTTAATTCAAAGATTTTTGCTTACTTTACTGAATTTATAACACCACTATACCATTATATCACTTATAGTTTGTCTAGTCGCGTGTTGGAACTCTTTACATAATGCAAAATAAAGCAACAAATGTCAGTCTGCCTTTCCAGGAAGCGAGTGGGCTTGTGAGTGCCTAATACGTGTATACCTATGTTGTTTATAGTCTGTTATGTAAATAAGATAGAAAGCTACTACATAACATACCCACCTACATGTCTTTTCTCATTAGACTCCAAAAATGCAATGTAATTTTTCTTCGACCATTCTTCAATGTAAAGTCAAGCAAAGTAACATAATCCTACTAATATTATAAACGCGAAACTTTGTAAGTATAGTACCTATATAAGATGAATGTTTGTTACTCTTTCATGTCTAAACGACTGGGGCGATTTTCATGAAATTGAGTATAGAGTTAGCTGACACCCACCTTGGGTTAACAGATAGGCTATTGGCTGTTTGACAACGATAACCGACATCCACGCGGGTGTAGCCACCGGCTAAAGCTAGTGTATAAATATTTTTTGCCCAGACTTTAACTGCGCCAGACAAGTTTAAATTCAGGAAGAAATTGAATCTAAACAACATTGCGTAACGTCTACGATCGGTGGCGCCTAATTCATTATCGAGGATACTAAAAGCTTCTCTCGTCAGTGCGTGTATATAGCTTATACACTTCGTACTATAAACAATAATATAGGAAACTTTTTAACACGTCATAGAGCATATTCTCTTTACTCTATTATCGTAAGCAAACGAGGCAAATAATTCGACTTGTTATGAAAATATACACGCACGCGTATGCAAGGCATGTGGCTCAAGTGAAAACTACGTTTATTTTGTTTACGAATTTAGATCGACTGTGTGTCCAATGACGAATATCCATAAGAGTCTGCCAATTAACGAGGGAGAACAAAAGTTGGGCCCGAAATGGATATTTGTAGACCAGTATTTTATCACGATGACTTTTAAAAGCTGAACCTTAATTAACGTCAGCTTTCGTAACACAATGTGTTTCTATGAATTGTCCTATAAATGACTTTTCTATATAATAGAGCTGGTTAACAGCGAGTCGATAAAGATTGCCTATCAGGTCCAGATTTTGTAATGTCCTTTTCAAATGAGAAAACATAAGAAAAGCTTTTTAAATTATTTAAAACAATTTAATAGAGTAGATAGATATTGTTATTATTAAGATTACCGAAACAGCGTTATGAAGTGAAGGTGAATGGCAACCCCAGTAAGTGTCGACTAAGACATACGTATGCTAAATGATAATCAGATCGAGGACATTTTAAAGAAAGGTCAAGAGTATCCGCAACCAGCGAGCATGTATGAAATTTATTGTGACAGTTGAAGAAGTGAAAGTTGTGTCTCAGGATTATAGCGAGTGGAAACATGTGATCTGTGCCTACCCTATTGGGAAGGAAGTGTAACTATTTATGTATGTATTTTACAGACAAAATTAATGAAAATATCGGAAACTCGAAACAATATGGTAGATATCCTGATATCTTTAGTAATTAAATAAATAGAAGTCTAATTTCAAGTTCCTTTAATTAATTTTGCAGGTATTATTGATTTAGTGAAAGTAATGCCAGTGAAAATCGACTCTATATAGTAAAATTCTAAATTTAAATATATTTAATTTCTCACTCAATAAAAAGCTTTGATAATACAATTAACTGCTATACATATTAGTTATTATAATAAAATAAAGTATCGGAGTGTGTTACATCTGTCAGTCAAGCGGTGCTTGTACCAAACGGTTACACAAACAAAGAGGGCGGGCGGCGCGGCGCCGGCGCATAGAGACGGGAAAGCTCACAATCGCGGGATAATCGTACTCGATTAATAGCAAACTGGTGCAAGCATTGTATCGCTTTTTACACAGCACAATGTATTATAAGTGTACCTTGTATTTCAAACTTATACGGACGTAAAAAAAAGAGGCAAGGTACCTTACTTTCTTTTATATTTATGGCAGTTTCGCTAACTATACGAAACATAAGCATAACCGTACAAATTCGACCTCTACGAATTTGACTTCTACTTAATTTCGAGCTTTACTAGCATAGTTCAACATTGTGATAGACATTAGCCTATTTGTATTCGGCAGAGGAGTTTATTTAAATTTATATTATACAAAAGAATCTGTGAATATAATAAATTAATTTATTAAATTCGTAATAATTCTTTGCAAACATGATTAACAGATATTTAATGTAAGCTAAAACATAATTCTAAGAGTGATCACTATGATCAGTTGATCACCCACATACTTGAGATAGCTTGTAGTAATGAACAACAAATGTTAACGGCTGACTCGCTGCAAGCTCTAAGTATATAAATCAGTGCGCACGCGCAGGCGTCGCGTCTTGGCGTCGCTACGACGATGCGCCAACGCCGCTGAGTGGCACACGTCTAGTTAATGACTCACTCACTCACTTGGAGCTTTTGAATTCAATATGTGGACTAGTACATAATTACATGCAAAAGGGGATTTTTTAGGTATTCTGATAAGAAATCGCTACAAAGATTACCTACATGTTAATCTTAGACTCGTGATACAAATACTTACTTACAAGTACGCTAGTACTATTATTAATTCTGTGCTACAAGTTAGATTACCCACAAGTGACACTTGATTAGTGAAGTTTTTTCGTTATCCGATAGAACTTGCAAAAGCGGAATGCAAGGCACTCTGGCTACTAATACTACTACTACTGCCAGTGGGGACGCCGCCGTTTTGACCGGACGGGTGATCAGATCAGCCCTTCTATGTGGGCCATTTCACCCAATTCCGCTGTAACGACTGCCATACATGTTCGTATGGCAACCGGGACCGACAGCTTAACGTGCTCTCCGAGGCACAACCAGACCAATGCATATAAATATTAGCACTGAGCGGGGAACGAACCCGCGCCTCAAGCGTAGCGGCCGTGTTCACTACCGCCACGCCACGGAGGCTGTCAAGGCACTCCGGCAGTAATATCTATGATTCTGAAGGCAATTGTTTTAAAATTGATATTATTATTGCAGATGACTTCTATTATCACTTCTCACTCTCGAATGCAGACATTGTTCCCCAATTGTTTTGATTTTTTTCAATAAAATAACAACTTTCTCCTGCTTTAAAAATCCATCACAAATAACAAATAGCCAGCTGATAACTCCTAACTGATGCAGATAATGATGTTAATTATTTTGAAAGTTGTAAGTAACAACTTTAAAACTGTCCAGATTAATGTAACGACTTTCACAAAACAATTAGTCTATATTAGTAATAAAATTAGTCTAAAAAGTCATACTAGAAAGCTAGTATGTACAAGTTATCAGACTATGAAATGGTTACAGTCTTAGATGATAAAACTTATTTGAATTTTAAATTCTAACATCTATTATTATCTAAAACTAAAACACTCTTTGTGCCACTCATGGCGCCTGCAGAAGGATTTGAAATGAAGATAATGAGACAAAACTTTTGGTGTAGGATCTGTGGTACTTTCAATAACTGTACGGGTACGATTGTAGCTTCGATATTTAAATTGGTACTTTCTTAGTAGAGTAGCCCCCCTAGACAAGTGGCAATTCGATGGCCAACGTATTGTAGAATAGAATGATGAATGTACAAAATTGACATAAGACTTATAAGACAGTCGACAACGTATATCAATCCTATACATTTATTAATCTATTATATTCTACAAATACCACTCGTCTAGAGGTCGTTCAGGTCCATTCATGCTAGAAAAATTATAGCACTTTTATCTACCGCATATTATAAAAAAGCTCCACATCAATCTGTAAAGTGTATAACAATGTAAAAGACGCTTAATACAAGTTCTGTATAACAAACTAGTTCCATTTATGTCAACTGAAAACCCTACCATGTCGTCGTCGGTCAGATTAATCTAAATCAGACAACTCTCTAAATCCGTATTGATAGGTACCTTTATATAAACTTGTTACATTTAATTTAACATACAAAGCTGTGCGATTTCATGACTAATGCCTTACAGGGGTATCTTGACAGCGACATTCAATTACAATTGTACGCTCTGTATGAACAACCTGGAAAGATATGCTAAGCTATAAGGTTTAATTTTGTTGAAGATACGAGTTTCATATATAGGTATAATCTATACAATATGTCTGTAGACAGAGACGGTTTTAATAAGAAAAGTTATCTACTGGAAAATTCTGAACTGCTGGAAACTGAAAAAATGTACAGATTTTCTTCTACATCGCATATGACAGATGACAGTACGTTTTAAATGACAGATTTGAATAAAAAAAAGCACGATCATAAAAAAATTAATCTTGAATCCTGAAACTACATCTATGTTTAGATTATAGATATAAGAAAGCTGCGGACTTATTTTTAATTTAAACATAAATGCACAACACAAAATGGCTACATAATAAAATATAGTATGTTCACTATTGTTTCTGTAATATTAGAGTATTTTGAATCCAAATATTATAATATATTTGATGATGTGTACACGGCACAACACGCAAGTGGAGCGCAGCTGTCGCGACGAGTAGACAACAGTTGTCCGCAGCGTTTGTCTTCACTGCGCGTGCGCAACGAATCCAACCACCAGTACCAGATTAATCACACACAACTATTTTTCTTTAAAGCACCATTTGAAAAATAGTGCTGTTTATTTTAATTTCCAGATGTGCATCGTTGTGTTGTCATATTAAAATGAAACTTGCCGTCGCGCACGTCCGTTGGCATCATGTGATTCTGATTTACGAGCAATTTTCATAACCTGTTAGCCATTTGCTACAAACTCATTTTTTCAAAAGATAAAATTAATAAGGATTATTAAAACAAAAAAATACATAAAAGATTTATAGTGCACGTGTACAAAAGTTCAAATGAACACAAAGTAAATAAGTCAATCACAAAGAAAAGCGGCGACGTTTTTCTGCAACATTTAAATATTAAACACCTTTGAAGATAATCCCACGTTGGAAGTGTTGTTGTTAGTAAGTCGTAACAGTAATAAAAAGGATCGTAGATAATCATATATCACGAATAACCATTATTTGGCTATTGTACAGTGACAACCATCTCTTAAAAGATTTATTGACTTGTACTCGATATTATTGCTCAGTAACAAAACTTAAATAGATACGAAATATAAAATGATTGTAGGAGAACACATTTACGCTTTGATGGATGGTTTCGGCAAGAAAAGCATAAAATGGCTCGATAATGCAAAAATTGTAGCGTACGCGTCAGCGCCGCCGGCGCCGCCAACCACCACCATCCATCATCGACGAAACGGCCTGTTCCCATGGAAATTGCTGGATGATTTGCATATAACTTTACAACGAGGAGATAAACGAATATGATTACAGTAAACATTGGTTCAAAAGTATACTAAACAACGCTGATTTACTGAGAGAAACATAAGCCTTTTATATGGTGTATAGGCGCCTTATAAACAATATTTCGCATTAACATAAAACTTGCGAAATCAATTAAGAGAAAAAGATTATCTTGTGTAATTTTATGCCATGAGCTCGTAATGTAATTCAAGTGTAAGGTAATTTACACATGAGCGGAATCACGAGAACAAGACCCGCTCACAATTTCCACCTACGGCACACACCGCGGGCATTTTCCACCGGATGCATTATGCATGTAACCACATAAAGCCTGTGTGATTTTTAAGGGAGAAATGTCCAGATGAACGCTGTATCTTGTGACATGAACGAAAATAATTTGACGCAGCCGTTCGGCGGGCGACATACGGCGACACGTGGCCACGATATATTACACGCGAGCCGCGCACTAAAAATATTGTGTTGGCAAATTAATGGGCATTCCCGACGGTGGGTAGTGGGATGAAAGGAAGTGCCTTTTATATCTGAAACGTTGGTTTTGTATGAAAATGCGCAGCAGCCGGTCACACCTGTCCGCGTACATTGGAGCGGGCGGGCGGGCGGCGCGAGTGAGCGCGGCCGCCGCGCCGCCCGATCGCACCAGGGCTGTGTAACACTGATATGTTGGGAAAATGCTAGAACAAAGTCTCTACATCAAATATGATATTCGCATTAAATATCAGAATTCCTTACTGAGATCGACAATAATAAAAAATAGGTCCCTACCCTCAGTCCTAAACCACTGAAACAATAGACATATTCTTGACAAGCAGTTAATAACATAATATTGAAAGGGAAAAAAGGAAATATGTATGTAAAACATTGTTAATTAACTGTGTACTGATGTGAAGTTGCCTGTGCCATCCCTGCCTAGAACGGATGCGACAAAGAAGACGCATGTCGCGGTGTGCATCAGCTTCATAATAATTGAGCAGATTAATAACCCTAGCTAGAGGGTGTTCATATTTCGCCGTCCGGTCGCCTGTCGGCTTTCTTCCGTCGTACCATATCACACCCACTGAAGCAGCTTGAAAATGTTACTACTACATTTTTAAATAGAACTTGATAAACTTTACCAATGGTGCTAATTCTGTTGTGTTTATACTAACTAAAATACTCTAAAACTCTCTAAAATGTATTATACGCCAAGATTGCATAGTCTTTTCGTAGAAAAAGGTTATTATAATGTGATGCCGATTCCGGTCAGCGCAGACAGATTTTTGCCGGACAGTGCATGGCCGTGAGGCAAACGAATACTCAATTAGTCAGTCGCCCGACAATACAAGCAATTTTCGACCTTATTGACATCACTTAAAACTGAGTACTTTTTCGTATATTCGTGATCTGCAGCATCTATTTATGCGAAATGATATGTAATTAAGAAAATGTTGGTAAGGTCGAAAATCGTTTTTCTGTTCTGAGCAGTCCTGTGTGTCCTTGTTGTCGGTTCGCACATAACATGCCCACCTAACGATTTTGCGATCGAAACTGTGTCTAAAATCTTTTCTTACGAAAGGACTATACACACTGGGTGTATAATACCATTTTAGAGATTTTTAGCGTATTTTAGTTAGTTTTGACAACACAGAATTGGCATCAATGTCTTGCAATACACCCAATATGTTTTTCTCTGTTTGTTAGTTATTAATAATGCTTAAACGTGTTTCTTTCTTCTTTCCTTCCAAGCATCTTTGTTCTAGATATTCTTTGCTGTTTACGATTGAATAGTTTGGGATATGTTTGACGTAGATACCTTGGGAGCCATTGTTTTAGATAACTGCAAGGATATCTGATCTTCAGCATGTATGTAAAGAGATCCGCAAGACTTTTCAACATTTGACAACATAAATATTCACTCCTGTCGTGGATCAAATAATTGTCCCCACTTGATGCGTTGACTGTGTAGTGGTCTACGACTTCTACGCACAGTTTTCTTTCACGAATTATCCTTAGTGCTAAGCATTTTTCTTTATATATATCTCATTCCACGTTCTCGTATATTTTGTTGTATTGGTGTTCAAATCAAAACTCTCATACACACCATCAAAAAATAGGTGTTTTAATAGTTGTTATAAAGGTCAATACCACACAACTTCTTCGACATCGTCTGCAAGAGTTAAGCCGAGCGTGTTTTGGGCGGGCGGCGTCGGCGTCGTCGGCGCAATATAAATACGCGGCACGTGCGCCTGCGCAGCTGCCCGCCACGTGGCCGCCTCTTTACGCGCTTCACGTAAAAATAGATCATTGTCTCGCGCCACGGACACGCCCACCGAACAGATAAAACACCACATCAAACATTATATCGATAGTAAAATCGCTCGTTTATTTGTTAGACTGTGGTGTCATAACACATGCCCGCCAGCGCCGATCCACATTCAACAATCAAAAGTTTGCTTTCATGTTGACGTCACTGCTACTGTGTAAATAAATTCTTAGTTAATTTTGATGTGCTAATAAATAATTTGATTGCAGCCAATACTATGTGTTGTTTGACTAAATTACACGCCTGTCGGCCACGTCTTTTTATTCATACTATCAATGATTTACACAAAAAAAACACATTATATTGTACGCTGCCCCTAACAAACAGATTATAATTTCATTTATCCTAGTACAAAGCCATAGCCTAGTATATAAGTATGGCATCACACCAAGTTTTCTAACTTGCAAAAAGGATACCTATAGAGAATTATAAATGGAAATATATAGTTACATAAAACTTTTCCTATACTATTACACCGCTCGCAAGAGAATCCTGGCGTCCTAAAAAAGAAACAAAAAGACAAACGAGTTAACTTCCGGCGCGAATATTTCCGCTTACGAAACGGTACAAAACCTGTGTAATAATAGCTTGGATATAATAATACTAACCATAATAATGCACATGTAGGTATCGCAATAATTCTAGTACACAATATACGGTTTAACTAAAGGCATTTCTAAAATAAATTTTCGTTGTTTTGTATTGGTAATTATAGACAGAGTTCATATAATAGATATTTTTGTAAAAACTCAGCGCCTGGGTGAGCCTGAAAGTCTATTACACCGTTTTAATTATTCATTTTATTTGTTTTTTTTTTTTTTATACGGGACACGTCAATTTGACTTCACCTCGCCTGATGTTAAGCTAAAGGCAAAGTCTCGGAAAGAGGGTCACCATCGTAAACATTTACCATGTTAAAAGTGGTGGCACTCAGCTTGACGGCCTCATTAGATGCCTTTTCACGCCCCGCTTAAAGGACCGCGTGGATATTGGTTATAGCCACCAAACATAAAATATGTGTTATTCCAGGGTGTCAGCTAACTCCATACCAAATTTTATTAAAATCGCTTCAGCCGTTTAGACTTGAAAGAGTAACAAACATCTATCCATCCATATTTATAAAGTTTATAATAGTAGTAGGATATTAGAAAGTTTTAGATGGAATCTGGAATACTACCTAGTACCCAGGCATCCATACTATAATATTATAAATGCGAAAGTAACTCTGTCTGTCTGTCTGTATGTTACGCTTTCACGCCTAAACCACTGAACCGATTTTGATGAAATTTGGTATAGAGGTAGATTAGACCATGAGAAAGGACATAGGCTATGTTTGGTCGCGATAACCGACATCCACGCGGGCGGAGCCGCGGGCAAAAGCTACTATTAAATATATACTTTTTATGTGCATCTGTAAACCACTCGATCTTTGTAATGGACGTCACTTCATATTGTTGCATAACTATGTGTTTGAATTATTTAAATTTACAGTGTGTAGCGCAGCAAGCAATGATATCACCGTGCAAGTTGCAGACACAAATCTAAATTCAAGTCTCGTAATGCAAAATGCCATTTACCATAAGCACTTATTATTCCATTGCATTCACGTCGTATTCACACTTTATTATCTAAGTATTACATTCGACTAACTGTATTCCGTAAGTTGATAAAATATATAATGATTTTTTTGAATTGCTTTTTCATTCAAGACTATATCTAGGATAGGCGAGATGTTTTCAGGGCCCACCAAGATCTACGGCGCCCAAGTCAACTTCACCTGCAAACTGGCTCACCTATTGATAGATGGACGAGGCTCCGGGGCAGATTTTCCTCCTGGAAAGAGGTTAGGTAGCAGTCGTATCCGCAAAAACCAATATAATAGAAGTACAAGCTGCGGATACTACTGGACTGGCTGGAAATGAGGGGATTATCCTCGTTAGGATGTTATTCATCTGTGAATTCGTGAATAGTACTTACATTTCGTTCGCTAGAATATTTTATCTCACATAATAAGTGAAGAGTTTATTACTATCTAGTGTTTCCTCTTTTACCGTTCCCATATGAGTATTTTTGGAACTATAACGTTACGTATAATGTTGTACCTAATCCGCTGCTATAATCTCGTATCTAGGTAGGTATCTATCGACTGACTGTAAAGTAACACGTATTAAAAGAATAACATACAAAAGTAACTATCTTCGAAGCCACCATTGGCTAACCAAGTCGTATGTGTATTTATTACAAGCAGCATTTCCTTGTTTAAGTAATACTGTTCTATTCATAAAGTACATTATTATCATAATGGGCGTATGTAAACTGAGGCGCTATGCAGTGTATAATGTAATGAGAATGACATTTAGCGCACATTGTTCGTCAGTCCATCAACGAACGACAGCGGGCAGGCGCCTGCGCAGCGTCTTCCTAATTCAAAAATATACTCACACACGTGTTCAACACACTTGCGCGCACTTACATTCAATGACATTGTCTTGTTAGTGATGCTTTGTCTCTATGTTCGTAGGTTATTAGTGATTATTATAGCCTACAAAATTAATGAGATTGAATTCCATTTCAGTATATTCACCTCTGACTTTTTCAAGCGAATAGGTTTGATTGAGTAACATTGATTAACATTCACTACCAGAAATACAAAACTGAAAATAAATAGTATTATTTAATCATACTTTTCTTTATTGGGATACCTACTTCCACAATCAGGCTCTACATTTAAATGAGAAATTTGGTCATGGCTTACTTCTCCTTGGTAATAAAATTAAAACGTAGTCATAATTATTAAAAAAATAAAAAACCCGACTGAAAAGATCTAAATAAGTTTGATAGCAGGCGGTACCCATTTGCCAATCATAAACAGAAAGAAAATTAATGGGTACCGCCTGCTATCAAACTTATTTAGATCTTTTCAGTGGCAGTCGGGTTTTTAATTTTTTTAATAATTTGTTTTACTGTATACTTTATAGTTATGATATGACATGTTTATCTTACTGTAATCTCCTTCTAATTTCCTTCATTTTGATATGTCCTCCCTCCCTCCGTGCTCGAGTTTAAGTCAAAAATATGTTTGACAAGATACGTTTAGGCGCTAAAAGTCCACCATTTTGATTTTCTAGAAATTTTAATGTCCCTGATGTCACTCACACAATCGCAATGAATCAAATGACACCTCACATGTCCAAATCCGTCAAGCCGTTCGGGCTGTAGGCCGTGCCAAATAAATGGACATACATACATACATACATAGTTTCGAAAAACATTACCCTCCTTCCTTCGGCAGTCGGGCAAAAATATAATAAATTTCTGCTATTGATGTTTACTTATACAAGTCAGAATCCCTAAACTTCAACGTTCAATCCTCATACATAAATAAACTTCAAAGCGTTTTATTCAAAATGTTTCATTCGCTTATTCTGTTACTTCGCTATGAATAGCTTAACCATTGTGAATACAATTTCCCGACTCCCCAACCGTCCCCCTCGCAATATAACCTCCCTTTGCGATCGATACGTGGCCGCCATCTTGGATTTTCCGACCAATGCTGGTAGTCATGGAAAGCTGTTGTCATGGAAACGCGTCACGCCGAGCGAAGGGGAAAGTGACGGGGAAGGCTTTGCAGACGTTTTGTGATATTTTATAGTAGGGTACGTATGTACCTATAATTATATACCCATGTGCTGTTCTTATCTAATGTACGACTATAAAATGTTTGTGAAGCTGTTAACACAAAGTGAAAATACCAATAACTAGTTTAATTAATTAGCTTATTACAGTCCCCTGTTGGACACCTCACCCCTCAGACCAATAAAAAAAGTATCTGAGCCTCACTCAATGATGTGGTGCATTATATTCATTGTCTATTATTATGTACAATCTCATAGACAAGGCAACCGGACCACAATTTTTTTTCAGCGTCTACGCTGAATGTTGTATTTTTTTACATATAACAACATATCATACATCGTATGACAACTTGAACGTACTACGACCACGGTCTAATCTTCCGCCTTCCGAATCCAGTCTATCCCAACTACAGGGTCATACCTACTTATTATACATAATTTTTATCACCTTTATTCGTCAGTGGCACCGGTACTAAAACTGACGCAATTGCAGCTAAAATGCACAGTTTCACTTGGATACAAGTATTATTGAAACACAACAATAAATCTCTCCGTGGTGAGAACTGCTAATCCTAAACTTGTACTTGTACTTACGAGTACACACATATAAATTCGGTTTACACGTGCATTCATATTCAAAGGGAATCTTCAAACATTTTCTAGTGTTGTCCCAACACCGCCGCTTGTAACACAACGCTGTTGCATTGTGCTAATTGATATATCCCTTTATTCTTTCGCAAAACCTTTCAAAAAATACTTCCTTTTCTTTGATAAACGAAACCGCATTACGATTGTGTAGTCTAAGTAGGGTTACCATGTAATAGTTGAGATATGATTTTTTTTCGTGCGGATATTCCTTGGGATATCTCCCCCGCCGGAGCCGGGAGGGGAGGTTATGTTGGACTCGAACCGACTAAAACCGCACGCTGAGTGTGGGTCGTTGTGTTACGCCAGAGGTGAGGTTGTCTTCGACATATCCCTCGCACCCCGGCTGACCCACGGCCATCCCCTTCGGTCTAACCCTCCTGAGATATGATATGGGCTTCAACAAAGTATAATTGATTGTTCGTTTTGAACAAAATATTTATAAAATCGTAGAATAGATTAGAATTCCCTTGTCACTTGATCTTGAACATTATCATAATTTTAACCCTGAAAACTCTATTTGTTGAATTCAAACCTACAGTTTTCAATTTTAATTAGTAATTCTAAGTGTAAATTTATGACTATAAAGATGTAAAAATCGAAGTTTACTAGTAACGTAGGTCACTTATAGTTGAATAACTCGTTGTCTCTTTAACTAATTCTAACTGCAGAAATTACTCGTGTTAGGATTGTGCGCGAGTGTCTCTTAACCGTCGGACTCAAAGTCTACTACTTTAACCACTACTATGTTCTAAACTGCCAAACAAAATTTAATTCATTTAACATTAAAATTTAATTTAATATAATAAATACAACCAGTTATCCTACATAAAATACCGAATCATGGTGTCCATATTGTTGAGACACTCGACATTGTTTATAACATCGTTTGGAGCTGTGACGGTATTCGTCGACATAGAATAGAAACACCTGCGACCTACCTGTCTGTACGGCGAAATCTCTACAGCGGACTTTCGACTTTACAGTTTCCTGCGTTTGTTCACTAACAATAGGCAATAAGGCTGCGCCGGCGCACCGGCACGCCAACAACCGATGCGCTATTCAAACCCGACCGTTGCTCCGAAAACACTATTCTTAAATACCAATACTTATATCGTGTATTCATGCCCATTCATCGATTAGCAGTAGGTATGCCTCGTTCACTATTCACTTGCTATTCAAATGTTCGTGAATTCAAGAATCAGCTGTTAGTGGCAACATACTAAAATACCCAATGCCTATTGCCCATTTCAAAACAAACACATTATTGTAAAAATTAAGTACAGGGTATGACAAGATTAGATGTGCAGCAAACTTAGTCGAAAGTTAGTTTATTAATCAAACTAAGATGCTGATTCAGAAAGTACGAACCACAAAATATATTAATTAGTCTTTACACGTATGGTAGGTAGGTATACTTAACGTTAAAATATGTGTTTACAACAAATAATTTATGTTTTATTCGCAATCTTGTCTATAATTTATCTGATGTCTATTTTCTGGCATTGTGTAATGACTTGAAATACATTTATGTTAATAAATGAACGTCGTCGTAAAGAAATTTTATTTTGTTACCTGTTTCTTTTTTACTTAAAAAAAGGATAACAAACGAGGTCCTTGAGTATTTGAGAACAATGGAAATAAAGTCGCAATATCTTGCCTCAAGTTTCGTCTTACAGCAGCAATTTATTTAAGAGCTACCTTAGAACAGTGTCGTAGTGGCGTACAATGAGCACAGTACTTGCTATTGCTACAATTGTGGTGTCAGTTGGTATGCATTATGCAGATTTAGTTACATTAAAACAAGTTTCTAGTTAGTGGAGGGCCCACACACGTGCAGTAATCCTACGCCGATGCGACGACCGACGCGGAGATCATTGACTCGCGATTTGCAGGTGTCGCGGCCGCGACCCAATGGTGGCGAACGTCGAAGTTGCGCGCGCGTACCTCGCCAACGCACCGCGCCGGTGACGTCACCCAGCACTCCGTACGGGCAACAGCGCCGGCGCATAAATACATCGATTCCATTAACATTTTTCCGATACTTATTCATAAAAGATAATAAAATAAACTACCTGCGTTTACTTACACTTAAATTGAAGCTGTGAAACTTGATCCAAACTGTATAGAATTCTAAGTTACTGGTTGTTTGGACAGTTAAACGTTAAAAATACGGCCATCGTGTACAACATGTTAAATGTTTTACAATCAGTATTATTTACTATGTATCTACATCAACCACCAGATGGTGAGGTTAAAAAGGAAAGCTGACCAAAATTAAAAACATTTTATTGATCATTAATCCCGTATATAATACTTCAATACACAATGTTAGTGACGTGCATATATTATATTTATTACCAAAGAAATTCTTTAAGTCATCATAACACATAACTTCTAATCATACTTGTATAGGAGCGTTATAAACAGAAATCGTGTTATATGGGTTTATGGCCAGTACAGTAATTCAAATTCGATGAAAGATGCACCTGCGTACACATACCTAGCTCTACCAAAAATGGACGAGAAGCAATTTCATTGCCTTTCATTAACTGGCAGACTGCTTTCCACAATGTACTTACCAACGCTGTCCAGTCTATGTACGTAGAACCTCCACCGAAGCTAAGTGATCCAAGTTTTTGTTTCTAACTCCGCAAGGAAAGTTGACATTGCCTTAAATCAAGACAGCTCGTTATTAAAAGAAATCACTGCCTTCCTTCGCCCATTCCGCGGTCCATATTAGGCCTGAAAATGTACATTTTTATGTTTGCTATATAAAAGGAATAAGAATCTCTTATGGGTGCAGGTAAACTGAAGCTGCTTTTGAGTTAATGTAATTGTGAAGAACGCATGCCCCATAAACGGCCTGTAAAAACAAATATATATTCTGCACCCGTATTCTTGCGGATAATTTGTTTATATTAACCTAATACTTACCAATTTGTATGGTGTACAGCGGACTGGTATACAATAAATCGAATTTTTGGTTCTAACTTTAAAAGAAGTGAATTAAAATCACAAAATTGACGACCTAGGGTGACCTGGCTGACCTCACGTCGCGTAGCGGTAGAGCGTTCGACTGCTTAAAGGTCGCAGGGTCGGTTCATGTTCAGGACAAATATTTATATGCATGTTTAATTGTAATGGGCCGGTCTGGTCAGTACATTTCAACAGGTACTTACTAAGTGCAAAAGTTTACAAAAAAAAAATATGTTTATCCTTCCGTTTTCCTTGTTTTTTATACGCTTTCTGCAACAAAGAAGGATTTGTGTTTAGATTGCGCTCTTCAGAAGAAATTTCCTATATCTGTTAATTATGGTCAGCGTCAGAAATATCTTGACTACAAAGTTTCAAAATGATGTTAAAACATTCATAACTAAAGTATTAGAAGAGCAACTGTTTTATTGATTTCAATTATATTACTGTCCGAACTATAGGTGTGAATACCAAATATGACAACGATCCGTCAGAAGAAAGGAAGGAAAACCAAGGAATTAAGATCATTTTGAGCTCTTTGTTCATCAACATCTTTTTGGCACTCACTGCACTTGCACGTTTGAATAGGTGGTTACTAAAATGACATATGTACTGATTGTTATTTCTCCACAAATAGAAATACTGGTATAATATCGCATGTAGCTGCATCTACAGGTCAGTAGGGACCCCGGGAGGGTTATCTGGCCCGGGAGCGGCGACTCGGCCGGCGCCAGCTTATCAACCTGCCGCCACATGCACTGACCATTAGTCACACCGCACACAATAACAATACATGCCAATGATTTGTTCACGCTGACATTCTGTCGAGATTCTAGACTCATAACGCATTTCAATTGTACACACGCAAGTAGATAATAAGGGCGAAATCACACTTTGTCATAAGTATGATATTTATTATGCAACAAGGCTGTTTTCATTAAAATATTTGCCATGTGAACGAACAACACATATGTCATCCACACTTCGTGCGAATCTGCCAAATATTTCAAATATATAATCCTTAATTATCTCCTATACGCATAGCGTTAAGAGTGTGAATAACTCAAATTTAGATGAATGAGTCCCTCAAACTTCGTCGTATGTGTCTAAGGTAAATAACAAATAAAACATAACGAAATATGGTTTTGCCTTAACAAATTATGATGAACAAGCTTTGTTTAAACTAAACCTTCGTATAAAAAATCCTAAATCTCTAAGTCATATAGTATTACAATATTATAATTAATGATCGAAACAATAGAATCTTGAATGAGACCCTTAACCTAATAAAAATGCCGAAACATCCCAGAAAATTATAATGACAAAAATGACTTGTAAAAATTTCGGTCAAGCAGAATCGTGAACCTCACTGGTGGTTCGGACGCCGGAGAAACTTGATAGATAATATTCTTAATCCTTTAGTCTCAGTAGTCCGGTTGCTAGTCACACATTGTCATAAAATGTATGACACTTACATAACAATTCCTGAATTTAAGTAGGTCCTATTTTTTAGTTATGAGTGTTGTGTAAGTGCCATCGAACTGTACCTGTTTTTTATTAGAAAGGCCTTGATCAGACTTAAAATCTTACGTTTCTTTGATTGCAATCAAATAAACGTGAGACATAAGTTGCTGGGGGTCGCGGTCACGGGGTCAGTATTTCTGTGACCCTGGAAAATTTCTGTACTTCATGCCAATGTGGCATGAAGTACAGAAATTTTAAGGAACCAACTTTATCTGGGTCACGGGAACAGGAGCAGTGTGTCCTATTGCTTTCTATTTTGAACTTAACGTGGACGAAGTCGCGGGCAAAAGCTAGTTATTTACTAAAAGTATAGTAATACATATCAAGCTATGGTAAATAATGACACTAAATCTAGTACTGAACTATGCTTTGATCTAAATCCTGGAGCAATAATTCGTCGATCATCCTTAAAATAATTTTGTTATAGTTTGTAATCATAATTTAATTCTTGACTTTGTTCGGCGACAACCTCTTGCTTTGTTTGAAGAAGCAGAAGCTAAATATCCTTAGGTAAATAAAAACATTATTGTACGTATCAAAAAGGAACTCTAAAATTGCCTTATTAACAAATCTTGGGAAAATTGACGTTTAAAGATCTTTAAAACATTAGAAAAAAACACTAAAGTTTCTTCAATACAAAAATGCACCTGAGAATGAAGGCGGGACCACTTGACTAATATTTCGATTATTACAAATCACCGTGAAATGACAAACTTGATACAAGAGGCAACCACTGCTCTTACACTGAAGGTGGGATAGATCTCAATTATAACAAAACCTTCAATGGACGATGCGTTAAACCAAAATGTCTCTAAAACTGTGAAGAAACACGTGTGGACATCGCAGGTAGTGGTTAATAATTCGTTTAGTCCAGAGGTAGCGCCCACGTTTTTTAGTGAGCGGGCCACACAGGTGCACTCACCTCCTAATTTACTATTCCCGATAGCGTCGGGACCATGGGACACAGACGTGTTTAATAGTTCTTTGTTGCTCACATTTCTATATGTATACTAATCTTTCAGATTTTATTCTGATATTATTCATAGAGCTATAAGCCTTATGATACGTGATGGAACATTAAAATGAGACTATTCTCCACGAAGTTAACTTTAATATATGCGGTATAGAAATCAGAATATATATTGGAAATCTTATCTTGATGAGATACCTGGTAACCATCAATAAATTACAAATACTGGTACTTCTAGTCAGCAATACTTCGAAGTATTCAAACGCTGTTAATCTGTCTATTTACAAAAACATTAAAAGGCCTGAGCTCCATCTAAGGCTCTAGTCTTCTAGCACGTAAATGGATTCGCACAATTTAAATGTAAGTAGCTAAGTAAAACAAGTAATGTGACACAAATATATGTGCAATTAGTAGCATCGAAGGCGTCCTCAGTTACGTCCTTCGCCATGCTGGTTATTCAAGAACTACCTGTTGCGTCTAATTGATAATCTTCGACTATATCTTATTCACTTGATTGAGATATACATAACTACCAATCAGTTTTATTACAAGTGGCCCAATTAAAACTTTAAAATGCGATAAGAGTTGGTTAATTAATTAATTAATTGATAAATAACGCATCTTATAATCAATACCCTTAGTATGATGTAGATCTTGAAGGTATTTAAATTACCTATAATGATAATTTTAAGTATTCATTATATAATATTAAAGTACCACCTGGAGGCTCATCCAAAATATTTCTTTATTATTTCTTAAAGTACCGTCTCATAGAAGCAATACTATTATCATATTAATTCGTAATCGGAGATTATTTTTAATAATTTATACTAAATGACTATCGACTACTAAGTACTATTTTAGAGAGTTACGTAGATAATTGTTAAAAATAAACAACAGTATACTATTATTAGTATTAATTTTCCCCAGGTAGGTTCGTCACACTGCTGGACTCAGATCATCGATGTGGAGAGGCTATACTGTAATAAGAGGTTTAATATAATAATTACTTACGTGTAATAATATAAGACTTAGTAGGAATGTCTTTTGATCATAATATCGAAACAAAAAATCAATCATTTTCATCATAGAAGCGTCAATTTCTTCAAATATCACTCATACACATATAATAATATAAAATACACATATAATAATATCAATAAGAGTCTTATTATGAATCCGGCTATAAAATACACATAAATTCGTTTAGAACCTCATCAAGTCGTCGAGGTAGACCTCAAAGCACATTGCCGAACAAATGACGGTGTCGTGAAACAAGGACAGGTTTTAAGTACCCTACTGGAGGACTTTTTGAAAGGTTTAATTACAGTAGACTCGACCTGGAGGAAGCTCGTAAGGTACGTGAGAAAAGAAGCAAATGACGAGTGGTGTCGACCTGTATACGAAACCCTTCAAAAAATTTAGTCTCAAGTCGTCCACGGATTTCCGCGGCACACTGTTCCTAATGATGGAAATGTATTTGTGTGTAAAGACGAACATCACTGAGTAAAAAAAAATAAGAAGTCATACAAAACAATCCAACAGACAGAAAAAAAACTATGTTACTATTCAGTAATACACTTTACAACTCAGGAATTTTCATGTAGTTTCCAAGTGGTTGTGACTGCTAAAAATCCTTACTGTTTCATAAATGCAAGAAAATATTCTACAAAAAAAATCCCCCGTACGTCTTTATTGTCTTGTCAAGGACTTCTGTTGGAATAAAAACTTAACCAAATAACTTTAATAGGAATAGCCATCTTGGCCTTGTCGCTTGGGATGAGATATAATATGTATATATCTTATCTTATTGCTTAAGTTTTCGTAGCAACCGACTAGTTTTTAGTTATCATCACCATCACGTAGACCAATATTAAAAATTGAATAAGTTTAGATTGTAACAAAATCGACACCAATGGCGCACTAATTACATACCTTACAATGTAAAGAATTTCCTCAATAGGTAGTAATTGAGATGTCTTAGTCAACACAACATGTCTTTACTTCTAAGTTCACTTTTAAAGATGAACATGATTGGCGTAAATTTTTTATATTCTTTTATTTTACGTCTCATACCAAAATTTTTTAAACACTATCCTACTTTACTACTTTGGAGTTCAACAACTTCGTTTATATTTCGTGGAATGCCGAATTTATGCACAATTTAAAAACGTTATCTGTGACAATTAATAAACAACCTAATCTGACATCTATGACATTTATAATGATTTGATGACATTCGAAATTTGTACAATTCAAAACTTGACATGAATTCAACATTAGTTCTCGAAATATGGGGTTATTGATATCGGTTTCAAATGTCACTATTAATCGTAAACTAAATGCATACCTAAACCTGACCTTTATTTATCTAGCCAATTTAAAGCAAAATATGGCATCATTATAATGGAAGTCTTCATTCTTTGAACTTCATTTAGGTACAGGCCGTACAGCTTAAAGCAAGTTAAATCATATAACAGGTAAAGTAAAGTCATGTTGACATGCATTACATAAAAATTAGTTTCAGATAAGTTAGGCAATATCTTCAGTTACTTCATTATGCATTTGTTTTAAACTAAGATGTCTCTTATTGGTAAGAACCCGATGACTATCACTTCTTTATTGTTAGAGAGTTTTCAAATCAGGCCATCTTGGTAGAGAGTGTGCAAATCGCGGTTGCATTGAAAGGTGGTTATTTAGAAACTCAGGGTCTCCTCTCCTATTCTATGTTTGCCGTCTGACCATTTAACCGAGGGAGGAAAACACCAGAGAGAGGCCGTCAATCAGTAGATGTACAGACTTGTTAGACTTGGACCCCGAGGATCTTGCGAGGCTCCATTTACTCGATTTCAATCAGACAGAAAGACCGTCAATATGACTTGAAATAATATTACTAGCTCATAATTTGAAGGCAGTTCCACTGAATGGAAAGCCATATTTATCAAAGCAGCGTCTTAAGTATACTCATGAATAATAAACTCATGCTGTCCACTGTCCAACTCATTAAACAATCGAATAAATCGTAGCACGTATTGGGCGGAAGCGTTTATTAGTGCGAAGGTACGATCATGTCGGGTAAAGCGATAAACCATGCAGGCGCCATTTTGTTTAGTATTGTCACCGATTGATGCAATGGTAATGTCGATGGGAGGTCTCATCCGGCGCCGGCCATTTGCATGAGACGCGACTAGAATCGATTATTTTTAATCAAACTAATATTCTATGGCGATGTCTTTCCTTGATTTTAAATTACGTGCGTATAGAAAGTCACCATTAAGAACGTAGCGTCACGTCGTAATTAATTATTTGTGATCAAAAGATTCTAAATTGCCCACACGTGTTCGTTAAAGATCGGATAGAATTCTATCACAAGAAAAAACAAATCATTACGAAATCAAAAGTTTTTTCTTATTTCTTTACATTTAGTATAATTAATATTTGAATGTTGTACCTACTAAGTCAATGTTTTTCTCGTCACTTAATAAAAAAATCCTTTAGGATTTTGCAGTGTGCGCAATTCATATGATTTGTACCTACTCTTTACCCTACTTTACTTTCTCCTGTCAAAAATATCCAAATTACGACATTATATCATGGAGATTTCATAAGCATGTAATCAACTCACACAAAATACCCGTATAATAATAAAATCCATTATACTTTTCAGAAGTAAGCTGACAAGATGACCACTTAAACACTTTACGCCATCCATGCATTCGAATTTAGTAGAGTCGAAAGGTCGTAAATAGCAATCTTAATCACAAATAGACTATAGTAACTTGCCTAAGGGCCGAGTTATTACTTTCCATGGCAACGTAATTTGGTCAGCATTTACAAATTAAATAGCTGAGTTAGAACAAGTGCAGCATCAGCGACAGGTGGCCCCGCACGTGCCGCCTTGAATAAAACGCAATGAATGTCAAATATGTTCAAAACTGCGGTATGCTCTCACCTAGCAGCATTGCCTATACTCACCCTTCTAATAAAAGTACAAAAGACCTATTTTGCCGTATAGTCATCACCACTTACGTCTTTTTATACTAAAAGTACACGAAGATACTTTCTGATTCCATATCATTAAGATATTCATTGCGCAGCATTGAACACGCAACCCTGGTTTAACTTTAACGTCTACGGGAAGAACATAAAATATAGTTTCGCAGAGCACCGGTATCGTTCTCGTTTGAGGGTTAATTCGCCACCCTCTGTGAATGTCTGACTTTTCATTATCGAGATGTTTTATTAAAATAGGGGCCGGTACCGACGGTTAGGGTGTACTAGGGTTATCAGACGTACTTACAAGAATTTGGTATCCTAAGCTGTGTAAGTACCATTTAACAATTCGGTTTGTTTATGCTAGCACATTAAAATAGGCACCGATTTTACTGCTACATAGTCAATGAACGCAATTGTAATGATTATTTCAAAAGATCATGTAAAAGAGAAGGAAAAATCGACCATTGTAAGTATTCCTCAATAATTATATTGTAAGAGTAATATAAATTATTGTCTGGGCTAGTTGCGTAATAGAAAATTCAAATTTCGCAACCCTAAACAAGAATTCAGCATCATATATTGCGCTACCCGCGGGCGAGGTGTGGGTGGAATGTTTACAGAGGATTTAGGGCTGGTCCTGGCCGTATTGCATTCCTATATGCAACCGGGCGCTACATGTCACGCTCCACGTCAAATAAACTGGCTGATTGCGATCTATGCTCCGGCGCCACTGCTGTGTGCGCCTCAACACATAAACATTAAAATCAAACTTGAAGCTGCGAATTACTCACTGTTGTATTGAGTTACCAAAAGCAATGAATAAATCTGATACAAGTCGCAATCTGAAATCTGTTTTCAGATTTTACTTTATGTTGAAATTAAGTATATATTAAGTAAGCAATACAGAGACGTTATGGGGTAAGTAGAGTATAATAGAGCTGAGTATACTGACCATAGAAGTCTTAACAACCTAACGCCTTATGCTAAGGCACACGGCCCTTTCCTGTATAATTCAAGTCTAGACCTGCTGAGCAGAAGGCAGTGATAGATAGGGGACTATTAGCATAAAATTCTTCAGACAAGATAATTCGAATTAGAATGTTTTGACAAAGTTGTCGAAAACTTTTGTGGTAAAAGTACTGATGGAAACGCTGCACTTAAACGCGCTACCGAACTTATTAACACAAACAGCGCAAGTCGGCTATAATTTCATGCAATGTTATGGCTAAGCTGTCGAGTGGTGTCAAACGTATTGCGGTCGCCGGCCACCGGTGTGGGTGACACATAGCGTTGTCTATCAACAAACTACAGCCGTGTTCAATAAACACGCTCGCTGTTATAATGGCTGTAATTTCCTCGAAACTCGGGTTGACAAAACATTATAATTGTTGGACAAAGGCAATGCCACGCGCCATGTCCAAACATCTGTGAGTCAGGCGGCCACCGCGTCCACGGCCGTGACTGACACGACACGTATACACTGTGTGGTACAACACATTGAATTACGTACCTTAAGACGTATTAACTGAATCACAGAGTTTCGCTTAAAAAGAATAATCAGTGACCATGACGTCTTTCTGATGCTGACTGTACTATAAGCGATTGTGTATTAGGCTGCGATGCGTTTCAATGACTCATTCCTATGCCGCACCATTAAGACCTGGAACTTCCTGCCAGCTCACGTGTTTCTTCCTACAGTCCCGGGTCCTTTAAGCGGGGCGTGAAAAGGCATCTGATGAAGCTGTCAAGCTGAGTACCACCACTGTTAACATGGTACATGTTTACGATGGTGACCCTCTTTTCGAGACTTTGCCTTTAGCTTACCATCAGGTGTGGCGAAGTCAAATTGACGTGTCCTTTATAAAAATAAAATATAAAAGTAATGTTTAACATTATCTCGATTGCAACTGAGGTTTTCTCCTCGAAGTCCGTTTGCTTCTTCTCCTTTTGATTCAGCTGCGAAAGTAATTCTGTCTTCTATATGTCTATACACTTTCACACCTTTTTTTTTTTTCGTGCGGAAATCCCCTCGGATACCCCCCTGCCGGAGCCGGAAGGGGAGGCCATGTCGGACTCGAACCGATCAAAACCGCACGCCGACTGTGGGTCGCGACTCGCGGTGCTAGGCCGGAGGTGAGGTTTTCGTAAAATGATCTCTTATGAGCAGAATCACAACAATTCATTTATTAAGAAGATTCTAATTTCGTGTAAATAACGCCCCATGCATGACAAAATATTATCCATGTATAACTTTAAAAGAGATCGAATACATAGGGAAAATGAATCTTCTCAGGTGAGACTCCAACCCGCGATCTTTCCCTTACAGGAGAAAGCCTTGAACAACTCGGCTACCGAGACACGCCCAATGTGATTCAAATTAAATTAATTAAAGTACAATTTTTCGATGCCACTGGGTTTGGCATTTAGAAAAAGAAGAAACAACGAAAACACGAAATTGTAGAAAATTAATAAGTAAATCAAGATATGCGTGTTGCATAGATAATCACCCGACACCACCGACCGCAACTCACGCGGATATTGCCTGCAATTAACTATTTGAAAGTCGCAAGCATCTTACGGATCGACCGGCTCAGGCATCGCGGCTCCTGACTAGTAGCCGAGATACCGGAGATATTCGCAAGAAACGACTACTTCTTGCGAATAATGACTACTGCCTCATCATAACACATGTTTATTGTTGTTATATTGCATTTACAGATAGCGAGGCTATAGGGCTTTTAAATTAAAATGATAGAAGTTTCAATTTATAGGAAACTAGCTGACGTCCGCGGCTCTGCCCGCGATAAATTTTCACAAAAGGATATAAAGAGAAGGGAAATTTGAAGTGATTCGGGTGTGATTCAATAGCTCAGTTGGAAGAGCATTCCCCTGTAAGGGAAAGGTCGTGGGTTCAAGTCCCACTTGGGCGCTTCTTTTTTCCGATGTATTTCGAATTTTACAAAATAGTTAGGTATATGATAAATTCTTAGATTTATATTAATTATCTAAAAATAAATCACATTGTTAATAGCGAACGGAGATAGTCACTTTTACGGTTTGATTGGAATGCAACTTGTAATGTAATGATGATAGATTGGATGAAAAGATAAGTGAGGTAATTTCCTTAATTAAAGGATATTACTACTATTTAGTGTCTTTGCCAGTGGAGATTCCATCTAATACGATTCCTATCCACTTCCCCCTTATAATTTTCCTACACACGCGTTGTCTTCTAAATAATTATTTTTCATGTATTGAAACTGATTAGGCTATTTTGATAAGAAAAGATAAGTTTTCGGGTTGAAACGGGAACGGGTGGAAACGACACTAACCCGATTTAAGGACTTAAGGAATAAGGACTTAAAGTACTGTGAATATAAAGGGCTGCAGACCTTTTCAACAGAAGGACAATACAGTTAAGTTTTTGTAACAACAGAATCGGTATCGGTAGGTACCATTGTCTGAATAGTTCCGCGCCACTTGCTAAGACCCTGAAGTATATCATGTCGTAATTACCATACTAATTGAACAAGTCTAATTCTGTGAGAGCGACTTATTATTCAAATAGATCGAGTACTTACAATGTTTGGGAAAAATAATCATTTATTTATTTATTTTAAGTTGATGCAGACAAAATGGATAACGTGAAATGGATGGAAGACAGATGTATATAAGAAAATTAAAGAAGGTAGAGAGCTATTACATAAGTGCAATCCAAGTGCAGCTCTAATCAGCACCTAATAGCATTTTCTTTGACGTGGGTATCGAACCCAACTACAACAGATTCTTTTACTGCTTGCTACTGCGCTACCAAGACGGAAACCCTTCTAAAATTCTGCACGTTATACGAATGGCATCTTAGCACTGCACACATGTTGTCCTGTGAAGGAAAGGAGAGGGACTAATTGGACATTGACCATGGTAGAGACGGTAGAATACTGCCAAAGACGCTCTACGAATCTGCAAAGGCTCGACGGTGTTCGTGACCTCAGGATTCCCAATAATGCGGACCGCACGTCGCTGCAACCTATCGAGAGCATCTAGCTATTATCCTCAATAGGAACTCTACAGATGCTATAGAATAGTAAACCTTGGTGAATTCCAGCGGCCTTAGTTTGTAACGATTCAAAATATTATCGACTCTATCTACCAGTTTTATTTTTTTCTTTATCGCAGTGAGTTGGTCAAAGCACACGTGCACATCGCCGCCTCCGCAGATCGTGACCTGCGCCCGCGCACCTCCGTCACTTACTTCACCCGCTTAGTTATTTTCTGACGCCACATTAGTCGTCTTTAATGCACAGCCGTTTTATTAACTACTGCAGGTCTAAAAAAGCCACTTTATTGGAATCTTTTTAGGATGATATTTCGTCTTTTACACGATATTTACACGAAAATACAGTCTGCTTAGTAAATTACCTAATTGTTGGGATTTTGCTCCTATAATACCATTTTACGAATTTTATAAGAATCTATTGAGATTTACTGGAAATTCAAAAGTTACTGGTTTTAAGCAGAATTGCCCAATGTGGTGTTTTTAGCACCGCTGTTGTTCCGTCCTTATGTTTAAGAAGTTACAGCTAGCCAACAGAAGTTTGCAAATGTGTCTGAGAAAAATTACAATACAAATACAAAAAAAAACACCTTACAACATAGTTCCATAATGACATGAATAGTTTCACGCTATCGTGGAAGCTTTTGTTACTGGGTTGCAACTTGCAAGTCTCTTTAAATTCAGTCATTTGATTTAAACGGTGCTCGTTTTAAATCAGACTGTGATCGAATTTTGACAAATTAAATCAATATCTAGCTGATTTCAAAACAGGTAGGTTATCTTCAGTCAAATAGGTTTTTTTGCTTAATTAAGAAATTAAAATATGCACATAATCTTAGTAAAAGAAATATGTATTACATTTATAAAACATAGATTGGGAAGATTCATTGAACTGTTCAGATAGGTAGGTACTGCGGCTTCACAAAGTGAAACGAGTTGGAATACTCAGGTGCGCTCGCGCCGCGTCACGGCACAGATACATTGTGACGCCGCGCCGCCGCCGCAGCCAGAAAATAGAATTAAAAGACACTCCACAATGGACCAAAGCCCTTTCAACCGAGCACAAATACGTATTGGAATTTTAAATCCCGGCGAAATATACCTCAGGTGTTCTTAAGAATGAAACGATACAATTCATTATTTTATTGTTGAACAGCTGTAAATTTATAAATTTACGGTGTCTGGATGTAAGTATTTTTACCCGACTACGGCGAAGCCAAAGGAGGGTTATGTATCTACTAAATATTGCTTTACCTATATTACCCGTAAAGCTTCTATCGTTTTGGACTCATTTCTCATATTTAGACCGTCCAAAGGTTACGGTGATCGTTTACCATCAGACAGGCCGTATACTTCTTTGCTTATAGACATATAATAATATATAAAGACTGTTTGATCTTTTTATCTACTAGTCCAATATCCCTAGTGAGGTGCAGTTTACAAATTAGTAAAACAACCATTAATTTCGAGGTCTTCATTCGTACAAAAAATGAGGCTTTGTTTGTGCTAAGTTTTTGAGAGCCATAAGCGTTTCGACATTTTAGAGCTCGTACTTAGGTAGGGTACAGGTTTTAGAAGAGATCCGGGAAAACACAAAAACATTGAGCGAACAATGGATCTTTTTTTTTCTAATTTTTTATGAGAAGCAGTGAGGTAAACATTTTTTATTATGATTTCGAGCAATATATTATTAAGGTTGATGCACGTGTTATGTATAGGTATTAATTTGATCATTTCACGGACTCATATCTACTTAGTAAGTACGTACTTCGTTGTAGAGTGACGTGCGCCTATGGTATAGGTACCTACTTACCTCTGACCGTGAGGCCGTGTAGAACTATCGAAGGGTAAAGAGTACGGCAGCCATTTCTTTCAGACCTTAAGCTGCCTACACACCAATGCCGGCGGCCCGCCGCGCCGGTACGATCACGGTGGGCAATGTTGGCGGCCTTATTTTAACCATTTTGCCGGCAAAGTCAATAAAATAAGGCCACCGGCCTTTTGGTGTGTAGTCAGCTTTACAAGAGCCTCACGTGGACAGGGAAGCGCCTGTGCTGTGACCTAGCTGCGTTACGATGACTTCTTGGGGAACACCGAGGATTATGTCTATGCGATACAGAAGCTTATCAAGATGAACAACTACAGGTGGTAGGTAGCTAATTATACTGAAGGATGGAACGAAAGACGGGTACCGCACTGTGTGGGTGAGTCTCTCGATTATTAAGAAAGAAGATGATGATGATGTCTGCTAGCGCTTTTGTTGGTAGAAAGATAAATTTGATGTAACGATAGAATGGAATATCGTCAGATTGTTGTTAT
Source organism: Eilema sororculum (assembly GCA_914829495.1). Lineage (NCBI taxonomy): Eukaryota > Metazoa > Arthropoda > Insecta > Lepidoptera > Erebidae > Eilema > Eilema sororculum. The sequence goes on from OU618547.1 coordinate 8,828,931, forward strand.
CTCATGTCATAATAATTATTTAATCCAAAAAAATCCGACGAATTGAGAACCGTCGTCCTTTTGAAGTCTATTTAATGTAAAACCATGTTTATCTCTACATTTTTTTACAGCCGTGGCGGTAGTGAGCGTGGCTGCTACGCAGGAGACGCGGGTTCGATCCCCACTCAGTGCAAATATTTATAGGCATGAATATGAGTATTTGCATTGGTCGTGCCACGGAGAGCACCTTAAGAAGCCGTCGGTCCCGGTTGCCATACGAACATGTTTTACAGTCGTTCTCGTTATAGGGGGGAAATGGGTGAAATGGCCGCACACAGGAGGGCTGATCAACCGTCCGCTCAAACGGCATCCCCACTGGCAGTAGGTAGTAGTAGTAGTAACTCTACATTTTAGAACGTTTATATAACGTGACCACTATGGCCATCTACACGTCTTAATAAAAACAGTGTTTCGTAGTTTAAAAAAGAGGTGTCACTCACTAAATGGTTACAGCGTCACCTTGTAGTAAGTAGCAAATTTAGCAGTTCATCTATTCGACACTAGGTGGCAGTTATATGCTATTGTTTGTTATCTTCATACTGGCAACACCGGCAATATAAAAATGGAATACTTGCTTGAAAATGCTTTCTTTTGATTGGTTGATCGTCCCGGTACCAAATGGCACTGTCTTACTCCGCCATTTTGCCGACACTTGGCCCCCGAAGAGGAGGAATTGGATAACATTATTAAATCTAGCCGCATTGCGGCAATCTGCTTGACATTATTGAAGGTATGTATGAAATAATCAAATCCCGCCTGTGTAATTTGTGTTTTGAGTGTTATTTATTGTGCACTATTTGGTATCTCCACGCTCGATTAATATTGACCGTGGTCGTTTCTCAGTGCTATATTAAATAAGCTCACCCATTCGGAAACACATTCCTCTTTCTGTTTTCGTTAGTTACGAGTATTACATTCTTTTTTAATTAACTATGTGATGTCTCCATTTGCCGGTGTAATTGAATCAACCCTATATAAAATGCTAATCCTTTTGCAGTGATAAGATACAGCCGGCAAGATGTATCTCTACAATTTGACTTTGCAAGGTTCCACATGCATCACACATGCAGTGCATGGAAATTTTTCTGGTACGAAACAACAGGAGATAATAATATCGCGAGGCAAGACACTGGAACTCCTACGCCCAGATCCAAATACCGGCAAAGTGCATACATTGATGAAAGTGGAAATATTTGGTGTTATACGATCGATGATGTCATTTCGGCTTACTGGAGGCACAAAAGGTAAATGAACTATGTATTTTTAACTGACCACGTGCTCTTAGAATGAGGTCGTACAGTCAAACCCAAGCTAACCTATAAGTTTGTGGATGAATTAATAATCATAATCACTCGTTATAGTAGTTTATTAGTTATCTTTTAGTCCCTGAAATGACGATGAGAAGCTTTTTGAACACACATGTGCTTTAGTTTTTCATATTCACCAACAGCAGCTAACAAGCATAACGAACGGCCATGGTAACCACTTTCCATCATGTGGGCCGTGTGCTCGTCTGCCACCTAAGTTGTTTAAAGGAAAAAAGCGACTTTGTGCTGTTCTAAAAACAATAAATAAAGTTAAAATCTTTGACTTGATGTCCCTGAGACCATTTATGCATTAGAGCAGCTGGATATAAGGGGTGATAGAGCCTCAATAGGCCAAAAGTGGAAGAGATGGAAGAGGTTCCTATCATGTGTCACAGATATTGCATTTATCTTCATTTGAATTTAGGGATTATTGAAAATACTGCATCATCTTGCTCCAGGCACTTAATACACAAACTGCTTGGGATAACTAGATGCATATACTGACAGCCAAAGCGTCGCTCTGTTTAATCATCATGGTTAACTAGATGTACCGCTGTGGCACAATTCATCATTTTCAATGATCTCTAGTCTTTGTCCAAAGTGCTGTAGCAATATAGTTATTTTTCTTTACAGATTATATAGTCATTGGTTCAGACTCGGGCCGCATTGTGATATTGGAATACATTCCTAAGAAAAACATTCTAGAAAAGGTACATCAAGAAACATTTGGTAAATCAGGATGTAGGCGCATTGTACCTGGTCAATATTTAGCCATTGATCCAAAAGGACGAGCTGTCATGATAGGTAAGTTGCAATTCTCATAATTCAATATTGATGTCAAATCAATAATAATAATAATAGTGGAAACTGCAATCTGACCTCACAATTTCAAGAGGAATGCCTGTGCCAGATCCTCATCTGTAAATCAACCGGTGTTTGTATAGCTGTGCCAGTAATATCTTTGTGACTCATATGCTACGGCAACCACAATCTATCATAAAAAAATAATATTGAATGTAGTATTTTGCTTTTATGTTCATTCCACAAGGATCTTAACCTAAGAAAATGATTTTTTTAAACATGGAGTAAAATAATAATCTAAGATATTTATGGGTATGAATGAACCCATGGAACCCCAGGTGCAAGATGGTTCTTTTATGTTGTGGGTTTTTTTTAAATCTATTGTTTGTCAACTGACTATGAAATCAACTTCCCTTACAATTGCATTAATTGTATTCTTTGAATGCTGTGAAATGGCATGACAGCTGCTTCAATGTGTAGGAGCAATATAACAGCTGCCCCTTTCAAAATATTACCCTTTTTGAGTGTAGGGACATTTTACACTTTACATTAGGAATTCTACACCTTCATTAGCTTGGTCTTTTTGGAGACCTATCTCACCCTATTCCTTAGCAAAGCCCTATGCCATTGCCTCATCTGTTGATCAGCAGGCATTGGCTCGCAGGTATGGTTGGCCATCTTGGTGATGCTACAACATTATTATTTAAACAATTTTATATATTATAGGTGCCACAGAAAAACAGAAGCTTGTCTACATATTGAACAGAGATGCTGAGGCTAGACTGACTATTTCATCTCCATTGGAAGCTCACAAATCTAACACACTGGTGTACCACATGGTTGGTGTAGATGTTGGTTTTGAAAACCCAATGTTTGCTTGTTTGGAAATTGATTATGAAGAAGCTGATTCTGATCCTACAGGTATATTTACTTCTTTTTTCTTTTATTTCCATGTGCTACCAGCCAATTAAGATACTTTCAGATTAGTTAGTATTATACCTATGGTATGATTAAAAAGTATTGTAATTCTGACTATGATTATTTTGAGGTCCGTGTTTCCGACTGATAGTGACGCCAAATCCTCTATGTATGAGTAAACTAAACAAAAGTTTTTAATTTTCTATACTTTATTATGCCATAAGATTTAATAAAAATGTCCTTTTTAGGTGAAGCTGCACAAAAAACTCAACAAACCTTAACATTTTATGAACTTGACTTGGGGTTAAATCATGTAGTAAGAAAGTACTCTGAACCTCTTGAAGAGCATGCCAACTTTCTCATAACAGTACCAGGAGGTAATGATGGACCTTCAGGAGTGTTAATTTGCTCAGAAAATTACTTAACATACAAAAATTTGGGTGATCAACATGACATTCGATGTCCAATTCCTCGACGGAGAAATGATTTAGATGATCCAGAAAGAGGCATGATATTTGTATGTTCAGCTACTCACAAGACCAAGTCAATGTTCTTTTTCTTAGCCCAAACTGAACAAGGAGACATCTTCAAAATCACCATTGAGACTGATGATGACATGGTGACAGAAATTAAGTTGAAATATTTTGATACTGTTCCTGTGGCAACAGCAATGTGTGTCCTGAAGACTGGGTTCCTATTTGTCGCCTGTGAATTTGGCAACCAGTGAGTATACATTATATGTTTGATAAATATGCATCTATTTACTTAGAACTGAGACATTTGGTGCTCTTTTTAGTATATTGTTATGCTAGAGGAATAATCTCCGAACCAAGGTCCTCCCTTACTATATGGGGGAGAGCACACTGATGCGAGATTAACATTTAGAAATATAAATACTTAAAATGATGTCTCTTCCAATATGGATCTATAAATGCATCTTTACTTTGTTTCAGTTACCTATACCAAATAGCTCACTTGGGTGATGAAGATGATGAACCAGAATTTAGTTCAGCAATGCCTTTGGAAGAGGGAGATACATTCTTCTTTGCTCCAAGACCCCTCAGAAATTTAGTGCTTGTGGATGAACTAGATTCACTTTCACCTATTTTAGGTAATCTATTCATGTAATCATATAACTGTATCGGTTTACAAAATCTGAATTGTTCACTAACCTGCCTTATTTATTACAGCTTGCCGTGTCGCTGACTTAGCCGGTGAAGACACTCCCCAAGTTTACTTGGCTTGTGGCCGTGGGTCAAGGTCATCTTTGAGAGCCTTGAGACATGGTTTGGAAGTTGCTGAAATGGCTGTATCTGAGCTGCCGGGTTCACCCAATGCTGTATGGACTGTCCGAAGGCACAAGGATGGTAAGTTCATCATAATTAACATTCTGTTATAACTACCACACATAGTAAAGTTCATTAATTTATACTGATTGAATGGGTTCAATCCCCATTTTAATGTGTATCTCTTCTACCAAACAGTAGTTCAACAAACTACAAGTATCATGCAGACTAAAAAATTAAGTAACAGATAGTGTTTACTAAACAGTTGCATCTTTACTTAGATCAAAGGATGGTTGACAGCATACTTGACACTACAGTAATTGGGATAAATGTCACGTGAGTTTAATGACTATAAAAGAAAAACGAGCCAATGGAGCATAATGATTATACTATTTTGGTCCGTGTTACTGACATACTGTGACGCTACAAATAACCACCTATGAACGCTCCTCTTTATCAACAAATTACTAATAAAACCCTGGTTGTTGGTCAGACATAAACACCAGTGGTTTTTCTTTTCAGAATCTACTATCGGCTGATGAAAGAATAGAGATGGTTTCAACAAACACGCAAAGGTAGGCATCAAAGGCTGTTTAACACAACTGGAAGCTGCCAACATCTGAAGACTGCAATATATAGACATTTGCTTCTTGATCACATTTTACCTATAAACTTTTCTTTTGGTTACAGAGGAATATGATTCTTACATCATTGTTTCGTTCGTAAACGCTACGCTCGTACTGTCTATTGGCGAGACTGTTGAAGAAGTGACAGACTCTGGTTTCTTGGGCACAACTCCTACGCTCAGCTGTCACGCGCTTGGAAATGACGCTCTTGTGCAAGTATATCCAGATGGCATCAGGCATATACGCGCAGACAAACGTGTGAACGAGTGGAAAGCCCCAGGAAAAAAGTCAATTGTCAAATGTGCAGTCAATCAAAGACAAGTAGTCATAGCTTTAACTGGAGGCGAACTCGTGTACTTTGAAATGGACCCTGTAAGTATCCTAACCAATACTGATCTCACAATATCGACGTCATTGCATGGACCAGCTCTTGAGTTGGACCATGCAAAGGTACGGTGTAGCTGCCCTATGCAGTGAAATGCCTACAACGTCGTAGAACATGTTTCGCTCCCGCTTGCGGTAGAGCGAGGCACTCGGCATATTCCATAGCCAAGCTGGAGCCGTTTAGGCGATGAAGGCGGCAAAACCATGCCGTGGACAAACTAACACATTATTAATTTTAATGATTCCTCAAAAATTATTGAACTGAAGTAAATTAAAACATTGTGTATGTTACAGACTGGTCAGCTAAATGAATATACAGAAAGAAAGAAGCTGTCATCTGATGTTTCCTGTATGGCACTGGGATCTGTTGCTACTGGTGAACAACGGGCGTGGTTCTTGGCTGTGGGTCTGAATGACAATACTGTCAGGATAATCTCTTTGGATCCTTCGGTAAGTACTGTCTTCACAACAGTTTGAACGACCTATAACTTTACATCCAAATGATGAGACAAGGACACCACTGAGCTATTTTGATTACAACAACCCAAAAATGCGTTATTCGAAAACTGCTGATAGTACTTCATAAATTTTATAGATGAGGATGATTACAAAACATGATTACATGCTATCTTTTATATTTACAGGATTGTTTGTCCCCGCGTTCCATGCAAGCTTTACCAGCCGGTGCAGAGTCATTGTGCATTGTGGAACAACCATTCGAATCGGGAGCGAAATCTGCTTTACAACTAAACATTGGCTTGAGCAATGGAGTATTATTGAGAACTACATTAGACTCAGTCAGTGGAGACTTAGCAGATACAAGAACTCGGTAAGCACAACTTTGTTTTTGTTTGCATTGATGTATTTTTACTTGCCAATGATGAAAAAACCTAATCGCTCCTTATAATTACTGAATTATATTGAAGATCACTTAACCAGATCTGAGATAATATCTAAATTATACTTTCTTAAGTTATCTTTGTTCGGAATAAACATTTTTTATATTCCTTCACAGGTACTTGGGTTCAAGACCAGTAAAACTGTTCAAGGTACGCGTGCAAGCGGCAGAAGCCGTGTTGGCAGTGTCGTCAAGGACTTGGTTAGGATATCACTATCAAAATCGTTTCCATCTCACACCACTTTCATATGAATGCTTGGAGTATGCAGCCGGGTTTAGCTCAGGTAAATCATTGATCTAATTCTGTCTATAGATACATTAGTATGTTAATTAGTTTCAATATGTTTTACTATTACTCAAGATGTCTTCTTAGTCCCATGGCCAAAATGTTTTGTAATGGATTTGATTCCTGGAACAAGTAAACTCTTATTGAATTTAACAGTGGCTAGTCATAAGAGCTTTCCCAGTAATCAGACGGTAAAATGGTTACCTTCTATTACATAAGATTAAAAAGTATTCCCTTCCCCTATGAAGGGTGGCGTACAACTGTACATATATCAATAAATACTTGCCCGACGTCATTGCATGGACTTGCTCTTGAGTTGGACCATGCAAAGGTATGGTGTAGCTGCCCCATGCAGTGAAATGCCTACAACGTCGTAGAACATGTTTCGCTCCCGCTTGCGGTAGAGCGAGGCTCTCGGCATATTCCATAGCCAAGCTGGAGCCGTTCAGGCGCTGAAGGCGGCAAAACCATGCCGTGGACACACATACTCAAAGTTCAAATAGAATAGAATCTCATATGTTCGTTAGAATTCGAATATTTATTACAATCTTTCATTACAGAACAATGTGCTGAGGGTATTGTAGCAATCTCATCAAATACACTCAGAATTTTGGCGTTGGAGAAACTTGGTGCTGTCTTCAATCAAACCTATTTACCTCTAGAATATACGCCGCGCAAGTTCGTCATCAACACAGACAACAATCAAATCTTCATTCTTGAAACTGATCACAATTCGTACACAGAAGACATGAAAAAACAAAGAAGGTGACTATTGTATACTTCGCCAGAGACTTCATTTTCTATTTCACATGATGTCAACTAACACACAATACTGAACTTTATGTTGATATACCTGCAGTACTGACTTAAATTTTCATCCATATATTTATATAGATGTGATAGTATAATTCTAATAAAACAATCCTTTATCCAGGGTACAAATGGCTCAAGAAATGCGCGAGGCGGCTGCAGGAGGGGGCCCTGAAGAACAGCAACTGGCAAATGAGATGGCCGATGCATTCCTGTCTGATACATTACCTGAAAATATATTTGCGTCGCCGAAAGCTGGAACAGGTAAACATTTTGATATAACTTGATTTGTTTTTGCCATATCTGGGCAAGAGCAGAAAATGTCATTGAGCTTACTGACTCTAATCAGATGTGGCTACATTAAATCCCAACGTTAATCCCAGATGACTTTAACTTAAGTCATTTGATTCAAGTTGGGGAAACAAACCAATTCTTGTGCAATTACTAAGATTGTTGATAAAAATTAGATGTGATACTTATTCTGTTTTAATATTTTGTAGGTATGTGGGCGTCTCAAATTCGCGTCGTCGACATGGGAACAAGTGGTGGACAGCCAAGCACTTTATTCAAATTACCCTTGGAACAGAACGAGGCCGCTGTGTCTGTCTGTATCATACGGTGGTCAGCTCACGGCGAGCACGCCCAGCCTCACCTAGTAGTTGGTGTCGCTAAAGATATGATTCTCTCGCCAAGAAGTTGTCCTGAAGGCAGTTTACATGTTTATAAGGTAATTAATTTTTCTTCTTTCCTGATAGTCATTTTACGTAATTTTTCCATGATGTCAACTTACGCTCCGTGTTTCATCTGAAATACATTGACGATTGCTTAACCAGATCTGATATATTACAACTTGAAATAATGTATCTTTGACTGTGTTCCAACAATGTTCTAATTCTTACGATATATTCCAGATATATGGCAATACTGGCAAGCTAGAGTTGGTCCACAGAACACCCATCGATGAATATCCCGGTGCAATAGCCGCATTTAACGGGAAGCTTCTAGCAGGAGTTGGTCGCATGTTGAGGCTCTACGACATTGGCAGGCGGAAACTGCTACGTAAATGCGAAAATAGACACATTCCAAACCTTATAGCAGATATTAAGACCATTGGGCAGAGAATATTTGCTTCTGATGTTCAAGAATCAGTATTTTGTCTGAAGTATAAAAAGAGGGAGAATCAGTTGATTATATTTGCTGATGATACCAACCCAAGATGGATCACAAACAGTTGCATACTAGACTACGATACTGTAGCTATGTCTGACAAATTCGGGAATGTAGCTGTCATGAGATTACCGCAGTCTGTAACTGACGACGTTGACGAGGATCCAACGGGAAACAAAGCCCTTTGGGATAGAGGTTAGGAACTCTTACACATTTATACATAACTAAACGTTAATGTGATGATACAAAATTATATACATGCTAGACTAATGAAAATAATGATTATTTATTCGCATCTGACAATTTTTATTACTTTCATCTTATCTCATTGATGGTTACCATTACTAACATAATGTTAACTTTCAGGTCTTCTCAATGGAGCCTCTCAAAAAGGTGACATCAGTGTGAATTTCCACGTTGGAGAAACTGTTACGTCATTACAACGCGCCACACTCATTCCTGGTGGATCAGAGGCGCTGTTATACGCGACAGTGAGCGGTTCCCTTGGCGTCTTACTTCCGTTCACGTCGAGAGAAGACCACGATTTCTTCCAACACCTTGAAATGCATATGCGCAGCGAAAACTCGCCGTTGTGTGGTCGCGACCACTTATCGTTTAGGAGTTATTATTACCCAGTAAAAGTAAGTATACATAATTATCCTGATTACCATGGTAATAATTATTTGTAGATGCTGGCAAACTTCCTGAACATTTCAGAAAGTTCGCGCATGTAAAGGCGAGAAAGGAAAAAACATACACATTTTCATATAAAGTTGTAAGAAAAAATAAATTCCTTTATCAACTGATGACACTGAATAAACTAAAAACCACTAAAAGAACTTATCAACCAATGACGCAATGAATTCATGTAACCTATGGTTGTACGGCGCGGCCTGCCCTGGCTTGCCACCAAAAGAACAGACTCGCTTCCCAAACCCGCACTGTTACGAACTTCTGAGCCGCCACTAAGTTTGGTATGCGGTATACATAGTCAAGAAGTTTGCCGGCCGGTATCCGACAGTTAGTCAGCAGCCGCACTCCCGCCGAGCGCGGTTGTGTTACGCTGTCGGTAGAGCAGTGCGGGCGCTCGGCGGCGCGACCGCTCGTCGTTATGACAGCGCCGCGCCGCCGCCGCCCCCGAGTTCCTGAGAGTCGGGACGCGCCGTATATAGCGCTACCGTAGTTTTTGGAACGTACACATCATTCATATTATACACTAGCTTTTACCCGTGGCTCCGCCCGCATGGATGTCGGTTATCGCGACAAAACATAGCATATGTCCTTTCTCAAGGTCTAATCTACCCCTATACCAAATTTCATCAAAATCGGTTCAGTGATTTAGGCGTGAAAGCGTAACATACAGACAGTTACTTTCGCATTTATAATATTAGTATGGATTAAAACAAAAACGAATCGTATCGTTAACGTATTGAGAGAATGGAGCATATTGCAATTGGTTGTCTTTACACACACAGGTTCATAGTAAGACTGCCAATCACAATTGGTTACACGAATTTACTTTATGTTGACGTTTTGTAAGTGCCGATTTAATGGTCTATGCAAAATAAATTATTTTTGAATTTTGAATGCTTACGTTATGCTGGGGGTACCTACCAAGCGATCACACACAGGTTTATAGTAAGTAAACCTGTGTGTAACCCTGCCAATCGCAATGCTCCGTTCTCTCGATACTATTGATAGCTTATCGTTCTAGGGGTTATGATAGCTGCTAACTATATCTAACTGTTATTTGTTTTTATTACAGAATGTGATAGATGGAGATCTGTGTGAGCAGTTCAATTCGTTAGAACCTGCCAAACAAAAAGCTATTGCCAGCGACCTAGAGAGAACGCCCGCCGAGGTCTCGAAAAAATTAGAAGACATTAGAACTAGATACGCTTTTTAAAGTTAATTACACGGTCTTTGTATTAAGTATAAGCAATAAAATATGACAGAATACACGAATTTGATTTAATTTTTGACACAGTATAACGAGAGATCTTACAGTAGTTCATCGCGTTTGATGTTTGCGGAAATGCCGCCTTTTGCAGTTTTGTCAGGGTTGTCACTTCAGTTTTTATTTCTAATTTATTTTTCTGTTATATTACTACAACCCCTATTTATTCTCTTTGTTCTGTCAAGGCACATCAACTCGCGCTAATTTATATTACTAGGTGATGCCCGCGGCTCCGCCCGCATGGATGTCGGCTTGCGAATTTTGGTTACCGGTTCTACTCAACCAATTATGATCAAGCAAACGTAGTATTTTAAATCGGATTTCGGTTTCAATATCGATTTCGATTTCGACTTGAATTTGGATATTGATTCGCGTTCGGGTTGGTTAAAGCGATTTTGTTTTGAGATTTAAAAAAAAACATCGAGGTTTTCGGGGTGACTAATTAAACGTATAATAAAATCCATTTAGCGATCCAAGATGGCGGACTTGAAATTTCCCACAAAGTCAACATGAGCATCGTTTTCGAGGTTTTCAGAGTTGCTAATTACGAATATATCATCCATCCAGCCATCTTGGATTACTACATGAATAACATATTCGTAATCAGCAGCCCCGAAAACCTTGAAAATGATACACGTATCGATATTGGTGAAAATTTCGAGTCCGCCATCTTGGATCGCGAAATGGATGTTATATTCGCAATCAGCGACGACAGAGTGACTAGATTTTCTGTCTCCTCTGCCGTGTCGGTTTTTACTACGGCCAACAAACTATACTCCATTTGTTTAGGTACTTAAAAAAAGGTAAACAAATCGTAAAAAGGGTTCTTCTATAGGGGCATTTTTCGTTCCGAAATAAAAAGAAACCAAAATAAAATCATTTTAGAACTTGAAATCCATTTCTATCTTATATTTTTCTATATTTAACTACTTTGTTTAATATTAAGTTGCAATTATTATTTCCTAAGCTGAAAAACTATAATAACTATATTATTTAGAATGATTATAAAAACTATAGCACTGTGCCTACCATAAAGAAACTAAAAAGACAGATATTCAAAACAGTTTTTTCCAGATCGCGCCATACGTGCGTGACTGTCAAAGTCAATTCGCAGTTTGTAGTTTGTATTTATTGTTATTATTCGGTACCATTAAGAGCTGCGAAGAGCATGTACTGAAAGAAGTGGAGAAGATGTCATCCCTAGATAAGATATTTGACGAAACCTATGATCGCTTTGTAATTAGTGTTGGTGATAGTTCTTCGGACTCAGACTAAAATTTTATTCAGTGATTGAATTTGAAACCACTTAGATTGTTATTATAATTTAGTGAATGTGTTGATCGTGTCAGTTTAATATTATAAATTTTAAAATTATTTAATAAGGTAAATGTAGTCTTTATGTTGCCCATAATCATGCACAAAAATACTATTGTCATTGACGGTTAACTATCTCTGAAATCCACCATTTTTCTTGTTTACCTTTTTTTAAATACCTAAACAAATGGAGTATAGTTCGCGAAACAAACCATAAAGAAAAATATGTACGAAAGTAAACAAACTTGACAGATTTTCGGTTTACTTTTATTCGTGTATTTATAATGCAATAATTGTTCTTAGACGTGTTAAAATCTTCGCAATTTGGTTTTGTAACAGTTATTCAACATAATATAGTAAACACAACTGAAGGAAACATGGGACGATGCAGTGTTTTCAATAATTGTAAAAGCGATAGTGAAAGCAAATTACCAGGCGTATCTTTTCACTCGTAAGTAAATACGTTTTTAAAGTTAAAGGCCCTTTCATACACATGTCACAGTGTATTATTTCATGTGAAGTACATAATGCATTATAATTCTATTGATAAAATAGTCTAAAACAGCAAATAATAATTATCATAACCTACGAAATAAATGTTATTCGATGTTGCCAGGTTTTTAATGTTTATTTGTCCAATATTATGGGTACTAATATACATGTTGTAGGTACTTGTTATAAGTATGATCAAATATTCTTATGTATGTAGTAATATCATAATTGTATTACAGTTTCCCGGAAAATACAAATTTACAACAAAAATGGATTGAAGTTACAGGACGTACAAATTGGTTGCCATCATCATCAAAAATATGTAGCAAACAAAATAAGTAAAAAATCGAGTACTTATGGAATATGAGTACCTACCGTCGTGGCAGCAACGCGACACATGTATTTAATTCATATAAAACGGCAATTTCATTGGTAATATATTAATAACTAGCTGTGCCCGCGACTTCGTCCGCGTGGAATGTACTTAATAAAAAAAATCAGTTTTTTTTTGTTTTTGGCATTTTTTTTTAGCCTAAGTTACTCCTTATTACATAAGCTATCTGGCAGTGAAAGTCCTGTCCAAATCGGTCCAGCCGTTCCAGAGATTAGCCAAAACAGACAGACAGACAAAAAATTTAAAAATATATATTATGGTATGTGTACCGTATATACATTCATATGCATGTAGTAGAAAGCGGTTATTTTAATATTACAAACAGACACTCCAATTTTATTTATTTGTATAGATTTTTGGCATTTTTTTTTAGCCTAAGTTACTCCTTATTACATAAGCTATCTGGCAGTGAAAGTCCCGTCCAAATCGGTCCAGCCGTTCCAGAGATTAGCCAAAACAAACAGACAGACAGACAGACAAAAAATTTAAAAATATATATTATGGTATGTGTACCGTATATACATTCATATGCATGTAGTAGAAAGCGGTTATTTTAATATTACAAACAGACACTCCAATTTTATTTATTTGTATAGATAATTACTATTGTTATTTATTACACATTTTTTAAATACCTAAAGGTATCTTGTTTTGAACTATTAAACGTTTTAAATATATATGTTTTTTACTATTACCTGTATATTACAACTCACTGTAAAGAATTTTATCCAGAAATAGAGATCACGATCTCCCGAACTTAAAAACAGAGCCAAATTTTATCACGAATCAGGCGTCATTTGTATAGAAAAACGCGGGGTCCCACACACTGACAACGCAATTACGCGCGTTGCTGCAGAATACGGGCGTGATGGCGCGTAAAACGCGAGGTATGGCACACTGAAATCTGCCATCACGCGCGTGGTTTTCGAGGTATTTTTAGTCCGAGAGCTGTTAGAAATTTCTGTGTAGGTGTTTGAGACGAATTCAAAATATATATTATTGCAATGCAACATGTATTTAACGTCAAATTTAGAGCGTTTTCACATCAACCGACGTCCGATATCCGATATCGGACATCCGAGATCGGAGGAAGTCAAATATCGATGCCCAATATCGGGTATTGGAGCCGACACCACTGTTTTGGCTCGATATCGAAAAACGCAGAGACTGTAAGCTACTTTCAACCTAAATGGCATTTTCTTAGTTACGTCTCTTTTCGCGTTACTAGATGACGCTGATCATGAATATAAGAAAAAAAAAGGTAACTATGTCATGTCAATAAGGTCGAAAATTACTTGCACTTCTTATCATTTTCTTTTCATCTCTAGCGTCCTTAACATAGTCTGGGCTATCGAGCTAATGGTCGGATGGCTTTATTATTCAATATTTTACTTTACTTTTCTCAAAATTTTAGATTACTTCACACACCTACCTACCAAAAAATTTCTAATATCTCTCGGACTATACTAAAAACGCCGCTCCACGCGTGACAGTAGAAAATCTGCGCGCGGATGCCGATCTGCTCTCCCGCGTCCACGCGCGACGCGGCGTCGGGCGTTGCAGTGTGCCAATCGCCTAAGAAATCCTACAAATTCATCACTGATTGCAGATAGAAAGCGAAAATAACAAAAAATATATTGCCTGTTTGCGAGCGAATTTATCCAAAAACTAGGGTAATTTATCTTTCAAATTCGTCACACTTGTGCTACATGGCTAGATAATATTACTATTTATGGCATAGGTACACTTAACGATTTTAAGCATTAAAAAACATTCTCTGTCTCATGCGTGGACAATAATGACGTATTATTTTTTCATCGAATTTCATTTCTTGCCTACCAAAGAAATACCCCTTCTGTTCAACAAAATCATAATCTATGCTAAAAAGCCATCCTAGAACGAACGACTCACGTGCAATCGAACTAATAGTCTAACAAAACGGAATAGAGGATCCCATCTTTCCAAAGACTTTGAATAGGTACACTACGTTTTCTTCTCTGTCTACGGCCTGTCTAGACGGCTTCGTTGACAGACTGTATGTATAATAATCGTTAGACTGTGCCCAATCTATCTATACTCTATTTGGTTAGGTATTTAACTTGTGGCGACTTTTATAAAAACACATCGGTTTTTAGTCTTCGAAATAAGTTTCTAAACAGACAGTTTTCAAATAAACCCTTAAAAAAGCAAGATTCTTCATGTTTAATTAAGAACCTATCCAAATGGAGTATACACCACCTAACCTGATCAGCCCAGTCGTCAATGGTAAGAAACTGGCAAAGGTCTCTCGCCATGCCGGGGTGCGAGGGATATGCTTTTGGCAATCTCACCTCCGGCAACCAAGGAACCAAGACGGCGTGCGTTTTAGTCGGTTCGAGTTCGACATAACCACCTCCACCGGCTCCGTGGGGATTTATCGCACGACAAAAAAAAGGTCTCTCGCCAGCAGTTTACCGTGTTATTGTTCTATAAGGTAATCTTGGCAGCCCGAGCAAACCTCACGTGCTATCCAAATTATTAATATTAGGTATAACCCTCCAACTAAGTTAAATTGCCCTCCATTTCCTTTGACACTACTCCGTGGCATGCTTGTGCTAGAAGTGGGTTCACGTCACCGTCGCCGTCAGTACTTAGTGTAATAGCCAGAATTCGAAACCCTAACAACTAAACTACCGACGTTGATGAACATAGACATGGGTGATCGCTTTTGCCAATAGGGAGATGGAGATATCGACCACGGCGGACAGAATATGATTATTAGGCTCGATGCTAAATTTTGAATAGATTTTTGTTTTCAGAGGTTAAAATGATGAAGACATGCGCCTATAGGGAATACAATCTAATTAAAAACAAGATAAAAATCTGTGAGAAATTCACCTGAAGGTATATTTTTATACAACTAGTGGTCGCCCGGTGGTCGAAATTCGACCATAAATAATTAAAATTAAAAGTTTTAACATTATTAACGTTTACATACATATTGAGATTTTTTTTCAAAAAGTGCGGTATTTCAGTATATAAGACTATAGACAAATAATAACTATATCATGTCTGAAGTTGACTACATACTAATAAAGGTTTGGAAAATATCGTATTCTCCGTCCACGCAATTTTCGTAAAAACTGACACAAAGTGTTAACTTCACCCTGCTTCGCTTATTAATCAATAATGGTATTAATTTATAACTCCTTACAATTTTTTTTGTATCTCTTTTTTTATTCGTCAGCTGTGATATTTCAAATAGGTATAGGACTGTGCGTATTACCAAAGCTTTAAAAAAAAGTATGAACACTTGAGTAAAAGTTGACCACAGACTAACAATAATTAAAGTTTTGGGGAATTGCATACTTCTCCGTTCGCGCAATTTTCGTAAAAAGAGATGCAAAGTTACCTATTTATTTATCAATATATATCAAGTTAAAACCTCCTTACTATTTTTTATATTATTTTTTTTATGTCGTCAGCTGTCAACATTTCAAATAAGTACGGGTTTTTTTTTAGCCGGAAAGCGTAGAGGACGCATCGCGGTATTATTTTATTTTCCGAAATTGGTGTGAATTCAAGTTTTTATATATAGAAATGGTGAATTTTTAGCCTGAATGCCTTGGACAACGCACGTGTAGGAAAGTGGCATATTACAGTGAATAGTGATTATACGCGTTCAATCTAAATCCTGGGGAGATTTTGATTGCTTTTAGTAAAGTCCCCACAACGTTACTAAGGCATGAATTATCTATTTATCATTCACCATCATCATCATCATCATCATTATCATCATCATCATCATCAAAATCACCATCACCATCTCACCATCATTAATATCATCCACTGTTATTTCAATGAAGAAAATATTTGTAACTGATGATAAGGCAGCGTGGTCATAGTACCTTAGCCTGTTCCGAGAGGAACTAAAGAAACAAAAAATATCAAATAGTTATGGAACTGTTGTGATGATTTACCTATGCCTAAAAAAAAATAACTGTATGTACACGTAAGTGACATGCGTATGTGTGTGTGAAAATTGGCTATAGTTTGCGTAACGTTTATTTTAATAAAAATAAGCTATTTTAATGCATTATTATAAAAAAATATTAATCTTATGCACTTCTCTTCGGTATGAACTATCAATATGCCAAATCTCACCCTCCTACGTACGTATTTTCCTTCACGTATTAATATATAGATAAGCAAATTGACTGATTCGTGTATACAATACATATTTGCACTGAGCGGGAATCGAACCTACGAACTCCGGCATAACAGTACCTAATAGTTCGCCATTCGCCACCTCACACCTCACAGTGATACCACCATTTGAGATACAACGTATTTTAAGTAGGTTCTATTGTACATAAATTAATCAGCATTCTTCTTAGCTGATCCCAACAGAAAAATAGGGTTGAAAAATAGTAATTCAGTGTATGTAACCACTGAATATAGTGATTATAAAGGTTCGTACTCTCTTTGGATTCACTACATACCTACTTACCCATATAATACACTTGCACGTTGATTTTCTATTAGCATTAGATTATATTGCAGATTAGGAAATACAATTATTACAAAACTCTTAACCTGTGCAATATGTAATAAGTTAAGTAGGTATCTAAGTAATTTATATATACACTTCCGGTATTACTAACTTTCAAACAAAGAAACACAAAATTGATAGAAACTATACGATAGCGACGGGCACGCATTCAAATTATGCATATTTACCTGCCTAAAAACGATTAACATTTTACTTACGTAGGTACTTGTTTCAGTAATTTTCCCTAATGGAAAGAAAATGAGGTGGGGACGACTTTTGCTTTGTCTTGTTTAATTTAACCTCCACCCGATTGCCCAGTGTTGTAGCCTAGGTATTTGGGAGTTTAGAAACTACTCTTTGGTTGCGGAGTAATGGCCGGCCGTTGCGCACTCTTGCCCCGTCATAAATATTGCCATTTTCCAAATTAATTAAATAAAGTAGCTTATTAATTACTATATCTATTGTAGGTAGATACGCCAATAACACCAAAAAATATAGTAGGTTCCTAATGATGTTAATGATCTTGATATAATGGGCGGTCATATCGCAAGCTACGATCTCTGACGTGCAAAGAAACTTTTGATGAACTACATTATATGAAGGTAGGTAGGTACCAGGGTGTGCGTGTGTGTGTGTGTTTGTTTCTATTCTAGAGCAGTCAGTGCAGGCAGTCTGGGTATGTACTATGTAGGTAGTATTTAATAATTGTATTGGATAAGAACTCTCTCTAAACTTAAGAGCCGCGCTCTTGTCGGTAGAGTACCTACATAATCGCCATTCTTCTCTCTTCTCCACCTAGAACTATTTATTGAGAAATAACAACTGTGAATTTTGACATTTCACACAACGACACAACTAAGTACAAACGCTATTAATTAATTTTATTAGGTAACTTTGACAAGTTGGAAGGCTACTCGACCACAATAATACCTGCATTCAAATTTTTCAACACAAACCTACATAGGTACCAAAGAATGCTCAAACTCAAACCAATACCTATATACCTACCTACCATACCTATTTTTAAAATAACGGCATGTGGCAGCACTGTGAAGGAGTATAAAATTATACTATAATAATGACGGAAATTAGCGCGAGCATGGTGTATAGGCACATACGTACCTTTGATTTGCCTGACTTTTCGACCAGGGGGCCAAGTCTGCTAAGTTATGTTAACGTACAAGTTTTGACGACACCATTGATATTACAATGAGATTGACATTATGAGCGGTGCGATGAGTCGTATCATTGTGGTCTCACAATCGTCTCACAATCGTCTCGCGTTGGTTCAAAGTCGTGTTCTTTCGTTTGTTTAGCCAAGGTTGCCATATCAATGAAATATTAATGTCAATTTGAAATAAATTTAAATTTCATTTAGTTTTTTAATTTCTTCCATAAAATAACTCTTAATAAACGTATTTATTGATATAAATGTACAAACGTGGCACTTTAATTCGAGAAACTATAGGTTAATTCGTGTAGTTTTGAAAATTACTTACCTAGTTATTCCCTTAATACTTATTTATGTACCTTATGTTGTATATATGTATGTGTACAGTATGATTAGACATAATTTTAAGGAAATTCAATGTAGATAAATAATGTAGAAGCATGCTGCGCATTCCGAGGGGGGGGGGGGGGAACATGGGGGACGTGACCCTCCTCCCTCGGCCTCTAGTCGCGCCTTTAAAGGTAGCATCAGATGGGGCAGAAAGGTCTGAAACTCCACCACCCCCTTGGAAACTGCCCCAGGAGCCGGCGAGGGCTGTTATGTCGGACTCGAACCAACTAAATCCGTACACTGTCTTGGGTCATCATTTGACCCAGGGTCACCTCTGATTTCAAGATGGCCCCCTCGGGTGTGGGATCCACGGTGCCGAGTAGTGAGGGGCGCGTCCCAGCCTGCTTCTGCTAGGGTGACCGCTGAATCTGTCACCCCCTAAGCCCGAGCATAAGAAGAACGGAAGTCGTCGAACGACCTCCGACGCCTGAGTCGTATCCGCCATTTACGAGCTGTCCCATCCGGCCC
Source organism: Eilema sororculum (assembly GCA_914829495.1). NCBI lineage: Eukaryota > Metazoa > Arthropoda > Insecta > Lepidoptera > Erebidae > Eilema > Eilema sororculum. The sequence continues at coordinate 8,848,170 of OU618547.1, forward strand.
TGCTCCCACGCATCCTTCTCGAACACCACTAATAAGTGGGTAAACAAGTGATGAACGGTGAACGTATGAAAGGCGACAAATAGGCCTCAAACACCTACCCATTTCTTACTATACGGGGTGCTTGGTATTCTTGAAGAATCATCTTTTCTCAAAAAAATAATGGAACAAGCGCCCATCTTGAGGTCAAATGTAACAAAGCATAAACCTTGTTACATACTTTGACCTATTAAAACACAAGTGGGTTGAAAAGATATTAATTTATTTTACATTGTCCATAAACCATACTACCACCGATAATAGATTTATAACAGAGAATAGTATGTATGTTTATATTTGTACATATATACTTATTGGTACTTTCTACTCCACTATGCAACAAAATAATAAATAATCCAATAACAGAATCAGAAAACAATTAACTACATGTCTATGATAATAACCTACTATAACTTTGGGTACTAGGAATGCCTAAATACTGCAAAAATTGAATTGTTTTACATTTCGAAGACTTTTAGTAAAAAGTATCAGCAAGCATTTAATTTTTTTTAAATGAACAATAATAAATATCTTATATATACAATTATAATTAAATTCTTAGCAACGACTTCTCTAATAAAACAAAACCCTACATCCGCATGGTGATACATACAATTTTCTGAAAGTTTCTGTGCACTCTGATTAACATTAAACAATGTTATTGGCACCTTATTGTTTCTACCAACTAATTCAAACAATAATTTCTTTAAGAAAATGGTCTTATGGGCCTGTGTAGAATTTCTGTCTATAAATCAGTTGCCCAATTAGCATCAACAAAAATAACCATATAAACTTTTTAGGTAGTTTTATCACTAAGTACATTAAAAATGCTGAAGTATTTGCATGTTTTATACACTGTGCATTCATTGAGATGGCCATTGAGGAAAGCAAAGTCACATCATCCAAATGAGTTATATTCAAGTCAAGTTAACACTAATAGCACAGATGATTAAGTTATATAATTCTTATAGAAAACAACTATTTTAATGTAGAATACTTTAGAACAGAAGAAAATGTAACATAACATAACATATAACATAAACTCACGCCTGTATTCCCCGAAGGGGTAGGCAGTAGGCAGAGGAAGAAAATGTATTTATAGTAAATCCCCTTTAGTTGGGTTTTTACCCTGTAACAAGTCTTGCTCTGTTTAACACTGAATTATCACTAGGTATTTAGTTTATTTTTAAAGACCCACTAGGTTTGTTCACTGAGTCCCATGCACTATTTTCTTGGAATGATTTCAACTCTTCTTCCATGCGTAGGCACCACTCGTTCGCTTTGTACTTTTCATTAGTTCTTCTTAAGTTAAATTGTTGTCACACTTGTTCATAATAATAACCATACAAACATGTTTTTCAATAGGCAATTTCTCACATGCTTCTCTTCGTTCACATTAAGGTACTCTTAAGATCTTCTAGTTCATTACTTGACAGTTTGTTACAGAAATCCTCTGAATGTGAACTCTATGTAGAACTAGAAATTCCATTATTTCTATTCCTACTCTGATGGAAAAATATTACTGATGATATCCTCTGTAATATCCCTTATTAGGTTGTGAGCTTGAACGTTAATATTTAATTGAATTGAAATCCGTAATTACTAGCTTGAGATTGAGAGAAGTGATTGAATTTATTCGACACAAAACCTTAATCGAGCTCGACCAAACTTTAAACTTTAAATAATAAACAAACATGGCCGACTTTAACATTCAATTTCATTGGTGATTGCTGCAAAGTCTGCTATAACTTGGGATATATATCTTGGACGTAAAATGTACTACAGTACTATCTATACGAACAATACGTGTTTCTTAGTGAAAGAGGTCCAAGATATGTGTCACGAGGTATAAGTAGTGTTCATTCCGAAACCACACCACAACCACACTATTGTCGTTGACATAAAAATGGTAGTCTGCTAACTTAAATTCACTGTGGTAATATTATCTCAGTGGTGTGGTCTCGGTGTGGTAGACACCATCGATGTCAGTTCACGGAATATACTGCCAAAATTGCCATATCAATGAAAATCTAAAATGCAAATTTCATCAATTCAAAACGCGCTTAGTTTTTTTATTTTCTCCTTTGGCTCTTCTAAACGTAATTGATACGAATGTACAAACGTGGTAACAACTACTTAATTCACCCATAATTCACTGTAACATTGAAAATAAATAGGCTGTATGTACTTGCCACTATAAAAAACCAGTGACCTGACAAAATATGACATTACTGAGTAAAGGTAAAAATTACCTAATTAATCATTTTAAGTACTATAATATATATACATAACGCAAAAGCCTCTTGATGCATCGATCTTGGTGTAAACTTGGACGAACCCAAGGATATGTTCATCAAACATGTCACACCGAGACCGATTGCCTTAATCAAGCGGATCAAATTCACGGCCCGCACCAAACTGATGTAGCTACTGTACCTAACTATGGGAGCGGATTTACATTATGGGTAGGAAGCAAGTTGCGCCCCTGGGCCCCACCATTGTTGACTTGGTGACTCATGCCGGAACTACTCGGAGAACATGTTTCACCACTGATGAGTCTGCCTCGGTCATCTATGCCACCCAGTGGCGATGACGACGACGCCACTTTCCCGAAGTCACTTGGCTAGACCAGCTGGCAGTATGAAGGCCAAGAACACCACCCCGGGATCCGACGGCATTTCAGACCGATCATGGGTTCTAGCTCTAGGAGAAGACGCTCTCCAGCCCTGACTGAGAGTGTCTCTCTTTCCAGATCCCGAAATTGTGGAAAAAGGGGAAACTGGTCCTCATCCAAAAGGAGGGAGGAGGAGAGGCGGCCCGGCGGACCCACCCGCCACCTGTGCAAACTATTTGAAAGGGTTATTGAAAAGCGCCTTGTTGAGGACCTCTCCAGAGTGTGGTTAGACCCGGCGGATAGCCCAAACGTTTTCCGCCAGAGGCACTCCACCGTGGATGCCACAATGCGCGTTTGACGAGGGAATCGGTTGCCCGGGCCCTGGAGCCGATTCCGTGGAACTCTCTCTTATTATCTACTAGCTGTGCCCGCGACTTCGTCCGCGTGGAATGTACTTAATTAAAAAAATCATTTTTTTTTTGCATTTTTTTTTAGCCTAAGTTGCTCCTTATTACATAAGCTATCTGCCAGTGAAAGTCCCGTCCAAATCGGTCCAGCCGTTCCAGAGATTAGCCAAAACAAACAGACAGACAGACAGACAGACAGACAGACAAAAAATTTAAAAATATATATTTTGGTATGTGTACCGTATATCTATACAAATAAATAAAATTGGAGTGTCTGTTTGTAATATTAAAATAACCGCTTTCTACTACATGCATATGAATGTATATACGGTACACATACCAAAATATATATTTTTAAATTTTTTGTCTGTCTGTCTGTTTGTTTTGGCTAATCTCTGGAACGGCTGGACCGATTTGGACGGGACTTTCACTGGCAGATAGCTTATGTAATAAGGAGTAACTTAGGCTAAAAAAAAAAGCCAAAAACAAAAAAAAAACTGTTTTTTTTTATTAAGTACATTCCACGCGGACGAAGTCGCGGGCACAGCTAGTACATTCATATGCATGTAGTAGAAAGCGGTTATTTTAATATTACAAACAGACACTCCAATTTTATTTATTTGTATAGATAGATGTATAGATATATTAAAATCAAGTGTTCTAGATAATTCGTCTTACTGTTCATAGGATACTGTTCATGATCAGAATACGATTTCTTATATAGATAAGAAATCGTATTGTGATCATGATCAGTAAAAAATAATAAACTTTTCACTCCCGCCAATAAACCATTACTAGGCAGCATGGTCATAGCACCTTAGCCTGTTCTGAAAGGAACAAAATAATGAAAAAAAATTACGAGATGCTCTGTGTGCTTGTCATCAAATGTCATCTTTGCTTTGTTTGTTTACATTTTAATTTTATTCTTTCAATTCGTTATTATTATGCTAGTTGAACAATTTGTAGTTGAATTTATTCGTAACATAAAATTGATCCCAGGGAAAAGTATGTACCAATGAAGGAATCAAAATATTGCTGTGTTCTGACATGTGAAAACAATTCACAAACACGCTTAAACAATGTTTTTGTACCTAGTACCTAGCTCGGCTAAATACGAGTGATGTAAATCGCTGTGTTGGATGGCAATGACAAATATGTGAAGTACATCTTAACGTGAGTATCACTTACCAGTATTACTTTAATTTGAGAGCATTAACAGATATTGATACGCATAACCTTCAGTGTATTTAATAAGTTGACTAAGTTTTATCACCATCTAATGAACAATACAGCAGCGCATGAAATATGGACAAACAAAATTTTTATGTGTTCATCAGATTTTGATGTATTATATAGAATCCATTGCAGGCATACCCTAACCCCCTTTATTGCTTATTACCTAATGATTTGAAATGTATTTATTTGTTTCAGTTGAAAGAAAATATTGAAAATTATTAATATTGGACTACTATGGAACTTAACTAAAGTTTATATTATCGACTGACTGAACCTGAGCCTAGTACATCATTTTCTTCATCTTTTCTCCTGAAAATGGATAAGGGGACAAATTATGAATTCCCAACCCAATAGATGCAACAGAGACATTCAAGTGAAGCCTAAGATAACAGACAGAACTACATGTTTTATGTCGTACAAAAAGTATAGGCCCAATGTAGAAAATGCATTTATAAAATTCATAAATGCATATTCTACATTGGGCCTATCATATTTGTTTCAATATAAGGAAGTAGTAAACTACAATTTCAAATAAAAGAATAAATAACATCATTAATGTATTTTTATTTTCCACTACCTATCTAAAATTGTTTGAGTAGGCACATAAATAATTTACGCAAAAATCTTCATCAGAAGTTAACATAATTCATAACATATTAGTCTTCATATTGTACCCAGTACTTATGTGATACCTTTGCTCAAAAGTAGGGAAAGCTATACAAGGGTCCTTTTTGACTTGTTTGCACCATACATTTACAATATAATTTGAGCTTTATATTTGTCTTGCAGTTGTATGTCTTTTACATAATTTTTCATGGTTATTTGGCTTGTTTCTCTGGATCCTTTGGCTGAGTGCTCCAGGCATAAAGGCATCAACACACAATGTTCAGATGAGTTTCACATACCTGTAATTGGTTAAATAACTTTACATTAATATTGAATGTTTAAGTAGGTTTATCGGCATTCTAGGTCCAATAACACAAGCGAGTTAAGATATGCTTCCTTTGGGTCCAGATAAGAGTAGTGCCATAGTACAACAAGAATAGTGTTATGATAACACTGTGCTGAATGTTATAGAAAATTAATTTATTGATAAATATTGACAGCCTCGGTGCAAATATTTATATGCACATTGGTCTGGTTATACTTCGGAGAGCATTAAGCCATTGGTCCCAGTTGTCATACAAACATCTATGGCATTCATTATGGGTAGTTGGAGCTCATAAGTCTAACCCCAGACTCCAAGTTCAAAAGCTTCAATGCGACTGGGATTAACGCTAGGATGAAAAAGATTATTTATTTACTAAATATGAACCTAATTAATAAGCTATTGATTGATGAATTAATAAATACATGAATATAAATACTTATAATATTAATATAAAATGGCACTGATCTAAGTACTAACATAGGTACTCTGTCATCACATACTGGGATATATATAATATTCAATCGAGTGCTTACTTACATATAGGTAGGTACATATTAAATATCATACTAATATGTAGTAAAGTATATATTATATCTATACCTACTAATAGTTAGTTTAAATATAGTAACTAGTATATAATATGAATACTTAGGTAGGTATGTTAATTAATCACTTGGTATTAATGTCATTCTTAATATATAATTTTCTGCTCTGATGGAATAATATTTTAAAATCCTCTGCAATTTCTCTCGCGTGGGCTTTTTGTGAGCATAAATGTTGTAGTAAATTCCGCTTTAGGCAGGCGTACCTATATCGAAAACATTACTACGCCTCAAAATATCATATCACAAGCACGGTGGCGATTTCTGACACATTCGCGTCGAAGATCTTCGTCATAGGTAGCTTCTAGCATTTGCCACCGTAAGTATTTAAGTTTTGAAGGTAAACATTGTTTAGCTAGACCTAAACACAACGTGAACACATAGGAAAAAGGTGTGGCTGCATTGTGGCGTTAGAATCTCTTCAGTACGGTGGAATTTCTACTTTGACAGTTGTCAAATAATAGTAGACTACCATTATGCAAACTATTACGAACATATTGAAACACTATTAAGTTAGCAGACTACCAATTTGTATTTTGACAACAATTCGTGACCACGTGACCTTTAAAAGTGAGAAATTACTCGATCACAAGACCACAATGACGCGATTCTCACGTCGACCACTGACAAGCGATCGCTCTTATATTTTAGCGGACTACGAAAAGGGCAAAATTATGTTGACACCACACCATTGCGACTCTATTACAACGAATTTAATTAGCAGACTTGGCCCCCAGGTTACACCGGCCGTGTTCACAGGCTGACTGGACTGGCTCAGTAGTGCACGCCCGCCGTCTTCGAGTCCGTGAGGTAGAAGGGTCTTCATCCATCCAGCCATTCTCGATATTTTGTTTTCGCCTTGTACCGAAAAATTCGAAATACTTACATCGGGAAAAATGAAGCGCTCAAGTGGGACTTGAACCCACGACCTTTCCCTTACAGGGAGAATGCTCTTCCAACTGAGCTATTGAGCCACACCTAAATCACTTCAAATTTCCCCTCTCTTTATATCCGTCTTAATGGGCGACGGTGGAGCCATCTACTAACTTTCTTACGAACTGGTTGGAACCAATGAATGATTTTTAACCATTTTTAAACATTGATTTTTTGATTGATCCATCTGCGGTAGCCTAGTGGTATGGGTAATGGACTGCTGAGACGAGGTCTCGGGTTCGATCCCAGGTTTACCATGGCACACACCAATGACTTTTCGATGCTTTTCGAAGTTATGTGTGTATTTATCGCAGGTTTATAAGTGCCCGGTTAATGGCAATAGGCTCGCCACCTATTACATTGGGACCTAAACATAAACTGGCGAAATGTGGGTGCTAGCACCTCTGCCTACCCCTTCGGGGAATACAGGCGTGAGTTTATGTTATGTATGTTATGTTATGATTTTTGATGACTCCGCCCAAATATTTGAATGAAATTTTTACCTATAGCATTTATTATGCTAACTTCTAAATTCGAAATACTTTGGGAAAAAAGAAGCGCTCAAGTGGGTCTTGAACCTGACAATGCTTGGCTTTGTTCTACTTGAGCGTCAAACATGCTAAAGCGACGCGTTTCGACGACATGCTTAAAAATCAAATGGTGTTCCTTGTTGTGTGCTACGTGATTGCTTTTATCTATCTGGGTGGGTTCACGGTGGTTTTTTTTTTTTTTTTTTTTTTTTTATCGTGCGATAAATCCCCACGGATACCACCTCCACAGAGCCGGTGGAGGTGATTATGTCGGACTCGAACCGACTAAAACGCACGCCATCTTGGGTCCTTGGTTGCCGGAGGTGAGATTGCCAAAAGCATATCTCTCGCACCCCGACAGACCCAGGACCATCTCTTTCGAGATGGCCCCCTTCGGGTTGTGGGGACCAAAATGTCCCCATCTAGCCCCGGTTACGGGGAGGCGCACTTTGCGCCGCCGCCGCGGCCTGCTTCTGCTAGGGTGACAGGCGGCTCCACCAGTCACCCCCAGGCCAGCGCTCATGGAGGACGGAGGTCGTTCTGCGACCTCCGACGTCCGGTTCGCCTTCGCTCTGCACGGGCTTCCCGGGCCCGGAGTCTGGTCCGGACCCGACCAGCCGCCTCCTTCTCGAGCATTACTTGCTCGCAGAAGGAGGCGGCCGCACCCCAAGCGTTTGCGCATCGTACCATCGCTGTGAGCAATGTGACGAGTGTGAGGACTCCCACCCCTAGAGCCGCCACTAGGACCCGCCTCGGCGTGTCCCACGCCGGGCACTCGGTCAGCGTGTGCAGCTCTGTGTCCTCGCTCGCATCACAGTGATGGCACTCGGACGTTGGCTCCTTCCGGATCCGACACAGGTAACTCCCGAAACACCCGTGTCCGGTAATCACCTGCGTCAGCCGGTACGAGAGGCTGCCGTGTGGCCTCTCTAGCCACTCCTCCATGATGGGTCTTACCGCCGCTATTACGGCGTGCCCTTGGGTTCACGGTGGTTAAGATTCGAACTTGGGAGTACTGGGATCTCTCTATCATATTGCTAACTCCAAGTTACCGACATTTGAATTTAAATTTGTTATCTAATATGTTATTTTGTGTGAATGTTAGCGGCTTATACACGATCCCAAACTCAACGTGATATCCTGGGATGATGTCATTACAAAATGGCTGTTTCCCTACCGCATTATACTTCGAACACCAATTGAATACTAAGTCCAAACTTTCAAGTAAACCTCCCAAGAGCACGCTGTGGCAAAATAAGCAGGTATGTAAATTTATATGACTGCGTAACACAAATATTTAGTTCAACGCGCTAAACAAATAGGCACTTTTCGCTGTGTGATATTATTTATTAAACTGCCCCACATAATGTTTGTGCCACCTCATGGCATGGCCTAAAATGCAAATAAGAGAAAAATACCACGACTCCTTGCGAGCACGTGAAACAAACGTTGCTATGGCTACTATATCGACCGCCAGTTTTCATAGGCTTTTCCCTGAAACTCTCATTCGCGTGTCGCCTTTTGTAACAATAAGGTAGCCGAAGTCTAGACAGCCCGTTCGATACTCGCAGGTTGTTTACCGCCTGACCCAAAATGTGTCTGTAATTACTCTAAAGTAGACAGTAGATCGCGATGCTCTCGTCATTTGAAATCATAAGCCCTGACGATTGATACGTGTCGGTAGGTAGTGCTCTGTGCGAGTCCAGTCGCAGTGGACAATGAGTGCACGCGCGAAGCGAACCGAGACGCGCGCCCACCGGAGGCTATGCGCGAGCGTCTGTTTTTAAAAAGCACTCCGCAGCACTCATTAGCCGGTGCACCGTAACTGCGCTGCGGTTGGAGGAAACGCAACGTGTGTGCAATACGGGGCATTAGAAAGTGTAATGAATACTGTGGTGCGATGCTGTCAGTGAGCAAGCCGGCGTCGTTAATCCAGCAGAAGAAGAAGCAGTGGGCGCGCGAGAGAGGTGCGTACTACGTAGTTGTGGTGCGTCCGCGTGTGTTGTGTGCCTAGTGCCTGGCCCGAGCACCCCGTGCCCGCTGTCGGCCGCCACTGCCGCCAGTGGATCCAAAGACCTATGCCCGACCCAGTGCATGCTCACATCTGCATCACGCTCATTTAATATTTTGCAACCTATTCACGGTCGTGGTTTCATCAAGGTCACATTCGCGACATTGCGATTCGTTGGTTTAACTAAAACTATTTTGGATTGCAACAATATAGCAAAAAGAGGTATGTATTATACCTACCTATATATTTTAAAGTTTTAATTTTTACCTTCTAAATTAATAAATTGTATAAATCTTACTCCTACTTAAATAGAGTACCTACCTCCTACCGTACGTCCATACCCCAATGTTTCAGCTGAAACTCACACTCCCACTTGCTTGATTTATTTTTGTTTGATGTAGCTAGGTAGGTTGGAGGTATCGTACCTACCTACGTAGGTAAGTATAGCTTGATTCATATATCTTGGACCTAAATCCCAAAAGTTAAAAAGGTCATGCCCTGTTGTTTGTTGTGTAATTACGTATCTATGCTTGGTGAATTTGAGTTCGTCTACCGCAGTAGCACCCTGTTCTATATTTACCTAAAATACATCCAAGAAACGTGCCTACTAAGCACATTTTAGGTCCAAGATATAAGTTCACGCTATTATTTTCTAAGCATTATCTATTATTGTCTCATTTCGAAATTGCTTACGATCTACAAATGTCTTATATTCTATTAGGTACCTACTTAAATTATATATTATAGTTGGGATCTAAATTGTTTAGTAAAATGCAATTTAATTTGCTCTCTTTCATTATGTGCTTACGACATTAGGTATTTGATAGAGAGCCGAGATACCTACCTATTTCATAATGATAATTGCAAATCTATTAAAATAGATTAAACATTAATTAACTGTAATTATGTCAGTAACAACTTTAATGTGGAACAATAAAATAAAATTATGTTTGTGCTCAAGAGTCGTGACGACTAGGTAGGCACTATACATTTTACGTGACATACTTCGATAAATATACGCTAACATGCGAGAAAGCACATTGTTTGGAAATCACGTAAAGCAAACAAAACCTCTCAATTATAAAATTAACTGAAGAAAAGTAATGTATGTGCGCGTGGCTAGAAATACCTCAGAACAAGATACTAGCTCTACATCTTTAAAATCGTTTGAAAGTAAGGTTGTCAACTTATTGTTATCGATAATCTGATTTAATATAAATGCTCATTAAGTGTGCTGTGGTGCTTCTTTTGCGCTTACCTACTAGGTAGGTATAGTACAGTTATTGTTTTATTTTACGCGTACAATACAAGTGCCATAAAACCAATATATGTAAGGTGTGACCCAGTATATACCTATCGAAGTAGACAACTTGCTAAACTTGTCGTTGGGATACACTTCCATCGCAGGAAATAGTTAAACTTGCCTCATTTTAATCATTGTCAAATTGTGTCCGGGCTTTTTAAATGACAATAACAACAGAGCATTACTGAATTACAATAGCCATACAAAACGATTGTTGCCATTGAAGGGGCGAGGGCGGTAAGCGATGAAACAATTCGTTTTCAAGGCTACAAAGAACTAACGACCTTAGTGTTGATATTATATTCAAAGCAACTATAAATAGAATTCCTCCAAAATCAATATTAGTTCTGTAGTTCAACTATTTAAGACGAAGTCAACTCACAGCAACCGACACACTCTACAAAACCATATGTGTAATTCAGGCTTATTTACTCATTATGTTCAGTGTGTACACATACGACAAAACCCGTACCCAGCAGTCGATCTTAACTGGACTCTCGCTCTTCCTCGTGATGTGCCAAATCTAAGGCTGTGTACTGTATTATATAATCTAGCCTTTCTCCCTATGGGGTAGCCCGCTGCTTCAGTCCTTACCACGGTCCATACAAGATTAAATAGCTACCACTCCTTCTTCCGAACTTTCAGTCTACGAAACGGCTCAACTTCGAATTTAGCGTGAAAATCTGATCTCCACAACTACCAAAACACAATATGTTATATCGAGGTTCTAGTTAGCAAGACCAAGATCGCGGGTTCGAGTCCCACCCGAGAAGATTCATTTTCCCTATGTATTCGATAGGAAAACCGAGTTAACTATTTTTAGGGCTCTGTTGAGTACTATTAGGAACGTAACGAATGGCAATGATATCGCGTATGGCAGCCGGGACCGTAGTATCCATATTCTACGCAGACGTAGACAAAGTGGATGCCACTGCCGACTCTACATCATCCCACAGTTGTTCAATAATGTTTGATGCATCGATTGTAACATCTTACATAATGCCTTACTTGTAAAAACTAATAACGTCTTTTGGAAATTGAAACAGAGCGGCAGGAGATTTATTGCCTAGCTCTTTTTCCCACAGCTCTACATGTTGCCTTGCGAACCATTATACCTATAAACAATATAATTATAAACTCTGACCACTCTTTTTATCTCAAATTGTGACCAACATGATTTCATTTCAGTCATATTTCAATCTTCTTTTGACTACACAACATAGTTTTACGATATCCTCTTAGTTTATGATCATGTAATCAGCGTTAAGTAAGAGAAACACTTGTTTCACGCTACTAACTACACAGATTTGATACCGTAATATGTAACACAATTCTAACATAAGCTTACTCAATGTAGGAATACGCCTTCTTATTACCCCAAGTAATAATGGCTTTGTATCAGGTTATACTAAGCCAACTTCTCCTATGGCAGCTTTCCTTTAGAGTCCTCAGACGGCAAATACTGCCGTAGGTACAAGCTTTAATTACCAAGTCGTGGAAAGTGGACAAGATGCAGAATGTACTCTAGTACCTACAGAAGAACAATACTTATATATTATTTTATTAGGGACAACAAATAACCACAATTTATACAATGTATACTAAGTAATAATATTTCTAGTAGGTACTCTTGTCAACCCTGTTAGTATCATCAATAAATCATTACAACCAGCGTACCTACACACAAGCAGTAAACGATGTGGTCAGCCTGAATTGCCTGATCCTGTAAAATCTAAAAGTTGATAGAAGACTAAGTTGCATTGATGCATAATAGCATCCCAACTGATAGTAGCTTCACTTAAGGACCTCTGTCTTCTTTTAAAGATGAAAGAACACGGCGTACCTACTCCTTCTATAGTATAATTCCCAATTTCCTTTTCTTTTTATAAATACCACTTATGTGGCAGACAAGGACAAGACACAGGGCACTGATGTAAAGTGGCTACCGTGGCCTCTGGACGTATGCAACACCAGAAGAGTCACACTTGTGCTGCCGCCCCTGTAAGAACAGAGAGTTTCTGTACCATTAGTGCAGAAGACAGACAATATAAAACTCTCTAAAAACACACTTTGTAAATGTCTGAATAATTATATTTCATTATGTTCTTCTTTATCTTCTAGTCTTCGTGACGAACTCTATATTGGCTTAGTGGTAAAGCGTTTGACGGGTTTAATACCCGCTCAGTCCACGTACCTAGAACCCATAAAAGTCATAAAACAAGCTAGTTAAACTATGCTTACTTTGCATCTAGATAGCGTTATATTGTAGAATATTTAATTGATTGAAAGTATAAAACTTGGTATGAAACTTCCAGGGTCTTAATTAGACGCAATCGCGATATACTTTTCCATCATATTTATGTAGAAATGAAATGTGAGGCAACCACCTTATATAAAATTTTAAGTATGTTCTAGATTACAGACAGTCGATGCTGTTGGCAAACAATTTATTAGAGTTAGTCGCCAACTCTAATAGGTATCTTATGCGCACAGCGGTTAGTTTGAGAATCTCAACTCCCTAGGTCACTCTAGGACCTAGGTAGTGCCCACCCACAGTTTCACCCGCAATTCTCGTTTCGTGAAGCGAAACTTATAGGAGCTGTCGGTTACCGTCGGTGTACCTGCCACACAACGAACGAAGTTCTAGAGCAGGCTTTCCTGTCGAGTTCCTACTAGTCATACCTCTCTATGGCTGATGAAGTATTAAATTCAATATATTACTATGTTTCTCGGCGCATCGGAACGTATTTATTTTCCCTTTTTCGGGGCAGCTGGTACCTACCAAGGCTGTGAAGGGAGGCATAGAAGAAAGATGTGAGGTACACGCGCGTGTTCATCTTTGTAAGGAATGGAAAGGCGGTGAACTCTCCATAGGTAAGGCCATTTGGTGTCTAATGGTGGCTGATAGATGTATGCTAATATCCTGCTGAGATTCCTGGGTGTTTCCTTCTTAGGGTATGCCCGAGATGCCGGCAACAGGCTGCTGGTGAACACTATCTGCCTTTGGATACACCGATACACAATTTCACGAGCTGTTTACTGTCGAATGTACCTTGAAGGACTCTATTCTCATTTGCATTGGTCTGGGTGTTGTATGGTAATTGTATTTACAAAAAAAAGTATCTAAGTATGTTTATCCGCATTCTAGATTCCATAACACAAGCTAGTTAAGCTTACCATGGGTCTAGATAGCGTTGTTGTAGAATGTTGTAGAATATTTATTTATTTATTATTCTTAAGTTAATTATTATTTACAATACAATGTGGGGTAGTACAGTACAGGTAGCCCTAGTATTCTACTTTGACGCTAATAACTCGAATCAATGTCAACATTTAGTCAAATTAGTTTGCCCCACTCACGCGCACATTCACCTTGATTAATTTATAATGACAATGAAACAACAATAGCCGTACACAAACAATTTAATCCGTAATGCTTACAGTTAACTGATATGAATTTCTTCATCAACAATTTGTGCATCTAGCGATAAATAAAATTTAACAAAAACACTCACCGCTCGTTACTGCCTAGGCGGAGACGGTACGCGGGCAGCGCACGAGAGCGTGACGATGACGACTCAAACAAAATATACCATTATTAGCCAGAAGCCCAACACTTGTTTTTCATTTACTATCCGTTATTTTCCTTCATTATTGAACAATCACTCATTGGAGCACAAAAAGTGAATTTATTTCGACTGAATGCAAAAAAGATATAAATCGATAACAGCTGTAATGGCTGTAATCGATCCAGTGTTATTAAATAGTGAATTATTCAGGCCGTGACTGAAGAACGGCACATTTCACTTTCCACTGAAAGTTCATTGTATCATAGTGGCTTACACGACCTGCATCTTTAAGTACGCATTTAGAGTCCACGTATGAACATAAAACATTTAACTTGGGGTAATATAAATACAGAGTACTCATACTCACGCTATTTCCTCAACGAGTACAGTCAACGACAGAACTTGCTTAACACCTACAAATCAAACTATCTCAATGAAATGCACTATACTGACTCTGCGTATTTTTATTGTAGATAGATATAGTAACTGCATACCCTCTCGGCACCACCCGTGTGGATGTTGACGTGACTTGATCATGTCTCCGGTTTCAATACAGCTTTAGTTTCCGCATCCATCGCGACCAAACAGACAAGAATTCAAAAATACTCATGAATAATTTTTTTTTGGGTTCAGTATATGTACTTACCTAATAATGATTTCAAATATCTCCAGACATAGCTAGGTACTTTACAATTATATATATACTAATACAGAAAAATATTTTAAACTATGTAATCCTGAATATAGTACCTACCTACATAATTTTTCATTTTATGAAAGATTTTAGAACCAAGGAAGGCAATTTATAAGTTAGAATAACCTACTTTTGTCGCTGACTGTACATTACATAAAACATTATTGCACCACGAACTAGTACTATTTTATGTAATAAGACCACAGATATCCGTGACTAAGATCATATGAATTCATACAGAATGTATCATATCAACCCTTTGTTTTGGGGTGCTTAGTCGGTTCAGGAACGTTCACGCAGTGCACACTTTTTTATTTTATTCGAACTCTCACGCAATGCACACTTTGCACACTGGGCAACAGAGGTGGCAGTGCTGCCTCTCACTCACAGGTTAGAAAATTCAAAAAATTCAAAATTCAAAAATAATTTATTTTGCATAGACCATTAAATCGGCACTTACAAAACGTCAACATAAAGTAAATATTAAATACTAACTAATACTAGTAAATGGACCACCGGTTCGAAACGCGGCCCAGACCTGAGAAGACTCCGGCAAGAAACTCAGCGGGCTTTTTTTTTTTGGTCTATTTACAAAACATTTACTTAGCCTAAAACTTATGGTCTAGATACAATGTTTTGCTTGAGTAGCACAGCAGAGCGAACAGCTCATTTCCAAGCTTGTTTATCATTTAAATATTCTTGGATTTTATAATAGCCTTTCTGGCACAGTTTGCTCTTTACTGTATTTTTAAATTTATTAACAGGTAAATCTCTGATTTCATTAGGAAGCTTGTTAAAAAAGCGAATACAGTTGCCCTGGAAAGAATTACTTATTTTATGGAGTCTGCTATGACAAACTACAAGATTGCTTTTATTTCTAGTGTGTATATTGTGCCTGTCACAAAGTCTTGGAAATTTTGCAATATTTTTCCTGACATACATTAAGTTTTCGAAAATGTATTGTGACACTACGGTTAGAATATTCATCTCTTTAAACTTATCTCGGAGGGAGACTCTTGGGCCCAAATTATAAATAGCTCGCACAGCCCGCTTTTGCAAGACAAATATCGTGTTTAAATCTGCGGAATTACCCCAAAGGAGAATTCCGTAGCTCATAATACTATGATAGCTGAAATAAACTATTCTAGCCGTATCCACATCTGTTAAAGTCCTTATCTTTTTTACAGCATAGGAAGCTGAGCTTAATCTACTAGCTATTTTTTCTATATGTGAACCCCACTGAAGTTTAGCGCCAATACTCAAACCTAAGAACACTGTCGATTCCGCAAGGCTCAACAATTGTCCATTGATTGAGAGAAAGGCGCTGTATACAGTGTACTGCGGCCAAGTTCGGCCGAATGCTGCTCGGAAGCTTTCTACGCGTCCCTATGCCTAGCACAGAGCACATTGGAGAGGGAGAGCAGGACTGTTTTTCGTGCACAAGCCTGAGAGTGACAGGAGCGGCCCCCTAGCAGACCAGGCCGACGCGGCCCTACACCATACTTCCCACATTCATTCGCTATCAAAAACCGTAGCAGATAGAAAGGCCGGGGTGCGAGAGAAATGCCTGTTGGGTAAAACCTTACACGTACTCGGGTAATTGAGACCGGAGACACGTGATGTGACATAACTTAGGGTAGAGTCGTAAATCTCGCGTAATTACAGGACTTTTTCAGACTCGACACAGCTATTAAAAATTGCTTTAACTAAAACCTTATAATATGCATTCCCAGAACTCTCGGTCTCGGTCATTATCGATATAGCAGTGTAGCTGTAGCTCCAACATACTATGGAATATTTATATAGGTATAGGTGTAGAGATGCCTCACACCATGTTTCTTCTCATGTACTTAGGTAGAAACAACAGCTCACCATCTGCTTCTGTTCTTATGCATTTCACGAGTTTATCTTTTTCACGCAAATCCGTTAGTTTGGAGAAATTTTAAATTACCCTTTTCAATAGGTACCTATATATAAATATATCATCCATCATTAATAATAATTTAATAATTTATAACCTGCCTAAATATCCCATTAAATAGTACCTACCTAAGTATTAAAAGGCTCTTTCCCCTTTGTTTATTACAAAATAAACTGGTCTATTAGTAATGCTATTTATGTAATAAGTAGGTATGTCACACAGACATAGAGCCTCAAAAATAAATATTAATCAGGTGATATATCTAGTAGAAAGCTATAATTAAACTTGTCCATTTACTTGGCCTCCCCCATACAATTATAGTTATTTAATGTAATTGCAGTCAAACATTACTAACACGTAAACTTTAAACAAGCCCTCTATAATGCAAATGGGTAATAGTAATAAAAAATAATTGACATAATTATTTGTAACCGCTTTCATTACGGCTTTTGCCTTAATAAATATTGAATCTGAAGCAATCATAGCTTTCAATGGTCGCGTGTGTTCCTTTCGTCATGGAGGCTTAACACTTTTCACTGTAACTTTATTTTATGCATTTACCATGAATGACTTATCGTTTTCAGCTAGCGGTATCGACAAAACTCTAAACCCTTTGCATATAGGGGAAAGTTTTCGTATATCTTTCCCGAATAAAAAACTGAACAGTTAATTCAAAGACGGCTGTTGACATGGAAGGTAGCCATCAAGCTTTTCTTGTCAATAAAAATAGAAAGTGGTCTACTAAAAAGTTGTTTTTAGCGGTTTTATTCTATCTTTAGTATCTATTGGTTGGTTTTTATTAGTTAGTGCAATGTTTACGTTACTTTTAACAGTTTTATTAACAAACAAACAAGGGTTGACAGGGTGTAGATATGTGATTCTCCTAGTGTTGCAATTACTCAGACTATAAACGGTGGCCGCTTACACTTTATCAGGCTGTGCTTTTCAGTGGTATACAAAATATCAAAAATTAGTAATTCTTTGTTCTTTCAGAGGAAATGTCACACCTGTACTTGCCTTGGGGTGCCGGTGAACGATACACAAACCGCTTGCAAGTACGAAATCAATTTGCAAGTACACTGGAGCTACATAAGCAATCTTCTTATGAGTATCAAGAGCCTATTCAACGTCAGAGAAGCCCGAGTCTACCACCTATACACCATTCCGAAGAAAGATTAATAAAGGATGAGAAGAAAACTAATATCATAAATCGAAATATTCCGAGCGCAAAGAGATTTGCATTTTATGATGAGGACGGAGAAGGCGATACTTCAGGTTACGGTAGCGAGACTCTTAACCACATGAATAGAAGTGGACACAGGGGACTCCACGACGCCAGCAACCATAGTCCTGTTGTGGCGTGGCAACAGGAGGGAAAAGACGACAGGTCAGTTCAACATTATGTTTAGAGTCGTTTAGTAGACGTAGTGTAAGATGATAACCCCGTTAATGTTCATAATAAAACTGAACAAACTCAATCACTTATTTTTCAACGTAGTATTAGAAAGTGTATGTAATAAGTTATAATTATAATGGGTGCCTGTAGCCGGTACCATTAATCGTGAGAAAAATCTGTAGGTACCTATGTCTGCCTACCCATTCTGATACTTTGTAAGTAAGACGATGTATGCAATTTCCTTACGGTTATATACCTACTCATACCTCAAAGAACGCGCGGACAGAGGAACTTTGTCATAATTTGGTCGACAACAGTAATGCGACCTCAAGTTTGCAACCGAGCCGCAACTTGGTATCAACTTCTGATTGACGTTGAGGGCAGCGTGTTAAGAAAAGCTAAATTAAAAAAGCCTAACCTCCTCCTCCTTCCTAGAGTTCCGAGTCCTTTAAGGAAGGCGTGAAAAATTATCTGTTGTCGCCGTCAAACTGAGCTTAGGTACATCAGGCAAGGTGAAGTTATAAGTATTGACGTGTGATTAGTGTCCTTTTTTTTTTTTAAATGTGGGGGAAAATCCTTCATGGATGTTATGCCGGACTCCTACCGACTAAAAACCCCCACGGTAACGCCCAGAAGGCTATGAATGGGAGCCCCGGGAAAGCCCTCGGAAGGATGTCCCAGGACTCCCATCAGACCTACGGCTGCAATTGCTGCCTCGTCTCGGGGGTGGTTCGGGTGCTATCCCGCGTCTATGGGGGGGGTTTTCGGGTGTTATCCCGCTTCTTAGGGGGGGGGGCTTGCGTGAATCCCTCACGTCACGCTGCCGTCATGGGCCTGCTTCTGTAAAGACGGTGAGCAGCCAACTCACCGTCCTCAGGCCCCCGGTCATGGAGGCCGATGGTCTTCGGCGAAGACACGCGAGTTTTCTCCCGCTCTCGCCCCGCCGCCTCTTTCACGAGCATGACCTGCTCACAGAAAGAGGCGGCGCAGTCCCACTTACTCCCGCTGGAGACCATGGCTCGCACCATGGTCTCGAGCGAGAACCTGCCCACGCCCAGACCCACCACAAGGACCTGGCGCTGTTGCGCCCACGCCGTGCACTCCACCAGCGTGTGGAGTACTGTGTCATCGCTGCGGTCCTCGCAGTGCTGACACTCGGCCGTGGTTTCCCGGTGTCTTCGCCACAGATACCTACCGAAGCTACCATGCCCGGTAAGTATCTGTGACAACCGGTAGGAGAGAGCACCGTGTCTCCTCTCCAGCCACTCGTCCAAGACCGGTCTGACGGCCGCAATTGTGGCGAATCCCCCCTTTGGTTGCTCAAGTCGCACCTTCCATGTCTCCACGGTTTCCTGGTAGAGCTGGGACCGCTGGGTGATTGGTGTCCTATAAAAAAACTCATTCATGTTTTATAATTTTTGTTTAAGGTTGTTACAAACGAAAATGCATCCTTAAACTATTCATACCTTTCTATACCTTACGTATCAGCACTGTGAATAAAATGGTAGATAAATTGATATAAAAAACCGCATTGTAGACAAAAAATGTTTTTTGTATATCAATGCGGTAGATAGTCAAATTCAAAATACTGAACAATCTAGTACCTGCCTACTTACCAACTAATTCAGTCTATTGCAAACTGTCTTGGCTAACATCCCTGTTAAGTCATGTAAGAAGAGCGTCGTACTCAATACTTGATATACCTGCCTACCTACTTTATTATAATTTATTTGTATGTTTGTTTTTCAATACTCACTCAATTTTAGAAATAGGACATCAAGCGGTGGCAAATCGGCCATGTCGGACGGTGCGTGGTCAGCCCGCAGTCCTCGGACGGCAGAAGAGGGCCGCTTGCGGTGGGGTGACCGAGGGGTGGCCACAGGTCGCCTTTGGGAGCCCACCGCCCCCAATGCCAGACTACCGCAGGTACTTTAATCACTTTTTCATTCCAATTCATCATTTATTTCCCGTTTATCCATACTTCCATACTAATATTATAAATGCGAAAGTAACTCTGTCTGTCTGTCTGTCTGTCTGTCTGTATGTTACGCTTTCACGCCTAAACCACTGAACCGATTTTGATGAAATTTGGTATAGGGGTAGATTAGACCTTGAGAAAGGACATAGGCTATGTTTTGTCGCGATAACCAACATCCACGCGGGCGGAGCCGCGGGCAAAAGCTAGTTTCCTATATTTGCAATTTGCAAACGATAACTGAAGTTTTATGACCCAGCTGCATTATTTCTTATAACAACATTACTGATTGAATTTTTTAACCTTTAGGCATTGTATACTCACGAGAGCTGTTATTTAGTTTTTGGCTAAAGTATTATTTGTTAACCTCATTGTTAGAAACAATGATTTGTTTGCAAGTATTTAACGTAAAGACCATGCTACCTACAGCATTTTGTCCCACTATTCACAATTACATTTATTACTCACTCTATTAGATGCCAAATCAGAAGAAAGGTACACCTTCATGGGTGGAGCGTGGCCTGAATATGATTGAAAACACTTCAGAAGTTCTAGTCATTGATCAAAGAAGTTCGAGCAATAGTACAGGAATAGACTGCGATAGATCCTCTTGTAATGGTAGCGATGAGGGAAGGTAAGGAAAAGTAAACATAAGTTATTATTAAGGCTTCCATCCCGGGACTCTCGGTCTCGAAAATATCGAGAGTCTCGACGATTTTTTTGTATTTTCGAGACTCGAGACTGCAACTTCCAGTACCGGTAAAAACGAGAGTTTTGAGATTCCAATGAAATTTATCATTATTCAAAAATGTACGGAATCACCTGAGGAATCACCAATATTTTTTTCTGCTTATGTGGCAAGTGACAACTGGCATGGCAACTGGCAACACTCTAATATACAAATTACGTTAAGTCTACAAATGATACTTTAAATGCAGTTGCAACAAACACTAATAGTGATTCCAATGATATCACGCTTTCGGAACTCACAACAAAAGACCAGCTTGAATACGAATTAAGTAATTTGACAAACCCCAAAGATAAGGGTACTTCTGTCCACGACTTAAAAACAACTATGCATGTTGAAAGAGCATTATTTGAAAATGGTGGACATAGGGGGAAATTCATAAACCAGTGTTACAGTTACCTTATATCCATCCCTCCCACGAGCGTGGAAGCAGAGAGGGCCTTTTCTACTGCAGGTTATTTTTGTAACAAAATAAGGTCCTCTCTATCAGAAAATACATTGAATGCTCTTGTTTTTTTTTTTATATTCATTATTTTTTTCCCCTTTAAGTAAAGGTCGTGAGATCGAGTCTCACTTGAGCATTTCATTTTTTCCAATGTTTCTCGAATCCTTTCATTTTGTTTCTTTTCAGCTCACTATAGCATTTTGAAAAATAAATGACCTTATTGAAATATCTTGTATTCACTAACAAAATACCTAATCCTTACCTAGATTACCTACATAAGGGCACAGAAATATTTTTTTTAAAGTCTCGAAAGTCTCGTTTTTCCCGGGAATCCCGGGACCAAACCAAGTCTCGATATTTTTGTCCCGGGACTCGAAAATATACCGAGACTGGAAGCACTAGTTATTATGGGTACCTACAGGTAAACTAATAAACAAGTTTTTACATTCACAGAACATTCTTAAGAGGACAAAACGTTCCCCTTGAGCCTGAAATCAAAGCTCAGCGAGAAAACAAGCGCATAAAAGCGTTAGAAATACAATCGGCTATTTTAAGTCAGTTAGAGGATCGAGAGAAACGACGTCAGGAAGAAAGGGAAAGACAATTAAGGGAAGAAAGATTAGAAGAATTACGTATTCAGAGACAACAAGAAGAAGATAGGCAAAGGTTAGAAGAAGAAAAACGAAAAATGGAAGAAAAACAAATATTGGAGCAAAAGAAATTGGAGACATTGAAGAGAGCGCTTGAAGAAGCGGAGAGAAAGGCTAAACTAGATAAAGAAAAAAGATTCTCATTTCATAAAAGGAATGCTAGCTCCAATATCAATAATGAGGAAAAACCAAAAACAGAGGAAAACGTTGTTACTGAAACTACGCCTCGAACTATTGAACCTACAAGCCCTACCAGAACTAGTCGGACATATGACGTTCACTCGGCAAAAAGTCTAAAAAGAGACTGCAATTCCCGTCATACAGCAGAATTCAATTCACCTAGGTCTCAGGCACCAGGTAATTTAAACTTATATATACATAGCGTGCCTCCGCTAGCCCTAGCAGATGGCCAATTTAATATCGTGCCAATTGGCGTGGGTAATAATAGTGAAGTGATTAATACACAGCCAAATAACATACAACTAGCAGTACTAGTGCCCCAAAACGTTGCCAATAGTTTGTATAGTGTATCGTTAAACTCCTTAAACAATACAAATGAATTAACAGATATCGGTAAATTATTAACGCCAAACAAATATCGTACTTTACGAATGAAAGATGCCTCAACACAAACTGATTCAATATTTAAGAATACAAATGATAAATTGGTGGAAACCGAGGAGTTAGAAAGAAATATTGATAAGGACTACCCCAATATTGATGAAAATGCGCCACAAGACAGTCATCATAATGCATTGAAAAAAGATAGACGTTTACGATCTGAGGAACGGTATAAAAAAGATTTAGAAACACGACCTAAATGGGGAGTAAACAGACCGGTAGCCCAGTATAAGAAACAGAGTGAAAAAGATCCTTTTTATAGTCAGAAAAGAAAAATGAGGCAAAAGTATAGACCTCAAGTGAGACAGTACTTATCGCATTCCAGCGAAGATAGCCGATCGCCAAGCCCGCCGACCAGATCTGAAAAAGTTATTGAAACTGGTGCTAAAAACCGCAACTCGTTAAGTCAATCATATTGGAGAAGTAAACGATCTAGTCAAGATTCCAAATCAAATAACGTATCAGAATGTACCATTAATTTACAAACAGAATTCAATAACTTAGGTCAAATAACGGCAAACGAAATTTCGGAAAATATCAAGTCTCCTAAAACCTCTCCAATAAAAAGAATGACATTGTCACAAAAGTTTATAAATGATAAATATGGGAACAGAAAATTATGGATAGATGATATAAACGAAAAAAATTCCAAAGCTAATTTTTATGACATTGAAAATAGAAAAAAAATTATAGATCAATTAAATACTGCCAAAAGAGAATATCTAGAAAGAAATCAAGACCGAGAGAATTTTGTTATAAAAACCAAATATTAAATATCAAGTCATATTTATTTTGATCATTATAACACAATATAATAGCTAGTCACGCAACACGTAGCAAATTTAGGTTATTAAGAAAATACCCAGTATAGATTAAACATAGGTAATGGTTTCCGAGCAACGTTGAATCGATACAGAATCATCATTTGAATTTGTTTGCTCACACTCGTAGTCACACTTGCTTCATTGTTGCAATTATGGCAGATGATTTATTCGATAAAAAGAAAGATGAAGCACCCATGTTGGATTTATCTAAAGCTATCATAAATACTGCAGAAGAATA
This sequence comes from Eilema sororculum, assembly GCA_914829495.1. Classification (NCBI taxonomy): domain Eukaryota; kingdom Metazoa; phylum Arthropoda; class Insecta; order Lepidoptera; family Erebidae; genus Eilema; species Eilema sororculum. The sequence goes on from OU618547.1 coordinate 8,871,854, forward strand.
CAGAGCAGTTTTAGACAAAGTGCCTGATTTTAAAACACGGCCCGAAAAGGTAACTATAGAATTCGTACTTGGGATTATTTTACAAATACTGATCATGAATATCGTTAGGTGAGAGCGGAAGATGTGAAGATAAAAGAAGATAACAAGACAAAAACACCTCGCAAAGAAATCCGTGCTTATGAAACATTAGGAACGAGAGGCTATGAAGAGAAACATTTTACGTTCATGGACCCTATACCAGCAGAGATGCGCGGTCTGAAATTTGAAGAACTGTGTGCTGTACCCATTGAGTGGCGTATGCTGACTTCCATTCGCCCGAAATCGAAGTTGGATGAAGAATATTTTAACAGGTATGTACATATTAGGTACCCTTAGGACAATCGTAACTAGGATAGGACACTCTTCAAAGATAACCATGCGAAATAGTGATAGAAAGTATGAGTTTGATTCGCCTAGTTGAGAGGTGAGATGTTACAATCATATCCGTTTTCATCCTCAAATAATGAAATGTACATAGGTGCCATGTATAATATGTAGCGTTGAAATTCAATATTGAGATGCTTAGGCAAAAAGTAGACACCCATGACGACAACCCTCAAATGAACCCTAAAAACAGTAAGAACTACTTTACTTAACTCGAACTTTAGTAACTCCTCCGAAAACCCAGATTTAGTTTTACCGATTCTCTTATTATGATTTTTCAACAATATTTTAGGTTAATTGAATTGGGAAAGTCCGAGCTCAGAACCAAAACGAGAGACAAAAGAGAATACGCCAAAAACACCATGCTCAGAAAAACAAAAAATCGTTCCGGGGTAACGGAAACAAGAATTGTATCGTGCCCCGAGTGTGGTGAAGAGTACTGTAACGGTAAGTTCTAGTAATTAAGTGCATTAACGGTAGTTACAAATTAATGTAGAATAGTTAACTATTTCGATTATACTTAGGTATTGCTAATGGCCTCACCTGAAAGCACACAAAAGAGGCTCTGGCATAGACTCTCCTCTTGAGGTAGGCGATCAGGTAACAATGCAGTTACTCCTGTAAAAGTCAAAGTATGAGATTTCTAGTCTTGAGTAGGTAATAAGTACATTGTTATTATTGTCATGTCTATTGTTCATGTATTGTACCTATAGGTACTTGGATGAGCAAGCTGTATAAACAATATAGGTAGGTTACTATGTAATTTACGTGAACACGGCAGCTGTGGATACTAAAAGAAAAGAATTCCAATAAAAGATTGTTACACCTACTCTCTGGTGTTAAAATCTGTTGCCTGTTGTGTGATTTGGAGGTGGTATGTAAACGCAGAACTAAGTTTGCTAAGAAACCGATTATGTTGAGACGGTAGAAATATTTGATGTGGTTTTAAAACGTTGGTGGCGATACTGCAAATAGCGGCTGCGGAGCATAATGAGGTCCCAGGCTGAATTCGGGATAGGAGTGTTTTTGGATTTTATTGTATGAGGAAGAGGTGTTGCCCTCATACAGCAATATTAAAAATATTAAAACCTACAGCCTTCGGGTCGGGGATCCGTTTCTCTTACTCCTTCATGGTTGTAAATGGACCAAAAAAAAAGAATGCCCGCTGAGTTTCTTGCCAGGGTCTTCTCAAGTCTGGGCCGCGTTACGAACCGGTGGTCCATTTGCTAGACTAATCTTCAATATTTATTTTTATATTGACGTTTTGTATGTGCTGATTTTTTGGTATTTATGCAGAATAAATGATTTTGAATTTTGATTTTCCTTCCCATCATTTGGTTTATATTGGTTTTTACGGGTGCTACCGCCCCGCCGTCTGACCCCATATTCCAAGAGGAAAACTTGTGTAACTACTTACCTAACTGCTTGCAGGTGAGGTTGGGTTGTGCCCCGAAGTTCTTGGTGGGGCCTGTAGGTACGCCACGGGATGGGAATGTAAACCTAGTAAAGGTTTGTCAATTTATGATCAGAGATTACTTTGGTTACAGGCAAAATGTGCGCAATAACAAATTACGACATGTTCGCTCGTTTGAGCGTGGAAGTAGAAGCTAAGTCGTCACGAGCACAGGCGGCGCCTACACAGGGAGCGTCCAAGGCGCGCCGTCTACGTCGCCGCCCGAAGCGCAAGCCGAGGAGCAAGAGCGCCGCCCCCGCTGCGCGCAAGTCCCACCACAAATCAAGAGCCAAAAGCGATTCGGAACTTTAACTTATTAATCTTATTATAATAAGTACCTACGTAATAATACACAAATATTTTATCAATTTTCGCTTGAATAGTACGAATAGGGCTTGTACACAATGTGACCATTACGTAGGTCTGAAACCCCAAATCGTTTCGCAGTTTGATGTTGGAAAGCGTACTTCACGGTCCGCAGTTCCCGTCACTAGTAGGGGAAAGGGGCCCAAAGCAGGTCGCTTAAGGTTTAACCTAAAAAAAAAGCGCCATTTTTATATCTGCATCAGTTTTATTGGGCTACTTGCCAAAAGTATTTAATAAACTTATTAATAAAAAACAAAAATTCGGTCTTATCCAAGATTTTTTGGAATTACAACAAAAACAATTCAGTTTGTCACTTGACCCGTTTTGCCCAGAGGGTGGGCCCAAAGCAGGTAAGACGTTTGGGCAAAGAAGATATGCCTTTGGGCAAAGTGGGTACATCTATAGATTGAACAAATAAAAATAATCCTTAACCAATACCCTTAATGCAAAGTCTATTCAGTCTTCGTAATCACATTATGACAATTGTTAAACGAATTTTACCTCTTTTTCAGTAATTAACTCTTAAAAAATCAACACCTCAAAAAAAAACAAAAAATAATTCTATAATTGACAAATACAATCTTAAATCTGAAAGTACCTACAGCTAAATCACGGTTATATAATGGGAACAAAATTAAAAACTGTCTCTAATTGAAGTTATAGGTGTAGAAACCTACATAATTATGCAAATCAGTCTATTATTTTTCAATAAAAAAAATTCTAAAACTATTCTTGGCACAAATCACAAAAGTAGGCTCCAATGCCAGAGTAGGCTGTACACGCCTCGTGCACCCAGCACTGACAGTCGTCGCATTTGATCCAGTCTTCGCTAGGAGGATCTATATAGTGCTGATGTTATAAGTTATAGGGTAAACTATATGCGATTTCGAGGCTGTTTGGGAATTCTTCAACTACTGAAGGTGTTGGAATGTTAGTTGCATTTGATGCTTCGGGTCTATCTGTCATAGTCGAAGGAAGATAGTCTGCGTCACTAAATATGTGTCGATTTGTTGGCCAGTGCATTCGAATCCCTTAATAGCATTTTGAAGGCTAGCTGCTTTTAAATAGGCTTCTCCAAATAACTTAGCTACTTCAAATTGAGATATGATTCGCCCCAAATGACTTCGTTGGTAAACAGAAACTGCTTGTTCGAAGTAGGTTTTCAGCGGACCGTAAATACATCTGTCCAAAGGTTGCTTCCGGTGTGTAGGTAGTATGCGGAGCTAATGAAATGAAAATCACATTATTTTGTGAGGCATATTCTAGTGCTGGCAAATATTTGTGTGACAGATGATTATCATGACAAGAATAACTTTTTTGTCTTGAGTAGGTCTTGTCATTGCCACAAAATGTTGCAGCTACTCTAAGAATGTTCGACCAGAAATCCATCCATTATCCGTAAAAGTAGCTACAGTACCTGGTGGTGCTCCATCGAGTAATCGTGCATTCATACGTTTACGCCCAAATATCATCATTGGTGGTATAAACGAGCCAGCTTGATATTACACCGACCTGTTTTTTGCCTGTTTTAGTGAGTACTTTGGGAGGTCTGTTACTTGTTGTCTGAACACCTGTTTCGTCCACGTTATAAATTCTAGTGCAATCAACTTGGAATCTCATTTTGATGCATCGTAAAACTAGCTTATTTACCAGGGTAAAACAGGTAGGGGCAAGACGGGTACCCGGTTTACCCGTACCCTCTTTGCCCAAAAGCACAATTTATGGTTTTAGAAAAAATAACCTCAAATAAATGAATTAGAAATTTCATAGGATACCGAGAATTTAAAGTTAGATCCATGCACTAAGACACACACGAATTAAAATAATTGTAACTTTAGCCATAGTAGAATAATTCCAATTAACATACCTTGATATTTTTTAGTAAATCCCACTGAAAACAAAATTTAAACCTCACGACGAAACCTCGCGACTCCGGCGCCTACGTGCGACAGATTCGTGTCGGAACGTGTTCGGTTGTTGCCATCCTGCTTACACATTTGCATTCATTCATTACAGACATGAACTAAGACGTCGACCTGCTTTAGGCAGTATACCCGCATTGGGCTACCTTCCCCTATACGAAAGTTGTTCTACAATTATTGTAATTTCTATACACTAATGTAATCAAATACAAAAACAAAAGGTTCGTGTTTGTTTATAAGTAACTAACCTACGCGATATGTTTAATTGCGTACCTACAGCGTAACACGGTTTTAATATAGTGAAACATACTTCCTTATAATAATTATATTCACCATTTTACATTTTCTAATGTAACTTTTAAGTCGGCTGGAATAATAATTTCATGCAAATTAATACTTATCCTCACGTACGCCTATTGTGCCTAGTCGATATACACCACGTTTACACATCCAATATATACCTAGTTATTGTCATCTTACATTCTTAACTTTAATTAGAAATTTAACTAATATAATGATATTGTATACTTGCATACTATGAATCTCATTTTTTACTGTAATTTAGTACATATTATACAAATATTATTATGATTCATTCGTTTGATTAGCCCAGTGTTAAATCAAAACCGTGCCGTAAGTGGGAGGGGTATTACAATGTGTTTCGGAGATTAATAATACAATTTTATCAATATCACTCTTTATTGATTTTAAAAAAATATTTATATTACACATTCATTATATTATTTACTTTAGAGCCTATAAAACAACAACATTATCATGCGATCTCTATGCGTCGGCAAATTCCGCACCTGACTGGCAGGCGGTATCCGTCACTACTCGCTACATATGAGAACATGAAGCCAAAAATATCTTTTACATTATACCTATTATCGATATACGAATTTAATTCATTTTCGACACTTCACTAGACGATAAATTCTTAAAATTTAGGCCCTAAGTACAGAGACTTAGACTAAGGGAACCCAAAGTTAAACAACCTTAAGTAGCAGGAAATAAATCTCTTATGATATGCCTAAATATAGAATAACAAACTGAATGGTAATAAAATAGTGCTACCCAAATCGTAAGCTGAACACTATTCCTAGCTATTGCAACGAAAGTACTACAGACCCTACCTCTGGCACTGACGGATTTCACAAAATAATATCAAGGGCATTCATAAAAAAATAAATAAAGATGATGACAACGAATTAGATCTTTGAGAGAAATAGACATATTTAGACAGTAATACATCGGCATATACGTCATACGCTGTAAGTATTCTGCCAATACATATTTCACAGCCGATGTCTAAATAAATAAATAGTATTGCAATATAAATATTACTTATCGATGTTCCACATATTATTTCTATGTCAGCTGCAAAAAACTATACTCATTAATCCATGCTCGCACTTTATCCTATCAATTAATAATTATAATAATAAATTATTTGCATTCAGAGACAATTCAAACTGATTGTTTAGCGACGCTACACTAGAATTATTCTTAAAACTAGATTTACAAAATAGGAATCTGCAATAACAAAGTCAGCATCGTAATAAACAATGACTATAAAGGTAATTTACAATAGGATATATTCATATACTTCACTCTTAGCAATTTGGATATGTAGATTGAATAATTAATATAAATTCTAAGTTCAAATCATAAAAGTAAGCTGTATGTATTGTGCTAAGCTTTAGAACAAGCACAATATGTCCGGACGGAAAATGTCTTCTTTTCATTAATATGCGCGATGCCAACTGAACACATAGTTTATACTAAACATTAACATAAAAGTGAGCCACCATAATATTACGACATTAAACCGCACAGTTATTCTTATTGGTCCAATTTCAGGTCTCATTACATATTTTGTCATGGGTAAATCACATCTACAATTATTGACAAAACAATATGTTAATGTATTAATTAATTTATACGAATTAGGAGGAATAACATCTACGTCAAATATTAGTGAATGATGAAATGCACACATGGAATGAATGGAGATAAGTCTTATTACTACAAGCACCAGAAGATTTTGAATGGGTATAAATTACCGGATATACAGTTCTACGACTAAAGGTATAACTGCTTATTATATAAAGTCTATATAGTATAGAAATAGGTAAATTACAAATAGCACGCGCACTATGTTCAAGAACGGTGTACTTACTTTCGTGAAAGATTTTTATATACAATCTTCACATTTGAAAGAAACAAATACACGCATATTCTCTAATTTCGTTGTGTAGAGGATATGACAGAAATAATATAATTAATAACAGGGGTGACATAAATCGAATTCAAGTAAATCGCGCGCGCTTTGAGTCGTATCTTCAAAAGTTTTCTAAAATATTGTTGAATTCACCTTCTTAATAATAAGGTTTGTATATAACAAGCCACATATTGCAGATTCCCAAAATTCACATTTATAGTTCTCCAAATACAATTATGAATATGACTCATAAAAATATTATGCTTTATCATTGAAAACAATACTTAAATTATTATGAAAAACAAGTCAACGAGCTAATTGTACAATAAAATATGAAACTAAAAACATGGACGAAAGTAAACTGAATGTGTAAAGGAAATTTAAGGTACTACAACTTAATTATAAACAACTTTCACACCCTGTAAAACTACAACCCTGAACTGACTGGTGATTTAGATATTATAGATTAGTTGAGGTTTGTATCAATGGCAACAGACTGGTGTGTTCACGTTGAGTATGTTAGCAGATTAGGTAGATCGTAATTTTATTAGATGTGAGTGGCATTGAGCTAGCAACAGGGCGACGCGATGCGCCCGGCTGGATCCCTATATACACCCCTCACTGGTCCTTGCGAGCCTTCTTTTTGCTCTTTTTGGATACTTTAGCGTCAGTCCAAGTGTCTGTAACAATCAAATAAATGTAGTCTAAGTAAATTGTGCAATAATTAGAATATTTTATTATGCCCTTGGAATTCAAACAGTATTTTAATGAATTTATTGTTCTATTAAACAGAAGACTGCAATAGTGATTACTACTCCTAATATATGTATGATTGATCCGGAACACCGCTAACAATATAATAGACCGCAAAGGTCTGTGCCACTTCAGGAATTCATAAATTATTATAAGTTAATTTGGTCATAATGTCAGCTAGAAGTAACATTATTATTATGTATAGTCTCCATCTTGTCTCTGGTTTTATAGGTTTATTAATGCTTGGACAAGAGTTTTAAAAGTTCCAAAGTAAAAGAAATGATGTTAAACCAACACAACATATAGACTGGAATGTTGTACAAAAAGTTTTTATTACTTACCACCAAGCTCATCAAAGACAGCTGCCTTTTGATTGTCTTGCTTTTCAGAGTCAGAGTTGTCTTTTTCAGTTTCGGATTTAGGCAAGGCCTTTACTGTAGCGGCAGCCTTCAACAAAATTACACATTTTAGTCCAAAATGAAATAAATGAATAAAAAAATACCATTTTACCAGAGATAAACTAACCTCCACAGTTTTCTTTTTTATTTGTTTTTCTTTATTCTCCTTCTTTTTGTTGCTCCTGAGATCCTTCACATCAGTCAATTCATCAACATCAGGGGATTCCTCATCCTCAGTACTGCCTAAAGCAGCTTGATCACGGCGCTCTCTCTACAAAAATAATTATCAAATAATAATCAATTAGAAGTAGTTTCATATATGCTATGAAACGCTAGATTGATACATGCTATAATATGAATTCTATGATAATATCAGAATACCAGATAAATCCCATGTCATATTTCATGCAATATTAAAGTAAAAGTACCTCTTTCAAGACTCGCTGCAACTCCTCAACTTGAGCTTGCAAAGCACGCGCTGCATCTTCATCTACATGTGGCCCCTCAGCACTAATAACCTTGATAGTTTCCTCAACAGGTTCTTCTTCGGCTACAACTGTGCGAGCAGCTTCAACATCGGCATCCTTCACCTTCTTATTCTTCTTGGCAGGGCTATCCTTCTTTTTCTCTTTTTCTTCAGCAGGCTTTACCTTCTTTTTATCACTTTTCTTAGGTACTTCCTGCCATCCAGCATCATCAAAGTCAACAGGCTTCTCAGCTTCAGCACCCTTGCTCTTCTTACCTTTCTTAGCATCAGCCAGGGGCTCCTTCCTCACAGGCTTAGGTTCAGCTGGTTTTTCCTTAGGTTTCGGTTTCTCTGCCTCCTTTACCTTTTCCTCCTTTTTCTCCTTAGATGGAGATTTTTTGGAGCTGTCAGATTTTGTCTTCACATCATCAGTCACAGTGCGGTTGGGCGAAGATTTCTGCATCATAAGAAACAATATCAAGAATACTCAAGAAAAGACTATCACCACAATGCGATATTCGCGTGCAAACACATCATTTATAAAACATTAGAATCATTAATTAGAATTTCTATGATACATACCAACAATTGGCATGGAATTTAAGCAGAGATAGGTGACTTTAAATTTGTAAAGCCCGGTTAAATAACGAGCATATGCTATAAGGTTAAAAATAAAATGAGCACATACTGATGACAACGGCGGGAGTGCACAACAGACTGTCTGTAGGTACTCACCTTATCCTTCTTTTTATTCTTCTTAGTAGAGGATTTTCTGTCGTCCACAACCAGAGGAAGTTTATCAAACTGCGGCTGTTCAGCTGAATGGAACCCGAATACGAATACTAACGCTGCGCATACTAAAACAACAGCCACAGCCGCAGCAGTGAACATAAACTGCGTGTTAGACACTTGACTCAAAATTTCCATCTTAAGTCTCTAATTCAAAAACCACCCAAAATTTATAGTTCACATATAAGTTTCCGATAAGGTATGATAATGTCGAACAAATTAATTCCAAACTGATAAAAGCAGACACGGAGACATGATGACGCGGCTGTGACGTGCCAAAAAATTGCGATTTCGTACAATATAGGGTGACCAGAGTTAAAATATAAATATTACTTAATAATTTGATAATTTTGCACTAGTTGTTGCTCGTGACTTCGTTCGCGCTAAAATCGAAATTATATCAAGGTAGAATAGCGAATCCTATATATAAAAAAATAAACACGAAGGCAAATGCAGGACCTCCGGGTTCTGCTCCCGAATTTGCCTTCGTGTTTATTTATTTTACAACATTCAGAAATGTCATAAAATTCAGCAACGTTTAATTACTTGCCAAGCCATTCAATCTGACTCTATTCAAAACTACTAAATAAGCTTCAATAGTAGTCTACGTACCAAGCTCTAATCTCATCCGAATATTTCATCCGGGTATCTTAAAAAATGGCAAACTTTCATACAAATTTTCATCTCCTCTTTCCTATTTTTGTAATATTAACCCCCTTTACAACATTACAACGGTAAAATCGAGTCAAACTAATACCGTATAGGTACTGTAATAGTTACGACCGTGACCGTACGACTCACGTTTCCGTTTAGTTTTGATTTTTTCATATGACATTCATGTTTTGCCGGTTTTAAGCCGAGCGCATTTAGTTTAAACCGTTTTAAACCGGTATTTTTACATCTATAAACTCAAGCATGGTTATAAAATAATAACCACGAAGGCTAATGCGGTAGACCCACTCCCACCTAGCCTTCTAACCTAACCTATCCAAGTCGGAATGTGCAGCTTTTTTACATACCACTTAGGTGACAGACAAGCATACGACCCACCTGATGGAAAGTGGTTACCGTGGCCTATGGACGTGTGCAACACCAGGGGACTCACACTCGTGCTGCCGACCGACCCTGTAAGCAAAGAGAGTTTCTGTGCCGTCATTGCAAAAGGACAAATTAACACAAACCTTTGGAACACTTTTACTGAATGTGGTAATTTTGAGATATGGTAATTTTGAGATGTATATAGTCATTTTGGGATGTAGTCATAGTGGGCCGAAGCACATGGAAATCATTCTGTGAACTCTTGCCGCCCAGTGTGCATTCTACAACACGGGAAAATGCTTAACTTCTTCCCGTTCATGTTCTTTGTTTTTTTTTGTGTGATATGTGATAAAATGAATTATCCTCGTTCATACGAAATCACCAGTTTTGCAAAAAGATCTCCGGCTTTTTTATTTTAAACATAAATTGATATGGCCATTTCCAGTATCGCCACTATTATAGAAATGCCATATCGATGATTCATTTTTGTGTAATAATTTTAGTTTATAAAGTTTCGCTAAATTAGTAAGTAATCAACAATATTTTCCAATAATATACTGCTGACAGGTTTTTGGCGGGAAATCGTAGAGGACGCATCGCTGTATTATTTTATTTTCATATCAATGATGAAAATAGATTCTATACTGTATAATTTTATATTGTTAACATCAATGATATTTTATACAAGATATGTTACGTTCATAGTAACTGACTCCTCAAATCTGATCCAACAGTCTGTCAGTGCACACAATTGCAGACAATAAGCGTTAAAGTAGTACGAAAGATGGGATAAGCACGTGAGTAAAAAAGATAGCTATAATTCGGAATGATTCGGACGATTGCATTGTAGGATGGCTTCGAAGCATAGATTATGATTTTGTTGAACAGAGGGGTATTTCTTTGGTAGGCAAGAAATGAAATTCGATGAAAAAATAATACGTCATTATTTATTTCGGAAAATAATAATAATTCAAAAAGATAATTAAGAAACTTCTCGAAAATAAAACCATAGTGACGTACTGACGATAATCAAAAATTAAACTTCTTCAAATAAATTAATTTATTTCTTTTCTGCCTCTTAGAAAGATTTTTATTTCGGGATTATTTTTATGAGCAGAATGAAGCCTAACAGTGGCATATTTGTCAGTTATTTATATTCTTCCTGAGCAATGTTCGACCTTTTTTCGAAGTATATCTCTCAGTGGCTTCAAAATGATTGCTACAAATTCAGCTGCTTTTTGAAGGTGTCCAGTCAAACTCATTTCGTTGTTCTTTAACAATTGTAATCCACTCTTGAAGTCGAAGTTCATTAGTAGGAAACCTTGAAAATAAATTTAGGTTATTACAATTATTTAAAGGACAACAAATAAATAAAACAAAAATTTTGTTACTCAATTTTAAACAACAAATAAAACTGAACAGCAGGTCAATTATAACATTAGTAGGCAGTAAACTGAAAATTACCCTATGTCGCATCTGTACTGATAATCTATGCAAGCAGTGTTGTTGTGACCTTGTCGTGCTCATATCAAAAAGTATTTCTATCTTTTTTCTTAGCCGCCATTATTTTAAAAATATTATTAAACTAATTTTAATGAAATACACGAAGAAATCGGTAATATTGTATGTACTTACATGTGATAGAAGATCCCTCGTGTTTTATTCATTTTAGTGTTGTAATTTGTACATTTTTTAAAACACACGATGGCATTTTTATTGCAATTTTATAATGCGCTTACATACGTGACAACTCGGCGTTTGCCAGACATATACTAAATGCGATACGTCCCAATTGGGACGTTTTCGCGTCTTCACCAGGCGCAGTCTAATATCATATCTGCCTCTTTTTTGTATGTAATATCATTGGTTAACATTTATAAGTGATAACAAGGCAGCATGGTTATAGTACCTTAGACTGTCAAAAAAAATCACTGTCAGCTATAGACTAGCCTGACTAGAGCATAGAGTATCAAGAGCTGCCATACCTACGAAAAAAACCTGCCTACCTAAACTTGGATTTTATGAATGAACTGAAAGCAGTATGGCGGCCTAGTAAAGAATCCAGTAAACTGTCGATAACTACTTATCGATATAATAAGGGCACAGACTAAAAATTTATACATTTGAAAGAAAAAATTAAGTGGTTAGCTTAAGTGGATGCCGATTATTTGTATTCTCAGGTTGCAGTGTGCTTAGGGCTTTCTGTCAGACTTTCTTTGTGATAGCCGGAGTTTCGAATAATGTGCCCAGAAGGACGTAAAATCTACAAAGATTCTTTACAGTCTTTGAGTAACGATATTATATGTATTTATATATTATATTTAGTAGTACTCCAGGTACATAACACATTGGCATAAAAATAAATCGATTTGGACAAAAAAAACGACTAGACCGCCAAGCGCGTGCTCTTTTGTTGAGCTTTACTAGCAAGATGGAGAGTAAGTAATGCAAAATAAAAAATAAAAAGAATCCAAAAAAAAATCGAAGCATTTTTTTTTGCCCATATCGATTTTATTTTTATGCCAATTTGTTATGTACTACTAGGGGTTTTCGGCTTCGTGAGCGTTCCCCTTACACCCAGTATATATATATACATTTGTACTACCTTTGTTATAAAAGATATTTACTTCAAAATAGAAGTGCTCGACTTGCCTAGTAGGTACCCGAATGAAAAGTTATGTAATCCGCCATTTCAGTCCTATGTTCTTACTGTACCGTACAAAGGTCGCGCGAGGGTTTCGGAATTAAATCAAAATCAAGGAGATTTGTATAAAATCATACTTTTAATTTTAAAATGGAAGTAATTTCTTGTTCACCTAGTTATATCATATTGATTTTGTAGTGTTATAGATGTAAAAAATGTTTTAGTATCTATTCATCAGTAATACCAGTACCATTATGCGATAGAATAATAAAAAGTCAACGGCATTTCAAAAGTCATTCACTATGTATGTATGGAAAGTGGTCTTCGTTCTTTAAATATTTGGGAAAATATCGATAGTTAAAATTCTGTCACCGCATCACAAGCAATTTTATTTGACCAATCAGGTGCTACTACATCCCCACTACGTTGGAAAGCAAGATGGAGAATTGGCGTTTTCCCCATATGATTTTAAGAATGAATTTCGTAGTAGCTTCACGTCTTTATATTTACTATGTCTATGGTGCGTAGTTTATAACCTAACTTATAGGCGCTGTTTATGCAGCATGTTAGTTGACATCACTACATTATAAATAGATCCGAAACACTTGACGTATACAATGGGTTACAATAATAAAAATAAAAAGAAAAATAAAAACCGCAACAAGAAGAAGAACCGACAAAATGAACTTTCCAATCCTAGTGTCCAAGAAGACCAATTAGAACATATTGAAGAGGAAATTGAACCTCCTTCTCCTCAAAGTGATATTAATGAATCTTTAAGTTCTAAGAAAAGACAACACGATGACGATGAAAATGAATCTGAGAATGAAGAAGATAAACCAAGAAAAAAGAAGAAGAAAAAACAGCAACAACCATCTGAGACAGGTGACAAAAAAGGCAAGAAATCCATTCGACAAATGAAGAGAGAAAAGTTTGCCGACCGCCAAGCTACGGCACAAGCTACTGCGAAAGACCAGCTTAAAGGTCAATGCCTTAATTATCTTTCTCAGTGGAAACATGATAAACAAAACTGGAAGTTTATGAAAGCTAAACAAGTGTGGTTATATAAAAACAAATTCTCAACAAGTTTATTACCAGATTCCTCATGGCCACTTTTGTTGGAATACTTTGAATCTGCTCAAGGAAACATTCGAAAAATGCTATTAGAAGATGCTAGTAAGATCATAAAACAAATGGATGAGTGGACCGAGTCCCAGAGTGAACAAACTGAAGCTGCAGAAGAAGAAAATAATGAAGATGATGAAGCTTCTAATAATAAAAAACCTGATGAAATTGTATATAAAAGGGCTAGAGATTTAATACAATGCTTAGATGAATAAACAGTAGCTTAAATAATTTGTTTATTTAAATAACAACTACAAATTTTGGTAACAACAATAATTTAAAATGCCCAATGATACTTCTTAAGCTTTCACCTCGGCTTTAGTTTCGATTGTAAGTTGTTCCACCCACTTGCGTAGTTTGTCTGTGTCTTGCAAGCCAACAAGACGTTGCTGCACTTTCCCATTTTTGATAGCCAATAGCACAGGCACAGAGCTTACTTCATAATCCAAAGCTAAATCTGTTTGCTCGTCAATATCAACTTTGGCCAAGACCACCTTGGATTTGCTTTCAGAAATGATTGACTCTAAGCGTGGTGTCAGTAGCCTGCATGGATTACACCACCTGCAATGTTAAATGGTTACATATACAATCATATCATAAAATAGACATGACATAATAGGATGTCTCTGTCTCTAAATGTCAAGGTGGTAAATATCAGGTGGAAGGCAATAGAGTAATAAAAATTGATAATTCTGTTTGTAGCATACAATATTATGAATCTGTTTTCGCAAAAGGAATTGACTTCATTCGAATCCTGAAGGCCCATTCTGTTTAACAAGTTGACAGAATTAGGCCCCTGTTAAATTTGCTAGACATAACAGTTATCTATCTGCAACTAGTTATTACAGTACAATGATATATACTCACGTAGCGAAAAAGTCAACTACAACAGGCACTTTACTATTAATGACTTTAGCCTTAAAGTCGTCGGTGCTTTGAATTTTTACTATATCACATCCTTCTGTTGTAGCGGAAAAATGCCTAGTAATGTTAGATGATCTCACAGCACCCACGTTTCGCGCAAATAAATTCATAACTATTTTCCCAAACATTTTTCTCGTCTTAAATATAAAATGAGGAAAATTAGAAATCCTTTAATTTTATTGTCAACTGCAAAATCTCAGGATCATAGAGGATTTTATCTTCATTCTTCTGCAATGTGCCAAATTACCTTTGATTAATTTTCCTCTATGATTAGTACAGTAGAGAAAATTAACCAGCCTGTAAGAATTTTCTTTTTGTCGTTAGAATTAATCGGCACTTCAATCAAAATTAGTTATACACTTGTATCTACTCCAAAAAACTATTGAGTATTGATACTAATTTCTACTCTTTAAAATAATTTTATTAAAAAGAAGCTAAAGTTGCCCGATACTACTTGACGCACCATAGTTTTCTCCGTCTACATGCACATTATGCACAATAGCCTGTTCCGAAAGGAATAAAAAGAAAGAAAGTGACAGTTGACAGTTGGTGACAGCGACAGCGCTTGGATTACGGGAATTTCGGACAGCGCTGTGGCTGCATGTAAATTCAATTTCTTTAGAACTTTAACTTTGGCCCGCTAGGAACTTTATAATTGACTGCCAGGACTTTATAGCCAATAAATAACAATGTATTCCAGTGATGATTATAACGAGGTGACTATTACCAGTGTACGAATATTACACTGGATTATTTTATATTCGAAATTATAACCTAGATTATAGACGTAAGCAGTTTTCGAAATAATTATACGTAATAAAATACTTGTTTTGACATTGTAGGGTGGATATGAATCGTATGGTGATTATGAGCCCCACACAGGGGATCCCCAATACGATCTGGAATATGATAAGTCTTATTACAAAATGCCTGACATGGTAAGTGTAATGAAGCTAAGTAATAACACTAATAACTAATATAGCTTAGCTTAACTAAACAGAATCAGTGACAGACGATAGAAGAGAGAAAGAAGGAAAGTAAAAACTTTTACCGTGAGAAATAAATGTTGTTACATATTATTATAAGATAATGATATGAAAATTCAATTAAAAACTCATTAATTCATATATAAATAGTTTAATTTCTTAGAACCTTCACACTAAGAGCTAAACTAAAACTATAGTGAAGATCAGCAGATAATGCATGGTTCTCACATCTGTGCAATATGCTTGTGCTTCCCATGAGAAAATATCTTATCTTCTTCTAACAGCCAACAGGTAGCATAAGCCTGCTGGAAACGGGTAGATCTCTGCAAGCGGAGATAGAGCAGCGATTTAAAAATTGTTTTGTATTCCAGGTCAAAAAGTTTCTAGTCTACTTTCGTAATATGATCACTGAGGGAGTGACATATGAGATCCTGAATCTGTATGAAAATACATTTCCCAAACTTACTGAGCAGTATTTTGAGAACACCCCATGGCCAGATGAGAATGAGGTTTCACCTATTGTTGATAATGATCCTGTAAGTGGTATTTATTGTATATATATATGTTTTATTGTTTGTATTACTTTGTGGTAAGTGTATAGCTACTTAGTATAAAGTGAACATTTAATATAAACTAAGGTAAACTTGCAACAATAATTTTACTGTATCACCACTAAACTCATATTACTGGTCTGAGTTCCATGTCTAGTGGCTAGCCCAGTACTTTGTAGTGAGGCAGGTATGCCTTATTAAAAATGAAAAAGAGAAGCTGTGAGTTTGTAATATCTGATTATTTTCATACTGTCTCTTCATATTGGCACTAGAATCTGGCTGTAAACATAGAAGCTATAAATATTCACATTACTTTGTGACTTGGATATCATAGGACATTTGGTCTGTTTTCATAATGATGTTTTAATTGTATAATGTTTCAGGTTTTCATGATTTTGTACAAGGAGCTCTACTACCGTGACATTTACGCGCGTGTGCCCGGTGGCCCTAAACCGGAACAAAGGTTCCACTCATTCTACAACTATTGTGACCTGTTCAACTATATACTGTCTGCAGAGACACCTGTTCCCCTTGAATTACCTGACCAATGGTTATGGGAACTTATTGATGAGTTTGTGTATCAGTTCCAATCGTTTGCACAATACAGGTGTGTACTATCAATACAGATTTATTATAATGTTATAATTATATAAATTTCATTTGACTTTTTTTGGGACATTTTACATCATATTTTGTCTGCATAGGTCGCGCACCTCAAAACTGAGCCCAGCCGAGATTGATGCCCTCAATACTGAGAACAAGGCATGGAATGTTCTCTGCATTCTTAATGTTTTGCACTCTCTTGTGGACAAGTCAAACATCAAACGCCAACTTGAGGTAAGCAACACAATTATAATCAAACAATAAAATGTTATGGATTTGAATTCAAATCCATTATAACTTAATAATAGTTACTTCTGTGGGCCTACCATAATGCGCATAAGTGATCATGTGGATCATGTGGGTTATGATTCAGATAGAGTAATACATTTTTATAGCTTCATCCCTCTCTGTCTGAACTGGAAGCTCAAAACACCATTGTTGATATGTATTGTGTTTGCGTCAATCTCAGTTAGAACACTGGTATGATTACTTCAGAATTCATCTTTGCAACTCCCAGGGATTTGACCTGCAAATAATATAGAAATTGTTTTTTATTAGGTTTATGCCACTGGTGGAGAACCTGACTCAGTTGCTGGCGAGTTTGGCCGCCACTCTCTCTACAAAATGTTGGGCTACTTCTCCTTGGTAGGCCTCCTGCGTCTGCATTCATTGCTTGGAGATTACTACCAGGCTATTAAGGTATGATGGACTAATATTCTATAGTCATAGTGTATATAAAACTATTGCAGTTTAATTTAAATTACGTCATACGCACAATCCAGAGTGCGTGGGTTCTAGTCTTACATTACTAACTTAAAACCAAGTATAAACAAGCATTAATCCTACTTCTCTGGGCCTACCTTCTCTGAGAAAAAATATATCTAATTTTACAAAAGTAAGTGACATTACAGACAGAAATCTGCGCAATAAAAATAAACTGCTCCTTCCATGCTATCGGCTTTGCAGAGTTAGTGATTCTTTTAGGGGGGATTGTATACGTTTTTATAATAAATTGCCTGAATCAGTCCTTGGTATGCCTGACAATAAATTTAAAACCTTTGTGAAGACCACCTTATGTAAAAAAGCATACTATAGGACAGATGATTACCTTAAAGACAAAAATGTCTGGCTTGAGCATGGTGCAGGCCCCTCCTAAATTGCTTTGCTGTAACTACGGCATAATGTTTAAATAGGAACGCGAACTTCTTTTTTTATTTATTTTTGTTAACTTAGGTTAATTATTTTATTATAAGTTTTTTTTTATATACTTTAATTATCTTGACACGAGACATATGTACATTCGTCCATATTTAGTCTTAAGAACTTACTTTTTTTTTTTGTAAATTGACGTCCAGAAAATGCTACAGTGGAGTTTGTTGCGCCGTTTCTTCTCCACTGGTGCCTAGGAAGCGGTGGTAAACTTAGTTTTAAGCAGAATTTGACGTCAAAAAGCTGTAGTAGTGCTACACAATTTTGAATAAATACCTTGAGTTTTGAGTTTTGAGTTTCTCTTCCAAGTATGGTAAACTAAGGTCCAAGTGGGGTTAACTTGCCATTTCTTAATTGTATTGAATAATACCGATTATTATTGAATTATATTTCAGGTGCTGGAAAACATTGAACTACACAAGAAGTCTCAGTATTCCCATGTGCCTGCATGTCAAATTTCGACATCTTACTACGTGGGCTTTGCTTACATGATGATGCGTCGTTATGCTGACGCCATCCGCACCTTGTCATCGGCTCTCCTGTACATGCAGCGTACGAAACAGCTATTCTCGTCCCGCTCTTACCAGAATGATCAAATAAATAAGCAAACAGAGCAGATGTACCACTTGCTGGCTATTTGCTTGGTCTTACACCCTCAATGCGTTGACGAGTCCATCCAGCAGGTACTCATTACTGAGTACGGGGTATGTTGGGCCAAGTGACAGAATGTCCAAGAAGGCTTAACGTCCATTTGTTAGAAAGACCATAAGCTAAAACGTACAAGTGTCATAATGACCAAGAAGGCATAGCGTCCAGATGTTATAAAGACCGTGAGTCAAAACATACAAGACTCTGAATGTCCAAGACGTCATAACGTCCTGATGTTAAAAGGCCGTATTTCAAAACGTCCAGCTGTTATAAAGACTATTGCAAGCGTTTTTAGGTACTCGTAGTCTTAGGGCCTCGTTCACCATCTCTGATTAAAGTGTCAAGTAGGCTAATCGTAACTTAAAGTCCTCGGTAACTGAGTATTCGCATTTCACAATGTCCGAGTAGCACTACTCAACGGTTAAACCGACGATTAACTTACTCACTACTCCTTCTGCTGATTAGGGACTTTAACTGACGAGTAAGAGATCACCACATCTGTTTGCCATTTACGAGTTCTGTTGTTATATTGTTCTGTGTTCGGGTATCAACATAATATTTGTAAAAATAAACAAAAAAATGTATTTGTTCGAGTTAATTGATCAGCAATTAGATGAAATAGATGTCTAGATCTATTTATGTCTAGATTCTATGATGCGGCGATTACCAATAAAAGTGAGTGATATTTGGAACTAAACATTTTTAAACGTTTGGTTATGTATCGAATTCTTTCAATATCCAAAAACCACCAGTTGTAATTAAATTACAACAAATTATTGATACCAAAATAAGACGGGAATTGCTATAGGCGTTTCTAAATAGGAAATCACCGTTTGACGCTCTTTTGTACTCAAATTTTGTAAAACACATGTTCAGCAGATGTTAAACTTTTTTATGGTAAGATTGCTGTTTATGTTTATGTTTGACAAGACAAATGACATAAATGACGTAGAATTGAACGAATGAGCGTATGATTTTGCTATGTCATTCAGTTAACTGCTAAGTTGTTACTCAAAGGATCCGTTTCGATTGTGAAACTGGCAAAAGATACTCGGAACTTTTAATTACCAGTTATCGTTAACTGAGAAGTTACTAATCAACGCTTTACTTGTGGATGGTGAACGAGGCCCTTAGGGTTCCTTAACCAAAATTTTGTCATATCAGTTCATATTGGTTGGTAGGATGGTTGTATTCAATAAACTAAAAGAAAATTAAAAGACATGATAGAAGAAAAAATTACGCCGTTGCAGTTTCTTAAAGACTGTATAAAATTACGGAAACAATGCAACTAGGCCTAACATGCCCTTTACAATTATATACTACTAGCTTTTGCCCGCGGCTCCGCTCGCGTGGAGGTGGGTTATCGCGACCAAATATAGCCTATGTCCTTTCTCATGGTCTAATCTACCCCTATACCAAATTTCATCAAAATCGGTTCAATGGTTTAGGCGTGAAAGCGTAACATACAAACAGACAGACAGACAGAGTTACTTTCGCATTTATAATATTAGTATGGATTATATAATGTGTGTCGTGATCGTGTCCGTACATTGCAGGTATCTAAAAAAAATACTTAGGTTATGTTATATTCATGATACTGAACACATATGCTCGTGTTCAGTTTCGTGAATATAATATAATCCAAGTATTTTTATAATTCTTGTCTGTTTGTCCGCGACGGACGCAAAAACTACTGAACGAAATTCGATGCCGGTTTTGTTTGATCGCAATCGGTTGAGTAGAACCGACCTACACGCGGGCGGAGCTAAGGGCAAAAGCTATTAGACAATAAGTGCCAGCATAAGTTAATTAAGTATGTATACTTATAACATTCTCTGCCTATCAGATAATGTAAAATTAGGCATTATGTCCAAGTGGCCATTTTTTGTTATATTTTCTGTTGAAAAGAAATACATTTGTTTTAACAATTAATTTGTGATTTTCATAAGTCATTATAGCTAATAGACGTTTTGGCAATTTGTTGTTTTGACACCTGGATATTATGAGAACTGGGCCTTTTGACAATTGGACATTGTTTTCAATTAGAAGTTTTAGCAATTGGTCCTTTTGGCACCTGGATATTATAACAACAGGGCATTTTGACAGTCAGACATTGCTTCCTTGTCATTTTAATACACTGGACATTATGACATTTGGCCTAACATACCCCGTACTCTCATTACTCACTTGTTATATACACTTTCAACACAAGTTATAGAAACTTTCTTGGATGCAAATATTTTTTGTTACTGTTTATATTTATAAATTTTGAATCCTACAACAATATCAATACAGACATATAATACACATTCCCATTCCTATTGTCATGTATTATTGTCGTTTAAACTGTTATTTTTGGATGGTTTGTAAACAAAGATTAAATCAACAGGTGCTCCGTGAAAAGAATTATCATGAGAAGATGTTTAAAATGCAGTATGGTGACTTGGGAGAATTCGAAAGCTGCTTCACTTTCGCCTGTCCTAAGTTCTTATCGCCATGCCCGCCGCCTATTGAACCAGGTTCCAACTACGGTCGTGATGCTGTGAAGCATCAGACTCAAGTCTTCATGGACGAGGTCAGTCTCTCTTTTTTTCTTTTTCATAATCAATTTTGCTTAACTGCAGCGATTAGAGGGAATACTAGTGATTTTTATTATCTACATACTGATATTCTTTTTTATAAACATCGACAGGTCCGTCAGCAGAAAATGCTTCCAACGATCCGTTCATACTTGAAACTGTATACAACTTTACCCTTGGCCAAATTGGCGGCGTTCATGTCGGCTGCACGCGGCGGGGATAGGGACGCGGCCCGCGAGCATGCGGCTCTTGCCATCCATCTGCTGTGCTTCAAACACAAGATGAAGAATGTTGTCTGGAGCAAAGGGCCAAGTGGCCTTGATGGCAAGTTCCAGAGTGGCTCTGAGGTTAGTGTCTTATCTGTTTATAATATGCACCATAGAGGCACAGTATAACGAGTGATCTTACACGCGTTACATGTTTGCGGAAATGCCGCCTTTTGCAGTTTTGTCAGGGTTGTCACTTTAGTTTTTATTTTTAATATATTTTCTGCAATATTTATTTAGTCTCTTTATTCTCTCAAGGCACATCAACTCACACTAATATAAATATAAAGCTCCGCTGTCTAGTCTGCGGCTCTCCTCGCGAAGTCTGACTTTTGAATTTGAGTCTGAGAATCTGAGACTGAGAGTCTGAGGCTGAGAGTTTTTTGAAAATTCGTGACCGCCATCTTGGATCGCGAAATGGATAATATATTCGCAATCAGCGACCCCAACACCTTAAAAGCCATATCGATTTTTGTGAAAATTCCGAGTCCGCCATCTTGGATCGCTAAATGGATGATATACCTATTCACAATCAGTGACCCCAAAAACCCTGAAAGCGAGTCATAATAAAAAACAGCGGGAAAATGATCAGAAGAATATCTGTCCTGCTACCAAATTCTAACATTGTCTAATTTATTTTCAGCTGGACTTCTACATCGACAATGACATGATTCATATTGCCGATACTAAGGTGGCTCACCGTTTCGGCGATTTCTTCATTCGTAAACTTCTTAAATTTGAAGAGCTCAACCGTAAACTTCATCATATTAAAATCTAAAATATGACATCTAAAAACTTGCTTTTGTAACAGTATAAATAAAGTTACTAATTATAATTTCTTTGTCTTTTATTTACATCTTTGGTACGTAAGGTATATGCTTTTTATTTCTTTTATGAAACTTCTTAGGTGTTATGATTGTGACTCCATCTCGCTGCAATGGCTTGGGGTAATTTTCTCTGAATTGTTGCCATGGGTGTTCTGGTTGTAGTACAGATTCAACATTTAAATCTTTTATCCAACTGGTGTAATATGATGAGAAATTTTCAAATTTTTTAACAAATTCTCTTGTTGATTGTTTCTGTAACACACGAATACCAAATTATCTCAAAAGTAAACAAAGTACATTAAAATTTAAACAATTTATATACATCCACTGTACCCACCTTTTTAATACTTTCTTGACATCTTTCAATAAAACGTACCAAATGTGCAAGGAACATTTCATTAATATGAACATCTTCTTTTTTAACAATTTTCATGATGTACAAGACATATCCTATTTCATTATTTAATGCTCCTTGTTTTAGCAGAGTACCTAGTATTTCTATGTTAACCCTGAAATAAAGATTTTCCATAAATATACTGGCTCAAGTGTTTAAGTCGATGTTAACTTGTTAAGGGAGACGACTCTATCGAGTTGGTAGGTATACGGCGGTATTTGGTAGAGCGGTATAGGTAAGTTTTAGATTTGATTCCTGCTCAGTGCAAATATTCTTATGCATTTCACAAATAATTTTATGAATCCTGCATTATTAGGTGTCTGTTATTCACTGTGACTGCATCATCCATACTAATATTATAAATGCGAAAGTAACTCTGTATGTCTGTCTGTATGTTACGGTTTCACGCCTAAACCACAGAACCGATTTTGCTAATATTTGGTACCTATAAGGGTAGATTATTAGGGGTTTCGTACATTATACCGAAAGTTAAATGATCGAACAACAATAGGTCGACAACGTTTGGTCGGACGATCAAATCATCGCTGGTACGTTAGGTCGAAACGTTAATACGTCGAGGTATTATTACGTGGAAAATGCAAAAGGTCGAAAGATCAAATTGGTGCTGGTGTATTAGGTCGAAATATTAATACGTCGACGTATTACAACGTAAAAATGCAAACGGTCTTTTGTGCCCTCCTCATAAAGTTGAAATTTTCAAAACGGCACATACGTTGGAATAAGTTGTTAGACAAACAGAACGGAGGATTTTATCAAACCATTAAACTTTTACAAAATGAACAAGCTACAAACCAGAAGTATACTTATAACATAGGTTTATTTCATAGATTCCGCAAAGGCAGGCCTTTTGAAAATTTCAACTTTGTGGGGAGGGGACAATAGACCGTTTGCATTTTTATAATACATCTACGTATTAATATTTCGACCAATATACCAGCGACAATTTGATCTTTCGACCTATTGCATTTTCCACGTAATAATACCTCGACGTATTAACGTTTCGACCTAACGTACCAGCGACGATTTGATCGTCCGACCAAACGTTGTCGACCTATTGTTGTTCGATCATTTAACTTTCGGTATAATGTACGAAACCCACCTACGAGAAAGGACATAGGCTGTTTGGTCGCGATAACTGACATCCACGCGGGCAAAAGCTAGTGATCCATATTTCCACTCATCAGTTATATAGCTTTTAAATAACTATGTATTTTACTAGGTACCTCATAGATATGAATGCGGATGATTTATTTGGTATGTAGTGCATATGGACCCAATTTCGTCACAATGTATTAACTAGCTTTTGCCCGCGGCTCCGCCCGCGTGGACTTATTGCGACCAAACATAGCATAGCCTACCTCTTTTCCCAAGGTCTAACCTATCCAAATAGTATAGGTACCAAATTTCATCAAAATCGGTTCAGTGGTTTAGGCGTGAAAGCAGACAGACAGTTACTTTCGCATTTATAATATTAGTATGGATAGTATAATAAAGTATCACAAATACAAATAACATACTTTAATTTCTTCTCATTCATTTCATTAAGCAGCTGCTCTGCACTGTCTAATGTTTTACAGGTCATGGCCAAAACTCCATATGTCATGATGTTGACATTCAGTTTTAACTTTTTAGAGTGAGGAAATCTTTTTTTTCGATATTCAGATTCCTTTTCAATAATTTTCATAACATCCTGCAAACAGAAAACAAAGATGAAGCATAAATTTATTATGATGGTAAATATTATAATTAACATAAAGCATCTTTGAAGGATAAAATAGATGCAGAACCAAAGTTACCAACATAGCTCGCAGAATAAGCAACCTCAAGTGGCAATGGGCTGGCCACATCAGAAGGATGGCCGTTGGAGCAGACGAGTCCTAGAGTGGAGACCGAGAGAAGGCAAACGCAAGGTAGGACACCTGCTAGCCAGATGGACTGACAACCTGAAAGAGGAGGCTGGGATAGACTGGATGCAGAAGGCGGAGGATCGGATGAAATGGCGCACATTGGGAGAGGCATATGCCCAGCAGTGGACAGCGTCGGGCTAATAGGTTGATTGATATATTTAAACAATTATTGAAACAAATAATGCTTTATTATTTGTTTCAATAATTGTTTAAAAGAAGGTGCAGTCAATGTTACTAAGTTTTGGGCTGGAAGCATCTAGCTATTTAAATTGTGGACACACACAATGAAGAAAGTTGTGTGCTCGGCCAAGGATCTACAATCTTATTATATGTACATGTATGTAATTCAGTAAACACAGGTTCAAAGATTCTGTTAGTTACATTCCAGTATGTTATAAAAAATTAAGAGAGTACTTATTATAGAACAGTAAGAAATGAGATTAAGCTAACTTACTTTTGCAGCGTCATAATCTAATCTCAGGCATCTCTTTTTTATCAACATATTGTAGAAATCTATATCGGCCCGGACATCTGAAGAGTTCATAGCTTCCAGTAGTTTCTCTTCAGCTTCTGTTGTATTATCCAGTAAGGGTAGCATTTGTGTGAATGTCTTAACATTTGGCTTTACAGAATACACTTGCATTTCTTTGAGGAAATCCTCTTGTCCACCAATCAGTGCAAACTTATCTGGAAGTGTATGCACTTCTTGCAATCCTGTTACTAGCTCCATATTTAAAACTTTAGATAGCAAATTAGGGACTATCCTATCGTTTGTTTTAATTTTAGGTAGCTTATCTACAAATTCCATTTTAACAATGTCTTTTTCTTCCCTAACTGATAGTTCAGAAGTGGTTTCATGAGTTTTTTCAGAAACATTCTGGCTATTATTATTGACAGAAATAGCATTAGTTGATTCAAGTAAAACTTGTGATTGTTCTAATTTTAAAATATCATCTTCCTGAGTGAATTCAATTTGGTGAATATTTTTAATTGCGATCGGTGATATACTCTGAATTGTATCCATCAATTCCACAATACCTTCTTCATTACCTAAATTGCAATCTTTTACACATTTCAGCATTAAATTAAATGTGTATATATTAGGTTTTTCTTTCATATTCAACATTTTTCTCCAGACAATTAGAGCATGGCGCAAACCATTACTTTTGTCAGTAATACAAGCATGTAAAAGGTGGTTAAATGTGTGTACCCTTATCTTAATTCTCTTCTCCCTCATTTCATCTATGATTTTAAAAGCTGTAGGTAAATCACCACACCAACCAAATGCCTTTATCATTGCATTATAGTTTGTCAAGTTTGGCTCAATTTGCTTTTCTGTCATAAGTTCCCTCAAATGTTTAGCACTTTTTAAACCATTGAGAGGCCAAGGACTATTGGCGCAAGCATTAAAAAGACATGTATATGTATCCCCCGTAACTTTTAAAGCTCTTTTCTTCATATCATTGTATAGTTGGAAAGCTTTCTTTGTGTAGCCAACATTGGCACAAGCTCCTATTAATATATTATAAATGTAGTTCTCTGGCTTCACTCTATCTTCCTTTATCATTCTCACTTCCAGGACATCGATAGCTTCTTTAAGTCGTTTAACTTTGATATATTGCTTTATCAGATCAGCGTACTGTTTAGTTGATAATTTTTGAGAAGGTAAAGGTATATTTTGTAAAAACTTCTCTTCTTTGATATCATCTTCGTCTTCTAGCTGTACTGGGCGTGTTTCACTTGATATTGATAAAGTGCCAAAGTTATCTGGGTCCTCTAAAAATACTAGTCTATCTTCTTTTTTATTTTGTTTAGGCTTCGGTTTAATAATTTTTATTTCTTCAGGTAAAGCCACTGAAGTTGCAATTAAATTATGTCGGAAAACATGTGTACTTCTTATAATTCTCAGTAGTTTTGTACAGCGAAAAGCCATAATTGTATGCTAAAATCTTAAAGCTAAAATACATGTATAACACAGTAGGCAGACAACATTTAAAAATAAAATAACCTCAAACTCACTCAACTCGAAAACAAGTATCACTTTGACGTTAACACAATCGTTTTGAAATTAATGAAGGAACATGGAACACTGAATTTGTGTGGATAAGATGTGGACATTCTATACTTCTGGACCTATGGCATAGACGTCAATTGGACTTAACCTCAAAACGCATGTGACATTGTTTTCGTTTTTCATTCAGCGCGGAATTAAGAATTTTCATACAATTGAGTTGTTTGTTCGTAATAACTCCTCTAGACATGTCTAATGAAACTGAAGAACAGATGGAGGGAAGTTCCTCAGAAAGTGAAGATGAAGTTATGGAGGAAGGCGACGAAGGAAATGATGATGATGACGATCGCCCTAAAACTTATTTACCTGATCAACCTCTGAAGGAAGATGAGTATCTGGTGTGTGACCAGTCTGCGTATGTCATGCTGCATCAGGCTCAAACCGGTGCACCGTGTCTAAGTTTTGATATAATCCCTGATAATCTCGGAAATGATAGACAGGAGTTTCCTATGACAGCATATTTAGTAGCCGGTACTCAAGCTTCCAGCGCGCATTTGAATAAGTAAGAATTTTTAATCATTTTTTTCCTAATAATTATTATATTTGTTGCATACATCAGCCTACCCGCTGGGAAAAAGGGGTGACTATGTAACATGTGACCTATTGCATACATAAAAATGATTGGGCAGATTTGGTTTGGTTGGTATGTATTTAAAAACTGTGTAGACCATGGCTCTTGCTAGTATTTACTACTTAATTTTCTTGTGATTCAAACAATCTCAATAATTTCAATAAAATTAATGTTTTGTACTTATGATATATTTTTCCTAAGTATTTACATGAATATTGTTATCAGTGTTTTAGTAATAAGAATGACCAATTTACATCAAACATCTAAGCAAGTTGAGAATGAAGAGTCAGAGTCAGAAGATGAGGATGATGAAGAAGAAGAGGATGAGGAGAAAAAGCCACAAATGACATTTTCCTTCATCAAACATCAAGGATGTGTTAACAGGATAAGGGTTGGTATCTATACTATAGTAATATTATAAAGCAGAAGAGTATCAGTTTGCTTGATTCTCAAGAACTGCTATCAAATTGAAAAATATTCTTGTGTTGAATAGGTAGTCCATTTATTGAGGGAGACTCAAGATCATAAATCTCAACAAATTGGCAGACATTATTTAAAGACTAAAATATAGGTTCAAAGGGATGATGTGAGGCTTCAACTTAATGCCATGGGTAAAGCCAGGGCATGTCAGCTAGTACTAATATAAAATTGTAAGGCACTCATGTCTGTACATTCGAGATAATTAAAAAGAAATTAACTAGAGTATAAATTTCTATTATTTCTAGGCAACAAATTTCAAGAATTCTGTACTGGCAGCTAGTTGGTCGGAATTGGGTAGAGTGGATATTTGGAATATAACACAACAATTGCAAGCTGTGGATGATCCAGCTTTGCTTGAACGCTACAATTTGGAGACAGTAAATAATCCTGTGAAGCCCCTTTATTCTTTCAATGGACATCAGCAAGAAGGATTTGCAATTGATTGGAGTCCTACAGAACTTGGTGTAAGTGTGTTCTATAATTTATTGCATCTTGCTTCTTCTTTTATTGTGTTGATGGTGTTTTGACTTTCAAATTGTGTTTTCTCAAATTACTGCTACTTATCTCAGAGGCACTTATTAGTTTCTTCAGTGTGCATGTGTATTATGGGATATGTTAACAGGTGGAGCCATAGTCTATGGAGTAATTTCCCATTGGCCTTGGAATGCATACTGCTGATAAAAAAAAAATCATCATTTAAATGTGTCACCTTCATATTACCCCACTTTCTCTCTTTGCGATGGATGTCCCCCTGCTACAGTTTAGCTATGGGGACTAATTGGGAGGCGAGAAATCATCAAGAGACAGCCTAACAGCCATTTAATAGCCCTTCAAATGTTTGTTATCAGGTTCTTGCAACAGGTGATTGCAGAAGAGATATACATATTTGGACTCCAAACCAGGCAGGAACTTGGGATGTTGATCAACGCCCCCTAGTGGGACATACCAGCTCTGTTGAAGACATACAGTGGTCCCCAAATGAGAGGCATGTATTTTTTTTTATTTCATAACAATTCACCTATTTATCCATAATTATTTATTTGAGCCAGCCAATATTCTATATGGCAAAAGAGGTTTTTATATGATGTGCGTTTACAATGTGAACTGATGTGTCTTTGCCTCACCTGTTGGTTTGGTAAAGTTGATGTTGAAGAAAGAAAGCCACCAATGCTAACAATCCTACCCGGCGTTCTTCAGTTTAACCAATTAGTTAAATGCTTTTTACCTTCCACTTGAAGGGTCTCTCAGCCTCTTTACCTTGACAGTCACCTTGGTATGACAAAGAATAGTGGTGCTGAACTGTTGGTAGAATTGTAGGCACTGCATGAGGCTGACATAGTAGAATATAATAATACAAAGTGTTGTTATAGGACAAATTGAAGAAGAAGAGCTCCCATTATGGTACTTGCACTTGTCATGGTAGAAGTGATAAAATATAGGTAAAGAGGCGGTGTATGCACAATTGCACTTTTTTTGCAGACTGCACTTCACATTATTATTTTCCTTGTGCTTTACTTACAGAAAAGTGTTAGCGTCATGTTCAGTGGATAAATCAATAAGGATATGGGATACGCGGGCGGCTCCCCACAAGGCTTGTATGTTGACAGCTGAGGATGCCCATCAAAGTGATATAAATGTTCTTTCGTGGAATAGTAAAGAACCTTTTATTGCAAGCGGTAAGTGTTTAATATTAAATTAAATTCACTAGTTAACACAGTTGTTATGCTTGGGGGGTTGCCATATACATTCTTGTAGTATCAAATCCCCCGAGAAGGCAAAGGCCCAAGGACCCTTGTTTTATGGCGTGAGAGCCACATATAACCGCGCGATACGCCGTAGGACATTTCCCCTGACACAACAATGAGGAAATACTGTGCCGGTATTTCCTTGCAATAACTACCTAATGCCTTTCTTGATAGTGTGTTCCTTACTGTAGGTGGTGACGATGGGTTCCTTCACATCTGGGACTTAAGACAATTCTCAAGTAAGACTCCAGTAGGCACATTCAAACATCACACAGCCCCCATCACTTCGGTGGAATGGCACTGGACGGAGCCTAGTGTGGTGGCGTCTGCTGGCGAGGATCATCAAGTAGCACTATGGGATTTAGCGGTGGAGCGAGATGATGACGATGTTGTTGTTGAAGAGCTAAAGGTAAGCTCGAAAGCCTACCTACTAAATTATTAGAAGCGTTTAAAATAAACTCTTAAATACGGGCGAACTTGCTCGTATTTAAAAGTTTATATTTGTAAATTGTTAAAAAGAGTCTCAATTTGACTAGTGTGTGTTCATACCAAATTCGCCATCATAATGTGACGGTGATTATCTTTTTTTTCTCATTGCAGAATCTACCACCTCAGCTTCTATTCATCCACCAAGGGCAGAGTGATATAAAGGAATTACATTGGCACAAACAAATTCCAGGTGTTATGGTTACAACTGCTCATACAGGATTTAATATATTTAAAACTATTAGTGTATAAAATAAAAAATAGTCTATCATATAATGCAGTTTCATTTAATACTTAGATTAGATTATCACAAAATATAGTTTCCTTGATTTATAACATAACTCTCAATGTAAAACATAAAAACAAAAATAGCTATGTATCAAATTTAGTTTTAGTGTGAATCATAGCTAAATTCACCAAATGCCGGATTGTAGGTCTGCCATGCGGACAGTTCTGAAAATAATTTCAATTTTATCATTCAATAGTTACACAATGATAGCTGTAGGGAAAAGGACACTGGACAGGACACCGCTTCTTCTTCTCCTCGTGTCAATGGCAGCAATTTAAAACGTCTAGATGCGACCAGACCAAAACTCCGCCACTCGCATCCCTCGTCGCCTCATTCAGATCGCCAATAGTACAAGTATAGGGCGCAGCGGGCATGACAAGGTCCATCAACTGCAGGGGTACTACAGTCACAGCCACCACCTTCCGCGTCAAGATAACCCCATTTTACCAGGACACCGCTTATTAGCGTAGTCGCATAGTACACATATTTATTGTCTTCGCAAGCTAAACAGTCGCTTCATTTACTATGTATACAAATTTTTGCATGAAAAGCTCATCCTGTTTTCCACAAAACCATAAAATCGAAATTTCTTACCCAAGGTTTGTCTAGTTCAGCCATATGGTCTACCAGTTTCCGCATATCAGCTTTGCTCAATGCAGTTCCTATCATAACAGATTTTCGACACGCTCTCGATGCGAACATTGCTCTTACTCTACTTGGTCTGCAGTATTGTGAGGGGGATTCCTAGAAAGAAGGCATATTGTTTGGGGCGATTGACATAGGTACATTTTATAGATTTGTCTTTCACACAGCTTGGCTTTCCATCGGGTGGGACGGGTGCCTGTTTCCCACCTAAGTGGTATATAAAAAATGATTATTTTTTCAAACATATCGTAGATATTAGGTCTGACTACAACTTTCAATTTAAAAAAAGACGCATCTAATTTAGCTCTGTAGTAATTTACCTACTTACGACCGTTTTCATATTGCAAGTTTATAGTAGGCAGGTATAGATATAAGATTAAATCATATTAACGAGTGTGCAATAAAATTTCGATTCTTACTCTCAAAATGAACAAGAGTTCCTCAATATCATCTTTCCCAAAAATCCAGTTTTTAGACATGGGTATTGTGACTAGTTTCACTCGCTTGGTGGGTGGAGCTTCCTCATTGATTTCAAAACTGAATCCATTCTTTTTAAAGACAGTTAAATTGTCCATTAAAATTTGTTCATTGACTCCAGTCAATTCAAGTTGCTGTGGTCTGAAAGCATACAATTTATTATTTCAAATTTCGGACTTATTATACAAATAATGCGGTATAATGTTACCATTGTTTAAAGAATAGCATTTTGAATACTTAATGCATAAATTATCAATCATAAACTGGAATGCAACCTACCCAAGGTTCCATTCTGATTCAAGCCATCAAAAATCTTTTTTTTTGTCAGTCTATTTACCCATGCCCGCTAGACGGCAATAGGCTCACCTCTATTACATGGGACCGAAACGGCATATACTATAGTTAAGCAATTTCAGGAAAAGGATTCCGTGCGTAAGAAAATAAGATACCTACTTAAATTTTCCAATCTAATATTTATACAAATAGAAGGTAGGTTGAACTTACACAACTAGTTTTTGACTAGTCAACTCTGTAGTTTTTTGTAATGTTTCAAAATTATAAATTTCGTCTGTAGCATGTTGATCTATAATGAACAAATCATCTTCTAATTGCGTTATTATAAAACCTAAATTAAATTGTCCAATAACTTTCATTTCCTTAAAGGAGTCTTTTGTTATTTCCTTACTTAATTCCTCTTCACATTTCTTATTGAATACAGGATTTATTTCACTTTTAAACTTCACTCTATTTGGAATGGATTCCTTTTTCTCTCTATTATAAATTGATGCTAATGCTTTTACATGATCAAATGATGTTTTCATTATTACGGACTTCCTATGATTTCTCCCCAAATCTTCTTTATCTGTAACTATTTTAGGCCTTTTCTCTTTTGGCGATTTGGTTTTTGTTTCGTTGGCAGTGTTATTTGCAGGCACTTTAGGTTTGCAATATATTGTATGTTCTTTTTCAATTATAACATCAGCAATATTTCTAACTTGTGTATGTGGTAAATTGTCTGTAAAGTCCAAGTACATAACATTATTTTTATCAAGGGGTGAAGCAGTATTGGTGGTTAAATTTTCCTGTCCCTCGTTATTATTCTTGTTGTTGAAACTGACATCGCCATCTTCAATTTTATCCTTATGATCTGTAATGGAATCGTCTATGGATTCACTTTCCGAATCTTTTAAACGTTTAGTGGGTATTTCTTCAAAAATTTCTTTATCCTCATCATCTTCAACTTTGATTTTCGTAGAGGTAATATAATTTAACATTGTTGTTGATTTCCTCTTTAGTTCATTTTCAGTTGGCCTGGGTTCTTTAACAACATTTGACTCTAGATCGCTAGTTGATTTTGTACTATTTTGGAACTGTTTTAAAAAAGAATTAAATATCCTAGGCTGATCTAACTCTGATTTCACATTATTTGATTCTTTACTACACAAACTAGGTGAATTCTCTACTTTTAATGTTCTGGGAATACTCTCAAATAATTTCAATAAAGAGTTCTTGAGTATATCTAGTATAAATTTTTCCTTTGTCAGAAATACTTTACGTTTATCAGGTGTAACATTAACATCAACAGAAGTTTTCTCTAAATCAACATTCAAGAACACAAAAGGATATTGATTGGGATTGTATTGTCTGTATACTTCGTTAATTAGTTTCATTATTTTAGTTGGTTCACAAGGTCTCGCATTAACAAAATAGAACTGTCTATCAGAACTAGAACGCCCACTACCATGTGCACATGATGATATAAAACCAGTGAATTCAGTTGGTTTAACAATGTTCTTGTAACCCTGTGACTTTTGAGAACTGCTAATGGGATCTGTCTTGTCTGCATCATTGGAATCTTCAGATAAATCTATTTCTACATCCTCAATGTCTACACTTTCATCAATTTGATCAACCTGTTGCGACAACCCCTTGAATATATTTTCTTTGATATTTGTGACATATTCAGGTTTTATTTCAAGTAATGTTTGTAATTGTTTTACACCAAAGACACTTGCTATATTGTCTTTATACAATGTGGTTCCTTGAGTTGCCACTACTACAGATTTTGAATTAGAATTTGTTTGATTGCTGCAAGTAATTCTGTAAATGAAGTCAAAGATTACAAATTAATTAGAACTTGTTTGACTGCCAAAAATAATTCTGTAAATTAATTCAAAGATTAAAAAGAAAGAGATTGTATTAATTATTTACAACTTACTTCACTCCCACTGAAATCAGGCAGTATGCATACAGCAACTGGGTCATTTTATTAAATTCTCTTTTTGCATTTTTGTGAAACTCTTTTTGTCTAACCGGTAATGAAGAAAAGAGGTTTGTCAAGGTAACAGTTGTGCCAATTTGCCTTGAACATGGTGTTTGTTTAATTATATTACCTTTGTGGTCATATTCAATTTTTGTAGCTGAAAAATAAGTAGATAAAGCATGTTTTGGTTTTAAATTGTGTGGAAGTCCCATGATGATCGCTTCATTCGTTGTTATATTTAGAATTTTACAAGTGATGGAAGACTGGCCTAGCCTATGTTGTAGAACAAGAATGATAGTAGGTTTTGATGGCCTCTGGCATAGCAGTGGAATGTTTAACTGCTACACATGAGGTGTGGGTATGATTCCCGCTCAGTGCAAATATTTGTATTCATGAATATGTGTCTTTGCATTGGTCTGGAGGTTTCAATAGGATAGTGGACTCTTTTGACTGCAATTAGCCCATTTTCTTGGGCCAGAAGAGCAGAAGCTTACTGGGGGCTTCACAGGCTTCACGGAGTGGGTGTTTCCCGTGTTTCCCGTGTTTCTATGCATAATAAGTATGTTTATCAGAATTCTAGACTCCATAACAGAAGCTAGTTAAGTTATGCTTACCATGGGTCTAGAAAGAGTTGTGTAGAAAGTTGTAGAGTGTACAATATTTATATATATTATTCTTTATTTTATTATTAGGCAAACAGAAGTCTTTCTCAAGGAGCTTACTGGCTTTTTAGAGAGCAAATGTTTTACACAATATGGGCATGACAAACCTTCTGATGTTCTGATGTTATAATAAAATATACACTTACATAAGCTACTGTCACAACTAAAAATATAAGCTACGAATTTTATTATGAGTGTGAATTGCTTCAATTAAAGCCTTACCATATTCCATTGATTTGTGTCTGGTAGTAATTGTGAGTTTGGCTAAAGAACACAGTGAACTCAGTGCTTCTCCTCTGAAACCATAACTGGATACTCCAAGCAAATCTGAGTACTCATTTAATTTTGAGGTATGGTATTTTAATGCTGCAATAAAGAACTATTTAATAAAACAACTAAAGTATTAATGAAATT
Organism: Eilema sororculum; assembly: GCA_914829495.1. Lineage (NCBI taxonomy): Eukaryota > Metazoa > Arthropoda > Insecta > Lepidoptera > Erebidae > Eilema > Eilema sororculum. The sequence continues at coordinate 8,906,473 of OU618547.1, forward strand.
TGGAAGATAATAGTATGTTAACTTTACAAATATAAATCTGAAGAAAGCAACATCCTGGATGGGGAGTTTAGCCTATGCCAAGTCCCTTTTTTAGCACACTAAATATTAAGTTTACGAGTTTCATCAAAACACTAAAGTAATTTTTTGTTATTCCTTACTCAAAGCAGCAAAGTTGTCTTCTGTGACTCCTGTACCATTATCTGAGACTTCAATTAAGTCTATACCATAATTTTTAAATCTAATATCTATATTTGTTGCCCCTGCATCAAGTGCATTTTCAACAAGTTCTTTAACTGCCACTGCTAAACTTACTACAACCTTAAAAAGATAATAGATATAAGTAATAATATACTAGAGCAAGAGTAGCACATAAGTGATTTGTAATTATATTTAAAATAAACACTGCTGTCTATATACACTCATTGTCTAAACCGTGGAGGAGGGCTGCTATCATAATGTTCTATTATAAGTCTATCTGCCGGAGGGAGCGATTGCCGGGTAATTATTGCACAAATAAGTTACCCGTAGTTTGTAAATTAAATTACACTTAAGTTTACATAATTTTAAAAATTGGTAATTACCTGACCAGAACATATTTTATGAACAGTATCTGTAGTAATTGCTTTTATCGCTTTCGACTCAGAATTTTTATTCATGATAATTATTTAAATCAACAACATGCTGAAGCCTGAAACAATACTTATCATGATAACCAATAATAATAGTACATATCTTCTAATCTGTGAATAATAACGTTAAAAAATTGAATAAAACCAATGTGAATGTCCAATACACAACAACCACAATTTAAATTTGATGACATTGACGCTTGACGCTGACCTTAGAGTATCAAGAGCTGCCATGCCTACGAAAAAAGACTGCCTACCAAAACTTGGATTTTATGAATGAACCGAACGCAATATGGCGGCCTCATAGGGAACCCAGTAAACTGTCGATAACTACTTATCGATATAAATATGGGCGCAGACTAAAAATTTAAACATTTGAAAGAAAAATTACATAATTAAGTGGTTAGCTTAAGTGGATGCGTCCCCAAAACCCTGAGTGAGATACCCAAATCGATTTTCTTGAAATTTTGGGGCCCAATATCCTTGATCGCTAAATGGATAATCGAAATCGAAAAAATAAAACAAACAAAAAGGAGTCAATTCAAATATTATAAATTAAAAAATGTGATTACAATTGAGACAGTCCTTAAATGTATGACTATTCCGAATAACTCCTCGTCCCCTAACACGGGGAGTGTTAGGGGACGGGGTGGGTCCCCCCACACGATTGCTCTGTCAAGATGGCTTAGTTAACAGCCTGTTTGTAGTATGAATCTGACTGTGGTATAGTACTTTATGTACTCTAAGGCTGGCCTACCATTTTATGGTGATACGCCAAATACACATTTTCTTGTTCAACTATTTAAATTATATTGATTTTGTAGTTTTATAGATGTACGAAATATTTCATTTATTTATTTATTTATTTATACATCACACTACCATCCTTACAGGTCATCACCCTATACAATGGTAGTAGACCACAATAATTAATCCTATACAATCACAATTCAGATAACAATAAATAAATAGAGCACATAATCAGAATTAGAATAAATATTTCACCAAAACCACACCCTTAATGTCAAATTCCTATTTAGGTTTCTAATGTCCAAGCTACAATTTAAGATCGAATTAATTAAATTACAATTCATATATATATAAGATATTACATTACAATAAATTAATTAGGTCACATAATCAAAATTAGAATAAGATATTCAGTCATCAAAACCCCATAGGTGGGTACTTAATGTCAAATTCCTATATCCTATCCTATATCCTAGTATCTATTCATCAATAATACCAGTACCTATCATTATACGATAGAATAATAAAAAGTCAATGACATGTCACAACTAGTCACAAGTCATTGGTTGTATGGAAAGTGGTCTTCGTTCTTTAAATATTTGAGAAAATATCGATAATTCAAATCATCACTAGCAATTTTATTTGACCAATCAGGTGCTACTACATCCCCACTACATGCGAACGCAAGATGGAGGTTGGCGTTTTCCTCATATGATTTTATGAATGAATTTCGTAGTTGCCTCAAGTCTTTATATTTACTATGTCTATGACGCTGACCCTATGTCTATGCGCTGACCTGACCAGATGTCATGTTGACGTTTCATACGACCACTATGCTATGTATGTGGCCCCAGACAGTGTTGCCAGTTACACAAACACTACAGTAAGGTACCAGCAACTCACCGTTTTTTAAACACAATTTTCGACTTATAGCTCTCGGTTAGACCCCGGCATCTCATGTTTTTTCCACTCTGTTTGTCCAGAACTGTTTCGTTTCTGGTATGGCAGACCTCTACCTATCATTTAAAGTCTTCGTGAGACACAGAACTCTTAGTAAGTTATAGGTGTACCAGAATCTCACAACAAATAGCAAATTAGAAAATTGTAAAGTGCAATACGGGGGAAATTGGAATAAACTATCTTGATACTTTTAAATTTTGGGGAAAATATATTTATTTTTAACAATACACAGGGACTATACCTACATAACATAATAAACAATAAAAATAAAACAAATTTTTAAATTGTATTCCATACATAGCAGCATATTCAAGTATTATTTAGAAATATTTATTTTTATTCTTGAAAAATTATCAACAACACACTGAACTGCTACAGTGAAATATTCTTATTATGAGATTCCTACTGACATCAATTCACTTTTGAGTTATGATTATATTATACTTATGATTATAATCCAGCAAGACGGGGAACCCTCTCACCATTCCCATTCCCATTCCACAGAATCTGTCCATATGTATGCAACCATTATCTACTATGAGGACTGACTCTATAAAATTACTTGTTTTAATTTACTTTGGGAATTGAAAACTTCGTGTAATTACTTTTTTTTTCATTTTCACAAGTATTTTAAGGAAATAAAGTCACAAATTACATTATTCGATGTTTTCTAGGTGATCTACTACATTTTGAAGCCTTTCAAGCAATAAAAACGTATACATGAAATTTTAAAAACGTTATTTTTTTACCTGGCTCTTGTGACTACTTAAGTGAGGCCCATATGTGTTCCCCCACGACGTTTAACGTGTTATGTACTATTAATTACTGATTATTTGCACAGGGCCAAGTCACAATCAAGACCATTGTACATCACACAATGGTTTTGGTTGTGACTTGAACCTATGCAAATACTCTAGGACGAAAACAACGGGAAATAATGAGTCTAAATGATTCTCCAGGGCAGTGGTAAACCCAACAAATGTCTACAGTACCGTCCTTCAGAATATATTTACGATAGTTATTCGTCGTAATAACTTCGTCCATAGTGCAAATGTATGGATTGCAAGAGAATTACGCATTTATCTCGGTCTATGTTGAGCTTAAATAGGAACAATTTATTAAAAACCAACTAAAATAACTGTAGAAACTAAATTAAAGTAAACCAAAAATGCGCCATAGCTGAACTAAATAAACAATAATATCGATAGAAAATACCGTAGTATTATGATCATCATCACAAAGAAGTTATAATACAAGAGGCAAAGAATAAAAATCTGTGTAAAAGTATCAAAATGGTACAAACCAAATTATTGGTCAAACCACTACAAAGACCAGAAACTTTGAAACAATAAAAGATGAGCAATGCGATGGCCAATGTCTGGAGGGCCGGTAAAATCTGGCAGCTTACTTCACAATAAAATTCCTGTATGACTTTTAAGCTTTTAAGCTAGGATGAAGAATTAACTGGAAAAGGACAAACACATACAACTCGTGCGAGTTAACATGGCACCTGGCACAATCAAGTGACGTTTAAAGTACTGACTGCAAAAGAAATTTTGAATTTTTGAGAGCGCCATATTTTATTAGATAAAGGACAACCCCAACTCTCATACAATCTTGGGCCCGCATGTACAGGGTTGAAAATTAGGCAATATTTAGACCATCTAAGGACATTTTGTTTGCCTTATTTTCACGACGATTCACAATGGCCAAGTTTGTTAAATCGAGCATTGTTCATAGATTTTTAGGTTATGTTGAAATACATAATGCGGTCAAACAGCGTCTTATGTTGTGTTGTGTGTGATAGCTACACAAGTTATTCGCGTATCGCTTTTATTTGTAAGTAGGTTAGCAGGTTTTATTAGTATAGAAAAGGGCAGGTCATTAATATTTTTAGTCATTAATGTGGAATGGTCAACTATATGCTAAATAATAAAACTGATATGTCGAAGCAAAGACATGCTTTAGCTACTTTTTTGTTGCACGATATTAAACCTTATAGTTTTATGATATGCAACTAACATTTACTCTAAAGGTGGTAAAGCAATCCTTCCCTACCCTCACTTCAGACGGCAACATCTGAGTGACATCCTTTTGCTATGGTTACCACTTTCCACAAGGCTGTATACATACTTGTTTGCTGTAGTAATATAGAATTCATTATATAAGTAGGTAATAAAATAAAACAACATTATTTTAAAGATTATTTTATTTTAATAAAGTACTTTAATTTCTATCCCGGTATCTTCCTATTTGGCTTTAGTAATTCTTACACTAGGACTTAGGTCTGTCCTCTCCTTTTTAAGCATCATCATAGTTTATTAAAATATTGTCAAGAAACTGTGCAGGAGGTGTTATATTATCTTGGAACCGTGCCCAACCGAGATACAATATTACACACATTATGTGGGCACAGCACCCGACTGTTCTCTTACCTACAAAACAATTACAGCAATGCTGTAATATAGCATTCCTCCCGCTCAAAGAACTGTCAACTAATATATATACGTAATAAGTTCTACTACTTATATGCCTGTACTTTATTTTTCCTCTTAACAACCAAGTCGTTTGAGATATTGTCAGTTCTTGTAGGAGGTCTCTCTCCACCTCTTTGCACACTTCAATGACATACAGAATACACACTTTTCTGTGCCCCACTGGTGATTGTGCTGGTCTGTTCTCATCCAAACATGCACATTGAGCTTGAATCCAGCAAGATTCGCAAATGATGCCATTTGCATTCACCTTAAACGGAGATCATGTTATAAGCACTGAATATTCCATTAGTCATATAGGCTAGTTCTTCATAAACGTTACACATATCAGTCAAAATACATTGTCATATACAAAAGTTGGCATAATAATCTACGGGATTAGGTAGACTCGTAGTAATTTCTATTCTATAGCAGCTATCACACAGCTTGTTAACGTTAATTATAATAACAATTTCAAAAGAGCGAGAAATAACGAATAGGTACTTACTATTTTGTGGTGCGACCCATACACGTATACATACTAGATCCCTGCATCGTTCAATACATGTCTGCCTAAAATATTGCACCGATCGGTAGCGATTCCACAATTCACACAGAGACTCATTGTGATAGCTTTCAGCCGATGTGGTAAAGTCTAGCCCAGTTTTAAAGCCAAGGTCAACAAATGTAGCAAATAACGGTGTCCGGTAATCAAGCAAGGGTCAATTAGTTCGAAAATCATATACAATTCACAGAGTAAAAGCAGCAAAACACATGATCTCAGGGAGCCGAAGGAAAGCGAATGCGACATTTTCAATGACAGGAGTGAAAATGACATATGATGTTACAGATTATTATGAATTCTATATGATCGATTATTTACATAGACTTTGAATACACTACGATTATTTACAATCGATATTTTGACTTACATTATGAAAGACACAGGTGTCTTTCTGATTAGTAAACTGAATAACGAAAATAAAGATGCTACATAGATATTTTGAAATCATTTAATAAAGCCACGAATTTTAAATTCATAGTTATTAGTTATCGATTTGATTTCATAATCGAATCGATAAAGCAAGCATAATCATAGCGCATTTACGAAGATCGGATTAAGTATTACATTCAACGTTTACGAAGCTTGTTGATTAATGAAAATCACATTTTTAAACTTTTGTCGCACTTGGCCATTGCTGATTGTAATGAAGTCTAAACAAAATTATAACACAAAATAGACGAATTTTTTGAGGTAGGTTTGATGTCTGTACACTCAGGCCCAAAATGGGGTATCTCCTTTCTTAAATTCTTTAATATTGATTAAAATAATTAATAGATTTCTGATCGTAAGATTAAATAAATAAACAATATTCATGGTATATTTTTCTTATAATAAACTTGTGTTATACTTACATTGTTGTAAAGCTGAAAGTATAACGTATTACAGGTTTATTAATTAAAATCACTGTTGGTGAAACTACTAGACATTTTTTATTTCTAAAAATGAAATTATTAATATAAATATATTGATGAAATGTTATCCCAATAAAATATTGTGATTGTTTATCTGTACAATTTTCACATCCTTGTATCGCAGCCCTTATTATCAAACCAGGTTAAAGCTATTTTTATCGGAAAGGATATCAGAGATCACAGCAGTGACCAAACATGCCAAATTATAAAAGGACATAATAATTTTATTAGCGTCAGTTCCTTCAGTGGTAATTTACTGCCTAAATTATGACAGTACACGTGCATATTATGAGGGAAAAAGTCCTATTCATTATTTTTATAATATTATATTGATTGATTAGTTTAGTTTTTACTACGGTGATGATTACCGCCGTTGTAATAAGATTCTATATTGATAATGAGATTTCTTGAAAGTGTGGATGCATGTTTGTTAGGTATTTAATCAAACCACACAACGGTAGAACGAATCTGGATGAAATTTGGCAGAGATAGAGAATTTAAAAAAAAGGAATACTTCATAATCCAATCAATTCAATTCGAAAAATCCAAGAAATCCATACTAATATCATATATACAGAACATAGTAAATCTGTATGTTATAAAGTATTATGACGAAAACTCAATAAAATAAATCAATATAAATGTTCCAAATGTACCAATAACAAAACCCTACAAAATCTGATAGTAAAAAATACGATATTAAAATGTACAACAGTCACTGTGATGCGGACGCTACTGCTGCAGGACGAGAGCGGGGCATCGCGCGGAGAAGTGGGAGGAGGGTTGTTTGCAAGGCCAGGTGCCATGTTAACTCGCACGAGCTGTAGTACTTCTTATGATACCAGTGTTGTTAGTCCCTACCAAATTTTACCCCACAACTTTTATTAAATCCGTTAGGTATATGAATTCATGTTTTCTGGCATTATATCCTTTAAAAAACTCAAATACAAAACAATTTAGGCATAAATAATACTGACAACTGTATTATGTTAAATTTTTTTTTTTAAATTTACGTTATCATACAAACATGAAAGGTGGCATCTGTATATTTTTTGAAGATTATCAGCTTACTTACATTGCCCTGAAAGAGGGACGAGTGTTTTACAGTGTCCCACCTACGCGTAGGTTTTAAGTTTTAAGAATAAATAAAAAGTAAATAACTGTATAGTATAATAATAATAACTATATTACTTATATTATAGTTTTAAAATAACTTAATGAAATGTATTGCGCGAACAAGGTATGAATTAAATTGTATTCATATTAAAAGAGTAAATAAGAAAAATCCCCTCATTATGGGTAATTTACCAGTACCGCAACTGGTATCCCTTAAAAAATCTATAACCTGGACAAATTAAAAAGTAGATAAAAATGGTGGACAAGTCTGACTTCGGTTTCGAGTTCGATAATTTTAACTTACCACTTTATTTGGTTGGTTAATACACTTATTGTCGTGATAATTAATCAATATTTTGAGACATTATTTCTACTTTAAAGAACTTGTTAATATGCTTAGACTAATTTTTTTTATTTTTTTTGACCTTGGGGAAATCCTTCATGGATGTTATGCCGGACTCCTACCGACTAAAACCCCCACGGTATCGCCCAGAAGCCTATAGTTGGGAGCCCCGGGTAAGCCCTCGGAAGGATGTCCCCCTGCTCCCAACAGACCCACGGCTTCAATGCGGCCGATGTTTCGGGTGCTATCCCGCGTCTATGGGGGGTTTTCGGGTATCATCCCGCTTCATAGGATGGGGGGGAACGTGCGTGAATCCGTCACGTCACGCTGCCGTCATGGGCCTGCTTCTGTAAGGACGATGAGCAGCCAACTCACCGTCCTCAGGCCCCCGGTCATGGAGGCCGATGGTCTTCAGCGAAGACACGTCGGCAGCGCCCAAGCCGCCGACTGCAGAACTCAGATGGGAGAGTTCTCTCCCGCTCCCGCCCTGCCGCCTCTTTCACGAGCATGACCTGCTCGCAGATGCTTAGACTCATAATCTGTTAATATCTTTACAAAGAAAGGGATATTTTATCTAAAAATCGTACTTACGTATGATAGGTTATGTCTTGTAATTTCCGCTCACTACGGCTTTTGCAGCCTAATATTCTACATGCCACCATGTTCAATATGTCAGATAAAAGCAATAGGTAATTGATCAGTCTCATAATTTCACCACTTATATTACTCTCAATTATGAAGAATCCTCACAACAATTCACGCTAACAACAGACTTGTGGTTCACAACATAACCTCCACTTGTGAACAACAAAAAAAAAACAGAAACTCTGACAAGGACAAAGAATATAGTTTTTGTCCTTTTCATTCCTTACAGTTTTTGTATGTTGTGTCTCGTTCATACGCGGTATTATTATTTGCGGAGCGAATCCATTAATTCCTCATCCAAGCTTTTAAGCTATCTGTTATTCACATATAGACATAGTAAATATAAAGACGTGAAGCTAATACGAAATTCATTCATAAAATCATATGAGGAAAACGCCAATTCTCCATCTTGCTTTCCAACGTAGTGGGGATGTAGTAGCACCTGATTGGTCAAATAAAATTGCTAGTGATGCGGTGATAGAATTTTAATTATCGATATTTTCCCAAATATTTAAAGAACGAAGACCACTTTCCATACATAGTGAATGACTTTTGAAATGCCGTTGACTTTTTATTATTCTATCGCATAATGGTACTGGTATTACTGATGAATAGATACTAAAACATTTTTTACATCTATAAAACTACAAAATCAATATGATATGACTAGTTGAACAAGAAATTACTTCCATTTTAAAATTAAAAGTATGATTTTATAAAAATCTCCTTGATTTTGATTTAATTCCGAAACCCTCGCGCGACCTTTGTACGGTACAGTAAGAACATAGGACTGAAATGGCGGATTACATAACTTTTCATTCGGGTACCTACTAGGCAAGTCGAGCACTTCTATTTTGAAGTAAATATCTTTTATAACAAAGGTAGTATAGTGGTAGTATAGTAGTAGTGGTACAAATGTATATATATATACTGGGTGTAAGGGGAACGCTCACGAAGCCGAAAACCCCTAGTAGTACTCCAGGTACATAACAAATTGGCATAAAAATAAAATCGATATTATGGGCAAAAAAAAATGCTTCGATTTTTTTTGGATTCTTTTTATTTTTTATTTTGCATTACTTACTCTCCATCTTGTTAGTAAAGCTAAATAAAACGGTAATTTTAAAAAAAAACACTACAAAAGAGCACGCGCTTGGCGCTCTAGTTGTTTTTTCTTTGTAGTGATGTTCTTTTTATGAACTTACCGTTTCATTTAGCTTTACTAACACGGTGGAGAGCAAATAATGCAAAATAAAAAAAAAACAAAAATAATAAATAAAAATTCGATTTTTTTTTGTCCAAATCGATTTTATTTTTATGTCAATGTGTTATGTACCTGGAGTACTACTAAATATATATATATATATATATATCGTTACTCAAAGACTATAAAGAATCATTGTAGATTTTACGTCCTTCTGGGCGAATTATTCGAAACTCCGGCTATCACAAGGAAAGTCTGACAGAAAGCCCTAAGCACACTGCAACCTGAGAATACAAATAATCGGCATCCACTTAAGCTAACCACTTAATTTTTTCTTTCAAATGTATAAATTTTTAGTCTGTGCCCTTTTTATATCGATGAGTAGTTATCGACAGTTTACTGAATTCCCTACTAGGCCGCCATACTGCTTTTCATTCATTCATAAAATCCAAGTTTAGGTAGGCAGTTTTTTTTCGTAGGTATGGCAGCTCTTGATACTCTAAGGTTATTCACTATGTCTATGGTTATTCTGTCATTTGCTCGCACTTCTCGTTCTCATCTGTCTGTCAAAGTCAGAAATTAGCCACAAAATCTGTTTATCGGTACAGTTTACGATTGTAGTTTATTTATTTTGTGCATAGTGTGTTTTAACAACGCAAAAATCTTCTACAGAGATCAAAATGTCTCTTAACACAGCCCATGCCGATCATGGGGTATTGATACATGCAGGAGAGTGGTGAGTCATCGATAGTGTATGACGACGTTAAAAATGTTCTATACTTTTCTAGCAAATCATCTGTAGGATCTATGCATTATCATACATTTTATTGAAACAGTTATCTATGAATCAATTAGCCCACTGCCACTGCTGGACATAGGCCTCCCCTAATGAAACAGTTATGCTATTGCTTAAAATTCACACCATAAACAGTCTTAATTATTTTATCATGCATATCGGCAATCTCGCAAACTTTGGGTTTCATATATGTGTAGTTAAGTTTAAATCGTGCTACTTGTATGCATTATCTAATGAAATGCTAGTTTCTGCACTGCTGAAACAATTACATAAAAGTCATCACATTGTGCAATATAATGCTAATCTTTTATTTGCTCAGTGCAGACAATCTCTTTGTTATCACTAGTGCTGCAAATAACAGGTATAATAATTATACCTACCTATTAATATTATTATATAGGTATAACATTATTTTATAGTAAAAAAATATATGTTTAAAATGGTAAAATAAAACTATGCAAATATGTAGGAATAACTATGTACAATGTCAATGCTATCTCAACTTCTGCAATTATGCATTATATTATAATAAATGAGAATGAAGAATGATTCATTACTGGAGTAGATTTGACTCATAAAATGATTATTTAATGCAAGATTTAAAGTATTGTGCACTATTCTTGATTATTCTTCAGAGTAATTTCATACAGTAAAAATAAATAGTTGGAATGATAGGGATATATTTTATCATATTTTCAGTGATAATAAAGGAGTTGATTTGAATTAATACTGTTGGAAGTTTACACCATTATCACTCATTCACTCACTTATTACTGTGATATAATCTGATACAATTGTCTTATTTTAAATTTTTTGTATTGGTCCTTTTCAAACCTCAATTTACAAAATATAAATGTGTGATTTAACTAATAACATAAACTAAACTGTACCTAGTAAATTCTTTCACCAAACCATAACTCATCTTAGATAGTGGGAATTCTATTATACATTTAATGTTTTGCTTCTATATGTAATAAATAAGAATGTAATGTCTGTTACACTTTCACTGAACCAATTTCAATTAAATTTGGTACAGAGGTTGATTTGACAGTGAGAAAGGATACTTACTACTATATTTTCATTGAGATAACCAACATAAGCGCATGCGGAGCTGTGAGCAACACCAATGTTATGTAATTCAGTATGTAGATTGCTTACATAACTTTTATATATATGTTTTGTACCTGCGGTATCCTAGGAAATGCGGTAGCCTAGTGGTATGTATGGGTAATGGACTGCTGAGACGAGGTCTCTGGTTCGATCCCAGGTTTACCATGGCACACACCAATGACTTTTCGATGCTTTTTGAAGTTATGTGTGTATTTATCTCAGGTTTATAAGTGCCCGGTTAATGGCAATAGACTCGCCACCTATTACATTGGGACCTAAACATAAACTGGCGAAATTTGGGTGCTAGCACCTCTGCCTACCCCTTCGGGGAATACAGGTGTGAGTTTATGTTATGTTAATGTTATGTTTGTACCTGCAATTGTATTGTTAGAATGGTGCATTTCTTATGCTTTTGTCCTTTATTTAACTTTACTTTCTCACTAAATCACCTTCATTTAAGTTTGTTTAATCCACTAATATCTTCTTAGTGTCTGATATCAGTGTGCATTCAGATCATGACTATCATCTTAGTATTAGTTCTAGGGGCATCAGAGGCTCTCAACTTGGAGTCTAAAATTTAGACTGAAGGTTCTTTGTTAACTCAAAATAATGTTAAGTTATTATAAGTTAAGAGTAAAAGGCATTTTGAATTTTTTAATAAAGTCAAATAAAGAGCTTGTAGTCTTGACAGTTATTGCAGTATTAGTTCATTGCTACTATTAAGGTATTACAGTCCAAGGAAAGAGGGTCTCTTAAATTTGATTGATATGAAAACTCTTGATTGAAACTTTTGATTGATATGAAACTGCAGCCAATTCTAGTCCTGTTTCATTACAAGTAAATTATATTATAATATTAAAGACACACCTTTTTTTCTTGCCCCCAAGGTAATTTTGCCTTACATTCATTTGACCTCACTTATGATATTGAAACTTTCACAAGTGAAAGCCATTCTGATTTCGGGTTTTTATGTTCAATAACAACAAAAGTTATATTTTTCCACTCTGCTCAAAATTGTTTTTGTGATGTGAGAAGACTAACGTCTTAGCCTTCACTTGCTAGCAATAAATCAAAAATTTTAAACACACGACATCCTACTTTGTGGGCATTTTCTGGTCTATCTTTATTACTGATTTATATTTTTTTTGTTTCAGTATCATATTGTTTTCAGACAATGTCACAGTTGAATTTTATGGAAATGATACTCCTGAGTTTAAGGGCACCAAACATGGCCGAATGTACCTCACAACACATCGCATGATTTATAATTCAAAAAATTATTCGGATTCATTAAGGTCCTTCAGTTTCCCATTCATAGCTATGGGTGATGTAAGTGATATTTTGTGGTATTTTAATGATAGTTAAGTGGTTTGCCAGTCCTTTATACTTTATTATTATGAATAACGCAGGAGTTTGTTTTCTTCTAAGTAAATATTAAGCTGGTAAGTAATCCTAATTGTCTTAGGTTTGTAATGTCTGTCTTAAATTTAAAGTCATTGACATACCTACTATTTTTTAAGTCCTCTGTTATATGTATATAGGTACATATTTTAAACAAAATAAAGTTAGAGGTGAAAGACATTTATCGATTTAAATAAGTCACGATATCATGTAGGTATTACATTACACATAAGCATACCTACTTGAATATACCTATATCTAGTGCTGTTGTAGCGTTACAATGACAACATTCATTGTCGAGTTTTACGACGCTCCCGAGCTGTTTTTACAAGTTTTTATTCAGTAAGTTCTTGTAGCATCTTCTATACTTAGCGTTAATTCTGAAATGAGGTTATATTATTATATGAAAGTTATTCTTCTCTTAGCTTATAAGTCTCAGTAGGTAGGTAATAGAAGTATTATATTCTACTTCTACTGATACCTATGATGATGTTCCGATTCAAAAGAATAGGAACATCATCATAGTTATCAGTAGCCTGGGCCCACTAACAGATTTCGCTACTGGTTACTTATATTGCCAAGTGTTGGGTGATTTTGGCGCCCCAACAAGGATTCCGGTGCCCGAGCACACCCGTTACTTGCAAGGTGGTACAGCTGCTGATTAGCGGATGAGGATATGAGGCGCCTGATCACGGAGTGGAAGCCTCAGATGTAACCGGGAACAACGCGAAGGCTAGAGTGATGATTACCTACTGCAGGGAGTCCAGTGTCACAATGATTAATTGTTGAATGTTGACATAAAAAAGGCGAACTGGCCAAATTTTAACAGACCTTTTACCTATTAAGTATAGTGATGTGCCGTATTGTTGAAAATGTAAATTCACGGTTACGGATCATTGGTGTCCAGATCCGCGAATACGGATATGGCACCTAACTTTAAAATACTGGTAAATAGATTGGCTGGTCACAGTTTACTCTGTGAAATTAATTAAATGTTAGCATATCACTAAGCTAGAGGTTTGATATGTAAATTCACGGTCACGGATCATTGGTGCCCAGATCCGCGAAAACGGATATGGCACCTAACTTTAAAATACGGGTAAATAGATTGGCGGGTCACAGTTTACTCTGTGAAATTAATTAAATGTTAGCATATCACTAAGCTAGAGGTTTGATATGTAAATTCACGGTCACGGATCGTTGGTGTCCAGATTCGCGAATACGGATATGGCACCTAACTTTAAAATACGGGTAAATAGATTGGCTGGTCACAGTTTACTTACTCTGTGAAATTAATTAAATGTGTTAGCATATCACTAAGCTAGAGGTTAGATATTATAATTCGAGGCTAAGATAATAAACTTATTGGAGTTACTTACCATTTACATGTTTAGAAATCAGGTTAAAATATTTATCTTCTTGTGATAAAGATCCGGTTCTCCCGTCCCACCGAATCCTCAGGCTCATTTCTGTGCTTAATCCTATTCAGTAATTCTGAAATGATTAAATAACAAACATCTAAGTATCTATCTATCCGTCCAAATGTCGCATTCCACCTCAGCACTCGCACGGTTTAAATTTTTCCCCCGGATTATTCGCGGATGTGGATATTCGGCACATCCCTAATCGATGCTAATCATATGTATACATTTTCATTGTATAGACAACTAGTTTAAAGACAAGTCATGACCTTAATTAAAAATAGGGTCATAAGAAATTCAAGAGTTTTGTCATCACTTCAATCATTTCTATTTAATTCTAGGTTACTGTTGAACAGCCAATGTTCTCTGCTAACTTCATCAGGGGAAAGGTTCATGCACAGCCCAACGGTAATTTCATAGGCGAAGTGAAGTTCAAATTGGTGTTCAAATCTGGTGGAGCTATTGAATACGGACAAGCTATGCTGAAAGCCGCACATCTTGGTATTTCTTTATTTATATACCAAAACATAAACATTGTTTAATTGATAATATAGTTTGATTAGTTTGTGTACCCTTGAATTCATACATTTATTCTCTTGCTTTGCTTGTCATAACGTTAACGTTACTTAGCATGTGGCCTAAAATGTGATTAGGCAGATATTTTAAGGAGTTTATGGTTTTGAATTAATGTACTTGCTACCATTTAGTTAATTATAAAGTTGTAATACCTAGGTACTATGTTTTAGGTACATTGATTAGCTTATTATCGTGGGTATGGGTACCAATTTGATAATGTCATACCAACCAAGTGTAAAAAATAGCTTCTTATCTAATAACGTGTGAAATCTCGCGTTCCATGGCATTTTGTTATATTTACATAGTTAACAATTAACATTATTGTACAACGCGCGATATAATTTGATAAGAGTTGTATAATTGGAATTTGTTACAATTTCAGCCTCTCGTAACCTATCCCCCGGCGCTGCTCCGCCACCGTACACGCCACCGACCGGGCCGTGGTACGCAGCGCCTCCACCCGCTTACGCCCCGCCACCGCAGGGATATTATGGATGGGTGCCTCCTTACACGGTTAGTCCTACTAATATTATAAACGCGAAGGTTTGTAAGATAGATGGATGAATGGATGAATGAAAGTTTGTTATTCTTCACTACTTGGTTTGCTACTTCTCACGTCTAAATGGCTAAAGTGATTTTAATAAAATTTGGTATTGAGTTAGCTGACACCCTGGATTAACACATAGGCTTTGTTTGATCGCGATAACGGACATCCACGCGGGCGAAGCCGCGGACAAAAGCTAGCATTAAATAATTCATGAAACGACAGATTGTACCGTATATGAGGCTTTGTAAAGTTTGTCAGGTTATAGGTAGGGGATATCTTTCAATCTTTGGATGTACTGAACTGATGTTGATGAAATTCGGCACAAAGATGGACGCGTGCACCACAGGAAGTTTGGATCGCTGAAGAACGCAAACTTTACCTATTGAATCGCGAATCTGACTGCAAATGAAACCATTGACGTCTCACGAGTGTTACTTTTTAATATTTGGTCCGTCAATAGACTGCACCAGCACCATGCTAGATGATATAAAGCTGAAGTGCAGACCAGAAGATACGGACCACTATATCTGATGCTATTGACCTTAAAATATGTGCTCTAAATAAAAATTATGACGTATATCTTGGAACTAAAATGTGCTCCGTACGCGCAGTACCTACACGTTTCTTGGATGTATTTTGAAGATAGCACGGGGTGCTACTGCGGTGGTCGACCTCAAATTTACCAAGCATAGATTATTACAAAACAATCCGAGTCCGTCAGGGCCTTTAAAAGGTTGGTAATTCGTTTGTAGGCAATCAGATAAAATTCCTCAGGATCTGATTGACATGCCATTTAATAAATTTAAAATTAAAGTGAAAAATTGCTTAATAAAGAAAGGTTAGTATTAAGTAGACAAAAACTAAAATCATCCTAATCTAATAGAACCGTTTTTCCCCAAAAGGTAAAAAACGGATATTTAGGTTTCAGCCGAAGCTTGAACCACCTTTGAGATTACACTTTCATATTTCGTTGCCAACCTACCCACATTTAGCTCACAAAGCTCCCCACTCTGGACAGCGTTGGTATTTGCTGTCTCTTTCTAACGTGTGCGAGGCAGCGCGCGGCTGTTCGTTCTTCAGTACCTTAAAGCCGGCTAGGCATTAAGTGGTGGTTCAAGCTTCGGCTGAAACCTAAATATCCGTTTTTTACCTTTTGGGGAAAAACGGTTCTATTTAGGTGTTCGAGCCTTCGCTTGAACCACCTTTGAGATATGTTTACCTTCTGCCGGCGCTGCTATTATGCGTACTGTGATTATAGGGGAGAGATGTATCTTATAAAAATGCATACTAACTCAAAAACAAAATATTTATTCTAACTTTTGTTTTAAACAAAAACGAAACAGATTTTCTTATTTTGGTTTTAATCTAAATTTATATTGGATTGAAGGAATCAACTAAAGTATTACTGATGTCACCTGATCGCCTTGGTACCTCCCTAAAATAATGTTTCAAGAAGGTATTTCGGCTGCGCCAATTTCCTCTCTTTAATACCTCGTCAATATCGAAGCGGTTACTTGTCCAGATGTCAGTGGCCACTGCGGCTCTAAAGCTACCTGCGGAGGCATCAATACCTGCCTCCTTAAAAAGAGATCTAATCCAGCCAGCTATGATGGCACGGGAAGCATTCTTGACAACTCCTCTTGTTGTAATAAATAAGTTATGAATTTCCTTGCTGCCCCGGCGGTGCGATGAGGCGTTAATCAATTTTCTTATCCAAAATACCAAGTCTAACCGATTTCCTTCACCTTCACCTTCACCGGATTTTAGTGACCATCCCGATTGTCTGTAGGAAGATGTGTCTGTTTTAGATCCGAAGTTAGGCCAAAATATAATTTCGTCACCCTTATCCTCAAATGAATCTTCTTTGATGCTCAAAAGCGTCAGGTCATGTACTCTTCTACCAGTTGCCAGTAATAATAGAACACATGTGTGCCTGGATATACCGAATAAGCGGTCCTCGTCGAAACTATAATCCTTAAGATGATTCAATAGTTCAATTTTCCATGACAAGAATTTCTTCTGTGGTGGGTTTCTTGCAAATATTCCCTTAAGAAGTTGTTTCACCAGCGGGTGTGAGCTCAGCACTGTACATTGAACAGGGTTTGCAAAAGTAGCCACGACTGATTTATGTAGGGCTATAGTTCTTGGTGCTAGCTTTTCATGAAAGAAAAGGTGACACAAGTATTTAGCCAGTGATTGAGGACTTGGATTATTGACCGAAGTATCATGTGATAAGGCCCAATTCCTCCATCTAGTCCAGACTGGTTTGTACGTTCTTAAAGTAGACGCTCTCCACGAGCTCTCTAGTAAGTCGATTTCTAACTCCGACCAACCATCTAGCTGACTCATCCAGCCTGAACCTTCCAAACCATTAAATTTAATTTGTCTACCTCTGGTAGTGGCCGGTTGGTTCGTAGATCGACCAGGTTCGCATGAAGATCCGGGATCTTCAGTGGAGATCTCAAGGCACGCCTGCGTATTTCCGGTTCCCAGAACGCTCGTGACCAGATTGGAGTTACAATCAGGTACTGACCTTCGGACGTTTTCAAATGGCGTAGCACTTGGGGTATTAATGCTGGTGGAGGGAAGATCCATCCCAGCTTGAACCGCCACGTCCTGCTGAAAGCGTCCGTAAATTGACTCTGTTTGTCCATGGAGTCCTCGCTGACATAAGCTGGCACCACTGCTGATATTCTCGAGGCAAATAGATCTATGTCCGGTTGACCTAGCTCTTGGAAGATCATTCCTAAAGCATTCTTGCTCAAGTGCCATTCAGGGAGAGCTCTTGCTCTGGACAGACCGTCCGCGATTCCGTTGTATTGACCGGGTATATAACGAGCTGTTATGTGGCAATGTAACTTCTGACAGAGTTCCAGTATTTTCGTCGCCGTTTTTAATAGCGTCAGGGATCGTGTACCGCCTTGTTTCATTATAAATGCCACACTCGTGCGATTGTCGGTTTGTAACGTCACCGATGCGCCTTGAATTTCGGAACCCAGTTGATTTAAGACTTCGTAAACAGTCCAGAGTCCCCAAAGACGACGACCGTTTGCTATTGCTCCCCATCCACGATCGGCAGCATCGGTTGTTATGAAAAATGTTGACTGGGCGTAATGAATTGGGGATTTCCGATGTGCGTTTTCTAGCCACCAGTTCAACTCGGCCAGTGCTGCTTCTGCGAGTGGGAATTTTCTGTAACAGTTGTTTTTTGGCAGACGGTTTGCAAGCCTCTGGAGGATCCTGCAGTGCAGACGTCCTAGTGGTACTACGAATGACGCAAAGTTGAGTTTTCCTAGAATTACTTTTGCGTCGTACCAACTCCAGCGACCCTTGCGTATCAGGTCTCTCACGTGCTCTTTGAGCTGCTTTGTCTTTCTGGTGTCGATACTTTTCTCGTTCTTCTCCGTATTCCATATTATTCCCAGGTACTCTAGCTCTCTGGATGGTGTTGCCGATGACTTTTGAACGTTTATCTGCCACCCTAATTCTTCTAGGTACCTTGTAGCATATTTCATTTGTTCTGATAGGGTCCGATAATCCAGAAGCATGAGTAGGAAATCGTCCAGATATACCACGACTTTCAAGCCTCTTTGCCGCAGTTCGTGTGCAATCCAATTTGTTATTTTTGCAAACGCCGCTGGTGCGCTGGCAAGCCCGAATGGCAAGCAGGTCATCTGATACCTTTGTTCTTCGTACACTAACGACAGGAAGCGACGATGACTGTCCGTGACTGGTATGTGAAAATATGCCTTCGATATGTCTATCTTCATCATGTAATCGTTCCTTTCTAAATGTGAAGGAATTTTTTGATGATTCACCAGTCGGAACTTGGGGGCAGTGACGTAATGATTTAGTCCTTTCAGATTGAATATTGGCCTGTTTGTGCCGTCTCCTTTTTTCCGTAGGAAAAATGTTGACAGGAAGCCCGATTTCTGGTTGGAATATTCTATTGCTGATGATTTTAGCATGTCTTCTATTTCTTTTGTCATTTCTGGGGATGATTTCGTTTGGAATGTCCGTTCTGTTTTCTTTGAAAATATTTTTATAGGGGGTTTCATACGAAAGGGGATTTTGTATCCTTTTATTATATTTAAAATACTGATAGGAGCATGACTCCAACGGTCTGTATAATCTTTGAGACACCCCGCTTTGAATGCGTCATTTTTTGTCTCCTCCCCCTTTTTTCTTAGACTGATAACCTTGCGATCGACTTGTGAAGTTTCCATTTTTTCCTTTGAAAGATGTACTCTTCTGGTGATTGGCATTGTTGTACTTCTTTTTCTTCCAGGCGATGCTGTGCGAGGCGGCTTTTGTGGTATCTCTTTTTCTAGTTTCATCGTGACTGGGTTTATCGGTATGCCAAGCCTGCTTCTTTCTTGTTGGAAAAAATTTATGGATACCTCCCTGTTCTTTGACGGTCTCCACCAATGCCTTGTCTGCAAATAGGTGACTCTCAGAGGGAGGTATGTCATGCAATATTTGCTTCATCATTCGGTTTATGGGACGATATGATTCCCGCCTTTGCTGAATCACTTCTGCACGACGTCCACACACATACTGTAATAAATTGTCGGACACCTTTTTGAAATTTGAGTTTGCATCCAAAAACTCCTTGCCAACGTGCAATCTCATGTCCCTTGGCATTTTATGCAGTAGCTCTTGGAAGTATTGCCTTTGTTGAAGCAATCCATTAGTTACTGCCCCTAATGTCATGTCAAAGTTTTCTAGGATAGTCACTGATTTGTAATTAGGCGTTACTCCTGCCAGTATATTATTCGGCTTCACAGAACAAAAAGCTGGGGCAGCTTGAAACATTTTTTGTGTGTCTGCATATCTCACATTTCGCCATCCTTCTTGACCGAAACGTTGACAGCTAATCCCCTGCTTCAATAGCTCTGCGTCAGCCTTGGCTATTTTTGGTTCTTTCTCAATGGTGAATGGAGAAAAATCGAACATAGGTTCTAATGCCGCTTCTGAATTCTCACTATTTTGAAAAGCTGCTAGTTTACGTTGTGCTTTTATAACTTGATTTCTCAGTAACTGTTCCTCTGAGTTCGAGTCTA
Organism: Eilema sororculum; assembly: GCA_914829495.1. Classification (NCBI taxonomy): domain Eukaryota; kingdom Metazoa; phylum Arthropoda; class Insecta; order Lepidoptera; family Erebidae; genus Eilema; species Eilema sororculum. The sequence continues at coordinate 8,926,984 of OU618547.1, forward strand.
CACTCCTTCTGGATGTTGAGCATGAGGCCATCTCTATTTCCTCATCATTTTGTGTACTGTCTGGTGCAGATTCAAAGGATGCATTCATATCTACTAATTTATCAGTTCTTGATTCATCCCGGTCGAGTAGTTTTTTGATATTTTCATTCTGCTCCGTGGACACAGTTAACAATTTGTTGAACATTTCCACCTGTTTATTAAGGACGTCCGCCAACAGAAAATCATTCTCAGGCCGGGCTGTAGCAGTACGTTTCGGAGACGAGCAGGCGCCCATGGAAGTACCGGTACTTGACCTTTTCCTATTTGTTGAGTAGATACTGCCTTGGAGCGAAACATCCGAGTCCTGAGATTGAGGAGGTTCCCGCTGCTGAGACGACTCTCTGAGTTGGGAGGAGGCTCGGTGTCTGTTGACCAATTTGGGTTTTAGTTCTCGAACAGCGTTTATAAAAACATTGTAATCCGGAGCGTGGATTTTTTCCATTATCGCATGTGGAGCGTAGAGCAAAGCTCGGCCTAAAGGCCATTCCAATATTTTGGTCTTGATGCTTCTGAAACGCCTTTCAGATAGAGATGACGTAGACGGGTCAAACGCTCTTGCTATCTCACCCAGGGGTAAAGCGAACCTCAGCTTGGCATCAGTTTTTTGTGAGATATTTTCACCAAAAACTTCGTTAAAAGAGTAGTTGTGCACGTGCCAAGACCGCCAACTTGCAGGAAAGTTCTTGTCGATTGCCGAGACTATAGCTCTGAACGCTTCGGCTTCCTCTCCTTGACAAGGCAAGGAAGCCAACTCCCCCATGGTTATTTGTTCTTCCATATCTGCAAAAGCAATTTTTTGGTAATGGAAGAACCAAATAATGTGGTGCTCATAACATGAGGTCGAGTCACCATGCGTCGAGTAATAATGCTGCGACAAGTAGTTAATTTGACGTCAAGTTTGATACGACGTCGAGTAATTGATACGACTTCGAACAGTTAATTCGACGTCGTTTAAGTGATACGACAACAAGTCTTTAATGCGACGTCGATCGAGATAGTTGATACGACGCGACGGCGAGTAATTCACTCGACATGCGTGGCGCCATAAAAACTGCCGATACGTTTCGTAAAGGTAAAGGCGCCTCTGAGCCCAGCGACGAGTAGGATAACTCCTAGTCGTCGCTGGGCTCAGAGGCGCCGAGCGGAATTTTCTGGCTGACCACGCATTCCAAATATAAAATACAAAATAATGCGACTTACCGATCTATTTTCTTGATAGCACGGTAAGCACAAGTTGACTATACGAAAATTTAAAGCGTACTGAAGAACGAACAGCCGCGCGCTGCCTCGCACACGTTAGAAAGAGACAGCAAATACCAACGCTGTCCAGAGTGGGGAGCTTTGTGAGCTAAATGTGGGTAGGTTGGCAACGAAATATGAAAGTGTAATCTCAAAGGTGGTTCAAGCGAAGGCTCGAACACCTAAATCTCTGCTCGTACAGTATAAATTTGTTATAAATAAAACCATATTTAAAAAATAAGGATAACCTAGTTCACTGAGTGTTTTGCTTATCTTCAACCTACTGAACCAGCGAAAGAATAATTTTCAATTTGATTCTTGCTCATCAATAATATGTGCTCTTTATGTGCCTAAACGGAATTAACGATATTGATTCTTTGATAATTCTTGCTTTATTCTATTTAGGCTCAAGATATATGGTTCGGGTTGTACTTATGTGTAATTTCGGTCACTGTTTTTTCTTTTGCAGGCTTTCCCAGACCAGCCGCCACCAAACTCAGTGTTCATGTCGAACAACCCTCCACCGTACCCGGGCGTGACGGGCGTGGTGTACCCCCCGGGCGGCGGCTACTCCGGCCTCGCGCCCGGCTCGCCGCCCAGCCAATCAGGTGCGACATCTCCGTCGGCACCGCCCGGCTACCCTGGGGCCCCGGCCGGTATGTCTGCTAATGGTGAGGAAGAATAACTCCAAATTCAAAATTTAAACATTCTGTATACCGCGGACGTTGAAGTTTCTGCCTGCCACGTGAACTTTAATTGTATTTGGTGTGTAGGGGAGAGTCGGTCACTTTTGACTTGAACTCAGATATTTAGTTAATAAAAAGACTTTTAAAGATGAAAAGGCGTCTAAAATGAATAAACTTCATATCTTAATTACCAAATAACAAAAGAACAATGTCTTGCCTGTACATTAGGTTGCATAAAATCTAGTTTTTGCGGAGGTCTGTACCCTACTTAGTAATTACTCTCTTTACTTGCGCCGGGGTCCGATAATCCGGATTAAAAAAAAAAACAGGAGGGGTCTTGTTTTTTTTGAACGCACGGAAATTCTTTTGTTTCACACGTGAAATGAGTGACGGGAATATTAGTAGTTTCGGGTTCTACTAATATGCTAATATTACTTGAACCTAAAAGAAAATCCCTGACTAGAGCTAAAGATCAGTGGGTGATAGGTATATGATTGATTGATTATGTGAAAGCGTACTTTCATAAGAAGGATCCATTTTTAGCGAATGCAAATACACAAGTCCGCAGGTCGCGGTAACTATTTTCTACCCAGTGGGCGGTGTGCTTAGGTATCTGCGAGATAAGTGGTATAAAAACATTCCTCATTTAATAATATAATATAATAATTGCAAATTTCAGTAAAATAAATTTAAGTGATGTTCCTTTTGGAAATTTTGTAACGAGTTTATTTCGCTTAAGCTTTATGACATAAAGCATAACCTACTATTATTAATAGTTTGAAGAGAACGATTTTATTAAACTGACGAATCCTTTTCGACTCTTACGCATACACTGTATGGAATTCGTATTTTTTTAACCTTATCGTAATACAATTAATGTTCACTTTTCCATGGGCAGAAATGTTTCTGCTAACCCCTTCTTACATTAGGAACCAACTATGAAATATAATATTCAATTTAACAAGAAATTTAAAAATATATGTTGTTGTAATAACACATTACCTTATAATATGAAAAGACATACGACTAGTAACGTTTGGGAAGATATAAAAAAATAATCCAAGGAAAAATAAATCCTAATTTTTAGATGTCCTCTTGGTACTGTACTGCACTATTCAAATGAGGTTATTTTCTAAGTTTCCAGTAGCGTAAACAAGGAGAACTGAGTTACGAAAAAGTTTCCAGTCGCTATTCCTTAATAGGTACACGACTTGAGTCATCTTTTTCTAATACTTTTTTCCTAATGTAAAAAGGGCCTTACAGTAATAATTTACAGTACTGTTTAAGTATTGTTCTCAGTCCTACTTGCAATTTTGTTTCACTTATGTGATTTATTTATCTAGGATTATATTCACGAATAATTTGTTGAATTAGCACGACAACAAATACTCAGGCCGAGGCTCCAATGTGAGTAGATTTTTGCAAGTGTGTTGAAGTATATTTAGCGATTATATTAGTTCTCACAAATAACTGTAGAGTTGCATTGTTAATCGAGTGAGCTTTTAGCATACTAATGTAGACTAATGTAGATAAAAATGCATAATATAGACATTTATGTATCGGTTGTTGCAGTAGATTCATTATACTTTACAGATGCAAAAGCTGCGGAAGCAGCACAAAGCGCCTATTACGACCCTAATAGGCCTCAGACTGCTTACGTGCCGCCCCCGTACAATGTAAGTATATCAGTTAAGGTATTTTATTTTACAGTAAACTAGTTTCACCTAAAAATTATAATAATTTTCTTTATTTCGTATCGTATACCTACTTACGTTTTTTCGTTATGTACCTATGTAGATAGTCGTTTGGTAGTCAATAGGATACAATAAATACTTTGACAATGATTAATTGAATACCAAACCGTCCGCATACCAACCTTCTCCTATATATGGATAAGTACTAGTACACCTTGGTGGCGAACTACTTATTTTCTCAAAAATAAAGTGTATCCATGTCCGTATGTTCGTTTTTGCGAGGTTTTATTAAAATGTGAATAACACTCGCTAACCCAAAATAAATCAAATATCACTGTTGAGAAACTGCGAAACTTCTATTAATCAAAGTGGTGTATCGTTCGTTTGATTTTATGACTAGATCCGCCTGTTTACTGCTTCCCCACTTGATAGATGTCTTTAACCAATAGATACTTATAAAACCTATGAAGGGTGATGGGAGTCTGCTTAACTTATCCACGTGTCCATAATAACGACATAGAGGGAAAATGAAAGGTAAAATTAATTCACAATCGTATCATTTATAATTACAGGATCAACCACCAACCTATCAAGAGTCTGTGTCAAAGAAGCAAAATTAAAGCACTGTCCACATTTCCACATGCCTATAAAGGTAAAAAAAGATGCCGATGAAGTTAGTAAGAATGTTCGAGTGTAACAATGACTTACTTTAATTGATTTCTTTTCTTCACGTACAATTTTTCGGTGTAACATTCCTTATACACGAATAGTTTTATCTACTAGGAATATTGGAAGGGTACGTTTAGAAAATATAAAAGCTGGTCTTTTGGCGGATTCATTTTGAAAATATAATAGCAACTCGCGAATTTGATATGCTTTTGTTCTATATGATGAAGATTATTCGTGTATATACTACATATTCATAGATAAGGTTAAAAGCTTGACGGTACCGATGAATATACTGTCGGAACTTTACTTTTCGCAAAATTATTGCAATGTGTAATCAAGCTTCTGTAGCATTCCTACAAATTAATACCTTTTAGATGTTTTTGATTAAAAGTGCAATTAGGTACGTAACGGATTGCTTTACGTTATATAAAATATAATAGCATACACTATATTAAAATAATTGATGTGATAATTGTTATTGAAATGTGTTAGTATTATAATAATATGTATAGATATTTATTTCATTGTTGTAGATAATAATCAAAGTGAACAATCTTCGCGTATTTTATCTTCATTAATTCAAACAGTATATCATTATATTGTACAAATAGCTAAAGAGCTGTTAATTTATTATTTTCGTGCAAAATTTTGTGTACTAATTAAGATACTTTACATAAAGATTTGTTATTCCAAACCGTTTTTAATTTACATAATACATAGGAATCGTTGTTGTTACTCTTACACACAAAAACGGCTGAACTGAATCTGAATCTGAATGGGCACAGTAATAGATTATGATCTGGAATAGTATAGAGACAAATTTTTACTCCCTGAACAGGTTCCTGTAGGTCGCAGGAACTGGATTAGAATATCACGCGGGCACAGCGAAGAAATAGGAGTAGACCTGTATAATGCACATTCAGTTAAGTACGACGAGGTCTTTCGAGGCTGGCTGATTTACAATGTGATTGGCCACCGTGGCAAAAAAAGCCGGCTCGAGTAAAAAATCAATCAAATATTGCAATTTTTTTGTAAACCACTTGAGGTCCACTCTCGCGAGTGTATAGCTGTATCTTTTGATTGCGTTATCTTAGAAGTTTCATTGTTCAGTGCTCCAAGGCATTACAGACCTGTATAATGTAAATTTCAACTTGATACCTCTTAGTAATTGTTTCGTAGCCTATTTCGGCAGGTTCATTCAAGCATGCAAGTCGTAGGGCCAAGTACAATAGAACTGAACCTGAACAGACCCTGTAGAACGCTGTTAGTTCACTGTATCCATGTCTGTATTTCATCCTTTGATCACTTTTTGTTTTCCACTGATGGTGAAAGTTATGCACCACCATGTATTCCAAGAAACCCCTTTTTTTTATCAATTCTGCTGTCGAGTCGACGGCATGTCATGGCATATTTAGTGTTCCCAAAACACTTTCTAATAAGTGGTCAAACATTTAGGCAAGGTCCAGAAAGATCAATCACTTGTCATTGCCAGTGAATGCCGTGCCTTGTTCCTGTTTGTGAGTGTAGAAGTACATTAAGCTCTCTGTTCACCTGGCAGCATAGATCCCTTGCAGCACGAAAGCCAAACTAATAGTGGGATAGCAACAACATTTTAACATAAATATAGTGCTAGCAACCCTCTTTAAAACTTTGGAAAGAGTTGTCAATAAAGAGATCGAATGATAAGTAATTATTTATTAGCAAATCTAAATCATATATAATCTCTTTACGCTTTAAGATGATGATTAACCACCGCCGCAAAGAGACGGGTGCTATAAGTTTGACGTGTCTGTCTGTCGTAGCACTCATAGCTCCCAAACGGATTAAGCAATTTCGATTTAGTTTTAGATTTAGTTTTTTTTATTATAGGTAGGTGACTTATGTACGAGTGTTCTTAGACATGTTTGATGAAAATCGGTTGAGCTGTTTAAAAGTTATGGGGGTTAAAGTGGGGATGGGGAGTGTCGGGGATTATATAAATTTTTCATTTTATTGAAACTATTGAAGCGTTCATCGTAGTCACCTTGAAGTAAGTGCATGCACAGAACAGAAAAAAGTGCATGTAATCCAATATCTCTCTGGACAGATTAAAAAAGTTTGCGAACCGAGATACAGAAAAGGAAAAACAGTACTCAAGGAAGAAGCTATGGGATATAATTTTCTTTTTTAACATTTGACATCTTCACTGTCAAATCTTAAAATTAGAAGATAAAAATGAAATCCTTAAGTCATACATAAAATCAATAAACACGCAAGTTTACAAAATTATCCAAAATGAATCAATAATAGTTAACAGTAAAAAGCTAACCGCAATTAACCTTACAATATTATGGGTGAGTAATCTCTTACTGTTTTAAGTTTTTAGACTGCTAGATTCCAGTAGACACTTTGACAGCTTTGTACAAAAAGCATGCCAAATAAAGTAGTTTGATTATATAATATTGACGAAAGAAGCCAGCCTCGCTTTTATATAGGCCACTCATTTTAAAAGTCGTCTGTGAAATAGTTGAAAGTTAACATACGTCGAACATGGGGCTTTAAAAATTTCTACTTTTCGGAATTCACTGGGAGTTGGTATTGTGAAAGTTTTACCGCACCTGACACTTAACATCCTATAGCCTGCACCTGCCTACTACAGCTATAGCTTCGGCGCTGGCTTTCGGTTTATGAAACACAACCTTAAATTAATCATTTAAATATTTTGATATTTATTTATCAATAAGTATCTAAGTATGTACATATATCGCGATGCATGATCATGTAGCAAAAAAAGGTTGTTTAAACATTGTTAACTTTCAAGTCGCAGCACCTGAATACCTTCTGTTAAAATGTCTGGCCTATACCTACGACTGCCTCTCGAAATTAATCCGTAAAGATGTTTTATAACTCAGCTACAAAATTGCAGGTACTAAAATATTTTAAATCTTAATTTTTTGAGATGGATGTGATGATGCGAGTGAACCAATTATTTAATACATTGAATAAATTAACTTTATAATATAAATATGTTTTGTACGCGTAATAGGCTTAGAACTTTTGTACAAAGTTGTTATAAGGTGGTAAATATTTTATTTTTGCTGAAACCCTTTCCTTTTTTTTGTGCTTGGGTTTTTGGTTATTATCCAACACTAATTGTTGGTAAAAAAAAAGTTATTTTTTTAATTCTAACTTTGTTCACTTTAGAACACAAATATAGTTATATATAATCAAATATTATATTCGAAATTGATGCTGGAGAATCTGAACGGTACACACCTATCACAAAGCCCAGCGTGTTACAGTATTTTATTTTTATAAATACCTAACTGTTATGTAGGCTAAAGTGCTACTTAGGCGTTTTATAACGGGTATAACTCGAGTTCCCACGATTATCTACGGTACACTGCTTTTATAATTATTGCACGCGTTTAAGTAATGAGCGGTATTAAAAGCTTCTGACGCGATTAGGTAAGTTTTTGTTTACTTTATATTCGAGCAAAGCGTGGCAGCTCAGTAATTTTTGTGAAGCTGGCTTCTCTTGTTGATATTTATTTGTTATCTACTTATGCTTTCTTATATATGAGGGATTAAAAATATATGTTACTCGTTGCAGAAACACGTAATCATTTTTAATGGCTCCCGGTATACACCCACCATGCACACCGACCTCATCGTGCACTCCTCAACGATGCCATCCTACGCCACCACCGTGCCCGAAACCAGAAAAATGTCTGTCAAGATCCTCAAAGAAGGGGTCAAAGCCGTGCCCAAGTGCGGTCTCTATATTGGCAACAAAGTCAAAATTAAAATGTGGTGGATGTGATAAATGTGGTGGAAGAACGAATGTAAAGAAACAAAAAAAGATTATAAAAAAATATCTTAAAGCAAAAAAAAAGGAGTCTAAGTTAATGGCAGATGATAGACGGTCCGGCACCAACAGCTATGATAGTTACATGAAGAAGAAAAAAAAAGCTACAGCAAGAAGTGCGGACCCATGTTGTCAAGGCGTAGGGCATAAGGGTGTATTAAATCCGAAAAAATTACCAAGAAAGAAAAAAAAATGTACAATTTTATAAAACGTTACATTCAATATACAAAGATAGATAAGTAATAGCTGTCCGTCTATCTGTAAATTACCTATCTAATAATAACATTTCAAATCTGCAATATTATTTTATTGTAGTAAGTACTTATAATAATATATTTTAATTCGATAATCTTTTTTAATTATCGGGGTTTATACTAACTGCGCGCCCTGGCTTCAACCGGTTACAATGATAGTAAAACTAAATAAAACAACAAACTTCTTGAACTCTTGGCCAACCAAAACGCCGAAAAAGAATTATCCAATTTGATGCAGTCGTTGAAAGTTATGCGCGTAGTTTCATTTTTTTAAAGGTACCTACCTACTAAAGATATCCTGTTTAGCTTACCTGAAAGACCTCATACAAAATGATTGCTTGTAAAAACAGGTCATGCCCCAGCACCGTACCTATTTATAATCTCAATCTCAACCCAATTCGCAGTTTACACAATCTTGAGATATGATATAGAAAGAATGGTGCGTTAAAGTTAAGTAACGGCGAGGGTGCGTTGCGTTTAAAGAACGGTACATCTATACGGACGAAAATGAATTCAATCTCAGATATTTACCGATGCCAAGCAACGGAAATGAAAAAGCTAGGTCGATTCAAGTAGATGAATGATGAGTTGAATCGCCTTATAACCTTCCGACCCTCCGACTCCGGAGAAACACCAGGGAAATGCTCAACATCGAATAGAAAATGCGATACTAATGTTAAGTATTTATGGTCATAAACCTAACTTGTATTATGCTAATTAGGTGTTTTTACAGTAGTCAATTTGGACAACAAGGCAGGCAATAGAACTTCTTAGCGATATACCTACAGCATGAATATTTCGATAAATAACTTTATTTTTTAAGTTATTGAGAGTGTTTATCGTTTTTATTCGATGACGGCGATTCGATTACACGATACGCTGAGTGTTGCGTAGAAGGTAACGGGTATTATTCCCACTCAGCACTCGGTGGACATATTTGTACCTATAAGTGAATGTCTATTTACTAAATAAAATATATTTAACTAGGGATGTATAGCTGCATTCTAGAACCCATAACACAAATATGCTTACTTGGGGTCCAAATACTATTGTTTAGAACGATCTAGAATATTTATTGGGTATGATTTAAGCTATTGTCAATTAAATTGGTAATGCATTTCCTAAATAGGTAATAGGTTTGCCTGCAATACCTATCCGTCTTCATTACCGGTCGCTAAATAATACTGGTTGTATTTTAAAGTAGGTACATTCAGTCTTTTTGCGTAGATCTGTATTGGTATTATGTATTACATCACGAGGTGGGCTAGGGCTACTGATTCAGATTCGCCTGGTTCATATCAATAAGTAATATTTTAGAAAACTTAGATATCTAGTAACAGTAGTTTGACAGCGCTACAGGATGACAAGTGTTAATGCTATTAAGTATAATTGCATACTTATAAAACCTAAGTGTGTTTTATTATTATTATGTTAGGTCACAATAATTTTTACCTTTTTAGTTTATTCTTTCAATCTTTTAATATAATACTCGTATTTTACTATTACAGCTTCTATGTCTGATGTCAGGGGTAAGAAACCTTGTACACCATCACCGAGCTGTGCCCTCCACAAATGTAGACCCAGAGGACCTCCTTGTCCGAACCCAGAGAAATGTTATGATAAATCTAAAAAATCACCAGTTAAGTGTGAAAGTGCGAAAGAAATTATTACTGCCCGAGGGTCACCATGTACTTGCAGTAACAATCAGGGCTCTCGAAAAAAGAGAAAAGGTTACCGTGAGGGGACGAACAAGACGGTAAAAAAAAGGCTACAAAAAATTTACAAGAAGCGCTCCAATGTGTCACGTTGGGAAGACCCAAATCGTAAATGCAAATGCATTATTCTATAGAATTGTTAGATCCGTCGCCAAACAAAACCAGCATAATATTAAAAAATATATTTTTTCGGTAATTTTGTGAGCATGTGTAAGCACAACGAAAAGTAAATCTAGTGTAACTACCTGCTAGCTACCTACTTCAAGATTAAAAAGGCGCAGAAGAGAGAGAAACTACAGTTAGAATAGAATATTTCATCGCCACATCTTAACTCTAGAGGACAATAATTCAAAAGTGTGAGTTTGATTTTGGTAAGAATTAATTATATACCTATCATACTAGCGATTTTAGGGGCACTATACTTAATGATGCAATTTTTTTTGTGTCAAAACTTACTAAAATACGCTGAAAATCTCTAAAATGTATTATGCACCTAGATTGTATAGTAGTTTCATAAAAAAAAATTGACACGGTTAGGTAGCAAAATCGTTTGGAAGTATTAATTTAATCACATCGGACGATGGTCATCAGACAAATGGCCAGCCGACTAGTGCAAGCAATTTTCAACCTTATTGACATCACATTGAACAGTTTTTTTTCAATTCGTGATCAGGGGCGTCTATTTGTGCGAAATGACATGTAATTATGAAAATGTCAATAAGGTTGTTTTTCTGTTCGTAGTAATCCTTGTAGTTGATGCCGGTCCTACATAACATGCCCACCTCCTTAATTACCTACTCCGAGGTGTAGCAAGAGGTCTCCACACGAAAAAAGTTTTTGAACTAACTCTATATAGATAAATAAAGTAATTGTTAGTTTTGTTTTGAACAATAAGATGATGATGATTCGGTAACGGCAAACACCCCAGTGTCACCAAAGTGATGCACACGAGGATACGGGGATGCACACACTGACCGAATGCCCGGTGTGGGAGACGCCGAGGCATGTCCTTGTGGTGGCTTTGGGGTGGGAGTTCTCTAGCTCAGCTTGTTGCTGCTCACAGTGATGGTACCGTTGCCAGGACTCTAATTTCCATCATCCGCTATTTAAATTAATACTTCCAATCAATTTTGCTTATCAAAACCAGTGTCCAAAATCTTTTTTTTTACGAAATGACTACAATCTAGGTGTACCATAATCAATTTTACAGATTTTTAGCGTATTTTAGTTAGTTTTGACATAACAGAATTAGCATCACATTACTGACGCACGCTTTGTGATGGCAATAATTGAACAGTCTGAGCTTGATTTTGGTAAGAATTAATTCTATATCGTGCTTGATTTTGATTTCTGTTCCAGGACAAAATTGTTTTTGCATACCTAAAGTTCTGTTAAACATTGTCAGCGGTTATGAACATGAACTGAATCAAAATCTTAGATATTTTTTAGTTCAATGTTAAATCTACCTATAGTTATAAATAATTTGAAGCTTATGTCCAAGACCTGAATGTCTCCTTATTCCATCATGTTCGCGTTGTAGGTACTGTAGCACACATTGTAAACATCTAGTAAAGTACCTACTAATAAAGGCTAATTTTACCGAATACTGATTTAGTGTTATACTCGTAGTTTATAGACTATTTACCTACTAACATTTATATAAAATTCCTTGTCAACCAATCAAAACCATGATAATTGTAGTAGTTTAATTTTCCTGTTCTGTAAATAATAAAAATCTTACAGTAATTTATTGGTATTTTATCAATTTCACTGCAGTCGCATGATCTGATTACAAGTATTACAACTGCAACTCGACAAAAGCCGTCTTTACACGGTCACGCAATCACGCGTTCTCCAGCGTCTAAGATCGAGTCTGCCGGGGTGCGACAGATATGTTTTCTGCAATCTCACCTCCGGCAACCAAAGACCCATGGACGGCGTGCGTTTTAGTCGGTTCGAGTCTGACATAACCACATCCATCCACCGGCTCCGGGTTGGGTAATGAAAATTTGTATTCATTAAAATGAAACCAAATAAATTTCAAAATTTAGGTACTTATCTATAACCCTTTAGTCGCTGAGTACCTAAAACGCAGTCTGTCAATTGCGCGTTATGCCAAAATGTCATTTAAAATGAGCGTTTCGACTAAGTACGGCTTTGTATATGTCGCGATAGGTCTAATTCTAATATTACCCATTTAGCGATACGTCTATGTTGCAATGGGTCTAATTCTCATATTGTCCATTTAGCGATACGTCTATGTCGCAATAGGTCTAATCCTCGTATTGCCTATTTAGCGATAGGACTATGTCAGCGTTTACAAACTCTTTTGTCATAGTATTGGTTAGTTTTTTCACTCGGTCAGCTCTGTGTCTTCGCTCGCATCACAGTGATGGCACTCGAACGTTGGCTCCCTCTGGATCTGACACAGGTACTTCCCGAAACACCCGTGTCTGTTAATCACCTGCGTAAGCCGGTACGAGAGGCTACCTTGTGGCCTCTCTAGACATTCCTCCATGATGGGTCTTATCGCCGCTATTACGGCGTGTCCTGTGCTTGGTCGCCCAAGTCGTAGCTCCCACTCAGCTACAATATCCCGGTGGAGCTGGGACCTCACGGCCCGAAATTCTTCGGGCTCGGGTTCCCGTCCCGCGCCTCCTCTTGGGACTCGTGGTCAAGCTTAGTAGTCAAACTGATTTGATCACGGCTGTTACCCTTTTGCTTTTTAGTAAAAAGGAAGTCGGATGCTTGAACTATTAGCCTAGAATCGTAAAATTGATGTCATGATTTCTTAAACTTTTCTCTAAGTGAAACACAGAACCTTCTTTTGCAAGTCCGTTAAAAACTATATACTCGTATCTGAATGCATATTCTTTGTATTACCTATTGTATTAAAGTAGAAATCGCTATATGCATTCCTCTAAAATTTCAGGAGTCCCTTCGTGTCGTCTGGGAGAAATCGCGAAGCAAATATACAAAAACATAGTCGAATGTTCTTTTTAGAAGTCGGTTAATAGTGTATCTATATAATTATATAAATTATAATTAATATATACCTACTTCACCCCTGAGTTAACACGCATTAAAGCTACATCTCAATTCGCCTATTCCGCTCATGAACTGAAATTCAATATACCTATCTCGCCCTTGAGCTAATACGCAATAAACCTAAATCTCAATTCACTAACTCCGCTTATGAACTAATACGCAATAGGTCTAAATGTCACTATGACAATTTCTTGTTATGTATAGGCATAACGCGAAATTGACAGACTGCGTTTTAGGTACTCAGCGACTAAAGGTCTATAACTTATACTAATCTCGGTACACACTTGCATGGTGGGTGTAGCGGTAATCTTGAATTACCCCTCCACCCACCAGTGGGAAACTCCAGTGGGAGGATGGGTCGGGACCCACCCTTTCGTCCGATTATTCCCGGTGTCCACCCCCTGCTTGTCCACCGCGGGTAGACAGAGACACAAATATTTAAAAAAATTCTCGCTGTCCACCCCTGGGGGACAGCGAGAATTAATTTTAAATTATTTTCGCTGGCCACCCCGGGTGGACAAAGACACGAGTTTCATATGACTACTCTCGATGTCCACCACCGGTGGACAAAGCCACTGCTTAAATAAACATTCTCGATGTACACCCTTGCTGGAATTGGGAGTAAATAATTATATTATCAGAAAATTAATTATATAGGTAGTTCAATCATATTATCAACATCTTTGGGGTAAATAGGAGTAAGTACACCGTCAATAATTGATTATGTGTGTTTTCACACATGATGTTGATTGACACTAAGTTGCGGGACTTAATGCATCCCCACTGGGGACAAGTGGGAAAAGAAAGTATCGTTCGTCCCCAGTGGTGACGATTGGGACTTTTATTTCCCACTCGTTCCGCTTATAGACCGAGAGTCAAAATGCAATAATTGCAACACTATACATATACCTACCTACTTAAAAATAATTAAAAAGACGTGGGGGCCTACCACAACCGTTTACGGAACACTTCTTATTGGGTTGACGCTTCTGTGAGCCTATACCTACTCCATGCAAAAAGTACCAGGCTCACAGAAAGACTGATCTCGCGACCAATGTTTCTGTGAGCCTAGTACTCCATGCAAAAGTGGTGGTGTCCAGTGGGGACGACTGGGAATAGACGAACGGACTGAGTATACACCGTGATAGTTTAAAAATTATGTAGGTACCTATTTGCCTGATTGCATCTGAGGGTCAGATTATCTCGGAGCACCGCCTTTCAGGTAACAAACGATTCATCAAATATTGATTTTAAGATTAGGATATAAATGTAAAGTTTAGGAATAAATTCATGCAAGTAGTATATGCATGAATTAGGTACCTACTTATAATAATTATTTTTCCACTTTCTGTTCTTCTTTCGCTTTTATTAACAAAAACAAAAGAAATCGTTTTCTGGCAAAAATAACATCAAACACAGAAAAGTAACGAGTATAGATATTCTCCATACGCACGGAACAGAAAAAAAGAGTGGAACTGTGTAGACGGCGTGGCACGCGTGTCAATAGTAGGTATGCGGAGTATCGCAAATCCTCACAATTTCGGTGAGCATCAAGTTGGGCGGGATCAAGCCCCAAATTTAAAATTGAGCACATTGAAGTGTTTGTACTACATATGTACTATTTGTACCCCAAACAAGACATTTGTACCATTTAAGGTAAAGGAAGTATATTAAGAAGTCCTCTCTCTCTTCTGGAAGCGCTACTCAGAGGCAGGTAATTCACACCCCAAGACTTAGTACTACATGTGTAGGTACAGGTATACAATATGGATACGACATATAGGCATTAATTGAAACCATATACTTGGTACCCCCATAGCTTCAAATAGGAAAAATTTGAACAAAATCGGCCCAGTATTAAGGGCAGAAACTAGGGTTTTAATATTACTAAATTTTGAACAACTTTAAACACTCCGTAGAATCGCAGTTATCAATGAACTCTAAATTGCACGAAAATACTACCATTAGGGTTACCATCCGTTCGAGTTTCCCCGGATTTGTAGCCACGTAGCACCCGAGAGCACTATACCCACTCCGACCTGCCCATGTGGTGCATGTGAGACCATCACCAGGTAGATGTCCCCAATGAGCTTAGAGTAACAGCCGCCGGCCGTCACGGCCACCGTCCGCCTGGAAAGTACATACGGCGTGCCGATGTTCCACGTTACCTCCACTTGCCTACTTGGTTCTTCTTTAGCCATGTCCAGCTCCGGTACACTAGTGAAAGAGCGAACCTCTTGGGAAAGTGGGGTATGCATGCACGAAATCCCGGATACGATTTCTTATCGTATCTGGTGGTTTTGACTTTTCCGGAGATGACTGGCGTCCGACGTTTTTACAGGCTCGGCAGCCCAACTGTAACGCCCCTGGGGTGGCATACGTCCATAGGCCACGTTAACCACTTTCCATCATGTGTGCCGTATGCTTATCTGCCACCTTAGTAGTATAAAAAAAACTTCTTGTCCTGGTTTACGGATTTTGCAGATGGAAACCCTTATTACTATTAAAATTGCACGATGCGACGTTGCCGTTCTGTGTATTCATTCATTTTTCCATTCATCAATTTCGTAAAAATACGATTGTAATGAGAGAGACATAATACCTTAAAGGATGCCGCCGGTAGGGTAAATTTCTGATTAACGGCAGTCTGTTACTCGTACAGAGAATAATGGTTGTTTTGATTACACATAAAACTTTTTGATTTGATAAGTAGGTACCTACTTATCAATGATTAACTTTGATTACTTACACTTTGTATTTAATTTCTTTATAATTTCTCCATAACAAATTCAATAATTAAGAGTATTAATATCTACGTAATGAAGAATTTAAAGCTCATAATTTCAGTGTTAATCCCGGTTGCATCCATATCTTGTACTTTGGTGCCTGAGGGCTGCTTTCCTAATCTTTATTTTCATTTGGTTTATCTTGGCTTTTGGTGTGCATCTGGACTGAGGGCCAAACTCGTCAAACGAAATAAGACTTATGTGGGCATTTAGTAAAAAATTAGTAAAACTTAATACAAGCAATCATAAATTTCTAAAACGTAAGATAAAACTGTTATGATCAAATAACTGTGGCCCTCAGTCCAGACGTTTGCATAAAATGAAATAGCCCATAGCTCAAAAAGTACTAACCCTAGGTTAATAATTTTTATTTTAGAAAATAGGTCTGAATTTCTAAAATGTTTTACTAAATTCCCATATTTCTATTGGTTATAGTTAAGGAGAAAATCAATATTGAATTTTACCAAAATGTCTGAATTGAGGGCCCAAGATTTTCTGACTTACTGCCCAGGCTTAACCTTGTAGAATAACGCAAATTGTATTAAGATTTAGTAAAAAATTTTACTAAAATATGAGATATCTCCCGTTCCCCTAAGTATCATACTTTAAGAGAAAATCGATTTTTTACTTTTCCATAGAAAGAAATTTGGTAGGGTGCATATGATTTTGTTACTTTTTTTTTAATACATATTTTGTTATTTATGAACAGATCAGTATGTACTCTCATCTTCTACTTCATTCTAGCGTTAATCCCGCTCGCATCCGAAGCTGTTACCTCGCAGTGCACTTTCTCCAGTTTTAACTGTGCTTTTAGCGGAATTTCGATATTTTCCATGAAGCGACTGGGATCTGACCTCTCCTTTGGCGATATCGAAGTTACAGTTAGACCAGTTGACCGACCGACCAGACTTGTACTTGAAGCTTTTTATTACCTATGTAGTTTTCTTTAAAACATTATTAGTGTCAGTGCCATTGAAAATAAGTTATGTCTGATCGCTCATCGCTCTGAAATTTCCGTCTTTATTAGATTTTATTAATATAATAGCGTAGGTACCTATTATCTATGGACACATCGCATCAAGGTTCACGCCAACCGCCATTTTATCTTCTCTCGTAGTAGCAACATAGACCTGATTGGTTGGATTGACCAATCAGTTTACTGGATTCTCTAGTTTACAATGAAATTAGAAAGCTGAATGTTTGTGATTTCCCTTTATCCTAGAGATTTGTTCACGGTTATGGGACATGATCAGTATTCCTGGCGAGTAGAGCTGCGGGCTACCGTATGACTTATATTGGAAAATTCTATACCACAAATTGAAAAATAAAATACGTTTAAAACTTCAAAAACTAAAGGCCAAAAACATTACCAATAAAAAATATTACGCACCAAAAAGAAAAAATAATTGCGTACCTATTCTTCTAAAACTTAATATCTTATATTATTAGGTTAATTTTTCTACTTATCATTATGTATGTAGGTATAGCCCGTCAAGAAAGTCGTGAAAATTGAGGGTGGCGCTGCTGCGCTTAATCTGGTATCCCTGTCATACTATAAAAAACAGACTTGATCTGTTGCTTTTTATGGTATGATTTCATTACGATAGTAGGATAGTGTAGGTGAATGAAAGTAAAAAAAAATACGGCAATTATTTCATTCACTTTATTTAGGCACTAATGTCGCAAACTTTAGAGATAAATCAAACTTCCAGCTAGAAAATTATATATACTTAATAACAGAATTGTCGTTATATCCTTTTTAAATGGTTGCAGGGCTTGCAGCAACATTTAGATATTATCTTTTGCAAATATAATCTTTAACAACTAATCGAAATCAACGAGTGCGGAGTGATTGAGTTTAGAAGTCATGGTTGTCAAATCACTCCGGTGGCAGACAAGCACACGGGATTTAGAAGCACAGATAATTAATATGTTAAATTTGGTGCGCGTGATCCGAAGCCTCGATTCGATGCAACCTGTACAACGCTGACGGCAATGCTTCACTCTCTTACTCAGCACATGGGAGACGCTACCACTTATTGCAATTAACGGCCGCGGCGGGAGCAGCCCTATAGAGAGCTGTTCGGAGACTCGCCACGGGTCCCTGAGACTAACAGCGGGTATAGAGGTTAGATGAGGACACCCAAGAGGGCCATCTTAAACCCGTATATGGCTCAAAGTTAACTGGGGTGTGAGGGAAATGCCGTTAACCATTTATCGGGGTGTAACCCGAAAAATGCCCTTTATGTCAGTAGTACCATTGATCAGTACCATTGATGGTACTACTGAAACAAGGTATGTATCTTACCAAGGAGGATAATTATTCATCTAATATTAAATGTACAAAGTTTATTAAAGTAGACTATTTAAAATCTCACTTTTTTTTTTACCGTGGGTAAATCCTTCAAGGATGTTATGCCGGACTCCTACCGACTAAAACCCCCACGGTATAGCCCAGCAGCCTATAGTTGGGAGCCCCGGGTAAGCCCTCGGAAGGATGTCCCAGGGCTCCCAACAGACCCACGGCTTCAATGCGGCCTCGTCTAGGGGGTGGTTCGGGTGCTATCCTGCGTCTATGGGGGGTTTTCGGGTATCATCCCGCTTCATAGGAGGGGGGGGGGGGGACGTGCGTGAGTCCGTCACGTCACGCTGCCGTCAAGGGCCTGCTTCTGTAAGGACGATGAGCAGCCAACTCACCGTCCTCAGGCCCCCGGTCATGGAGGCCGATGGTCTTCGGCGAAGACACGTCGGCGGCGCCCTAGCCGCCGACTGCGGAACTCGGGTGGGAGAGTTCTCTCCCGTTCCCGCCCCGCCGCCTCTTTCAAGAGCATGACCTGCTCGCAGAAAGAGGCGGCGCAATCCCACTTACTTCCACTGGAGACCATGGCTCCCACCATGGTCTCGAGCGAGAGAGTGTCCACGCCCAAACCCACCACGAGGACCTGGCGCTGTTGCGCCCACGCCGTGCACTACACCAGCGTGTGGAGCGCTGTGTCATCGCTGCGGTCCCCGCAGTGCTGACAACCGGCCGTGGTATCCCGGTGTCTTCGCCACAGATACCTACCGAAGCTACCGTGCCTGGTAAGCATCTGTGACAACCGGTAGGAGACAGCACCATGTCTCCTCTCCAGCCACTCGTCCATGACCGGTCTGACAGCCGCGATTGTAGCGAATTCCCCCTTTGGTTGCTCAAGTCAAATTGAGGAGGGGTGGAATTATGTTGTAAAAGAAAGCAAACTTTTAGGAAAGGCCAAAAACCTTGATCAGTTTTTAATGTATATTGAGAAATTTTGGATGCCAAGAAGAGCAATGTGGTCCAATTTCGGAGAGAGACATAGAACGACAAATGCATGCGAAGGGTGGAATGGACAATTCAATAAGAGTTTTAAAGGGAAACCAACGACAATCAGTCATTTCTTGAAAAGACTAATGGAGGACGCTTCTTTTAATTCTGTTAAAGCTTTAACAACTGAGCCGCACAGAAGGGGTTCACAAGCCGTAATTGGCCGTAACACATATATCCATGACGTGCAAATGCAGCTCGTGAACGGCGATATAGGTGTTGAATTATTCTTAGAAAAATTGCGACGATGATGTTTGGAAATAATGTATCCAAGAAAATTGTTCCTTATTTCATACATGTATAGTTTTTAATATTAGTATTTAACTTAGTCATTTGTTTATTGTAATAATAATTTTGTTTGACATTATTATTTTTCCAATGGTACTTCAGCGAGTAAACACGTGATGGAATATATTGTATTTTTTTAATGGTACTAGTAACGCATAAATGTGTCAGTAGTACCATCAATGGTACTAATAACGCATAAGTGTGTCAATAGTACCATCAATGGTACTAGTAACGTAAAAGTGTGTCAGTAGTACCATCAATGGTACTGATCAATGGTACTACTGACATAAAGGGGAAAAATGAGTATAAGGCCTCATATACAAGGACACGCCGCCGTGTCGGAGGTTTTTAGGATATGCCTCGGGACACTATTTTGAATCTAAGCTGCGAGATAAACGAATTGCTTGGCCTGGCGCGCGCAGATTGTTTTGTAATAATCTATGCTTGGTGACTTTGATCTCGTCCACCACCGCTCTGGTCACAGAATCGCTTACTCAGTGGTAGGTACACTTTAACTTTATTAGACCCACGGTACCACCAGGAGTATGGCCATGGGTACCGTGAGTGTGAAATGTGTTTTGAACATATTTTAGGTCCAAGAAACATGTCCCAAGCAATACCTTACCCAAAGCCCGCCTGTCTGTCTCAAGAACCGTGATAGCTAGACAGTCAATTTTTTTACAGACGTTGTAAAGTATTAAACCATGAAAACAAAAGATGTAGGCACAGTACGTATTATAATATAATATAATTATTTATAAATATATTATAATCTTTTGGAAAATTAACTTATTGGAGTGAGTATTGAACACCCAAAATGCTGCTTGAAACTCCTGCGTAATAGCGTAATTTATCCGCGGTTAATTTCTGACTCACTGGATATATCATCACAAATACTGAAATGATATGTCTTGAAATGTGCTTTTGAAAATCTGAAACAAATAAAAACGTACGGTACTGGATAAATACAGCTGTATATACCGTGTATTTTTTTAGTGGTCCAAAGGTGGTTAATACAAAATGGATCAAGACTGTTCAAAAACGTCAAAGTGTCGTACTACGATTTCTTAAAAACGTAGGTTAATGACTCAACCACGACAAATGAATACAATGCTTTGAAAAATAAAATGTTCACTTAATATACATAATTTTTAATAGATTACACTTCCCATACCGAGTTTAACATTAAAATATATGTACGTACCGGCTTATTTAGCTGTTTGGCCATAAATATCCTCCAAATCAGAAACCAGCTTGCCGGTTTGAAATCCCGCCGTATATCATACTATATCCCTGAAATACTTTGAATACGACATGTCTCTCACAACTAATACACACATTGCAATTCATTTTTACACTTTATATTGTTACTAGACGTAAATAAATTAAATGAACGCAATAGATATACGAAACATATCCACAACAAAACAAGGAATGACAGCTGAAAAATCCGTTTGACAGTTATTGAGTGTTGCAAATATAATGAAAAATATTAGTTCCTTCAACATTAATTTCACGACTTTCTTGACGCACTATACGATCTGTGTTAACAAAAGAAGATAGGTAGTAATTAGGTACCTGTGAATAATAAACAATGATCAAAATAATATTAAGAGGTTTCCTAAGTAAAATAAAATCTCCACAAGAAAGTATAAGAATAAGTACTTCTAAGTCAATCAAATTATTATTATGATACTACATACCGTAGTTAAAATTATCATAATTTTTAGAGTCAGTGTGAGCTTAGGAATGTTATACATTTGTACATAGATACGCGCACGCGGTCCTTGACGACAAGCAAAGGTGAGAGCGGGGTCGCAGGTCGGGAGGGGAGGTGTTGGCCGGGACGAGGTGAGATGTACAGCGGCCATCTTGTGTCGCACGCGGTCCTACGACAAGTAAAGGCGAGAGCGGGGTCGCAGGTCGGGAGGGGAGGTGCCGGCCGGGACGAGGTGAGCGTGAGACGTACTGTGCATCCCACTCGTTTTATAATTAGGTTTGCTTCTAAAACGTAATCAGATTACTTTTTCTATTTATCAATATATACGTAGGTACGATCTGTGTTAACTGAAGAAGATAGTTAAGAAGTAGGTACCTATGATAAACAATAATTAAAATTTTTTTTAGAGTTCAAGTAAAATGAATAGAAACAGAAAATATTCGACTACTTTTAAGTCAATCAAATTATTATTATGATAATATACAGTCGACCTTCATTAATTCGAAACTGGAGGGATCCTTTAGATATGAAGAACTATCTAGTGTTTTGAAATAACAAATACGTAGTGCGAAAGTTTTGCGAGAAGAGAAATAAATTTCGATTTATTAAGTGTTGATAAAATTAATTAATTAATTACATAACATCATAATTTTATAAAATAACTACATTTTTTATAACGACAAAGGTTATGAAGTGCATAGGTACGTGTAAATATTCAAAAAGAGAATTAATTTCGAAAGAAATGTTATATTGCATTGCCTCAAAGCACATTGCTGCTGCTCATACTACTCAATAATTTTTGTTATGAAAAAGTTCCTGAAATGCTTTTTCATCACTTTTTATAGACAAAAGCTTTTTAAGATGTCGAACGAGGCTCTTGCTTAAAAAATGAACTAAGCAAACCAATTCATGTGAACGAGGACACTAATCATTTTAAAAACAAAGGTTCGTGTATGATCGCACCATTTTAAACTGGTTGGTTATTGATTACTCGCTCATATTTCAACTACGAATTGTCGAGTGTTTGATAGCAATGAGTTCCAAATAACGCGTTGTTTTGTTACGAAGCGTTAGTTGAATTACCAAGTGCTTAAAAATTTATTGAATTAGTTCTTTTTATGTTTTCTGGAGAACTCATGATAACTTTGAATTATAAAGAGGTTTGAATTATCGTAGGTTTCAATCAATGAGAAGCGAATGTAGTTATAATAAATCTTATTTTTGGAGTCGGTGTCAGCTAAGGAATGTTTGTAACTATATACATACATACATAGCTATAGGTGAGATTTATCTACTCGTGTCGCACGCACTCCTTGACGACAGGCAAAGTGAAAGGCGAGAGCGGGGTTACAGGTCGGGAGGGGAGGTGTTGGCCAGGACAATGCGGGGTGAGAGGGGAGCTACCTGCCGGGGTAGAGGTGACGCGCTAGGCTGGCGCCGCCGGCAGTCAAGATATAGAAGCGATACGTGTCAGTTGCGTTTTACGTTCACTTGATTACAAACCGTTTGTCTTTTTAGTTCTTTTTGTATACCGTTATTCTTGCCATAATTCCTGTGTTTAATAATATCGTATCAAAGTGTTTAAATAGGTATTAGTGTTCTGTCACTGTACCTATTTAAAAGAAATTGATATTGTCGTACAAAAAAGTTGATTTGTAAATATGTTTAAATAGGTATTAGTGCTATATCGCTGTAACTAATGAAAAGAAATTGATGCTGTCGTACAAAAAGTTGATTTGCAAATATGTTTAAATAGGTATTAGTGTTCTGTCACTATACCAATTCAAAAGAAATTGATGCTGTCGTACAAAAAGTCATTGGTGTGTGCCATGGTGAACCTGGGATCGAACCCGAGATCTCGTCTTAGCACCCATACCACTAGGCTACCGCAGATCTTACTAAATACATAAAAATATTTAATTATATTTACAAGAAGTATAATTAGTAGCTACCCATAATTACGGGCAAATAAATATTCAAAACTTGACAACATCGAACAATATTTACTTCGTAGATTATGTTTATTTGATGTTTGGGACTATTTTATCTATAAAATATACTTAATACGAAATAATATTATTTATTTACTTAGAATATAAGTTTGCATGGGTATGAAATAGTTATTATCTTTAAAAAAGTCTAATACTTACGTGTGAAAATATACGTTCGGCAGTTTCCTTTCACTACCAATTTTACAACTGAAAACACTACACCGTCCCATATTTCCATGTATGTATCTGTTCACTAACTGTTACAAAACAAAATTGAGAATATTACTTCACGTTTGAAAACAATTTTCACTTTTTCTAAACATATAAATAACAGTAAGCTGAACATCTGTAATTTTTTTTTATTTCGTGCAATCGTTTGTTTAGTGAACTAGTTCGCGGACATTTGAAAACCGGCACGAGAGAGGAGACAGAAAATTTAGCCACTCTATCTCATTTCTTTACATGCCATACATCCTGAATGACGTACATATCTATAAACTATCACAACATTGGACCTATACGATACGTTCCGAATTAAATTTATGGTCACCCTACCAAAAAACAATTTCAATGAAAAGTGAAAGTATCAATTTTCTCTTAAAGTATAGTAGTTAGGACAACGGGAGATATCTCATATTTTAGTAAAAATTTTTACTAAAACTTAATACAATTTGCGTTATTCTACAAGGTTAAGCCTAGGCAGTAAGTCAGAAAATCTTAGGCCCTCAGTTCAGACATTTTGGTAAAATTCAATATTGATTTTCTCCTTAACTATAACCAATAGAAATATGGGAATTTAGTAAAACATTTTAGAAATTCAGACCTATTTTCTAAAATAAAAATGATCAACCCAGGGTTAGTACTTTTTGAGCTATGGGCTATTTCATTTTATGCAAACGTCTGGACTGAGGGCCACAGTTATTTGATCATAACAGTTTTATCTTACGTTTTAGAAATTTATGATTGCCTGCATTAAGTTTTACTAATTTTTTACTAAATGCCCACATAAGTCTTATTTCATTTGAGAATGATATAAAAATGGCCCTCAGTTCAGACGTTTTGGTAAAATTCAATATTGATTTTCTCCTTAACTATAACCGATAGAAATATGGGAATTTAGTAAAACATTTTAGAAATTCAGACCTATTTTCTAAAATAGAAATGATCAACCTAGAGTTAGTACTTTTTGAGCTATAGGCTATATCATTTTATGCAAACGTCTGGACTGAGGGCCACAGTTATTTGATCATAACAGTTTTATCTTACGTTTTAGAAATTTATGATTATTATTATTAATTTTTACTAATTTTTTACTAAATGCCCTATAAGTCTCAATTCGTTTGACAAGTTTGGCCCTCAGTCCAGATGCACACTGGCTTTTGTGGGAGCGACTACCGGGCTACCCTCCAACTCTGACAGGAAAACTACGCACGATGACATGATAATGAACACCATGAAAATTGACAATAAATACCTTCCAACTATTCATCAATCAGGTTAATAATAAATAAAATATTCTAAAATAAACATATTCAAAGATGGATACTGGTGCCTTTACCTTATTAACCTAGGTACAATTTTATGTTTCGATAATTTCTGGAATGTTGTCAGTAACCGCGACGTCATGGGGACCGCGTGTCGTTCTTTGATCCTCTCGGTTTATTTTCTCGTTTTAATTTGTTTTTAAAGTGAAATTGACACTAATCTATTCTTTTTGTGTTTGTGAATGGTGTTTATTTTTTGTTTAGCTATTCTATCCTTAATTTTAACGGTGAAAATGAGTCTAAATACCTACCTAGTAAATTTGTTGTGCGAGTTTTGTTACGTAGGTATTCTTTTTTTGAAAAAACAACGAAGTGTATAGTGTGTACCTAACGTGTTTCTGAAAGTGACTCGCAGCCGTATTATTGAGGCATTTGATAAATTGAAAGCAAGGTAGGTACCTAACCGAAATCTGTTCAACAGTTAGTTTGGCGATATCATTTTATGTTTTCAAGTTAGTGGCGGGAATTTCTAAAATTTAGATTCACATTTTTAAGCACTGCCGTGAAAAAGTGGTGTTTATAAAGTTAAGTGAACTTTCGTGATAGGTGCCTAATCTTACCTTAGTAGGTAGGATTAGGTCACGAGCGCGCGTCAGCTGGCGGCACGTTGCCGCTTTGCTTCTGTTGTGCAAATTCTAAGCGTGTGTATTTTTGTGAATGAATCAATGACTTATAAAAGTGGTTACATTTTCTACATTTATTTTAATAATTACTTTGTTAGGAAATTTAGTTTTTTTTAAATCTTCGAATTTGAGTTTAAATTTAATTTTGTTTCATTCCTATGGACCAGGACGCTTCACTGTTTCCGTAAATGCCTATATGTCGTATCCATACTGTATACTCAATGAAAATGTCCACTGGTCGCAAAATGTCTCTTTCGCAAAATGTCCCTTTCGCAAAAAGTCCTTTTCTCGGCTGTGCTGATTTCAAAATCTTGTATCGCGCAAGTTTTTCCTCCATTTGCGCTACGCCCGCCGCTACAAGCTTTTGCATCAACAAGACGTACAAAATTGTTAATTCAGATTGTTTTAAACCCTGTTTTTTTTAAGTTGTTTTTTTCCACTTTTTCGTTTTCGTAATATTAAGTATAATAGGCTTGACTCAAAGAGAATATAATCACTATCACTTTTTATAGGTACGTGGCGTCATGACTGGGCTTGATTAACCGTATCGTAACTATGTGCGTATAAAAAAATAGGTACATCGTGAACAAACAGACGACAGACTATCTAATATATAAAATTCTCGTGTCACAGTTTTCGTTGCCATACTCCTCCGAAATGGCTTGACCGATTTTGATGAAATTTTTTGTGCTTATCCGGTATCTATGAGAATCGGCCAACATCTATTTTTCATCCCCCTAAATGGTGCAGCGGGAACGGGATCTGACGCCACGAGGGCAGGAAAAAATTGGCGGTACGAAGTTCGCCGGGACAGCAGAGTAATATAGAAAAATGTGTTCCTGTCAGAATCGCTGTTGTTTAATATAACCTATAATAAATACCTACGTACCTATTTTAAAATATCTCAAATTTATAGAAAACCACATTTAAAGATTTCCGAAAATGCCACACCCAGTGATTACCGGGTGTGGCCTTACTAAAATATTTCTAAACCTTCTCATAAAAGAATTTCCCTTTATTTTATGGCCAGGGTCTCGATTCTACTAAAGCCAAACCATAGTGTGCCAAGAGAGGAGTATTCCAGTCATGGTTGGGGGACAGGGAGATCGAACGAATGGCCCCAGCTGTTAAAGCACCTCACCCCGCGGAGCATATGAGCCTGGAGTTCACCAGTCTGGTAGACGAGGAACATTACAACCGTGTCGATAATATCGAAACGCGCATTTTCACGGACGGGAGCAAGATTGAGGGCCGGGTCGGTGCCGCGTTATCCATTTGGCATAACGGGACCGAAACCAGGGCCCTCAAACTTGCTCTGTCGCCCCACTGCACCGTCTACCAGGCCGAACTCTTGGCTATATGCAAAGCGACCAGTGAGGTCCTTAAGCGAGGCGCGGCCACGTTTGGGATCTTCAGTGATAGCAGAGCCGCACTCCTGACGGTAATTAACCGTCATGCCCTCCACCCTCTGGCAGTTGAAGCCAGATTTAACATCAAGCTGGGCTTGGTCCAGGGCAAGGAAATTTCCTTGTTCTGGATTAAGGCTCACGCAGGGTTGGAGGGCAATGAGCGGGCCGACCAGCTCGCCAAGGAGGCGGCTCTGAGGCTGAAGATTGCCCCCCACTACGATCTTTGCCCAGTCTCATTCGTTAAGCGTGGTCTACGTCAGATCACGCTTCACGAATGGGGCGAAAGGTACAGAGCGGGTGTGACTGCTTCGGGCACCAAGCTCTTCCTACCATGCGCGGTAACAGCTTACAGCATCGTTCGAAAGATCGAGATCGCCGGCATCACGACCCAGATGCTAACAGGACATGGTGGGTTCTCCGCATACTTGGCTAGGTTCAAGTGTAAGGAGGACCCATCGTGTGCCTGCGAGCCTGGGGTACCTGAGACGGTCGCACACATTATCGTGGACTGCCCGATCCACGCGCGAGCTAGACATGATCTCGAACAAAAAATAAGGGTTGAAATGATAAAAGAGAATTTACCTCTTTTAATGACACAAAAATATAGAGCACATTTTCTTGCATTCGCAAAGTGTATAATTGAAACTGTCAATAAAAGAAACAAGACATAGAATAAATCTGTGGAAGATATTGTTGAATATCTTATAGTAGATTTTAAAGTATTGCAGACAAGAAAGTGTAAATAATAAATATAGCATTTAAGTTGTTAGTAATAAATATAAATATAGTAAGTAAATAAACTGTAAAATGTTATAGACTAAGTTACGATGGTCAACCTGTTATTAAATAAATAAAAGCACCGAGAATATTATCCCAGGTCCTCTTCCCCCATAAGTATGAAAGGCATGGTATGAAAGTGCGAGAGGGATAAATGCGAGAAATAGTATGGTAGTAGAGGAAAAGATTGAATGCGTGAGTTAAATGAATGTAAATAATAATAAGTAAGTAAGCTAGAAAGCAAGCAGTACCCTGAGTGGGTTTTTCTTTAAACATATAGGCAGCCTAGTCGGTTAGAAAATGTACAGCGAGAATAGAATAGGCTTTTACGAAGTGCCCCGGCACATAGTGAAAGGTGCTAGTAAAAAAAAAAAAAAAAAAAAAAAAAAAAAAAAAAAAAAAAAAAAAAAAAACATAGTGTGCCACAGTGACTGCATAAAACGGCATGAAATCTTACCTTAGTAGGTAGGATTAGGTCACGAGCGCGCGTCAGCTGGCGGCACGTTGCCGCTTTGCTTCTGTTGTGCAAATTCTAAGCGTGTGTATTTTTGTGAATGAATCAATGACTTATAAAAGTGGTTACATTTTCTACATTTATTTTAATAATTACTTTGTTAGGAAATTTAGTTTTTTTTAAATCTGCGAATTTGAGTTTCAATTTAATTTTGTTTCATTCCTATGGACCAGGACGCTTCACTGTTTCCGTAAATGCCTATATGTCGTATCCATACTGTATACTCAATTTTCAATATAATTGGAAGTGCCAAATTAAAATTATGTAATTATAGCATTGGTCCCGCCAAATTGATGATTCATATTATCGCTGAATTCATGTGAGAATCGTTACAGATCGTGTAAAATTAAATGTGGAAACTTAGTACCTACGTCTTAATTGACTTTGATATCACGTAACAAACATACATAAAAAAGCGGTCGAATTGAGAACCTCCTCCTTTTTGAAGTCGGTTAAAAATAGCTTGTAACACCCGGCAAACGAACCGACTAAAATCTGAAAAAATAATCCTTATTTTTATTACATGAATCGGTAGGGTCCGGTCACAGTCACCGCACCAAAAATGACATTGAATTTTAGATTTTATGTCTATGAGTCTAAAGTCCAAAATGAAATGAAAAAAGTTCCATTACAGTTTTTCATTCGCTCTGCAAAAAGTAATTTAATTTTGACCTTTAAATTTCATGCCGTTTTATGCAGTCACTGTGGCACACTATGGTTTGGCTTTAGTAGAATCGAGACCCTGGCCATAAAATAAAGGGAAATTCTTTTATGAGAAGGTTTAGAAATATTTTAGTAAGGCCACACCCGGTAATCACTGGGTGTGGCATTTTCGGAAATCTTTAAATGTGGTTTTCTATAAATTTGAGATATTTTAAAATAGGTACGTAGGTATTTATTATAGGTTATATTAAACAACAGCGATTCTGACAGGAACACATTTTTCTATATTACTCTGCTGTCCCGGCGAACTTCGTACCGCCAATTTTTTCCTGCCCTCGTGGCGTCAGATCCCGTTCCCGCTGCACCATTTAGGGGGATGAAAAATAGATGTTGGCCGATTCTCATAGATACCGGATAAGCACAAAAAATTTCATCAAAATCGGTCAAGCCATTTCGGAGGAGTATGGCAACGAAAACTGTGACACGAGAATTTTATATATTAGATAGTCTGTCGTCTGTTTGTTCACGATGTACCTATTTTTTTATACGCACATAGTTACGATACGGTTAATCAAGCCCAGTCATGACGCCACGTACCTATAAAAAGTGATAGTGATTATATTCTCTTTGAGTCAAGCCTATTATACTTAATATTACGAAAACGAAAAAGTGGAAAAAAACAACTTAAAAAAAACAGGGTTTAAAACAATCTGAATTAACAATTTTGTACGTCTTGTTGATGCAAAAGCTTGTAGCGGCGGGCGTAGCGCAAATGGAGGAAAAACTTGCGCGATACAAGATTTTGAAATCAGCACAGCCGAGAAAAGGACTTTTTGCGAAAGGGACATTTTGCGAAAGAGACATTTTGCGACCAGTGGACATTTTGAGAAGTGGACATTCTGCGTCTGAGCCCCCCGTGAGCTTGTTTTAAAAAAGTTATTTTTTATATTTTTTTTGTTGGAGATATGTAAGTTTGTGTTTTTAAGTCTCACTCGAGCATTTCATTTTTTCCAATGTTTTTCGAGCTTAAAAGTTAGATAATAAATGCTATAAAAAAAAATCATTCAAAAAAAAAAAAAGTTTGTATTTCTTTGGCACCTATAATAAGCTCGGTGAATGATGATCCCTATGACAGTTCGTTAGCGCTTAACATTGTACTGACGTCCTATCACATCAAATCCTTTCGAGGTCCATTAAAAAGACGAAAAAATCATAATTGTGTACAATTGTAAATTATAAAAATGAATATTAAGAAATTATTACGTAATGTTCGGAAATAATAGAAAAAAACTCAATGCAAATGTACATGGTACGTTTTGCAAAAGTTACGTCGTCAAGCTGTTATCGACTAAGAAGGGACACATCGATAAACAAAATATCGATAATTTGTTGGAAATATAAAACAAATGCTTTGAGTTTGTATTTTATTTAAGTATATCAATCTGAATCTGATACAGGGTCAATCGGATCTTCAAAATCTGAGTCTGAACTGCAGCTATCCGTGACGTTTATTATTAACGGTTGGTCAATGATATTGTCGTATTGTACATCTCGATCCCAGTCTTGTAAGCAAATTTTCTTCGTTCTTTCGACCACTTTTCGCCAATCGTCAGCTGTCACTTGAGCGCAAGCTTCTTCCAATAAAACCATCATTTTATTTGCCGTGAATGGCGGAGTTGTGTTATGCCTAGCTGCATGACCTGAAAATATTTGTACATTCAGTAATTATTTTTAGAAATATATGCATATACATAATATTATATAAATAAAAAATATAGATACCTTTGATCTGCGCCCATATCAACTCGATTGCATTATATTGGCAGTGATAGGGCGGTAACCGAATTACCGTGTGTCCATTTGATTTGGCCAATTCATCCAAAAAATATGATGGGTGCGTCTGTTGTTTGTGAAAGTTCAACAGTCTAACCAACTCTTTTTTTAACATCTGACTGTCAGTTTCCACACCATTGCCGTGTAACCACTCTATAATTTCAGCTTTTTTGTTATTGCTGCTGAGGGGTTTGTTAATTTGAACTGAGTGATATGAAGCATTGTCCATTAAAATATAGTGAGGCTAAATAAAAACAAATAATATAACAAATAGTTTGTTACCGTATCGAAAAATATTACTATTACTTTCTTTCTTCTTATTGCCTTACTTATTGAGTACCTACTTACGCTTACTGAGTATAAAGGAGAACTCTAATGTTCAGTGTACTCTGTGGTTATTAGCATAGAGTAGGTATATTGAATCACAGATTAGTAGATGGTATTGAATAAATTAGTCTGTCACTTAGACTGAACTGTCTTGAAAACAGAGGATTAAAAATGTTCAAAAATGTATGATAAAAACCAATAAAAATACTGTGATATGAAACAACACACCAAAATGTAAGATACCTACTTAATCTTGGCCTAACCACTCTTTTACTGAGAGGAGGCCAATAGCCAGAAACTTTATCTGAATAACCTAAGTCATGGGTAAGTCACTATATAACTACCTAATAAATGATTGTTCTATCACTACTTAACCACTCTAGGTCACTACGCTTTTTCTCTTAGTTGGACCTTTTTCCGTTATCTTTAAGGTACCTAAAATTACACAGGTAGGTACGATGGCGTGACCCGCGTGACTCGATACCTACCTACTTATTTAAAGTTATTAATTCTGCAATATAGGGTAGGGAGGTAGGTAGGTATCTATTATAACGATTTAATGACACCTTGATATCTAGGTATACTGAATGTAATGCTACAACAACACATGATTTATCTATTTAACACGCTTGCATCTTGAATTCACATTAATATTATTTCATTGTCCTTATAAGTACTTACCTAAATCCCAATTATTTCAGCGTCAGTAGGTGGCAGCGTCAGGAATGTAAAACCGTGTACTTCGGCACCGGCTTGCAGCGTGCACAAATGTAGACACAAGCCAACTCCCTGTCCTGACCCTGGTAAATGTTACCGAAAATGTAAGGACCAAAAATTTAAATGTCCAAGTGCCGCGGCGGTCATCACTCCGCGTGGCACGGGTTGTACTTGTACTCCAGGATTTAAAGGGTACGATCGGAAAACTAAACGCGGAGAGAAACGTCGATCGAAAATGCCTTACAAGAAAAGAGTAGCTAGAATGTACAAAAAACGCTCGACCATAAACCAATTCTACCCCAAGAAGAAATGCTGCACCATTTTATAAACTGAAACACAAGTAGCCATTTTGGTGCAAATTAATTACACTGGTGTAACATACAACTGTATTATTTGCTTTACGTAACTAAGGACACATCAACTTATACGAGTACCTAACGAAAACCTGGAACGATGGCTGTTTTTTTTTAATATGTAAGTTCAACTGTTCGACCTAACCCAGCGGCATTCAAGACCCGAAATGCCGCGCGGCGCGTGCGCAGATTTAGTCGGTTCGAGTCTGACATAACCATCCTGCTTCCACTGTTCAGGGTGAGCGGAGATTTCGTGTCCTATCCTTCTTCTGGAGGTGACAGACGGTTCTCCAGCCCCTGCGGCCTGCGTTCATATTCATGGAGGACGGTCGGACAGAGGTCGTTGAGTAAGTAACTTCCGACCCTGACATCTGATTCACTTCCATAGACCCCGGAATCTATCGTGCCTACCTTCAATGTACAAATCTACCAAAATAATTAAATAAATTAAAGGTATTTTTATGTAGGATTTTTATATAAATTAATGTACCTAAATATTACCTTACCATAGACTGAAAGTATTTACTTCGGTTAATCTACACAGGCGAGGTTACATTAATTGGGTACCTATTGGACAACTAATTGTAATAAATATAAAATATATTGGATATGATAGCTTATATATAAATAATAACATTAATAACTATAAAAAAGTATTTCACTCAAAGATGAATTCTAAATATTTTATTCTTACAAAATAAAGTTTCGAATTTTTATCTGTATTTTACATGAAGCCAAGGAACTTAACTTATACATAAGTTCCCTGCATGAAGCAAAACGCGGGCGAATCAAGTTGACAGGTCGTGTGACGCGTCACATGTTTTCAAAATATCGCTGTCAGTGCCTTCTTACCTACCATAGACAGAATACACTATGTACGTTTACCTACTGTTTTTAATTTTGATCAGTTTTAATTATGTTATTTGTTCCCTTATATTCTATTTTTAACCTCCGACGCAAAAACGACGGGGTGTCTGACGTGTCTATGTGTGTGCGCGCGCGCGTGTGTGTGTGTGTGTGTGTGTGGTGTGTGTGTCTGTCTGTGGCATCGTAGCTCCTAAACGGATGATCAGATTTGGATTTAGTTTTTTTTTGGTTGAAAGGTAGGTATATAAGTCGGGAGTGTTCTTGGCTATGTTTGAAAAAAAAATTATATCAAAGTGGTCTTCGCAAAAGTAAATAAGAGTATAATTCGTAAACTTTGGATCTCGGCGTGCTAATTGTATCCACTGACTTTTACGTTTGCGATCGTTAGGAACGCGTTTATATAATTAGTTTGTATATTTGATATTCATATTTTTGCACATTGGCACACTTCTTGTAGATGGTCATTTTCAGAACAGTAGTTAAGTTTATCAAATTTAAACGTAACAAATTAATCTTCCTTCAGTCTCCGTGAGCTGCAGTAGGTATGTTCTCACCTTTGGTCAAATATAAAATTTCTCTCTCGCTCACTAGGGAGGAGTCACAATTTACTGTAATCATGCCACTTTCCTACAATTGTGTGCGTTGTCCAAGACGTTATGTCTGAAATTCCACCATTTTTATACCTAAAAACTCTAATTCACACCAATTTTGGAAAATAAAATAATACCGCGATGCGTCCTCTACGCTTTCCCGCCAAAACTCCCGGTCATTAGACAAAGATTGCAGTGTTGCTATAAAATAAGATTTTCCACAAAGACTCGGGAGGATTCAATGCTTACTGATTCAGTTAGTAGGATATGCCCTCCCTCTACACAGTAACAGTGCGCGTCTAAAGACGCCGCGCGTTCTAGTAGGATTCAAGATGGCGCGGCAGAATTGTACCTGTCACACACACTTACCGTATTCCCTTGAGATAAACTGTTAGTGGAAAGGCGCTCATTGTTGTATAGTGAGTCTACAGTTACGCTAAGAACTCACGGAGTGATTTTTACCGTGCCCGCTCAGTGCAAATATTTGTATGCATGAATATGGGTATTTGCATTGATTGAAGAGAGGTTGCTTGTAAGAGATCGCTGTTAGCGATAAGGCCGCCATTTGTACATAATGTCATGTATTGTCCATACATTTACTGTAGTACTGGTGTACAATAAAGATTTATCTATTTATCCATCTATCTGGTCGTGCCTCGGAGAGCACGTTAAGCCGTCGCCGTCAGTCCCGGTCACCATACCAACATCTATGGCATTCGTTACGGGTCGTTGGAGCCCTTAAAAGTCCAAAAGCTGGTTTAATGGCAATGCTTCCAAATCGTATTTGGGCTGTGGAGGTCAGATGGCAGTCGCCTCACAGAAAATATTAAAGTTCAGCCAAATCTGCAGTTACACTGGTAAAGCCAGGTAAAGCCCAGACTCTAAGCTGATAGCTTTGGGAGAGTCTGGGATTAACGCAAAAAAAATTGTAAGGAGTTTGTAACTTAATATTAGGTCCTTACATATGAAATTGGCGTTTTTCGTACTGGCCACTTTAATCACGATTTTCTCCTCTTTGGTAAGGAATTCCAATATTTATTCTGCTATTTGTTCATGTATTTGTGCTTCGATGACCGTCATTCATTTGTTTTTTTTCTTGTTTTTTTTCTGTTTGCGTCACTCATTTTACAAAATAGAAAACTTAAAATATCGCATTATTTACGAATACGAGTTCCGCCGTGGCACTAGTGCTGCGGAAACGACTCGAAGGGTGAATGATGTTTATGGCGGTCATATTGCAATAGAAAACACAGTTCGTTTTTGGTTCCAACGTTTTCGTTCTGGAAATTTCGACCTGCAGAACAAGCCCCGTGGACGGCCTGAGACCCAAGTTGATAATGAAGTATTGAAGGCTATTGTGGAAGCAGATCCATCGCAAACCACGTCCGAGTTAGCTGCAGGCTGCGGTGTTAGTGATAAAACTGTTTTAATTCACTTGAAGCAAATTGGGAAGATTAAAAAGCTTGAAAGGTGGGTACCTCACGAATTGACTGAAGCAAACCGGCAAACGCGCGTCGACTGCTGCGTTACATTACTGAACCGGCACAATAATGAAGGTATTTTAAACCGAATCATTACCTGTGATGAAAAATGGATTCTTTACGATAATCGGAAGCGCTCAGCGCAATGGTTGGATCCTGGCCAGTCGGCCAAATCTTGCCCCAAGCGAAAATTAACCCCAAAAAAGTTACTTGTGAGCGTTTGGTGGACTAGTGCCGGTATTGTTCATTACAGTTTTCTCAAATCTGGCCAGACTATTACGGCTGATGTCTATTGTCAGCAATTTCAAACAATGATGGAAAAGCTAGCGGCTAAACAACCTAGGCTGGTCAATCGCTCCACGCCACTGCTGCTTCACGACAACGCTAGACCACACACCGCACAACAGACGGCTACCAAATTAGAAGAGCTTCAATTGGAATGTCTAAGACATCCTCCGTACTCCCCGGACCTTGCTCCAACAGATTACCATTTTGCAACCACTTCTTGCAAGGGAAAAAATTCAACTCTGATGGGGCAGTCCAAATCGCCTTCACAGATTTTATTGATTCCCGTCCGACTGGTTTTTTTAGTAAAGGGATCAATGAACTACCTATGAGATGGCAAAAGTGCATAGAAAACAATGGTTCGTACTTTGATTAATTAAATAGGTAGGTATATTATATTTAAAAATATTCGACTTTTTGTTCCTCCCATATAAAACGCCAATTTCATATGTAAGGACCTAATATTATTTATATATAAATTCCTAGGAATTCTATACAATGCCGAGTGCGCAGCAGGTAATGTATGAAATGGTATCAAAGAATATTTTGATGGTGGTTATAAAAAATGCAACCACTTAGGCTAATGCTGGAGCTTCGCTTGCGCTTCAGTCTTCTAACCTATAATATATCCAGGTCGGGGCGCAGTGTCCACACCACGCAATTTAACTTAGATAGATTAGGTTAGAAGATTAATGCGGGAGCTGCGCTCCGCTCCGCTCCCGCATTAATCTTCGTGGTTAATTTTTTTTATTCATTCAAAAATATAAATTTTCCACAAAATTATCCGCAAATATAGACAATAACCCATTTATTTCACACATTGCCGGTGGAACTGCAGGCATTCTATGTATTAACACACATTTCCTAGGATTTGTATACAATTCCTTGATTTCATACATTTCCGGTAACAAATATAAAAATCAATTGCTGTTCGTTAGTCTCGCTAAAACTCGAGAACGGCTGAACGGATTTATCTTATCTTGGCCTTGAATTGTTCGTGGAGGTCTAGGGAAGGTTTAAAAGGTGAGAAAAATTCGAATAATTGCCGGGAACCGACATCCACGCGGGCAGAGCCGCGGGCAAAAGCTAGTTATTGATGAATTAATAGGTGAGGCAGGGTTAAAACTTTGTACCTCTTTTTACAAAAATTGTGCGAACGGAGATTACGAAATTTCCCACACCTATATTGTTAGTCTGTGGTCAACTTGAGACATAATATATTATTTTTTCTTTATAGTCTTATATACTGAAATGCCGCTCTTTTTGAAACAAAATCTCAATATATAAATTATTAATTATTAATATAAATTTAATAAATGTTTAAACTTATAATTTTTTATTTAATTTTGGTCGAATCTCGACCACCGAGCGACCCCTTACTTACTATTTAATTCCCCACACGTATCAAATATATATAATATATATCAAAATAAAATGTCACTATACCACACTGTGGAGAATAAAAAGTAAAAGCTAGCAACACTCAAATGGTGAGTTATGAACAAGGAACTTTTACTTCATAACTGGAATGCTTACGAAATCACAAAAACAAATTAAAATTGACTTTATTTTCAGTTTCAGTTTAAGCATGTGCTGCACGGTTCAAACGGCTTGCAACAGAAAAACCAGATTTGCGCTTTGCCAGCTACACGGTTTAAAACATGTTTGAAACCATCAGTGTTGTATGAAACGTTGCGTGAATAGGACGTCTCTACGCTCGCACCGTATATTTACCTATCTAAAGAACAAAGAGTTTTTTTTTTCTTTTATAATAAATAAATAGTATTCCACAACGTTATACACAACGCTATCTAGACCCATAGTCGGCCATAGTAAGCTTTTATAGGTGGTGATATGGAATCTAGAATGCGGATAAACATACTTACATACTTTTTTTTGTAAATACATACATTATTATACATAGAAACACCCAGACCAATGCAATTAGCCATATTCATGCATACAAATATTTGCTCTGAGTGGGGATCAAACCCGCGCCTCCTGCGTGGTAGTCGCATTACTCCAGTTGGGGTGTGTCTTGCTCTTTTGTGTGCAATTTAAAAAAAAAAGAATATGGATGAAGCTATGGTTAAATGAGAGATTTTTCTGAGTCCAGTCTTTAGTTAAGTCCCAAAGGCAGGGCAAGTCTCTATATAGCTCGAGAAGTTCTGTAATTACTGCTCTTTCTTCTTCTTCTCGTGCCATTTCGAGAGCGTCGTCGTCGCGTGCGTCTGCCTGCGCTCGCCGCT
Organism: Eilema sororculum; assembly: GCA_914829495.1. Taxonomy (NCBI): domain Eukaryota; kingdom Metazoa; phylum Arthropoda; class Insecta; order Lepidoptera; family Erebidae; genus Eilema; species Eilema sororculum. Next base: position 8,964,535 of record OU618547.1, read on the forward strand.
GCAACGCGACTATCGTTCGCGAGGTTTTAAACAAGCGGCTACACGGTTTCAAGCAAGTTGTAAACCAACGCTTCTACCCGTGGTTTCCAACGCAAGCCTCGCTGCCAAGGGTGTTGGAAGGTCAAACGAAATTTGGTATAAAACAACCATCTACACTGTTGTAAACCTTTGTTTCAAACCAATGTTTCAAACCGTGTAGCACATGCTATATATTGCATTAATATTGTATTTTTCTTAGCCTGTCACTTTTGCACCCCAAAACACTACAACCCATGGTGCGTTTTCATTAGATAACAATTATTAACAATGCACTCATTGTTCACAATAAGTATAGCTTCGAGTTGTGCACTTTTCAACTAAATTATACGCTAAGCAGAAATTAGGTGACTCTCAACTGGCAAAATTGTTTCGCATAGTTATTGTGCTGACCTTGAAAAAACTGGCCTGCACTGAGGGATGGCAATAGTTTGACTTTGTCCCTTTCTTTCAAGAGTTATTCTTAATTGTGGGATAGAGATAGAGCTATCCAGCAGTCCTAGGATCAAGCCTAACTGGATTCGCTAGGCAAATAATAATACCGCGTATGAACGAGACACAACATACAAAAACTGTAAGGAATGAAAAGGACAAAAACTACTGTTTTTTTTTGTTGTTCACAAGTGGAGGTTGTGAACAACAAGTCTGTTGTGAGCGTGAATTGTTGTGAGGATTCTTCATAATTGAGAGTAATTTAAGTGATGAAAATAAGAGACTGATAAATTATTGCTTTTATCTGACATATTGAACATGGTGGCATGTAGAATATTAGGCTGCAAAAGTCGTAGTGAGCGGAAATTACAAGACGTAACCTATCATACGTAAGTACGATTTTTAGATAAAATATCCCTTTCTTTGTAAAGATATTAACAGATAACGCGTTTTAGCATATTAACAAGTTCTTTAAAGTAGAAATAATGGCTCAAAATATTGATTTATTATCACGATAATAAGTGTATTAACCAACCAAATATAGTGGTAAGTTAAAATTATCGAACTCGAAACAAAAGTCAGACTTGTCCGCCATTTTTATCTACTTTTTAATTTATCCAGGTTATAGATTTTTTAGGGATACCAGTTGAGGTACTGGTAAATTACCCATAATCCATACTAATATTATAAATGCGAAAGTAACTCTGTCTGTCTGTCTGTCTGTCTGTGTGTATGTTACGCTTTCACGCCTAAACCACTGCACTGATTTTGATGAAATTTGGTATAGAGGTAGATTAGACCATGAGAAAGGACATAGGCTATGTTTGGCCGCGATAACTGACATCCACGCGGGCGGAGCCACGGGCAAAAGCTAGTGAGGGGATATTTCTTATTTATTCTTTTAATATGAATACAATTTAATTCATACCTTGTTTGCGCAATACATTTCATTAAGTTATTTTAAAACATATGGTTTAAAATAAAACTATAATATAAGTAATATAGTTATTATTATTATACTATATAGTTATTTACTTTTTATTTATTCTTATTTTATTTATATTTAAAAAAATCTGCGGTAGCCTAGTGGTATGGGTAATGGACTGCTGAGACGAGGTCTCGGGTTCGATCCCAGGTTTACCATGGCACACACCAATGACTTTTCGATGCTTTTCGAAGTTATGTGTGTATTTATTGCAGGCTTATAAGTGCCCGGTTAATGGCAGTAGGCTCTCCACTTATTACATTGGGACCTAAACATAAACTGGCGAAATGTGGGTGTTAGCACCTCTGCCTACCCCTTCGGGGAATACAGGCGTGAGGTTATGTTATGTTTATTCTTAAAACTTATAACCTGCGCGTAGGTAGGACACTGTAAAACACTCGTACCTCTTTCAGGGCAATGTAAGTAAGCTGATAATCTTCAAAACATATACTGATGCCACCTTTCATGTTTGTATGATAACGTAATTTTTTTTTTAAATTTTATTTGACATAGTATAGTTGTCAGTATTATTTATGCCTAAATTGTTTGGTATTTGAGTTTTTTAAAGGATATAATGCCAGAAAACATTAATTCATATACCTAACGGATATAATAAAAGTTGTGGGGTAAAATTTGGTAGGGACTAACAACACTGGTATCATAAGTACAATGTGTTTGTCCCTTTCGGGTGTACGCGCTTGACTGATCCAGTTAATTCTTCATCCTAGCCAGCGTCTATTATTTTCTCTGTCTACGTTTTTAAATAACTTATTCTTGTCTATGGTATTCTCTATTCTCTCTAACCTCCGAGCTTGACATGATGACATCAACATTGCCATATGAAAAGAAAATCGTAATTCTTTTTACCCGACTACGGCGAAGCCAAAAGGAGGGTTATGATTTTGACAGGCTATGAATGTATGTATGTATGTATGTTCATTTGTTCCCTCATAGCTCCTCAAATACTTATTAGAACTGGACAAATGAGGTATCGCTACAAGCGGCTTGATCGTCCGATGGTTATAGGCTATATGACGTGTCAACCAATCTTGTGTGGCGCCCTCTAGCGCTCATAAGGTACTGTGTTTAAAAATAAATTTGAGATAAATATGCCGTGTTTGGTATCAAATAAAAGTACTTAATGAGCACATTTCAAATATGTATAAATTATTAGCTTTACCTTGCCTCAAAATAATTTAAATGAAAAATAAAGTTTAAACTAAAACCCGACTACCGAAAAATCACGCCTTAAAAAGTGACAAACAAGAAAATATCAAGGATAGCCGTGGTCGTATGCCACTTACTCTAATAAAACAATATATTCTAGGGGAAAGTGGCATACGACCACGGCTATCCTTGATATTTTCTTGTTTGTCACTTTTTAAGGCGTGATTTTTCGGTAGTCGGGTTTTAGTTTAAACTTTATTAAAAATCGTGCCCTAAGATTTATAGACCTATAATATAGTCAGTGTTGCAACTTGAGGTTGTAACCGGTTAATTTTTTAAATCTCGCGTTGTTTTTTGCACCAAGTTTCGTTGGTCAGACTCTAGTATGAACTAGATAATATTATCTAGTATGGCGTCGATTTGAAAGTAATTTTTAGTTCCCGAGTTTTGTCACGGAACTTATTTTGTAGGTACTGAATGTGATGTGGACTCCAGGAAATAACGTTATTTTGTCATACATAACTTATCGTAACCAAATAACCCACTAATGAAAAATAGCAGATTAATTTTGTTAACGTGCCATGCCATGGTAGAATATTGTTTTTAAATTTTTCTGTCTCGTGGTATGGCAATACCGTCATTCCGGGCTGTTCCGGGCCAGCCGAGCGATAGTGATAAAAGTTTAGGCAGGTTAGGCTAGAGATGGAGACAGTACAGTGAGATAATGCTTACATAAATAGTTGAATGTTATTGAATGAAAATAAAAAAATACAGTACATAATATTATATATAAGTCGTGAAGAGTATGTTAGAAGACTCAAAACCAACACGGTTTTCCAATGTGATTCTGAACATTATAGTGGACTCCATATAGCCGCTTAGCCCGGGTTATTGACGTTTAGTGTAAGCATCTACTTAGAAATTTTAGCTTCTACTGTTTGTGTTGTGTTCATTACTTGTGGGCGTGTGATCTAGGTGTCTGTATCGTAAATTTTTAGATAGAATTTAAAGTAACTAAGCATCCAAAGACGTTATTGAATATTGTGAAAAGTGAAATTGTGATAATCTAATAGTCTGATATGTGTTACAAATTGGTATTGATGTGGCAAACCGGATTGAACCAAGTTGGAGACAACGTGACGCTGTTTTAAGGTCAGTATTCAGTTTAAATCATTCGTCGATAAGTTATGATTGTATAGAACAGTTGTCCAAAAGGCATATCACAAAAAAATTATTGTACGATTATATTTAATTTCGCATCTCTCCAAATTCTTGCTTACTTTCCGTCGGTGACACAAATTCAACAGATTATTTATTCGTTTACACATGATAGTACAAGTTACTTAGTGGCAAGCTTACTTCTACATCTAAATATAATCTCTATACAACACCTGTTACTGATGGAATTGTAAACTAGTGTGTTAATTGTTTTATCTGTTATAAACTTATGACCCAACACATATTTCAATACAAATGACAGGAAGACCAATCTGCACTAGCATAACAATGAACTACGGCTTAAACTCTCACTCATAGAGAAGCGACATAAATCTAAGGTAACAACCATTTTATCCACCAGACTGATATTATATTATTTCATATAGTCCATGTAGTCAATGTCCAAATGTTATAACCTAACATTATGTTTAGTTAAAAACACAAATAGTTTTTAAGATTCTGTCATATATCAAAATCCCCAAGGTGTGAACAGGATCAAAATGTTGACATTTTGTCAATTGTTTAGTTCTACATGCTATTAAATACAATTCTACCACAGATTCTGTAAATAGTTGGAACGAATGACTCACTGCTTGGAAAAAATACAATTCAAGTTAGTTAAATATGTATCATCATAGCATGGTCAACCATACGGTTTTTAGCGTGCAAGTAATTGTGGCCTGGTTCATTAAACAGGCTTTACCTATATTTACTGTTCAATTAATGACAGCTCTATCCCTTGGTTGCCTTGTACAACATCTACGGTAAAAAGGGCAACTCTCAAACCAGGTTGCAGTGAAAATTAATAAAGTGTCTTTTGAATAACCATTTCCATCAGTGTAACCTGATGGAAATGGTAAGTAATTCAAAAGTATCTACACCATGTTTGTGGTAATTACCGCTAACATTATTGCATAATAACAAATTTTTAACACCTGTAAATTCTAATTAATTAATGTAATGTTTTTATCATTAAAAAATATCTCTACATAAATGTTTATAGAATGCTTTAAGTTACATCTAAACTCTGTTATAAAACTATTTTGGAGTTTATAATAAAATTCTATATAATATTTTATATGTTTTCCACAATCCCCTGCTCCTGAAGACCTTTACCACATATTAATTTGCACTAAAAAAAACTAAAGATAGCATCTGGGGTTTGTTGCTCATTGGGATATTGTAGGGTATAATTTTTCAGGACTTATCCCTTGTCAGATTGTATACAGCTTAGACTCCTCAGCCCGGAATATGGCAATAGACTCAACCCCTATTATGTGAAACCGAATACAATTATTGGTTAAATTTGAGTGCTAATTCATGATTATTCCGAACCTGACCCGGTTATGGGTTAGGTTAGAAACTTGAAAAAATATGTGATATTTGTTCCGAACATAACCCTATTCCTAACCTGACCCGATATCTAGTTCCTAAAGCTAAAAGCCGAAGTGTGGTAATTCAACTTCTTTAGGTTAGGTAAGGTTAGAACTGTGACCAGATCTGCGCAATTCGGGTTATGATAAGAAAGAGACGTCGGGTCAGGTTAGGACAGGGTTACGTTCAGATCAAATTTCCACAATTCAAACAATTAAGTTAATTGAGTAAAGTGTTATTAACCCAGTAGTGGTTCATTACTTTTTACTTCCATTTCAATGAATAAAATGTGAGAACCCATTTTTACCAGTTTAATAAATTACATACATACATATAATCACGCCGTTATCCCTGGAGGGTTAGGCAGAAGTGAATTAGCGTTTATTCTGAACCAAGTTGGAATTACCGCACTTCGGCTTTTAAAAGTAAAAGAAATCTACGAAATTCGGGTTATGATAGGAATGAGATGTCGGGTCAGGTTAGGAAGAGGGTTACGTTCGGAACAAATATCACATTATTATTCAAGTTCCTAACCTAACCCGCAACCGGGTCAGGTTCAGAATAAGCCGATTTTACTGGTTAAATCAAACCATGATTAAATATCAATGTCAAGCAAATGATTCGTGAATAGTGTTATAATCATATGAATGCACGCTTTTCAGTCGTGTTTTAAAACATTTCCATCGCCATTTTGACACAAATATGCCCAACAAAACTGAAAACTAGCGGTGGGTAGGGGAGATGATTAATCTACCTATTTCACATAGCCCAATTTGATACAGTATCTTTAAGTATCAACCTACTTTATCAGACACACAGACACCGTAACAACAAAGTGAGCAGGTACAAAGGGAACCTATATCTATCGCATCGATATTTAAGGTTTGTCGTCCGTCCCCACTATCAATCCTCCTGTAAGAGTTCGCGTGCTGCTAAGAGGGGTTGTGACTTGTGACGTGTCCAAGTGGCGGTGTACGGACACGGCTCCCTCCGGACCACCCTCTATCAACGACCCTTGACTCGATTTCCAACGACTACACTCGTTAGATACGAACGGCATTGTTCTTTGAAAAAATTAGCGTTATGCATGAAATTATTATTATTATTATCATTTATTTCAGATTAAAAATCCATACAAATATTGTTAGTATCACAAACTTAATAAACTATGTTAGTACATCTTATCCACTAAATACACAAAAAATTAAAATTAATAAATAAATCAATTCATGTATCTTCCTGAAGCATCAGGGCCGTCATTATGTATACGGCACCAATGCCTCAGAAAGACACCATCAGCACTTTCAGTTATAATTTTCAGGATGCTGTTGGTACTCCCTCGTATTCTGCTCAGTAGCGATGCCGTTCTTTTGCGCATTATTGCCGCAAAGCCATCTGTAGCCGCTTCAGCGAACATTGCCGAGGCACTGCAGAACCGCGAACCCAACAACATCCTGAACGCATTGTTATACTGGATTCGAAGAGCATTGTAGGCCTTCTGCGTATATCTGACCCACAGACTGCATGTATAGAAAGTTTGGCAGTAAGCCTTAAAAAGGGTTACCTTTACCGGCTTCGTGCATCTTGCGAATCTGCGAGCCAGCATATTGCATCGTACCGACAACGCTCTTCGTTCCCTTTCCAGGTCCTGGTCATCATTCAGGTTTGGAGGTATTTGGATCCTACCCATGCCTACATACTAGTAGCTTTCCCATTTACCAGTTGCGTCTAATGCTTGTATTTCGAATTTGAACCCGAGCTTTTAGTTACTGGTTTAGATAGGTATATGTCGCCTTATCCAGAAGCGACTGTTGCTGACCTCTCTACCCCGAGAGGAAGGCCTGCACGAAAGCCTCGTCTGTATGTTTACTAGTATCCCTGGCATGGAAAACTAGCATTGCGGAGCATTGCGCTTGACCGGCTTCACACACACATAGATTCACAGTAGACAGGCGGCTGCTCGCATTGCTCCGTTCTCTCGATACGATTACGATAGGTTTTCGTGCTAGAGGTTCAGGTGCACTGACTAACCGGTAGGGTTAGGTGGAGCTTACCTTTATATCACACATTTTAGTTACATTATTAAGTTACTCAAGTTCCCCCACCTTACTTCTCAAGTTCCCCCACCCTACTATTCAAGTTCCCCCATCTTACTTCTCTTTAGTGGCAACTTACCTTATTACATGGGTGAAGTCGCGTGCGAAAGCTAGGCTAACATAAAAGTCAAAACTTAAAAACGCAAGGAAGATAATAGTCAAAATAATGATGACGCGCGAAGCAAGAACTGTCACCAATGTCACCATCCTTTATTATTATAATCGTTTATCTAGTAAATTAAACAACATACCTACATATAAAATATATTTAGTCTTTTTTGATCTTATTCAATACTGATTGAAAGAAAATCAAATGAAAGGTCAGTCGGTAAAGAGGGTGATGTGATGATTCAGCAGTTCCAGTACTGTACTGCCTGACTTTTTTGTACACACTAACTAATATACCCAAACATACAACTTACGTGGCTCGTGCGATCGTACAGTTCACTGCACTTTACCAACCCTCTCTCTATAAATGAATAAGGTAATAATAATACTTAACGCAGTTGCTACACTTTCCGCATAGGACGTAGGCTAATATTTCCCCTATTGACAATGCAGTATTCCGAGTGCGTCCGTATTTTTTAAGAAAATACATCACTCTTTGATGACCTCAACCTTCAGCCAGTGTCAATTTACATTTTAATTGGTAACATTATATTGATCAGAAACCACAGAGGCCATGGAGACTTACATAATACTTGTATTGTTTGTTGCATTTATCTTTCTAAGTACATATAATATGTACATATAACAACATTTTATCTTAGTTTGTATTTTTTTTATCACAGCTTTAAAGTAAATGTTAATCGCGTGGTGGATTCATAAAAATATCGACAGGTCTACTTAACGATTTTTGATACAGATAAAATAAGAAATTGGTATCATGGGTATCAAATATTAGACATTTAAGATAAATTTGCATTATTTTATTTTTCTTCAATGAAGGTGTATGCCGATATGGTCCCATTTACCCTCTAAATGGATTTGTTCGGTATGACACATGATGAATATGACGATGTTTTCAACTGGGGAACAAGAATAGCGAAAAATGGTCAGAGGAGTCTAGAGCCCGATTTTGATGAGGCGGAAATACCTAGGCAGCCAACGTAAATACAAGTAGCAGCAATATGAAAATTAAAAAACAAAACGATATTCTTAGTCCAAAATTGAACCCATTGACTTAAAAAACACGCCATTCGGTAGTGTCGCTAATAAGGAACTAATTCTGGGAAGCAAGGACGGTTAAGCTGAGATTAAACTATGCAAAATGTAAAATAATTAATTATATTGTATAGTAAATAGTAAAGGATCAACACATCAAACGCTTTGTGACAGAATACCTACCTATACCTATAATTAAATGACGACACTCATAAAATAAACCACGTACGTACGTGCCTACTCTACTTACTTTAATTCGCAAAATATGCGACCTTGTTTTAAGATGTCTGCAGGTGAGATTGAGCGAACTGCGACACTAAGCGACACTCAGCACTTCAACAAGAGTAACCCAAGATGTTTGTTCCAGATGGAAGAGTTTGCGTGGCGAGCGGGCAGCGGCGCTCCGGCGTCGGGTGTCACTCGCTCCGCGGTACTTGGATCATCTAATGAGCGTCCATTTATCCGGTACGTATCTATATAGATGTACCATTTGTGCCTCATATTGGGTGTGATCCACTAGCTAGTATAATCTGTCTATTGACTGGGGTCCCACATGCCTTGCCCATACCGCCTCCCCCTCGGGCACAGCTACCCTGGGCCTAGTTCTGCTAGGATGACAGCTACCCCGAACCGTCACCCTCAGACCCGGAGCCTCGGACAGCGGTCTCCTGGATGACATATACTTCCTCGGCCCGATGGGTCCTAGATCTCACACGTTCCTTTTCCGACGCCTTTGGCGCTCATCATTGCCTTACTTAAGAAGGCGGTGGCATGCCACAAAATCTCTACTGAACATAGCCGGCCCGGAACTAAGGTTTGCAGGGTGATCGACAAGCTCGGCTAATATTTAAATGATAACAAGTAATGAATACAGAAAACTAAACTATTTAATCATAAAATCGAAGAATACAAAACGATATATCATGCTGTTTTATGCGAAAGCCTGACAATAATTTGGCCATTCATCCATAAAGTCAGTGGCGGGATATCCATCCCGGTCAACGCAGTAAAATGCGTCGCCTACATTCTGGTATGGTCGGTAGTTGCCATTCGCCAAGCAGGTTTCTGTTACCGTCATACCGCGTGCCGGAAAATGGATCATGGTGTCTCGAGCGCAATCTATCCATATAAAAAAAAACTATTAAGTCAAATCAGTTCTTTTTAATAAAAGTCCGAAATGGAATGGAATGGAAACTTGTAGGAAACTAAGATGTATGATAAAATTATACCATATCTCATTTTTAAATAACCATAGCAAAATATCTTTTGGTATTTTCACCGCAGCAATCATAACCAATCAACCTTTTGGTCTTGGCTTCTTAACCAAATATGGTTATGAACGGCTTATGGGCACCACCCGCGCATTCTCAAACTGACAGAATTCTCCAGTAATCACGGAATTTTAATAGTAGCACATAACTGGTAGAAACCGAAAATTCGAGTGCATTTTTGGTAAAATATGTAAACCTACGCATTCTAAGTCTCACCGAATGATAGGAATGGGTGGAACCGTATAACATATCGGGAACAAGGTCACGGCCGACAACCGGTCGTAGTGCCACAATGCGAATAAACCATGGTAACGGTACGATGATGCCCCTCATCTTGTTTTATTTCACTTTAGTATTATCGATTTCCTCATTATGTTCTGGTACACATTACCTTACCTAGGTTTATGTTGGTAAGAACAACAGTAAAAGTTAAGTTCACTGAAGGAGAAAGAGAGAGTGATTTGTGAAAGTCAGAGGCCTCATATTGATGCCATGCAATGCAATCCATTGCTATAATTATTATTTGTTGGAATTTTTAGGCATCATGCATTCTTATTTTATTTTCTTACTTTCTAGTGCGATATAATACTTACTATAGTTACAGTAAGTTAATGGCAAGCAAATATATAACTGAATACTTTTTTTTTTCCCACGATAGTACCTATACACTTTTTAATGAGAAAATTGTGGTAATAGTTGGCAAATTTGAATTTTAGTTACGGCTATAACAATTAAAACATGGTTTCTACAAGTTTCCTTACTTCAACACCATTATGTTGGAAAGAGTGAAAGTTGTAACTTTTAACAGTTGGCATGTACCTACCTTGTACATTGTACTATTATACTAGAACCAGCAATGTTATTCAAAGAAAGAATACTTACTACAATTCATGCCAGACATTTCACTAGTCTGGACTTGCCATGCACCCAGTATGGCTCCATCACGACCCGTACAGTACGCTCTGAAATTATGCTTATTAGTTATTACTGCTTATTACTTATACCGAATAAGTAGGTACGACTTATTGTTATAGATGAATATAACAAGTTACCATGAACATAAGAAAGTATATCATTAATGTACATACATATTGAATAAGATTAACTTACATGCTGTTCCGAATTTGGTAGGGTCCGTATGTGCCATCGAAATCACAGAATGTTACAGGGTTACCAAGGAAGTTAGTGCCGTGCTCTGATTGTTCTTGAGCTATCTTAGCAGTAGCAGCAACAACACTTTCGCACTGTCTTAAATATTGCGATCCAACGAGTGATGTTCTATCTACAAAAAAAAAAAGAAAGCCAGCATTAACATTTTATTAATAAATAAATCTGATAAGCTTTTGGGTTCTTCTTATTGTTCATTCATAACCCACTGCACCATCATAGTAGGTACATTATTAAGTATACATAATATGTATACTTAATAATTTAACTACTACATATTATGTATAGGGGTAAACCTACACCAAGACCTTTGGGGCCAAGCCAATCTCACTTGTAAGCTGGTGTAGCTGCTGATTTAACGGACGAAGGGCTGGCGCAGATTTTCATAACACAGTGTTGAAAGATCAGACAGATTTTATAGACCTACCTAAGTATATAAAATCCTTACCTGCCAAACCAAGAGGCAGAGAGTAAACGACCCAATCCAGCCCCTCTAGAAGTGGCAATACGTTTTTGGAATAGAATAGAATCTTAGTATGCATTGAACATAGAGCGCGCCATACTGAATATGAACCGTAGGCACAAGTATGAACAGTAGGTACCGATGACCGAGACCGAGATGATATCTGCTCATCCTCAATCAGTAGCAAAACAATACCCGTTAAAGTGACTAGGCAAATAATATTTGCGATAATAAATGAAACATTACTGTAGGTGCGGCACCATCACAAAGTATATGCCTAGTGCTTACATTCGGTGCAATAGACTTGAGTGATACGCGCCCTCTATATATAATATTGTATACTTTAAGGATAGAATAGATTGCTAAACTGACATAAGTACGTTGACGACCCTATGTAAACGTCAAAATACATGTCAATCCCACACATTCATCATTCTAATCAACTTCTACAATACGGGGGCCATCAAATTGCTACTTTATGAATCCCAGCATTCCTAGCGCCCTAGCTAGGAATGCTGGGATTCATAAAGTGAAAGCCACGGATACAACCAGAAACTACTCCTAAGATGATGATGAATATCATAAATACATATATGTGTGTCAACCGATTTGTTTATTATAGTACGATTCATGTATCTTGGACCTATAATGTGCTCTATAAGCACAGTACACGTTTCTTGGATGCATTTTGAATATAGCTAGATAGCTACTGCGGTGGACGAGCTGCAAAACATTCTGCGCGTGTCAGGGCCTTTTAAATCTCGCGATTTAGGTCCAAGATATATGAATCGAGATATAGTAACTATCTATTGGAGCTTCAGTGTTATTAATGTAAATATTTCAGAAACGGTTAGTTGTTTTCCGATTTTCTTAAAAATTTCAATCACTCATCTACATATAAATTTCACAATACTATTTTTGAGTGTATCATAGATTCTTTATTATGTAGGTCACTTTATCGCTCAGATAACCATTCAGATTACAAATATTATACGCATTTTACAGTCTTGTACTTAATACCACATTTCGCCGACGCGATGCGGTGAAAAAAATAACAAGTTGCATCCAATTACGCTAATCGCTTCACTTTACAATACAAATGAGATCCCGCAATTTTTATTTTTAATTGCACATGGTATATTGTAAAACAAACATATTCACGTGCTTTCATTAATAATGCATTTGTACAAGTGTCTTTTCGCTTTGCACATTGTGTCTTAGCACGATATTCCTGTTAAATCTGTTGATGCGTCGGCAGAATATACGATTGATTTACATTATTATTGTGTTTAAAACAGTTTCAGCAGTTACCCGGTTGTATTGTGTTTAGCTCTAAATCCCCAATTAACAACACACATAAATTAATTTTCGTTAGAACATGAAATAATCAGTTATGAAAATATACCAAAAAACGTGAAAAACCACGCGTATCATCATACTTATAAATCATTAAAATTAATATTGTTCCGTAGATTAGAGAGAGATTTATTTTATACTTGATTTATTTTGCAAAGCAGGGGAAACGTTTCATGTTATAAATACGAACATTACAATTAACTAAAAATTGAATACGGTCTGTAAACCTCCAATCTATACCAAAATACACAGGTTCTTATACTAGCAGATACAGGGTACCCATTACCAGTTAAACTTCGATAGGTACGGATAAAGATGGCCATTGACAAGCCGCGATGAATTACGCGTATCTACTGCGTGCGGTCTGCAGTTGTCGTATGCGGTCACCTTCGGAACCGTACCTTATGTTCGTATTCATATGATTTCACTCACATTACTTGTTTAGCAAGGCATAGTTTAAGTGCGATCTAAGAATCTCACTCGCATAAATTTCTTGTACCAACTTCATAAAATAAGTTCAAAGCACGTACAACAAGGCAATCTAGTCATATCGGCTTCTGGCACAGGTATCACGGTCGGCTGGCCGGTCTTGGGTTCCGCGCACCAGCACATTTCATCGTCACACTGTAGTGGTTCGTAGTCTCCAGATGTGGTGCAATGAAGGGTCACAACCCTATTTCCTAAAGATGCTAACTTTGCTCTTCGCCGACTGCACGCTGTAAATAAATACATGAATTTCTAGACTTCATTCTAAACTTCTGTCTCTTTATTCTGTAAACACTTGAAATACAAATCCTATCCTAACCACGGAGGTTATTATCCTGCACATGCATATCATATTTTGATCTGTTTAATGTGACAGGAAATGTCAGTACATTATATTTTTAATGTAAAAAATATTGAATTTTAAAATTACCGTATGAGAATTTAAACGCATTATTATATTATTTATTCATTAATAACTAGTATTGTGGCGAGTCGAATTAAAACTCAGTTGTGATTGTCACTCCATGTTAGAAAAATGCCCAAGTAGCGAAAGTTAACATTGTGAGAGGCTTAGAAAAATGGATCCTCAAGTGGACAGAAGAATATCATACAACAAAATGTATAAGATTCAGGTTAGCAAAATGTATTTCTTACCGCAAGTCATCTCATTCGCTTCGCCTCTCCACATTTGTCCAAATATTCTATTCCCATTTTCATCAGCGCAGAAACATCTTCATTTCAGTGCATGTAAAAAACGATGTAATAAATATATAAAATATGCTTTCAATATAAAATTACTATGAACTGGTTTTTGAAATTAAATAAGTCTGTTATAGCAGGCTAAATTGTTTGTGTCAGTTTGGTGTTACGTTGGCAGTGAATCCGAGACTTGGAAATCGTAAGGCCAACTTTACCATCAAGCTATCGACGCTTTTAATTTTTAAAAGCACTACCTGTTTCTATTTTATTCATACTATGATATTAATATTTGTGCTAGTTTTGATACAGTATATTGTTATTGTTATGTATTGCGATAGCCTAGTGGTATGGGTAATGGACTGCTGAGACGAGGTCTCGGGTTCGACCCCAGGTTTACCATGGCACACACCAATGAGTTTTCGATGCTTTTCGAAGTTATGTGTGTATTTATCGCAGGTCAATAAGTGCCCGGTTAATGGCAATAGGCTGGGTTTCGTATATAATACCGAAAGTTAAATGATCGAACAACAATAAATAGGTCGACAACGTTTGGCCGGACAATCAAATCGTCACTGGTACGTTAGGTCGAAACGTTAATACGTCGAGGTATTATTACGTGGAAAATGCAATTGGTCGAAAGATCAAATTGTCGCTGGTGTATTAGGTCGAAATATTAATACGTCGACGTATTACTACGTAAAAATGCAAACGGTATTTTATCGCCCCCTCATAAAGTTGAAATTTTCAAAAAGGCACCAACGTTGGAATATATTGTTAGACAAATAGAAACGAGGATTATACCAAATCATTAAACTTTTACAAAATGAACAAGCTACAAACTAGAAGTATACTTATAACATAGGTTTATTTCATAGATTCCGCAAAGGCAGGCCTTCAGAAAATTTCAACTTTATGGGGAGGGGACAACAGACCGTTTGCATTTTTATAATACATCAACGTATTAATATTTCGACCTAATACACCAGCGACAATTTGTTCTTTCGACCTGTTGCATTTTCCACGTAATAATACCTCGACGTATTAACGTTTCGACCTAACGTACAGTCAACTACAAAGAGATGTATCCAATTTAATCTTCCAAAATTATGTACCCCTGCGAGTGCCACTATGAACTAACCAAAGATTGTGACAAACATGGTATCCACTGAACTTGACAATAACATGTATGCGTGTAAAGCGCAATAATTATGTATCCCACTACATTTCCTGTGATATGTAAACTTACAATCTTAATTAAAAATCTATCCAAATACTGTGAAAGAAAATTGTATACATTTAATGTTCCAAAGAAATGTAACCATAACAAAAAGCATGTATGAATTTCGAAGTGCTAGCAAAATAAAAAAGTTTCTTAGAGGATGCCATTTAAAAATAAATTCATAATATTACACATTTAGTATAGAAAGCAAGTATGATAAATACGAACTTTTCCGAATGAAACCGATGGCAAAACATTATTCATACATAAGATAATATGTATTGGATGACTGATAAAAGAAAAAAAAGACTATTATCATTTATTTTTATTAGTAAAGAACTTACACTTAAGGTGACAAAAAACTGTAAAAACTGTTTAATAATAACTATACTACCCTTATTTTAATAATTAGTAACGCGAATATATATTATATATCGTCGAATAAATAAGTCATGTTACTTACACTATTTATAACTCAAGAACTTTTGGCTGAAAATTGGCGGAGATGTAGCTCAGAACCAGGAGGCGAAGTCGCAGGTAAAGGCTAGTTTTAGATAATATTAAGTATCAAACAGATAAGTAAATCTCTATAAATGTGCAAAATAATGAATTTATTTTTAAATGGCATTCTCAAAGAAACTTTTTTGTTTTCGCTGGCACTTCGAAATTCGTACATCCTTTTTGTTATGGTTACATTTCATTGGAACATTAAATGTATACAATTTTCTTTCACAGTATTTGACAAGATAGTAAGTGTACATATCACAGGAAATGTAGTGGGATACATAATTATTACGCTTTACACGCATACATGTTATTGTCAAGTTCAGTGGATACCATGTTTGTCACAATCTTTGGTTAGTTCATAGTGGCACTCGCAGGGGTACATAATTTTGGAAGATTAAATTGGATACATCTCTTTGTAGTTGACTGTACCAGCGACGATTTGATCGTCCGACCAAACGTTGTCGACCTATTGTTAACTTTCGGTATTATGTACGAAACCCCAATAGGCTCGCCACCTATTACATTGGGACCTAAACATAAACTGGCGAAATGTGAGTGCAAGCACCTCTGCCTACCCCTTCGGGGAATACATGTTTTTTATTATGTTATGTTATTATCAAATGTATTCTGAGAATTAGCTTGGTAGGTATAGCTGGAGTGACGTTGATGAATCCAATGAGAAACAGCGTGTTAAGCGGACTTGGTGTAGTTGAAGATGTAGAGACCAAGATAGGGAAAGAGATGCTTAGATGGTTTGGACGGTAAACCGTTTGGACACGTGAGAGGACATGAAAGGCCAGGTCGAGGATCGAGGAGTATCCGTAACCGGTGACATGCATGTATGAAAACAATTATGGCAGTAAGTTAGGATCGCAGTCAATGGGAAAGAGGCGTGATTTTATGTAGGTAGGTATTGATAGAAATAGGTTTCAAACTGTTTCGGATATTTTTCATCAGTGCAATGTTCATTCTTCACCACCTGCCAGTAAATTGGTCTCCTTTGCACTGCACAGGTGCAAATGTTCCATCAGGCAAGCAGGTGTGAACCGACGGATTGCAGGCATCGGGATCTATCACGTCTGAATCGTCTGAAATTTACAGAATTTATTTTATGTAAAAAAATAATAATTAATAAACACAATAATAAATCCGATTGTAAGAAGTACATGAAACGCATACACGCACGCAGATGTGATGAAACGCATACCCTGAAACTCTAACTATGCAACAATGTCTATGAACTGACTCTGAACATGATCTCTACAGCGCGTCTACCTACTAAAGACTGAAATCTGAAAAAAAAAATCTGAAATCTGTGTGTGTGTGTGTGTGTGTGTGTGCACGCGTGTGTGTGATATACCTAGTAATATTTTGATTCAACGGTTGCCATGTCGGGGGACGGGAGATATTATACTGCAATATATTTTGATTGCGTTGACTTAGAACTTTGATTTTTTGCACAGCACGTACTATGATTTTCAACTTGATAAACCGAGCATTCCTGAGAATAAGGTCTTAACAGACAGACAGGCGGACACTTCGTTGTCCTTCTGTCTGTCTGTCCTATAAGGGTTCCATTTTTTTTCCTTTTGAGGTACGGAACCCTAAACGTACCAAGTCTTGCATGCAAAATTTTCCTAGTTGTCATATTGTTGATTGTATAGACAATGCAAGTTACCTGTTTATTGCGTCGATAATATTATTGTTCGCAATAGGCAAGAAACTTGCATCGAAGTAGGTCAGCCTTTACACGGTCGCTCGTATTGTATTATTAAAATGCTTTGCTTTACTAAAGTATTAGTAGGAAGTTCCCATTTATAGATAAAGGTCGACTAATTTATTTAATCGCTGTTCCGTTAAATCAGATACGCATCACTGACTTGATGACTGCTTACCTAATTTCTGCAATACTGGATGCTATAACTTGCAAAAACTTCGCGTGCTGCTATACCAACGCATAAAAATCATGAGTGAAATTCTTTCCGTTGTAGATACATACATGTATGAATTGGACTACAATTATGAATTTGAATTTAATAGGAATGCGGAAATCGATTTTCTTCTTTCTAATATTTCATTACCGCTAGGATGAAAAATACTAGGTACTATAAATAAAAAACAAAAATCGAATCATACTAATAAAATATAATATATAATATTTGAGTTAATTTTGTAATAAAATGCCGTTAACAGGGTGCATAATGGACAATTGCAAGAGACAACTAGCCACAAAATGGTAAATTGTTCACATTTGGCGAACAAAGAACTTAAACATGTCTTATTTTTAGCCTCAAAGCTCCTTCGAAAGCTTTCCTACGTGTAGAAAAATAATAATCTGTCGTTTCTTTTTGTTACTTGGTAATCGATAGTAAGTTTTTAAACACCTCTAATCCGTAATTTTGCACAAGGTAATAGGTAGCCTTTCCTGGAGACGCGATCGACCAGCGCAATGACTAGATCGGATAACTTCCGACAGGTCTAGTTTAAGTGAAATTCAATACACGCGTTACGTTACATTTCGTGATTGTTAATAATGTTAGCTTTTAGTATTAAGTTGCAAGGCAAAATTTTAACTCACCATCATCACTACCACTAGGCAATGCACAGCCTGGACAACATCCAAATACGGTTCGGTTAGGTGTCATCACTTCAGGAGGCCAACAATCGCTTGGCCTTCTATCATGCACACATACCTGCGCTACTTCACATTGTAAATATACCGTCTTAAACACATAGAAAAGTAGAAGTATTTTTATTTGAAACCCACTGTTCATGACTTATGTTCTATATTATAATTTTATTACAAAGGTACTTATTCAATTCGACTACAGACAATAAGTACACATTAATTACTGATTGAACAGTTATCTCTATTATCAATATTATCGTAGGCATCTTATCGTCCATTAATTTAGGAATGGCAGCGATGTGTAGGTATGATTCACATTGTCACACGCCATGACAGTACACATATCTGTGAAGTAATAGCTTTATTATTATATTAACAGAACTACATTTAAAATCAGTTGAGTGTTATTATTAGTCACATTTTGGGAATTTTTGAAACTGTGGTGACCATATATATTTCTGAAATGTAACGTTCTCTATGTTAGTAAATCAACAAGCCAAGAATTCAGGGTTAACCGTATAAATAAGAATAATGTCGTTATCAGCTCTATCGCTATCTCAAGTTAATTTACCGCAGAGAATAATCAAGCCAACCCAGGCCCGACGTCGCGAGTCGTACGGCAGCGCCCACTCTGAGAACAAACTGCTTGCGCCAGTACCTGTCTTCGCCCCGTATCTAACTATACTTTATTCATTTCTTAAACCAGATCCGAATATTTTTAATTACTGGCTACTACTGAGGATTTATATTTATTTATTGTGCTTACAGGTTGGATTAAAGCGGGCTTACCCGGCTAGCATGGAGGATAGCAAGAAAAGACATTCAGGCACAAAAGTTTCTAAGATCGCTAATATTTTCCAAGGGATGCCGTCGAGAGAAGAAGATGAAGTTCGCGGAAGCGATGTCACCGGCGTCCGCACGGAAAGCCATTTAGCGAGGTTCAATAATGCCCGTGCTCTTTTTGAAAAATTGGGTGAAGAAAATCGCGGATTTCGAATTGAAAAGTCGCCATCAGCAGCGGCGAGCTTCGCTGGCACGCGAGGTGTTACACCCCCTGCACCTCCACGATCACGTTCTAGTTCAGCAGGCTCTGTAAGTCCACCTAGACGTATCGTAACGCCTACTCCTATGCCTCCACCAGCTATCAATGGTGATCGTCTTGCTAACGGTGCAGCGCAACCGCCGCCGAAACCAGCAAAGCCCAGCGTTTTACCCAAACCTGAAAAACCAGATAGACGATTTAATAAAGAGTTAATTGAAAAGCAGAGAAATTGGACGGCCCATTTCAACAAATCACGCCAGTCTCGTATCGATGAAGCAAAAGTGGACTCTAACAAATATTCTAGTGGTTATCAAGATAGAAAGTCACCAGAAGTACCAGAACGTTACGTTGTACCCTCACGAGTGTACTCACCACCACTTTCGCCATGTGCCGGTGATTCCCAAGTTGAACGACCTACTACTCTTCCTTCGTCTCTTATAAATCGAGTTGCGCCTAATGTAAAACCTTCAAGTCCCGTCAAAAATTCAAGTCCTGTAAAAACAATCAGCCCAGTGTCACCATTATTGAGATCAAATAATAATTCAGTGTCACCAGCACCAAGAACTGAGCCTTTGGTTTCGGGTAATGTGAAAAAAGAAAATGTTAGTTCATCACCACCAGCAAATGTGGACATTTTATCCCAAGTGACAGTCTCCACAGACAAAAATCATTCTAGAATAAGAACATCAGTGTGCCCCTCAGATGATAATGAGGTAACTCAAAGTAAAGAAAATAGTGATTTGCCAATACCAAAATCAAGTGATCTTAACCCTACACCTGTTGAAAAAGTTACGACTAACCCACCGTCACCGTCTACTCCCATCACTATAGAACCTGTATTGACGTCTGGATCTCAAAAATTACCATCTCCATTAACGAGAACACAAAAATCTCCAATATCACCTCTGCCTCATGAAATAGAAAACTTGTGTCCCGCTGATCGGGAATCTTCTGTGTCACCATTACCCAATGATCGACCTAGTACTCCTTCATCAGATAATACCGATGCAGTAGCTCCCAACGACGGATATTCACCTAGTTTAACGTCTCATGAATCGCTTGTATCGTCACAATGCCATGAAAGGGAAACGAAAAATATTTGTGATCCTTCATCTCCATCTCCGGAAAGTCCAGTTCTTATAAGTAATGGTACAAGAAAAAAAAAATCTTTAGATGAAGATGGTTATGAGTCAATAGATAATAGTGGAGAGTGGGAACAAAAAAGTAGACGACGTTCTTCTACACCCGAGTCTCCTACATGTCCTGTAAAGATGGAGGATGTACCACGATCTCCACTAGTGTCGCCATTAGCGTCACCTGTACACCGTAACACGGATTCCTCTCCGCCAGTTTCACTTCAAGCTTCTCCTTCGCCTGGTAAGTCTATTTAACGCACCTTGTTCTTATAGAATCGAACAGCACGTGAAACCTATAATCTTATTTTGTTATATTTTTATCTTTCGTTTATCTACAACACGAAAATATACTATTGGCATAAAGTTGACACGTATGTTTGACATAATAGGAAAATTTTAATCGTATTCACTTTTATATAAACTTCTTTTCATAATCACCGTTGTGGTAATAGTTTTGTTATTTGAATAATTACTTTACCTTTTACTTATATACTTACTATTTTTAAATGTTACAATGTACAATAGGGAAGACATACATAATTTCTTATTCTGCAGAATAATCTTTAGCCTCAATACCTTATCTGTTGTTGTATGTAGCTAACTAGTGGTTTCCATCACAACGTTAGTGCTGCATAATTTTGTTTACCTAAACACACGTCATCGTCTCATTCAGTGTACAATGTATTGTTAGGTGTACGCAGTTTTTGATCCTTTAAAAATACTTTTATTTAAATCTTCTTCTTAGTTTTTAATTTGCTCTTGTGGATTATCCTTCGGATGTTATTGTGTGTATATCAGGTATATCGGCGCTAAAATCATAAGGAATTGCTAAGTGGGCGTCGATTGACGTGTGGTTGGCGGACTCGTGCTCTGCGGGTTCAATGTAATATTGAGGAAGTCAAGGTATTTGAGTCGTTGCGAGACTTGCGAGTCGATCCCGATTTAGATGCTCCGGCGCCGCCGCCGCCTTCGTCGTCGCGACGCAGTAACCTGAGCGACGTCGCCCTGCGCGCTCCCCTTCATACGCTATACATTTATTCACAATACGGGACCGTTTTGACAATTAATTTCTCTCTTCAACTATTGTTGTTATCATAATATGTACAATAGCAATTTGGTACATATTTCTAATACGTGTGTGACTATTAGAGGCATCTTTGTGTGATTTATTAAAGAAAGCTTCAAAATAAAAACCCTGTGATTATGTGGTAGAATTGAATGGTGCAGTTTTTGAACTAAAACCAAAATTGTCTTTACTTTAATCGGTAATTTAGAAATTATCCCGTCAGGGCATTATCAATTCTGTTGTTATAAGCACCCCAATGCTCTTTCTCGTTTTACTCCGAGTCGTTTCGTTCTGACCGGTATGCATCCGTTCTTGGCCTGAATAAACCATTTATTAAGCAACATTCCGTACTTGATGAAAACCTTTATCTACTGTACAAATGTTTCTTTTGCTAAGATACAAAGCTTTTCCCCAGTTCAAAGAGTTTGGTTATGGTTACGGTTACCTATTTTAAACTCTTAATTACATATTAACCTTCAATGTAAACGTGACCTGCATCTGCGTACACTAGTAAAAAAATATGAATCTTGTTTTTACTAAAGTAACCTATTGACTGATTTCATGCCAACTTGCTTATCTGTGTTGTGTTTGTTTACAAAGCACACGGATACCGGTGATCTACTTGTATTTGTATTGTAAACTTTTATGATAGTTTCCACTCGGGCCACATTAAATACAATGCCATTTTATGCATTTTGACTTCTTTAATAGTGCTTTTTAAAATATATTTTTGGGTAGAAATCGTAACTTCCAACCGTTGTATATACGTGTTTAAGTGATTTTCTACGTAAACAAAATACGTCGCTTCGAACTGAATGTTCACGTGAGAGTGCAAGGTGTTGACACGAGAAACAGGCGACGACGATGGTACGGTGATGCGGCTGGCGGCGCGCGTGCTCGTCGCATGCGCTCGCTCGACATGCGCCTCTGCGGCTGTTGCCTCGGTCAGTCATATTGTTATTGTTTTACTTCTACCAAGTAACAATTATTATTTGGGTTACTATTCGGCTATGATTTATTGCTGGAGCTGAAAACACTTAAAGAAGACTAAAATTGTTCTGCCGATACGAATGTATACATATCATCGTATCGTAATCTTGTCGAGGTTCAATTTTATAATGGCTAATGCTGGACAATTTAGAACGCTTCTTAGACACTTACATCGTCAATTGGCACGGGGTAAATTGCTAATCAATTTGTATTTAATTTGATCATGTTGAAACCGACATCCACGAAGACGGAGTCGCGTGCATCAGCTATAGTTATGAATGAAAACTACAAGCTACATTAAAATTTGCTCCTATTCATCCATTGTCTGAATCTGAGTGACTGCATTCAACATTAGTTTTATACTACCTAATAGTGCGGTTTTTAATTTAAGAATCTATTTTTTGACTAATTAGATTGCACAGAATGATGTCACCGATAGTTGTGGCATGATGTTGGCTCGTTTCTCACATTATACCAAATGTGATCTTCCCAGATGTAGGGCGATGATATGGTGTACAGCGTGGATGTTCTTTATTTCCGGTAATGTTTATGAAGTTGCCGTTAAACAAAGATTTCCATAGTAGATACGGAAATGACATTATAAAAGTAAATCTCAGGGGTATACAACTAAAACTTGTACTCAATGTAGATGTAAATTTAATGTCTCTGAGTAACTAACTTTAATCTGCTGATTAACAGATGAGACGCTGGCGCAGGCTATCCTCAGTCAGGCCATCGGTTCCCATATATGAGATTAAACGTTTTCACTACTGTGTGCATGTACCTACGTATAAACATACAAACGCACACGGCACACTGCACAAACGTGACACATTTGTCTGTCCGCTCGCGTATATAACATATTTTTTTATTTTTTAGTGTTAAATTTATATTCAGTATAGTAAAGATATAATTCCAATGAAGATGAAGATAAATATTGATTTTTGTACAGTTTGCAATATGTACCTACATTGAGTTTACAATTTTGGCATGCGTAGGGGTTTCTACTCCATCTCTTTCCGCACTTAATAGCGACCTATTTAGGCAAGAACCACTTTACTCGCCACACGTTAATTTGTAGGTACATTTTGGTCTCTATTTGATATCATCAAGGGCAAAGTAATCAAATTGACGCTTTGAAATATTTTAAATGAGATCAAACAATTTTTTTAAAGTTCGTATTGGTATTCCTAGGGACCAATAAAATTCAAGTGGAGCTAACTCCTTTGTCATAAAGCTTCGTTCAATTTGTACATACATGCATAATATGTAGTACATGACTTGAGTTTTAATTAGTAAAGTGGGCTCGGCTCGCTCTTGTTTTCTCAAGAGATCGCGTGATCGTTCTAACGGTCTCTTGCAAATTCAAACTACTTAGATTACTACGAATATTGAATGCTCCATCGATTGTTATCATAAATTATATACGGTAGTGTACCGTTTTAATTATACAGACAGAAAATCAGAAGTGCAGACATGTGGTGGCGATTCGAGCTAAAAGCTTACCATAATGTCTTCACATGGCATTTATAATAATTACATATTAAAATATTTGTTTCCATCTGAAGTTTATACCATTTAAAATTTTAAAAGTTGGGGCCTCATTGGCGGTTGCGTTAAAATAACTGTACCAATTGAATGTTTGTTTATATTGGGCACCTGTATGCTCTGCGGAAGTAGAGTAGTGTCGATGTTAAAATAGTTCGCATCATTAACCTAAATTTTATCTTTACAGTAGGTATTAGAGTAGAATTTACACTACCTGAAGCGAAAATTTAAGTGAGACATTTTATTTCACAAAAGGTACAAAAAGAAAACATCAACATCAACCAGTATCAACAAGCATTCTTATTATTTCAGATTACTTGTTTAGGTCCTTATTGGTATGATATTTAAGGTGATTAAGCCCGTCAGATTATTGGTAAACGTTCTTATTATTACTCTTTCAGCGGGCGGAGGTCGCAAGTCGTCAGAGGCGGAAGAAACACCACCGCGGCGGAGCGGATCTCGCGCGTCAAGTGTCTCGGACGAGGGCGGTTTCAATGAACCCTCACCTGAGGTAGTGGCGCGGTTGCGGCCCGCGGAGTACCGTGAGCCGCCGCCGCCGGCGCCCCCCTTGACCAGAGATATTCGGGACACAGAGCGGGCACGCTCCGATCCCGACACACTATCCGTACTGCAGCAGGTTGTTATTAGTTTTATTTTCATCTTTGCAAAATTTGGTAAGCATAATTTGTGGATAACGGATGCACACGCTGGAGAACAATTGGAGATCTGAACTTGGACTCATCAAAAACTACCAATTTAGTAGAGGAATAGATTATGGTCGGGAATACTTTTTATCTACTATGGTTAATAGATAAAAAGTATTCCCATAAATAGTTGCCCATGCTCACCCAATGGAAATGGGATCAGAATTCCTTTTAAAGAAGTTTCTCATAAAAGTATGTACTAGCAGCTGTGCATAAATAGTTCTCAAATACATGAACCTGAAAAGGTTTTTCACCGAATGAAAAACTAATAGGGACCAGTATATTTCTTTTTCTATACATAATAGAGCATCTATTTATGTAAACACCGAAATATACCAAACCAAATTAGTATTTAAAGGACAACGTATCTCGACAACGGTCATTAATGTTACTCCCAGGATTCGGGTGTGGTAGTCAGCGAAGCTAGTCAGGGCTCCATAGAGGTGCTCGACAAGTCGACCACCAGCCAATGGAGCGTTTCGGAAGGCGAGAACGCGTCGGGCGAGAGCGGCCGCGGCGGCGAGCAGGCCGACGCTCGCTGGGACGACGCTGACGTTGACTCGAAGCAGCCTGACAGCATGACTCCTGATGAGGCAGAGATACTTCTCAGTTCGAGGTAAGCTCAATGCTTACATGTTTAGTAGGTACTTATAAGACTAGTTTCAGAGTTCACTGAAAGTACATTATACTTGTCAGCTCATGGTGATGAGAAGATGCCTCTTTCATCTTACCTTGTATAAGGAATACTCTGGAATGCTTGAGTGCATTGTAAAGATTATAGAGTTGTTTGTTTTATAGATAATTATTAATTGTATAATTTCGTAACTGATACTATACCTACACATAGAACTCTACTTAATCTAAAACTAACACATGACTCTTATACTTTGAGTATTAAACACGGGAGATACCTTATGTGCGCGATCCCCACTAGCCAAGCTACATGACTCTATGCTCAATCAAGTATACCAAATTGTTCATAATGTGTGCGTAATTTAATTGCTTCGTAATGTTGTTGTGTGTTATACCTCGTCCCGCACCGAAAACAGCGTACAGTGATGGCATATTATCTCCTTAGTAAATACTCAAACTTCATAATGTAATGTCAAGACATTAGCGTATCATGCTCTCGTAATCACGTCATCATAAAATTAGTTGTTAGCTATGAAATAGTGTCATTATTCCTTACATGTTTTACTTTAGTTTAACTGTATAATCATGTATTGTTTCAATGGCAAAAGATCCTTGTAACGCCCGAATCACATAACAATTTTGTTTTGATGTTTCGAGTGCTAGAAGAAATTACTTGTTATTTTAACTATATCGAAAGTTGTCGGCTTCTCATTGCATGATGAAGTTGCGAGGGTATTTCGTTCGAATACTATCACGGTTGGGCATTTATCATATAGTTCGTTCGTCATTTCATACTACTGCGCGGGCCCTGGTGTCCCTTACTAGAATTTCAAATTGCAACCGATGTATTTTCTTCAATATTTAAATACGCCTCGCCTTAACATGTTACTGTCGTATTTACGTTATCTAAAGCATTAATGCGGCGAAACAAAATAATTTACTATTAATATCCAGCACACCTTACCTCCGTGATATGTGAATCTACATATTGATATACAGGGTGTATTCTTGAAACGGGGCAGTAAAGACAGGTACCTTAACCGTTGTAATTACAGCAAAATGTTCTTAGGAGACCGTCCCTAACTTTTTGAGATATTTTGGACTGCATTCACAGATTTTGGAAAAAACGTACAGTCAACAAAAAAAATGCTAAAAGTTAAAAATATTTTTTTTTGCTGCCAATGATCCTATTTCTTGTTGGGATCAAAAGACTGTATGGGACTATTTTAGCTTTGAGTACTAAGAAAGACAGGAATCGCCAAAAACGTTTCCCAAACATTTCAGCAAGAAAATCAAATTTCTACAATGAATAAATTTGTTGTTTTGGGTAGGAAGTCGGTATGATTGGCTAAAAAGTAAATAAAAATAGTTTTCACCTACAAATATCGAGTTTGATGCGAATATCTTAAAACAAAACGCGGGAATTTCATTATTGTGACTGGCATATGCCGCAATAGATACCTACTTTTTGCGGTGCCAACATGTAGCTTTGGCTTTCCTATTATTGACAATTATGTTTCTAGTAAGTAAGATTTTTCACTACTAGAAGACAGTTTATCACAAATTTTTAAATAATGAAGACACGAATTTTCTCAACTCAGACTAAGAACGACATACAGATATTAGCATCAAACTGGAAATTTGCTGGATCCAAAAGAAGTTTAATCACTGCACATTTTTAATTTTCTTGCTGAAATGTGTGGGAAACATTTTTAGCGATTTCTCTCTCTAGTACTCAAGCTAAAATGGTCCATAGATTGATCCCCACATGAAATAGGATCGATTGGAACCAAATAAATTTTTAAAATTTTTCTTGCTAACTACGATTTTTCCAAAATCTGTGAATGCAGTTCAAAATATCTCAAAGAGGTCTCCTAAGAACATTTTGCTGTAACTACGACGGTTAAGTTACCGGCCTTTACTGCCCCGTTTAACAAATACACCCTGTATTTTGTGGTTAATTTTTGTTTGAAGTACTTACGTATTCTAGTTATCTGCTACTTTCATTATCTCTTTGACAGACCTAATAGCGGCTATTGCAAGATTAGCTTATTAATTTAAAGTACTTTTAGGCAAATTATAAATTTGAAATGCACAACTATTCTTATTAAAATTAACATATTATTCTGTAGTTCCATGATTATACTAACGTAGTCTTCTTTCTTCTCACATGTACTTCTTTTACATTTTCTTTTATTAAAGAGGTCTATAAAATGAATTACATTTTATTACCTTTTACAGGAGTTGAAGTTTTGTAATGCTTAGTATATTATTAAATGTCGTACTTTTTATCATTTGCATGCTGCCTGTCCGCACAACGCTTCATTATTGCCTGATATTTGCAGTATTCTGGAGAAAAAACTTAGGTAAGCTCGGGGCATTTGTACTACTGTCAATATAGTCTATTATGTAGTTTGTAGTCTGCTTATTTCATGTGCTGTATATTGTTTTTACATTATATTTTCTATGTATACTCATGAACACATGCCATAAATTTGCTTTAAATTATTATTTTGACACTCACTAAAAGTTACCATGTCTTAGAATATAATATAATTACAATATTAAGACATGCATATAGACTATATATACATATATATATATTTGTATTACATATACATAAATATATACTCGTACTAGTATTTTGGTGGAAGTTTCCAATGCTCAGAGCATTACAAAATGTAAA
Organism: Eilema sororculum; assembly: GCA_914829495.1. Taxonomy (NCBI): domain Eukaryota; kingdom Metazoa; phylum Arthropoda; class Insecta; order Lepidoptera; family Erebidae; genus Eilema; species Eilema sororculum. Next base: position 8,992,609 of record OU618547.1, read on the forward strand.
AAAACTCTTCAAAATTAATTTACGTATAATTCTGTATGATATTTTAAATAACTTCAAATTCTTATTAATAATAATGTAAAAAGACGTGATAAGTGAGAACTTTAATCTTATAAAGATTAACTTTACTTATGTATACTACATTATAGCTGGTTAAGTAAACATGTCGTTCTGTGCAGACAAGAAGCTCTACTGTCGGACGAGCAAGCACAGGAGATCGTGGCGATGTTGTCGCCGCACGCTCTGCCGCACGACAATGGTGTCTCGCTCAATGACAGCTACCAGTCTGTGCTCTCGTACGAGAGGTAAATAACACAATCATTACACCTGCATACATACATACTACTCGAATAAATTCAGAAGGTGCTTCAACTCAACACTCCGTGTCATATGAGTTAAAAATTGCATAAATTACACTGACGGACTCATAAACTGCATCAAAGTAATAGACGACTTTGAAATAAATATTTTAACCAAGTATGCATACTTTCTATACAGATTTAAATTGAAACCTCTAGATTGAGGTTCGTGAACTTTAAAACAGCGTAGGGTCATATCTTTAAGTTTAAGTTTATGTACTGGAAAGGACCTTAAGACTTTTTTTGAAGAAAAACAGAAATTTAAGAAAAATTGGTTTAATTAAAAAATTGGTTTTAACAATAGACACAAACTTTATGCAAGGGTTTATTTGTGTTTTAATAAGGTGTATTACCCCCACGTGCCCTTATTACGGATTCTAATCGGTTCCGCATAGATTTTATAAGGGTTTTTAAAAGATCTTGCGGAATATTGTCCCATTCTTCTGAAAGTGCTGTTCTTAGTGCTGCCACTGTCGTGGGCGAAGGGTTTCTCGCATATACAGCTCTTTTTAAATTGTCCCAAACATGCTCGATGGGATTAAGATCCGGGCTGCGTGCTGGCCAATTCATTGTACGTATCCCAACCTCTTCGCAATAATGTTGAACTTGTGCAGCTGCATGCGGCCGGGCATTATCCTGCATTAAAGTAAAATTTTCGCCTATGAATCCCATGTAAGGCACCACGTGATCTTCTAATATCTCTGTTATGTAGCGATGTGCTGTCAAACCCCCTCTATTACCGTTTTGACGGACCATGTCTATGAACACAAGTTCTGTTCGCCCGTTCATCGATATGCCACCCCAGACCATACATGAACCGCCTCCAAAAGGAACACGCTCCTCAATGCAACTTTGAGCATATCGCTCCCCACGTCGACGATAGACTCTTCTGCGACCATCTGCACCATATAAACATGTCCTACACTCGTCCGTGAACAATACAGAGGCCCACTGCTCTTCTGTCCAATTCAGGTGATGACGCGCAAATCTTAAGCGAGCTTGTCTGTGAGCTGTAGACAACTTTGGACCATTTGCTGGTCTAAAAGGGGTGATATCCGCTTCCTTTAACCTTCTTCTTATTGTTCGTGCACACACGTTTACTCCACGCACTTCATTAAGCTCGGTTTTGATGTTAACTGACGTGAGGAAACGATTTCGCAGGGAAGTTATAACAATAAATCGGTCATCACGACCTGTGGTTGCTCGAGTTCTGCCTGTACCACGTCTCCTCCTGTAAGAACCTGTCTCTACAAACCTTCTGTATATTCTAGAAACCGTAGACTGGTTTCAATTTAAATTTCTACCAATCGTTCGTTGATCCAAGCCCTCCCGCACCAATGCTACAATTTGTGCCGCTTGTTCGGACGAAGTATCCATATTATGGTTCAAAAACTCTCGATGTGTTAAAAAACTAACCCAACAATTATGCTGGTAACAATAATTCTATTGACAAAACAAAAAAAATCAATGAGAATCAATTTAAAACTTTGCTATAAATAACATGCAAATCTGATACTACAAGTAAATTTTCTTTTCCCGGCTATATTCATTTGTTTTACTGCAGTTCTATTTTTAAATTTAATTTTTTTTTTAAGATTAAGAGCCAGTCTTTCCATATTTATATAATTTAATCTAAAAAGTTTGCATACTTATTATAAAAAATCCTTTTAGAGTAAACCTGAACTTTGATGCAGTTTATGAGTCCGTTGGTGTATATTGTACGTTACGCGAGATATATAATTTGAAATAATTATTTGACAACACTACGTACAGGTGTACAAAAGTGGTTTTTTCAAATGAACTTGGATATTCAAATCCAAAATGTTTATTTTTATTTTGATAAAAAATAAAACTTACATCATTGGATAATTGAAAAGTAAATCAACTCCATATTAGTGACGATGTTGGAATGGATTAAACTTTGTAAAGTCATACCTCGCCTTACAACAAAAAATCATGAAATTCGTGTGACGTACTTTATGGATGACCCCTTTTTCCAATCTAAAAGTAGTAGGTGTGTCCTATACGTTTCGAAATTACATGAAGTTAAAAATAAATACGTACTGTATTGCTCGTATAGTGAAATATCACAATCCAATAATATTCCAGTATGCAGTCAGTGGATGAGAGCTATGAGTTCGTATCAATGGAGGCGGACATTGCCTTGGCCGGCGGTGATCGGAAGCAGCCAGAGGCGCCGGCGCCTGTGGCCGAGCCAGAGCATGACAATGTGTTCGAACATTATCCGCCGCACGCGCTCAGGGAACTAGGCGAGGAGAACGGCATACATTACTTTGAGGACGGGCATTTCTATACTGAGGTCAGTATAATATACATAGGTATTATGTTTATAGAGGTGTACAGACCCTACTAACAACTTTAGGGCTGAATCCAATCTCACTTGCAAGCACTCCGATATCTGCTTTACAACGAACGAGGCTAGGGCGCAGTCTTTCCTTTCAGTTTTGGGAGTTCAGACAGGGGAAAAAAGGGGGAAATATATATTATCCCAGCAAAGTTTATATTTTAACATCGAAAGTAGGTCAACAAAATGATGAATAAAATGAAATAAAAATATTAATGTAATGATTTCCAGGTGGCTGGACTTCCGCCTATCGAAGAAGATGAAGACGATGATTATTATCCGCCAGTATTTGTAAAGAAAAATACCAAAGTTAAATTCAGGTATGCATGCCATAAGCTAATACTATTGTGCTTCTTTGGAAAGTTAAATGTCTGGGGTGTCCATGTTATATTATTGACTAAAATGCTATACATAAGGGATTCTTAAAATAAGTCTGTCAGTTATTTTCTTCCATTCAAAAGTTTCTATGTAAGGTTCTACTTATGCAAAGGTAAAACGAACAATGACTTTTAAATAGGAACGAATTATCTAGTTTATATCAAGGACAACACAAAAGACAGTAAACTTGTTTTGTTTGGTTATTTAAAAGTCCACAAGAGTTACCATATTTTTGTTATTATGAATTTAATCCTTTTTGTCTTTCTCCCTCTTGTATGCGTAAAGGGCATTGATGTTCTTCATCCCTACGCTCTATATTATGCTATTAGAACAATGGTCAGATCACGGTAAGTATATAATTGTTTTCTAAACGATATCATTGACTTACAGCACGGACCCCATGCGAGTGTTCTCGACTCACTCAGTGCGCGAGTACGACCGGCGCAACGAGGACGTTGACCCCGTGGCCGCCAGCGCCGAGTACGAGCTCGAGAAGCGTGTGGAGAAGATGCACGTGTTCCCCGTCGACCTGGTTAAAGGGGCCGACGGCCTAGGGCTATCTATTATAGGTAGGTAACCCGTTTATGTTGTTATTTTGGTTCAGGGATTTAGACTCGAGATTATATAGAATTGTTTATCTCGCTTATATTTATTTATTGATCGTTTTTTAAATAGATTTATATATTAACACCATTCTCACCTTCCTGCATATTATTAAGAATTGGCGCAAGTAGTATATGAATTCATCTCTGTACTCATCTCAATATTCTTACATACCTAAAGCCTTAAATCCAGTGCATCACATACATCCTTGTTTGCCTTTTAACAGGAAACTATAATACCAATAACAATATAAGACTAAAAGCATATCAGCTTCACTGTCAAACCACAGGGGTATATATGAGGCCTTACCAAGATCTTTGGACACCAAACAAAGCCCACCTTCAACTTAGTACAACTGTTGTTTGAGGAGACACTGAGGCGGGTTTTCTTCTCGGGGTCGGGGATGGCAGTCCCTCCAATAAAGCCGTGTAAGTCAAAATAAAAGGAGGTGAAGAAGAAAGCCTCGAATGTAACCGTGAACAACGTTAAGATGATGATGATAGTTTCAGGCATTAATGCATTGTCACTTCCTTAACTCGAAGTAGAACTCATATTATTTTGCAAAATACAACTTAAATCCATACTACTATTATAAATGCGAAAGTAACTCTGTCTGTCTGTCTGTCTGTCTGTCTGTCTGTATGTTACGCTTTCACGCCTAAACCACTGAACCGATATTTGGTATAGGGATAGATTAGACCTTGAGAAAGGACATAGGCTATGTTTTGTCGCGATAACCGACATCCACGCGGGCGTAGCCGCGGGCAATAGCTAGTAGGTAATGTACTAATTACAAGAACAGAGAGGTAATTCGCGCTCTTTGTTTTTTTTTAGTTAGCACAGGTCACCCCGCGATATCCAGCCAGCACGTACCAGCCAGTAACCCGTTAATGTTCCAAACGGAAGGGATGAAAATTATGTTTTGCATTGTCAGGAATGGGCGTGGGCGCCGACGCAGGGCTCGAAAAGCTGGGCATCTTCGTGAAGACCATCACCGAGAGCGGCGCCGCCGCGCGCGACGGCCGCATACAGGTCAACGACCAGATCATCGAGGTGGACGGCAAGAGCTTGGTCAGTCTTTTTTATTATTCTCGGTTTATTACGAAGATAAAATAGCTTTCGCCAACATCAAAAAGTTCGCGCATTTGACCAACTGCTCGTACCCTGCGCCTACAACCAAAGGGACCGAAAAACGCCCTTTGCGCAGGGTTTGTTAATTTTTCCGATTCCTATGTATACAGATATGCCGCACAAAGTTTTCTATCACACCGAGATTTTTAGGGTGGAACTATTGCTTTTTAACTGTGACCATATTCCTCTGTGTATTTATAGAATCCAAAATAAAAATTCAATGTGGCTGAGAAATAGAAATTAGGCTATGTAATATTTTATTCATTAATTTCTTTGCTAATGGGTGTTGCCTCATGTTAGGATCGAACCTCATTTAGCGAAGTGGCACTTGTTTGTATCACTGCACCATCAATGCATTGACAGCCTCTGTGGCGTGGCGGTAGTGCACGCGACTGGTACGCAGGAGGCGCGGGTTCGATTCCCGCTCGGTGCAAATATTTTTATGCATGAATATGGCTATTTGCATTGGTCTGGGTGTTTCTATGTATATTATGTAGGTATTCACAAAAAAAAAAATAACAGCAAACAAGCTAGTTAAGCTAGGCTTACCATGGGTCTAGATAGCGTTGTGTTGTGGAATATTTATTTATTTATTTATTTATTCAAACATGTTGATGAGATAAATAACAAATGTTTCATTACCCGTAACAAACAATAGATCTTTGGATAAACACGGAACTAAAAGTGGATATTAATATAGCATCAACAAAAAAGCAGTGTTTTTGTTTGATTATTCGAGTTTTATAAACATAATGACATCTTAAGTATCACTACTTACAGGTTGGAGTTACGCAAGCGTATGCAGCGTCAGTGCTTCGGAACACGTCGGGGCCGGTCAAGTTCCTTATCGGACGAGAAAAGGACCCGGAAAATAGCGAAGTAGCGCACCTCATACGGCAGTCACTTGCTGCCGATAAGGAGAGAGAAGAACGGTAAGCTGTTCTGAATATTGTTTTATTGCTTGTTGCATTGTTAAGAGTTCTTCGCTCCGTTTTACCACTGGGTCCTTGGAACAGAAAAATTGATTGTGGTTATTATGAAAAAAAAAAAAAAACAAATTGATCTGCACAAAGGTAGATACTTGTACGAGTCTTATCTACGCAGGCCGGGATTCGCTTTCTACTCCTTTTTTTGGTTTGGCTTATAAGTTTTTATAGGAGCGACTGTAATTGATGCTGTAACTTAGTACAATGCTTCGTGGTATTTTTGCAGAGCGTCTCGTGAACGTCAAAGGCGGCAACAAACAGAGGAAGTGGACTCCAATCAGACGACTTCTGCCGAACCTACTCCACCACAAACAAGGAATCCGGAGATAAATGAACTGAGAGCTTTTCTTCAAGAGGTCAGTATTTTATTTCTTATTGGGGTAACATTGTATTTCGGGTATTTATTGTTGTAGTTGTGAATCAGGTTTAAAAAAAATAGTTTAAAATTTAATCTCGGGTGGGAGATTTGTATCTTACCTATAGGGACAGTACTTTAAATAGTGGAGATAGCAGATTTCATATAAAGGGCACATTCCCTTGTTTAAAAAAATAAACAAATTTGAATTAAAAGATTTTCTAAAACTCGCTTACAATACCCGATAATCGAACGGGCGGGGCAACTTCACAGTAGACTTGAAATAAGATTTAGAAGTAATAATGAGTATAAAGCTCTGATTATATCTTTGACCTAAATTGCGAGATTTTTTTGTAATAATGTACATGCTTGGTGAGTCGTCCACCGCCGTAGCATCCCGTGCTATCTTCAAAATACATCCAAGAAACGTGTACCCGCGCGTATAGAGCACATTTTTGCTCAAACAATATAGGGTAAACAATACCTATTCTAGGCACCCCACCAATTATAGGCACAGCTACGTTTAATATAAAAATAAAAAGAAGTCAAAACCGTTAACTTTATCTCCAATAAATAAAGAGAGCTCTTCCTTTTCAATATATTGTCTGATGTATCCACATAGTTTGGTTAGCCAATATTAGGGTCAAATATATAAAACTAGACAAAACAGTATTTTTTTTATTTCTCCAAGCAATAAAATATTTGTTTTCGAACAACATAACGTAAAAATATTTCTTCTGTTACTTTTTACTATTCTCTTTTCTTAAAAAGGCGTACAATTCCCATAAACAACATATTTGACATAATTAGCTTAAAGTGCCAATAATTGTGCGTTTTACCCTATTGTCCACGTGGTTCCCGGCAGAGAAGAATTTGGGCCACCCCCTATTACATGGGCCCGACTACAATTATATTAGTGAAATGTAGGTGTTAATTCATCTCTGCCTGACCATCCGGGGATAAAGGAGTGAATATATGTATGTATGATATTTTCTAAAGTTTACGCGAATGTCACTCATTGAAATAAAACCACTTTTTACGGATTCTATCGCGATATATTTGTTATTATTTACTTTTTAAACCGACGTTTCGGCTGCTTTGTAGCAGCCATGATCGCGGTGTGACTCATGATGGTAGTTGTCACATAGTTTGAAGTATAAGTTATCTTAAAATACCCTAATCCGTAAAAAGTGGTTTTATTTCAATATAATATGTGTGTATGTTTACCCTATATGTATTGTGTTGGCAGTTGGTGGGCATGGAGTCTGGCGGTGGCGGTGCGGAGGAGATCAGCATGCGCCTGCGCGCGTGGTGCGGCGCGCGCGCGCATTCACCCGCGCCTGACGCTGCGCTCGCGCACGCCGCCGATGCCGCGCACCGCGCACACGCCAAGTACGAGAAGGTACGTACTGTAGGCGCCGCACTAACGCCTTGATCACGCGCACCGAGTACAGGCACAGTGCACTCGGCCCATGCTCGCTGCGTGTGAACATATTGCACGCCGAGTAATACACGTACATCGCACTCGGGCGACACCATTGTCTCGCCACTCCGATCGATGCGCGTGATAAGGCCTAATATCGAACCGGGTACAGTCAGCATCAGGTCGATTAACTGATTAATAGACTCTTAACTGGTACACACATTTGGATCGGACAATAATACAATTTGAATCAATAAAACAGTTTGATTTGCTCTTAATACATTCACACTGTAATTTTGAGACTTTGTAGTCATGATCGTTTTGACGCTGATGTATGATAATATTTTTTATGATTTATCTTATCCACAAATGTCATTTTAACTGTACTGTAAAGTGTCAATGATTTGACTGAACACGTGGGTCCCGAAATACAGGCGTAAGCCTAGTTTCAGGTATGTTTGTAATACCCACTATGATGTAGATCAAGACATGTCTGTAAACCCTTCCGAGATCATTCATTGATTGTACCTCGCGATCATAGGGCTAATTTCTTGATAACTAAACTAGCGATGTTTCGTAATATCTGGTAATTGGTCCACAGGCGCGGCGTGCTCTGCGCGAGTGGCGCCGCACGCGAGCGCTGGTCCGAGCTCGCGAGGAGTGGTGGAGCGCGGCGCTGCGGGAGGCGCACCGCGAGTACGCCGCCGCACTCTCCGCGCTGCACGACCGCGTGGCGCGCCTCGAGGTGCTGCTGCTGGTATGTACACGCTGCACCACACTTCACCACACTTCACCACACTGCACAACATTACACCACTTTACTTTTATGTGTTTATTAATTTCTTTTCGAATTCCTTTTCACATATAAACAAGACAATGAATATTAAATAATAGTAAACAGCAACAAGAAATAAGTAAATAATATAGTGAAAGATACATAGAATACATTCATTGACAATATATAATACAACAAATTTAAACAAAAGCAAATAAAGAAATATGAATAAAAGAGAAAGTCACACCACACTACACCGCATTACACCACATTACACCACATTACACCACATTACACCACATTACACCACTTTACACCACTTTACACCACCCCACTCCGCCCCACTCCGCACTACGCCAAACCGCATCATATTGCTTGAGCCATATATCTTGGATCTAAAATGTGATCTATACGCGCAGTACACATTTCTTGGATGTATTTTGAATATAGCCCGGAGTGCTACGGCGGCGGTGGACGAGCTCAAATTCACCTAGCATAGGTTATTACAAAACAATCTGCGCGTGCCAGGACATTTTATATTTCGCTATTAAGGTCCATGATATATGGCCCGACCGATACCATGCATCACTACACTATACTATGCATTACTGCATCACATCATGCACCGTTCACCGTCACAATACCATGCAACACTACACTATGCATTACCAACCACATCACACAATGTACACTATCGCAACATGTATCACTTAATGTTATGTTCATCTCATTACATCATGATAATATTCTTATTGAGATGATACAAGTATGAAAAGTATAAGTGACGATTCAATGTTTATTAATTAACTTTCATGTTTCTTTAGATTTCTTTGTTACTGTCGAGATCTTGTTGATTTTTAGGTAAGATTAGATTTTAATTTATAACGTGAAAAACTGTATATATAAATATTTTCTAGGAGACCCAAAAGAAGGCTGGCCTACCAGTGATGTTACCTCACGAACCTTCGGCGAGACGGGAAACTCCACCATTACCCCGCCGTCCTGATCCGGACCCGCTATTGATAAATAGTCAGTATCGTTTTCTTTTACCTAATAAAATACTTTATTTTTCATATCATTAAATCTATGCATATAAAAAACTACAGCTACGGGTCATATTCAACCAGCAATCTTAAATAATCACATTGTCACTTTCAGATCCATGGAGTTCCGACAGCGATCTATCAGACTTATCGCCCGTAGAGGACGAATATGCAAAGATAGATAAATCGCGACGGGAGCCGCCAGATCTTGGTGACGTCACCGCGCCCGTGCAGGATGAACCTAGGACCGCGGCTCCACTTCCGCCGACACCTTCGGTAACCCCGGTTACCAGTGCCACGGCTGTGAATCCTACACCAGTCGCTGTTCCAACCGTTCCTCCGACCACCGTGCATCAACCGACACCGACTACTACATCTATCGCTTCATCTCACATGAGTCATTCGATTCACATGACTCAAAGTGTGCCTCAGCCGCCTGCTAGTTTACCGGAAACTCAGTAAGATTTGATTTTTTAATACTAAAATATAATTTAGGTTAGTGCATAGTGGTTTCTACAACTGAATTCAGTAATATACGTGAGTATATTTTCAAATCACATACGGTTGCACAAAATATACTCTGTGAATGCGGCGAGGGGCATTGGCGGATGCGTTAAGCCTTGGCCAAACCTACGCGTTCAGCTCGCGTCCGCGGTAGCGTGTACGGTGGCGATCAGTTGTTGTGTACGAATTTGACGAACTCTACTCGCCTGCTTCCCCCACTCTAATACTGGTGTTCGAAATTCAAAATTGAACTTAACTTTCGAAATTCGGTAAAGCTTTTTAGTTTTTAGACGGCAAAGGCGCCCTTTTTGTACTGAACAGCTGAAAAAAATGCAACTAATACTTGGTGTTGTGGCGAGTAGGCGAGTACACCGGCGCAAACATGCTAGTGAACCAGTGCATTAAACGAGGCATGAGATCACGCCATAATACGTCATATCGGATGATTCACTTGTTTGTCTAACAAACAAGTTTAGGCCGCGCCTACGCAGGTGGCACCAACCGGTCAAACCGGTATAAGCCCTGCCCACTTAGAGATGGCGGGCTAGTTTTCACTGTCCGAGCGACCAGGGAAGTTGGTACCGCCTGTTAAATTTTATTAATTGTGTTATAGTATATAAAGCCACAATAATAAGTGTTAAGATTATTCCACCTACAGCATTCGCTACTATTGTTTACATTTTTGAATATACAGTTATCCTAACACCGCTGGTTTCAATCCCGTATCCATCACGTATATACTGCAAGCGGTCCAGTTACCTAACTGGACCGCTTCAGTGTATCCTGGTTTGGTGTGTGAACACCTTTACTATAATAATAATAATAAATAATAAATATTCCACAACATTCCACACAACGCTATTTAGAGCCATGGTAAGCATATATCTTAACTAGCTTGTGTTATGGAATCTAGAATGCGGATAAACATACTTATATACTTTTTTTTGTTAATACATACATATACATAGAAACACCCAGACCAATGCAAATAGCCATATTCATGTACACAAATATTTGCACTGAGCGGGAATCGAACGCGCGCCTCCTGCGTGGCAGTCGCGTATTATTGTGTATGTCTTTCAATTTAGTAAGAAAAATATTGTCTCACTAGCTGAAGCGTCTGCATGGACACATTAGTAGAAAGAGATAGCAAATCCTCTTGTAGCTTTCTCTTTTCGGAACGCTTTTGATGTGCTCGTAAACGCCACGCCACAGAGGCTGTCTATTAAAGTGGATGATAGGAATGTACCCGATCGCTCGCAGGTCGCTGTCGTCGATGTGCGGCGCGACGGCGGGCGGCACGGGCGGCACGCTGGGGTCGGGCACGGGCACGAGCGGGTGCGGCACGCTGGGGTCGGGCGCGTCGCGCGAGCTGGACGCGGCCGTGCCGCGCGGCGCGCTGCTGGACACGTCGGCGCACCGCGCGCGCACCGACCTGGCGCGCCACCGCCACCACGCCGCGCACTCGCCGCACTCGCCGCACTCGCTCAGCAACGCCAGCTCCGTACGTACACGCACACGCACTACCACACACGCACACGTACACGCACACGCACACGCACGCACTAATACACGTACACGTACATGTTCACGTACACGCACGAGCGCACACGCAACACTACATCTATCTGTACAGCGGATGCGGTATATTTGTTTATAACTAACTAGCTTTTGCCCGCAGCTCCGCCCGCGTGGATGTCGGTTATCGCGACCAAACATAGCCTATGTCCTTTCTCATGGTCTAATCTACCCCTATACCAAATTTCGTCAAAATCGGTTCAGTGATTTAGGTGTGAAAGCGTAACATATAGACAGACAGACGGATACCACGAGTTCTCCAACACCTGGTCAAATCCACAGGAACGCCGATATGGCACAAAGAGTTCAGTAACCCCTAGCATGTACAACTATCGTAATCGTATAGTAAGCGTACTGAGAGGACGGATGCGATTGACCGACTTCTCACACACACAGGTTCACAGTAGGCAGGCAGGGGACCAATCGCAATGCTCTATTCTCTCAATACGGTTCGTGGGCAGTAAGCATAAAGAGGCGAGCAATAAAACCACTGTGGAAAATCCCAGACTTACAATAACACTTAGTAGACCCACAAACGAATGAGTGCTATCCGTTGAGTAGAACCGGAGATATTATGACCAAAAGTTGCGATAACCGACATCCACAGCGGAAGATTCGCCAGCTACAGCTAGTATAGTAGAAAAGTAATGATTTTCAGTCCACCTACATAACACTGATAGAACACTCCCTATACTCTATTGTGGTTCATTGTTACACATCTTTCTGTGTAATTATCAAGTTTTTAATTTGTGATTTTTTTTTAGTATGACGGCCTTGATGACTCGTACAACGATTCAGCGGATGAGTCACTGAGCGAATCAACTTCGGGAGGGCCTCCTCATGTTAGTTCTGTAAGTATTTATAAATATAGTTTAACGCGAAATGCATATACCTACATATATGCAGTGTTTTCTGCTTTCATCATAAGCTAACTCTTCATGCAATATATTTATCCTGCCTAATTTTTTCATCGAGTCCCGATCGAAAGAAGAATTTTTAGTTATTTTAGGACTATAAAAATTGTTACTACTTAGCATCGTTAAGAAATCACAAATGCTTACAGCAACATCGTGACACACGGCAGAGCTGCGGTAGTTCTGTAGGCAGCACTACCGACGACGCCGTTTACTCCAGAGACCACAGGCATCATCCCCTCTCGGGTGAGTTCTCAACTCTCTACTAGCTTTACGCATCACTGTGGATGTGCAAAACCTTGGTTATAGTAGGTGTGCGTCTGAAACATAAAACATATCACCTCTTTGGTAACCTTACGCACACCCAATGTAACGACCAAATTAATGTTTTAACCTGCCCAATTCGTAACAAACTTACCCACAGTTTAGAGAAACTGTTTGTGTACCCATGTGAATGTGATTAATACCGTCTTGTACCGTCATATGCTTACCTGAGCTTCCATATACAAGATCGATTTAGTAGCCCGCATGAGATTCAATAATAACTACGTAGATGCAACAGTAGACTTGGCACGGACTTGTATTTAACATTTTGATTGAATGTGACATTTGTACATTCGATCGTCTCTAATATAGATGTATTTTGAAGTTCAATGGACTAAGATCCATTTCACCATAACTTATGAAGCTCTAAGTAAAGCCGTAACATCAACTCTTCATGCCTAGTGACAAGTTTTAGAATTTGCATCTATGGTATAAGCTACTCGCGGTCAGAATGGGACGTACAGCCTTTTATCTCACAAGTACAATAGAATCTACAGAATTTGTAAATATTAGTATTTCTTTTTGATTAAAAAGACTTACTTTAATTAAAAATGTTGTAATATGGCAGTTTCCATTCCCGTTCTGAGCACGCGCCAGTTTTACTAGTAGCGAGTTATTATAAAATCTGATGGGCTAGGTCCCCCAGCGTCCCTCGCGGAGCAACTGAAGCAAGTGCTCGCCGAGCGCGAGAGGCGTCTCGCGGCCGGCTCGTCGCCTCCCCACCCGGACCCCGTGCAGCTCACCAATGACCTCGTCGACGAGATACGACAGGCCGTCAGTGAGGCCAACGCCAGAGGTTCGTATCGGACGAGATTGCACCAAGACTCTCCCACTTCTATGGAACAATCGCACACTATGTTAAACCTCGGTCACACACAGCGAATACTCGCTGCGAATGCCTACTCGCCGCGAGTATTTGCTATGTGTCTAAGGCCTCTTTTCCATTACACGGTTGTTCAAACGTACGGTGTGTAAGCCGTACGGTTGAAAAAACGTGCTAGCTTGTACATGATACGGCAAAATCACCGCGCGAGACATTGGTAAGTACTGGCTAGTAGCGCTTTTTACTCGGGCTGTGTAGGACGTGCTGCGTCATGAATTTTCTTACGAAAAAAAAGATTATAGTTGCTTATTACATATATAGGAAAAAGAAAATAGAAAAAAAAAGGGAAGTAAGGTTTTGGATACATCCGATTTTAGAAAAAAGGGAGGAATATGGCGCGTTTCATACACTTGTCAAGAATCAATTGAGAGAAGATGAAGACAAGTTTTACAATTATTTTAGAATGCAGAAAACTACATTCGACAACTTGCTCCAAAAATTATCCCAGGAACTAAAACATCAAGATACTTTTATGCGAGAGAGTATATCGCCCGCAGAAAGATTGGCTGTAACTCTGAGGTAAGTAGGTACAAAATTAAATGACATATTTTAGTTTAAAATTGTTTATTGCACACAAACAAAATTATTACATGTAATTGAATTTTAATAATTATTAATTTAAGAACAAGTAAATCAAAAAATACACTACGCTGAAAATGCTACTCAAGTGCGATACTAAAATCGAATTCGTCTTCAATAGAAACTTGAGAATCTGCCGAGATACTTTCCGCATTTACACTATGTACAGATAATTGTGATTCGGGTCGGTAGTGGATTGGCTCTAAACCAGAACCGTGTCCAAAATCATGAGAAGACGTCTGTGGACGACTTATTCCATAGCCCGATCTAGCAGCTGTAGAATATCCATATGTTGACGATTGCGCATTTGAGGATGCTGTACCACTTAAATATCCTTGATGGCCTTGATCCCATTGGTTTCTTGATGTAGGTATATACTGAGTACACTGTCTTTGTTGAATATTTTTAATTATTGAAATTACTTGAAACTGAAAGTCTATCATATTTTCATCACTGAACTTGTCAACTGTATCAGCGATTCCCATAAAAAAGTTCATACTACGGCTTTTCTTTTTCTCATCTCGTTCTGCTGAATCCATAAACTTCATAAACCTAATGTCAACTTCACTTAGTTCATTTTTTCTTTTTTTTTTAGCCCTTTGCGTCTCACTCCGTTCAGTGTATCCCGAGCTTGATTGATTCGGGACTGCACTATCAAAATTTTCATTACTGAGGCTAGAATCATGAACATGTTCAGTCATGTTAGAATCGGTCTTGCGATGCTCAACATTTTTTTTTAGGAACATCATTTCATCATAGAACATATATTTTCTTATTTTTTTTGCTGAAGAACCAGACTTACATTCATTAATTTTTTTGTCATATTTTATCCAGCTATCTTTCATATTGGTCCACTTCTTCATCACCATTTGCCCTGAAAATAAATAAATAATAATTATTAAATTCAAAATTTATAAAAACCCCCGACCTAAACTGAATCGACCCCGACCTAAAATGGGGTTTTAGTATTTGAACCTGAACCGTTTTGTTTTATATTTCAGGTATCTAGCAACAGGAGATACCTTTACTGACCTATACTACAGCTATAGAATTGGAATAAAAACCATAAGTTGCATCGTACGTGAAGTATGCCACTACATTTGGTTAGAACTGTATAAAGAATATATGAAAATGCCATCTAAAGAAGACTGGCTACACATTGCAAGCAAATTTCAAGAATCTTCCAACTTCCCGCTGTGCTTAGGAGCGGTCGATGGAAAACACATCAGACTTATTAAGCCAATTGATAGTGGCTCGATGTTTTTAAATTACAAACATTTTTTTTCTATAGTTTTGATGGCAGTAGTAGATAGCGATTACAACTTTATATTTGTTGACGTTGGCGCCTACGGAAAGGAGTGTGATTCCAGTGTGTTTAAAGAGACCCCATTTTGGAAAAATTTAACAAACAACGGATTAAATCTACCCGATGCAACACGTTTGCCTGGAATTGACTACGATTTGCCATATGTGTTCGTTGCGGACGAAGCCTTTGCTTTGCATTATCACTTGCTTCGTCCATTTGGTGGTCATCAGCTTGATCAATTAAAACGTACATTTAACTACAGACTCACCAGAGCGCGAAGATTTGTTGAATGTGCGTTTGGCATTTTATCCAATAAATGGCGAATTTTTCACCGGCCAATGAATGTGTCCATCGATTTGGCAGTTGATATTGTGAAAACATGTTGTGTTTTGCAAAATTTTATACATAAGCAGGAAAACTTTCAGTTTCACAATGCGAGTGAAAATGAGTCCACCCTTGATTCAGAATCGGAACTAATCCAGTTACCTATCACGAATGCAGTTCGCGGAAGTTTGGCGGCTAATGAAGTTCGCAACAGATTTGCACAATATTTTGTATCTAACGAAGGTCGCCTCTCCTATCAAAACAACTATGCATAAGTAAAAAGTTAATAATTAAATATCTGTAACTTACCAAACTTGTTTTTCTCATCACCACTTAAATCTTCAAATGTGGGCTGGAAATGAATAAATATTTCTTTCCAGGAATCATATTTAAGCCGCTTATTTTTATAATCGTCGATGGTCTTATCCCATATTACAGGCCTTTCTTGAATCAACGTAATTAATAATTCTTGATTTATGTTCATTTTATAATAAAATCGCGAAACAGCGTATATAAGCGGTCACGAATCCGTGCGTACGTCCGGCACCGTCGACACACCCCGATAGACTGCCATACAACACTGGTGAAAATCACGCCGTGCGTAGACGCGGCGCGCCGAGGGGCAGTCACGGCGCACGCGGCCGCGGCGCCGTGCCTTGGCGCCACCGTGCATGTCGACAAGCTCATATAGTGATCCATACCACACTGACGACCGTGCCTACACGCGGCGAATTAACCGTAGATTTTCACGGCGAGAAACCGTGTAATGGAAAAGAGGCCTAAAGCTTTAGGCTGTAGCTCAGCAAAAGAGGTAGTAGTAATTAGCATTTTCCAACACAGTGCTACATTCGAAGTCTCCTAGTATGCGATACGAACACCTTAGCATTATTCCTCCTTAAATCTTGTAATTCACTACCATGGCTATTGCAGCATATTGTGTGGTTTGCTGATCATTTCTGTGGTACTTTACTATTTTCTCCATTACGCCTGAGTGTATTATAAATGTCTTTACTGTAACTGCATACTTTTTGTTAAATTTTTTGTTCTATTTGAATGAATAATTATGAAGATTTGACGCTTATGTTGAAAAAGGAAATTAGTATTTAAAACTACAATAAATGGCATTCATATAAATTTGTTGCGCTTAAAATGCTCAAATTTGTCTTTGAATATCTGGTGGCGGTTTGTTTCTGCTATAATACATGTATTTTGTAACTGGTGTTAGTAGTATAGTAGTAATCTGTGTTATATTATTGGCTGCACTTTAACTGTATGTCATAGCATGAATACCTGTAAATTTTCGTTGCTACTAACAATTTCGCAATAACAAATTTAAACAGTACTAACCTTCTCGTGTCAATTAAAGCGACATAATCTCACTTTTCTTATATTTTAATTATGATTGTGTTATATCTAAAATACGTGAAAAGTGTATATCTATTTCGAACCCGTAGATAGCTTTCGGTCCAAAAGTTCAAGTTACTTGAATTAATTCTTCCGATTATTTAATCAATAATTTTGGGGTTCAAGACTAGAACACCCCAGTCCACTCTTAGCAAGGGAAGTGGTGACGACCTTGCTCCTTCCAGTTATTTGATCGGTTTAATTGGTTGCTCTAATTTATTAGTATTTTCGTTCTATAACTTTCATAAAAATCAATCGTAACAATCAAAATTATTAGTCTATTCATGTTTGGAGTATTTATTACCAAGTTTTTATCTAATATATAAAATTCTCGTGTCACAGCTTTCGTTGCCATACTCCTCCGAAACGGCTAGACCGATTTTGATGAAATTTTTGTGCTTATCCGGTATCTATGAGAATCGGCCAACATCCATTTTTCATCCCCCTAAATGGTGCAGCGGGAACGGGATCTGACGCGGATCGCGGGGCGGGAAAAAAATGGCGGTACGAAGTTCGCCGGGACAGCTAGTACATTGATAAATCTTCGCGCATCGTAATTATTACGCCCTATATTTAATGAGTATAGTGCCGACGTGTACGTGAATTTGTGATATGATTGTAGTAAAGAAAGCTCCGGCGTGCGTAGTCGGAGGCGAGGTGCCGTGGCAGCCGCTGTCGAGTGCGGTGTCGGAGGCGAGCCTCACGCCGCCCCCCGGCCAGGGCGGCCCGCCCGCACCACACCCTGTTAATCACTGGACTAAACAACAGGTACGGAATTCAGATGTAGTGGTATTGAAATAATTAATGCTTGCACTATGTGTAAGTGTTGTAATCGACTAGGTTACCGAGTCCCCAAGATGAGACCTCAAATCATATATTTGAATATAATCTCGCAAAACTAGCAGAGGCAATTCTCAAAAGACATAACATAACATAAACTCACGCCTGTATTCCCCGAAGGAGTAGGCAGAGGTGCTAGCACCCACATTTCGCCAGTTTAGGTTTAGGTCCCAATGTAATAGGTGGTGGTAACCCCTTCAGTTAAACTAAAACTGATGTAATTCCTCAAGATACCCAACACTAGGATGTAGTGACAGGTCAGTCGCTCAAATGTTTTATAGGTTTATATATTTTAAGCTATCGTATCCTCTATAGGTATGGCAGTGGGTGTCAGGCTTAGGCGAGGGCCTCGAGCGGCACGCCAGTGCATTTGCGGCGCGGGGCGTGGACGGTAACCTGCTGCTAGCGCTCAGTTCGGCGGACCTCAAGCTCTTGGGTCTTGGCGGAGACGACCGCAGGCGCATGAAGCGGCGCCTCAAGGAACTACGGACCGCTCACGAGAAACACTTGAAAGCGCTCAAGAAAGCTGAGAAGAAAGCCAAGAAGAAGTAAATTAATAGATACGACCGCAGCATACCATCACCAAAGAACGGGTCAGTTCACATGAGCTTACTACTGCTGTTGCATTAAATCAAAAAGTTTACATATTACTCTAAGCACATAACTACATACTTTATTTTCCTGTAAATATATAGTAGTTCTCAAATTCTAACATTCTATTACGATGGTAGAGCTACATGTGAATCGTCCCTCTGATTTTATTTTTTTCTTTGGCAGCTTTGTTATGGCAACTTTTTAAATTGTAACGGTACCTGTGAATAAATTGAGGTAATTTCCCAGTATAGGTTTATATTATATCTAGAATATCTAACGCGTGTTTCCAACTTTCCTTTTGTCTTGCCTTTTGTTTTTGTATGAAAGTTCGACAGCGTGTAGTTACGTTCTCAGATGTTATTATAATGTAGTTGAAAAAAGTTGATGTGACTGAACCTCGAGACGGGGTTGGTGGCTGGTGTGTAGCTGTCCGATAGCATATTGAGTGCCATCTGACCCATAGCTTAGAGACTAGTGACGTTAGTGCTGCTTCAAACGAAGAAACGAATATGATTAATCGAAAATTTAGACTTAAGTGAATGTGGAACAGGACAAGTAGAACTCATATAATATTTAGACTGTCTGGTGTAATCTATTTCCATGTATCCTTAACAGGTTTATCTTGGTTTCTTCATCGTTCCTACATTTTGTATTAATTGTGTCAGTTATTCTTCAGGTTCAAGATATTGTTGTGGACTGTAAGAAAAATACTGGCTCAATCTAGTCATAAGATGAATTAGCTGTTCTAAAGTCATATTATGAAATTATAACATTTTTTTCTTAAAAAAATTCAAGTAATTAAGGTTAGGGCATAACTTTCTTGTATGTAATTATCATCTATGTAACGAGATTGTAACGCGATAATTTATTTTATATTTGTAGAGTATACAATGCAACTTGATTTTGGTAATCTTTGGCATTTATTTATAGTTATGAGATATATGCACAAAATGTACTTAGTGATATATGGTGACTGATTGTATTTATTATGTTGCCAACATTTTAGTATGTTTAAAATTGTATAGAGAAGTAACATTCATGAAACATATTGTGATCTCATTTCATTTAAGAATACCAGGATATCTATCAAGCCCATGAAGTATTTATTCAATAAATATCTGTCATTAAACTAATTCTTATGAAATGCTGTCTTCAAGATTTATAATACATTCCAGTAAATTACTATCATAATAGAGTTGTTTCAGTGGATTTTGATGATTTAGTCGAGCTTTATAGTTTACCTTAGGCTACACTCATCATTTGGTTTATCTAACTAGTAAGTGTTACTGTCTGAGTATTCATGTGCGTCAGTTTTTGCCGTACCTGTCGTGTAGTCGTGTAAATACAGTCCTGAAAATAACAGGAGACTACTGAGTGAATTGAGCTTGAAATCATTCTGTGTGACTGGATGTGTGTTACGCATTTAGAATATTTATTTCATGTAAGATTTAATATAAGTAGATCCATTGCCAAAATTGATCAGTACTTTTGTTTAATGTTATTGTTTTTTTTTAATTTACAGTTTCTTTTATGATTATTTACATATATTTATTTCGGGACCAAATTAATTTATTATGAACTTAATTATGTATTTGGGTGTGTTCAAGAGAAAGATTTTTTATTTATAATTTAATAAACAAACCAAAGTCTACATCACATTGTTTTTTACTGTGTTCTTTGTGAGTATCATGTGCATTTTGTGAGAAGACATGAAAATATAATCTGCTATGTAGATATGACTTTTCTTGCTAATATTCTTAATGCATGTACACAAATGACAACAATAGTAAATATGATACATTTTATTTATTTTCATAAATTATTATGGATCATTTTTATGGATTTTGGGCTTTTTATTCCTCTTCCTCTTAGATTTTTTTGGTGGATGTATACTTTCATTGTCACCCTCTCTCTCCACTTTACGCTTCTTGTTGTTTCTACCTTCAATAAACTTTTTGTTATCTTCTTCATCACCATAACTTACACTGACAAATGCTCCTGGTTTTCTCTTAGGTGAAGATTTGACTTCTTCTGCTTCATCAGAATCATTTTCTTCACTTGCCGCTTCTTGTTTATCTTCTGTCTCGTCTGATATAAGCTCCTCCTTTTTGATAAGATGACTCTGCCTATTTAGTGTTGCACACATCAGTCTACAAGCAGCATTGCAGGAGCATATTTCTACCAGTTTGGATTTTTCTACAGACCAAACTTTCAATTCCCCTGAACTTGATGCCGAGTATAACAGTTCATTCTCATAACTGAGTGTCTTTACTCTTAGTTTGTGTGCCTGGTATGTCAGTGCCTCTGTGTCATTTACAGTTAATGTTATTATATTTCCATTTGCTAATCCTACACATAAACTTTCATTTGTCAACCATTGTACAGTTGTTGGGTTTGAAGTGCAAGTTATTCTTTTCTCTAGTTCACCCTTCATTGTCCATACATCAACTTTTAGTTGTGAAACTAATGAAAATCTGTCACCCCCTGGTGAAAAGCTGATTTCTGTAGGCATAACTATGCCTTTACTTGCAAGATTGATTGTAAAGGCTGGGCGACCTTTTATTAAGTTCCATGTTCGTAATGTCTTGTCTCCTCCAATACTAAGAGCTAGTTTATCTGATGGATGTACAGCAATGGCAGTAACTGGTTGGCCTGAAACAATACAGGAAAGTATGTAATAATATTAACAGGGATATCATGGAACACAAGAGATACAGGAAAGTATTTTATCTATTCAAAGATTGTACCCACATAGTAACATCATCCTCTAATTGAATAATGAGCCTTAGTAAAGCCTTAACCAAGTTTTAATAGAGCAGTGTGGGCTATGGAAAGCAGTGATGAAAAGTCGGTGATGTAACCATATAATGTATATTTTGGTTTCAGATTTTAATCAAGATGTGTGAAGGGTTGAACAGGTTCAAGGCCTATACTAAAGGTTTAGGGCTCAAATCTACCTAAACTGCCAAATAAACTAGCTCTTGCCCTGGCTCTCCTCTCGGGATGGGTGCTCAAATGGTAGTAGCTCTTTTGCAACCCATTAAAATAAGGAGTGGTCTCTGTATTCCAAAGTATCAACTCTAATCGCAAGTTAGCATAACTGATCGATGTATGTAAGTAAATAATAACTACCTCCATGAGCACTTTTCCATATCTTCTCTATTTTCCAGTTTCCAGTTCTCGTAACGATAATAGAACCGTCGTGACCGCCTGTCAGCAAATGTGTTCCACTGTGAGTGAATGTTACACTGTTTACAGGCCCGCAATGGTTAAAGAGGACAGTATGTTCTTTACGAGTTTTCATGTCGATTACAACCACTTTATCGTCAGTGCCACCGGAGGCAAGGAATTTACCACCAGTTGATGCGCAACGAACTGACGCTGTGTGTGATTTTGTGGCAAAAGTCTGCTTCAATTTCATAATCTGTAAAATACATTAAAGTTAACACACTGCTTCCCAAAACAAGACACTCGAAAAAAACATGGTCAGGTATTACTTACGGAGTCTTCTGTCCGAATAGAGTAACCGAGCAAGAAGCCCTCATATGTGCCCACTACCAACTCATCCATGATTTAATAATTTTACTATGACAATGTGCAGTCGATATACGATGTTTAGTTTAAAATAATAGAGGTTATGTTGTCAACTTATCAAGAGGATCGAGAATCGAGCATGATTGCTGATAGCTGTCACAGTCATTGACAGTATTGTCACTACTGTCAGTGTCAAATCTATCAAGTGTCCAGCTCTGTCCCCTATAGACTTAGAACCACAGATCTTAGAACGTACCCACTTATATAGAACGTTTCAACAAGAAAAAAATACTTCGAACGTATTATACTTAGAATTTAGAATACACAATAATATACACTATAGCCCGTCAAGAAAGTCGTGAAAATTAAGGGCGGCGCTGCTGCGCTTAATCGGGTATCACTGTCACATCACCACTGAACAGTCTTAATCTGTTGTTTTTTATGATATAAAGCAGTACATATTTCATTATGATAATTGATAATTAATAAATAACAGTAAAAAAACCACAGTACTTATTTTTTTTTCACTCATTAAGGTATTAAGTACGTTTTCTCTGTCTACTACTTTGAGTACCTACACTACGTTTTGACCCGTAGATGGAGAAAACATTTTGACCAACTTTTTATTTTCCTTGACAATTCAGAGACTTTATTTTTTCTCTAAACCACCGAAAAAAAATTGTTCCTTCAAAAAAAGTCAATAAAAGAAAATTTCAGAAACCTTTCAGATTTGTTTCAGATAAATAAAGTAGTGAGCGATGATCGATTGATAAATCACGTGGTAATTTACCCCTTTACCACTGGTAAAGGCTCGTCAGAAGTTTTGAGCACATCAGGAATAGCATCCGGAATCTGTAACCTATTATCTGAATTCGCATGTCTGTATCCAGCCTAATTCAGTGTTACATCTCATAAAAATATAATTCTTTGATCGACAGAAAAAATTGACAGCGTCAAGTGTTAAACGAAAATCTCGCTACATATTTCTATTTTTTGTGATTATATCGAATGGATAAATCTGTAACTAAATCTAATTACATAAATTCTGTTTAATTCGTCCGCACGATCATATTATCATTCTGGTATGTATATGTGCACAAGAGTAATTTAACAGTTTTTAGTATGTCTGGCGCTATCGATCTTCATGGTTGGCATTATTTGCTGTTTGTTTGTTGTCTTTAAGGATTCCCAAAAGAGGACTTATTTAGACATCTACAAGATGGATTTGGCGGAGACCATGAAGAGTGTGCTAGCTAAAAGTACGGGTAGTTCCAGTGGAGCGGCGAGTACGTCCAGCTCGGCGACCCCGCACGGTGCCGAGGGATATGTCACAGAAAAGTTGTACATGCTTTTGCAGCTTTATCTACAAAACAAGGGATGGAGCCCTAGCATAGAACTCTTACAGTGCTTTAGTGATCTCAAAGAATCATCCATGCTTCCTAGTGCTGCATATTTACAGTAAGTGGACATTTGTCAGTTTCAGTTTAGTGCAATTATATAGTTTAAATAAGGGTGTCAAAGACTGTAATTTAAACTTGTGAGGTAAAACTGACCATATTCAAAAATAAAAATGAACTCTGTAGAAAAGTATAAGTGATTATTCAATATGTTAATAACTTACATTAAATATTTTTTAATAGTTTCCTTTCATTATTTTCTGTTTGATGCAGAATGATGGCTTCAAGAGTGGGTTTAGACACACAAGGCAGATTGATACTTCGTGAGAATGGCAAAATAATATTACCTTACGAGCACTTTGCTAATGCTGTCATGTTGAAACATATGAATGGTCCTCATGGACTACATCTAGGATTAGAAGCAACTGTTAGGGCTGTAAGTATGAAATATTTTCTTATTTATTGATGCCTGTTTATCTCTAAAGAATCTAGAGCAGGTGCGTTTCCTGAAAAAAAAATGAGGTGTACATAATAACATTTAGTCCATTATTATTTAAACTATTTTTAAAGGAGAATTTTGTATATAAAACTGACCCATATTGAGCATATTAGAAAAGTGAAATATTGAATTGGATGTCTGATATATTCAAGAATAAACAATAACATATGTTTTCACCAATTAAATATTTGTCTGATTGATTTCTAATCCAACCTAAACTATTTTGACAGGTAGTAGAATCATATACAATAGGAAGGGAGCAATTTGGAATGGAGAAGGAGTTCATAGTGGAAGTAGTTCAGAACTGCCCCAACCCTGCATGCCGGTATTACAAAAACCAATTGGAAATGACTCAGAAGTCAATACAACAGCATTTGTCTCAGCAGCCCACATATATTCCTGGTAATTTTTATTTTTATTATTTGGTCAATGTGTATAGAAAAAAATTGCATGAAAATAGTTTCTGCAAACTTTTGTGTATTGGAATCCTGTGTCTACATTCTCATTAGATTGTTTTAGTGTTTATTTAAAAAAAAAGCATTGACTTATATTAAAAAAAAGTTAGTTCATAAACAAATAGAACATACCTAAGAAGAAACAAAATTGAAAAATTTATTTTTATGATTTAATTTCCTTATAGAACATTGCAAGGAAATTTAATACCCTTTAATATTTTAACCATCTTAAATTATAGTTATGTAGGATCGTAGATTTCAATCACATGTTTTTTAATCTTGTAATAGATGCAGGTGCGTCAAATCTTCCCGACAGCCAGGCAGTTGAGCGTTTATTGCGCAGCACTGCCTTGGCACAAGATTATCAGCTTCCTCTAGCACCCCATCTCGCCGCTCTCAGTGAGTCCATAGTTCAGAGAACCCTAACTTAATTGTAATGAACCCTAGATTAATTGAACTCCAAATTTAATCAATTATATTCAAACAAATG
Source organism: Eilema sororculum (assembly GCA_914829495.1). NCBI lineage: Eukaryota > Metazoa > Arthropoda > Insecta > Lepidoptera > Erebidae > Eilema > Eilema sororculum. Next base: position 9,017,649 of record OU618547.1, read on the forward strand.
AATGAATAATATCATTTCGTATTTTCCTATTTTAGGTAGTTTGACAGGTGATAAAGCCGATCGCCGCAGTCAAGATAAGTTGTCACAACATCAGCAGATGCTGCTCCAGCATCAGAACAGGTCTCTAGGACATCAGTCTTCAATAGACAAGTATGGGCACTCTCAACAACGGTCGTCTGGATCTTCACAAGCTAGCCTCGATTCCAAGTCTAAACATCATTACAGTGATGAGCATAAACTCACAGATTATCTGAGGTAAGAGTTTTTTGTGGATAGCCCTCAGGTCTTTAGCTTTTTTGTTGTTGCTTGTGATAACTGTGACCCAACTGTGCATACCGAATATGAAACATTTTTCTTTATAGAATAATGATATGGGTAAATTGAATGAAATTTTAAAAGCATTTAGTATCGAAGTATCTATATATTATTACGTGAAGGAAAATTTTTGGATCCCTTTTTACGAAAATTGCGGGTACGTAGGAGGGTGAGATTTGGCATATTGATAGTTCATCCCGAAGAGAAGTGCATAAGATTAATATTTTTTTATAATAATGCATTAAAATACCTTATTTTTATTAAAATAAACGTTACGCACACTATAGCCAATTTTCACACACACATACGCATGTCACTTACGTGTACATACAGTTTTTTTTTTTAGGCATAGGTAAATCATCACAACAGTTCCATGACTATTTGATTTTTTTTGTTTCTTTAGTTCCTCTCGGAACAGGCTAAGGTACTATGACCACGCTGCCTTATCATCAGTTACAAATATTTTCTTCATTGAAATAACAGTGGATGATATTAATGATGGTGAGATGGTGATGGTGATGTTGATGATGATGATAATAATGATGATGATGGTGAATGATAAATAGATAATTCATGCCTTAGTAACGTTGTGGGGACTTTACTAAAAGCAATCCAAATCTCCCCAGGATTTGCATTGAACGCGTATAATCACTATTCACTGTAATATGCCACTTTCCTACACGTGCGTTGTCCAAGGCATTCAGGCTAAAAATTCACCATTTTTATACATATAAAACTTGAATTCACACCAATTTCGGAAAATAAACTAATACCGCGATGCGTCCTCTACGCTTTCCGGCCAAAAAAAAACCCGTACTTATTTGAAATGTTGACAGCTGACGACACAAAAAAAATAATATAAAATAGTAAGGAGGTTTTAACTTAATATATATTGATAAATAAATAGGTAACTTTGCATCTCTTTTTACGAAAATTGCGCGAACGGAGAAGTATGCAATTCCCCAAAACTTTAATTATTGTTAGCCTGTGGTCAACTTTTACTCAAGTGTTCATACTTTTTTTTAAAGCTTTGGTAATACGCACAGTCCTATACCTATTTGAAATATTCACAGCTGACGAATAAAAAAAGAGATACAAAAAAAATTGTAAGGAGTTATAAATTAATACCATTATTGATTAATAGGCGAAGCAGGGTGAAGTTAACACTTTGTGTCAGTTTTTACGAAAATTGCGTGGACGGAGAATACGATATTTTCCAAACCTTTATTAGTATGTAGTCAACTTCAGACATGATATAGTTATTATTTGTCTATAGTCTTATATACTAAAATACCGCTCTTTTTGAAAAAAAAATCTTAATATGTATATAAACGTTAATAATGTTAAAACTTTTAATTTTTAATTATTTATGATAGAATTTCGACCACCGGGCGACCACTAGTTTAAATTATATCGAATCCATGATCTTTCCCTTACAGTTTTCTCTACTCTTGCTTTTTCCTATCGCAATCGATGATATGGGTATTAATTGATCAATATGATAAAGGTTGATTACAATTTATATTACAGAGCAAACTTAGAAAGTTTGGAATCTCTGTCGGGGGGTGGGGCCGCAGTGAGCGCGGCCGTGAGCGCGCACAGCGAGCGCAGCGGGGCGAGCGCGGCGGCGGGTGGGGCCGCAGTGAGTTCGACAGCGGGTGGAGCAAGCGGAGCGGGCGCGACGGCGGGCGCGGGCGGCCAGGAGCGCGTGGTGCGAGCCTTCGCCGAGCTGGCGCGCAACCTGCAGCGCATGCGGCCCTGCGTGCGACCCGCCATGTGCAAGCCCTACGGCAAGCAGAGCGAGCAGCTGCAGAAAAGTTCGTTCACAAATCAATCATAACATAAACTCACGCATGTATTCCCCGAAGGGGTAGGCAGAGGTGCTAGCAGCCAAATTTCGCCGGTTTATGTTTAGGTCCCAATGTAATAGGTGGCGAGCCTATTGCCACTAACCGGGCACTTATAAACCTGCGATAAATACACGCATAACTTCGAAAAGCATCGAAAAGTCATTGGTGTGTGCCATGGTAAACCTGGGATCGAACCCGAGACCTCGTTTTAGCAGTCCATTACCCATACCACTAGGCTACTGGAGATCAATCAACTACGTATTTTATCATTGTGTGATGTGTACAAAAAAAAAGTTTACCATGTTGGTACCCAGTGGAGAATAGGACCACTCCAGCTCTTCCTGTGGGTCTCGTAAAAAGCGACTTAAGGATAGGGCTGTTCTCCATCCGACAGTGAAAATACAGCCCAAGACAAAGGGCCCGCTGGACGGCAATAGGGTCGCCCTCTATTACGTCGTGGGACCGAAAATCATAATTGGCGAAACGTGGGTGCTAGTACACCTCTGCCTACCTCCTACCTGTTTAGAAGTGATAATCAATAATGCTCAAACAGTTAAACTCTATACCTATACAAAAAAAAAATCTATATCTGTATCTGTCTATACCTAATATGGGTCACCAATCGTTTTGTACAAATAATACAAACGATTAGCACGATGCGCCCGCATGCGTGGCATGCATAGTATGGGGCAACTGATGCGGTATAATAACGACGGGCATCGAGGGAAAACCCAGCTCCACATTCTGTTATATGTGGTGCGCCGTCACTTAGGACTGGAAGGACATACACTTACACTTACCTATTACGTTCATTATTTTATATTAGCTATTGTGAATCCCAAGTCCGAATGTTTCAAATATTTGCATTGCATTGTTTGAATGTGTAAGACCACAGATAGTCCATACTAATAATATAAATGCGAAAGTAACTCTGTGTGTCTGTATGTCTGTCTCTGTCTGTATGTTATGCTTTCACGCTTAAACCACTGAATCGATTTTGATGAAATTTGGTATGGAGGTAGATTAGACTTGAGGAAGGACATAGGCTATGTTTGGTCGCGATTGCCGACATCCACGCGGGCGGTGCCGCGGGCAAATGCTAGTATAATATACTTCTATACAGATGCACAATAAGGAACAAAAAGCGGTTACACTCGTAACTTCCGAAAGCAGGTAGGCAACTTTTATTTCCAAACGCTGTTACTAGATGGCGACAATGTGTTGGCAAACTTTTCTAACTTTTACTATTAAAAACTAACTTATCAGAAATAAAAAATACACGAAACATATTATTGAATAAGACTGAATTAAATCGTAAGACGTATAGAGTGTCTTATGTCTAACAGTAACAGTCTACCCCAATGAAGTTAGCTAAATTTTATTTCATCCTGTATTTCAGTTCTATTGGATACCATACAGTTAGTCCAGTCGCTACGAAGCTATTTGCCGCCACCGCACATCCAGGTCACCTCGTGGAAAAATGATGATAAGCTACGGTAAATTATTCAATGCGTGACAACGTTTTGTATTTTAAATGTTAGAAACCTTCACAGGCATTTCATTATTTTCCTTACAGTTCGAATAACATGGAGGAACTGGAGAGCCGCAAGATAGTGAGTGGCAACTAGCCACCGGACGCCGACGACTGAGCGTCGCGGTGACGTCACCCCAGCACGCCTGACGCCGGCCACGGTCTGACCGCACGCATCTCACTATACTCGACTGGACCGCTTCTGAACACTGAAGTATTAGGACCTACGCTGATTCGTACGCGTGCACCCATGCAAACGATGTAATATTACGCGGATAATTTGCACAAAATTTTACATAAAAGTCCATATGACTTGCGGAGGCCCGCATGTGTACTACGCACGAGGCAGTGAAGGTGGTTTAAGATAGTTATAAGAAGGCTTAGTTTGGCCTGCTTGTGGGTGGGTGGGTCACATTTAATCATTGAAATTTTAGCCCCTTCTTGTTGGCTGATTTTTCTGATATTTGGTACACATCTTTAGTTCAAAATACAATTTTATGATACACGAACACGATGCAATTTGAATCTATAAAACCGTGTATACATAGCACATATGGAATTGATTGAGTGCTTGAACATCGTTTGTGCTGGATAGATATAATTTTGATATTTTTTTTTATTTGTGGTCCCCTCTCCGAGAAACCTTGTAGTTAATAACTTCAGTGTTCAGAAGAAAAGTTAATTTAAATTCACAACTAAACCAGACCTGTGTATTAGTAATTACCCAATGGAACACTAGTTAGTAAGTTCACATGACGATTTTCGTTGGTTGTAAGGTCCGTCGCCTGCGCGTGTTTTACTTTACACACTATACAAAACACCATTTAACTTATTACTCTATGTTTTTCAATATACATTTTTAATTATTGCCTTATTAAAATTTTGAGACTGCAAATAAAGTCTCACCCTAAATCTATGTCTTCCAGTCGTCCTGTTCACCATATGAGTTGAGATCTATAATTTCCATTCGTCTTCTGAAGTCTACTGAAGCCATGTTTAAGTACGTATATAATAGATTTCCTGTACTGACATGTTGGCGTATTTAAAATATTGTAGACAGGATTTTGACAGCAAAAATATTCGAAACATTTCTTTGCACCAAACTGCAGGAGATCGAATGTGTATATTAACAAAAAAATATGTGAATTTTTGTGGTAGTGTGTAAAGTAAAAAACGCGTGGAACTCGCGCCTGTGAAGTTTCAATGTTGTACTGATAGTATCCAAACATATGTAGTGTTTGGTACACTGGACCGAAGTTGTGGTGTTGGGGTATTATTGTTTTAGGAATATTAGATGCGTTATGAAGAGCGTCGACGCTTACGCTGAATAAATTAATTTCAGGTGTATAGGTACATTTGTAACACCGTCACCTCATTCAGCACAAACTGAGTTTATATAATACGTAGTTGATTTTTTCACGTCTTTGTTTTGCGGTTTTTATTGCTTTACTTGTTGGTATTTGCAGAAGTTTCTATTTATATAGTTTCCTTACACCTATTTTCTATTTTCTCATATTATCTGTTGTACAAGGTCATAGAAAAGTTTATGCACCTGCTTTTTTTGTTAAAAACGTATTTATGGTTAAGGTATTTTTTTACATTAATTGGTCCTAATGTAAGTTCAATCTCAGTTATTATCGTAAGTGCATTATTTACACTGTGATAGAAGTGTAATAGGTGTAGATCTGAGCGAAGTCTTGACATGAATGTAATTTTAGGAAAGTGTGTAGGTAGTAAGTGCGTCAAGTGCGAGCGAGTTGTTCGAATTTCGAAAATGACAATGTATCAGTTGTCATCAAATTCATTTTTTGAGGCCGTAAACTCGCTAATATTATGCGCACTTAGGTTTGATCGCCAAGTCTTGTCTTGTGAGTAATAGGGAGGGTAGTATCTTAATGAAGACTGCAATTTTTTCACGTTCGTCTTAGCTGATGTTGCCTGTGGCTGTATAAAATTAGGTTCTGTAGGTTATGATGAGATGTGCATACTGCACACTGAGACTAGTCTGTCGTACAAACGGATTTTTATTGATAAGGTTAATAGATATAAATTATTATTTTGTAGTTAGGCCCCTTTTACAGTACCTACGGAATTGTGTTGTATATTGTCTCAGTGTGCAGTAGAGTAAATAGGTGGTCGAAGGAGTTTAGCTGAAGTTGACTTTGATCATTTAGTATCATTCAAGGAGTCGCTATTTACTTCCATAACATCATCATGTGAAATAATGGACTACATATTTTTAATGATTAGTGCAATAATTAGGCAAAGCCTACGTTAAATTTAAAGTTTTGTATCTTAGTACTGTAATTCTAAATTAAAAACATGTATAACTTGTCATATACACATCACAACGGAGAGTGCTGTGAGGTTATATTGTGTAGCGTAAGTACTTGTATGTCATAGTCGCATCGTTGGGCCGATGTACGCATCACAATCTATTTGAATTTTGTCAAGTAATTATTAATTTTAAGCAGCTTATTATAGGTATGTGCGTTGTACATTTATGTTGTATTCCATACTATTCGTATTAGCTGTTTATAACATCTATATATCGATTTATTACACAGCGATTGTTTTGGTACATTATCCAAATATTTAACGAGGCTACTACGTTTTCATCGACAACTAACAATACGCCTAGTATTAATTAAGTTGATATAACCGTCAAATCTTATTCTCAAAAAAGTATTATAAACTTCCAAAAGAATCTCTCTCTGTATTAGAATTATATAAGCTTTCTAGTCAAAAATGGACGTCTTACATTTTTATAAATATGATTGGAGTTCTAAGGTATGGAAAATTACTAGTTTGGATGTCTTGTTTTACAAAGTGCTCTGTCATGTCGAACTAAGGTCTCCATGCCGTCGAGTCAAGCTAAGTAACTGTTGAATTTGGCTTCAATTTATCCTGCGAGTGCAACTGCGTTGCAGGCCGTTACGAACGCAGGATAGCGCTACTCTTTTTATCTTCCTTTCATTTAAAGTCAGTATGTTTTTTTTTGATCTGTTTAATGTACACAGTTTATCTTTAAAACAACGAAGCCATATTGCTTTACATCTTGTGACAGATAGCAGTGGCGTCAGCAGTTTCGACAAAATTAATAGAAAATATACCTAACTTGAATATTTTTCTTTTATTTACTATACATTTGTCATATAACTTTTAGTTAGGAATTATCGAGACTGATCAACGATCACGAAAATGTAGAATATTAAGGTTTTGATCTCACATTAGCGATACACATCTGCTGATCGCCTACTTAACTGAGAATGACAGAGCAACTTAGGTATTAATGAAATTTTCTATTATATCACTTTTCCTTAATGATGGTTACTTCATACGTAGTAACATAGTTTTTTTATTATATTGTATTATTTACGGACATATTTAAATTATTCATCATCGATCATTATTTGTATTCCTTGTTGAAAAAAGCATTTATTTGGTAATACGTACCACGAATGTTTCTATCTCGTTTGGCATCTGAATACTGTGATAAATTTTTATTCAATCAAAATGTAATTTTGACATTAAAATGCAATATACCAATCGGAAAGTAGTTACTATTATACGTATAGATTATGTTTCTATATTATTAAGTTATTATTGTATATTATAGCTGATGAGAATTTATTAATCAAATGAAGGACATAACCTAATTGTTGAAAGATAGTCTTTAACAGCTGTGAACATCTGTTTATGGAGGGAATATCTTTATCTCCAAAAAATACTGTTTGTTTACGATTTGCTTTCATAAATAACAACCATATAACCAGGGTTATTTTTTTAAATATGAATAGCTACTAAAAAAATGATAGCTCTTTTGTTTTTTAGCATGTGCCGTGATAGTTAGCAAATGTATGTCTAACAGTGGCATGCGTTTTGCATTAAGTCTCGTTTTATTTTAAAACAGGAGCCTACCATTGTAAAATGTGTAATTACGGCTGCCTATATATTTTGAATGAATTAAGTAAAGCAATAGAGTAATAATTTTACTTATTCGATGTATGATGATATGATTAATATGTATAAAACTTGAACCGCATTGTATTATTCTACTTATGTAACAGCAGCCTATGGGTCCTTCAATAATTACTAGTATTATTATATTCCGCGAAATAAAATAGGTATACTTCAAACAATTGCTTCCAAAAGAGATACTGAATAATTTACTTACATGGTACGATAAGTAGGTATCGTGTCGATATGGAATTGTTTTTTATCCAACTGAAATCTCATCAGCCGTATGTACGTATGTCTAAATTGGCCTTGCCATGTAAATTATTATTTGTATTCAGAGATTTTTTAAATTGTAAAGGTGGTAATTTAGAAATGGAAAAGCAGTGCTTAGAAATAAATAATGATTAAAGAAACAAATGTTGTGTTTTCATTTCATCTAGACTTTATTATATTGTTAAAGAATTGAGCATGAAAATTGAAATTTTGGCCTCCAAGGGTCAATTCCTACTGAAAAATCAGCTGCCGGCGGTGGCAAGAATTTGTTATGAGAAATGGTTGCGAGCAGATTCACGTAGCGCAGCGTCTCGTGCCGTGCTGCCCTATAGTGGCTTTCAAATGTCTATGAACTTTTACTCCCGTAAATAAGATTCGAAATGATTTGCAATATTTTACCTCAAAAAGCCGCTGCCGACCACTGCTCTTTCAGTGAAATTTATCCTAAGAAAACAACAATTAAATTAACGAACATTTACAACGTGCATTTTGAACTCAACAAGACAAGAGTGAATTAAATATAAACGACACAATAAATAACACTGTACATCTATGATAAGGAACACCTTAATACGCAAACCTCGTAACTCCATTCGACTTAGTTACGAGCTTTGCGTATTAGTGTCGATATGTCGATACGAAAAAAATATCAATTGGAAAGTAGTTACAATTATAAATGTATAATATGTTTTACTTATATAATATTAGGATGAATATAAATAGAGGAATTCAAACGGCGATCGCCAGTAAATTTATACCATCGCAACGATTGCCGCAGGTTCACTGTCATATCATTGGCTTATTATCAGTTTTTGAGGAACTCTTCGCGCCCGCGTACTTCGTGAACCCGCCCTCCTTGACAAGATTTTCCACCTAAAAGAGGTCCGGGTCACGCAGCACCTCTGAACTTGTTTGTAATTTACGTTCAAATTCAAATAATATCTTTTATATTTTCTACCGGTTCCCGCCATATACAATCGAGCCTCCTGTACATAGTTTATGCACCAATTTTGGAATGACGCGTACTTGGTTGGTTTAGCCTTACTTTTGTTTGAGAACAATTATTCAGGAAAATCGTCGGGGTTAAATCATAACATATAAAATACACATATTTATTACAGAACCACATTTTGGCACAGTATTTAATATACAAGTAAGTACAATTTTCTCACACTGTTTAAACCATTCAGCAGGGAAATAGCCGTGGTGTGTGGTGAAACTTTTCATTGTTAAAAAAGTACAAAATATCTATAACTATAGTCAGAGACAAAAGTTGCTGAAGATTAACAACAAACTACATTCTTGAAATTCATAAAAACACTATTTGATGTACATATTAGTAGAGGTAGGTATAAGTTAAACATACCTAATGTTTTTCTGAAAAGTTTTGGAACTAACATGAGCTGTTAATTGCAAAGTGTTAAGTTACTTTTGTCGGTGACTGTACATTGATAATAATTTCAGCCATGGCACGCCATCTGTCGTCAGACAACCACTGCAGAACAAATGGCGAATAGACTGGAACATAGCGGAACTTTGCCCCACTAGATTGTTATATCACTTTGAATGAAATACAACTATCGATGTGAGAATGTGTGTTTAAGAATTGTGCAATATTTAATATTAGTGATTTGATGACAGGCGAATAAAAAATCTTGAAGTATATACTAGCTGTCTTACCATTTAGAGTAGTTTCACGAACCACTGGTACCTATTGATAGTGAAGAGATGTACCTTCGCCTTGAAAGTAGTGGACTTTCAGGCCCGTATTCTAGAATGACACTCAGCCTGAATCGCGATTTATCTGAGGACTATCAATCTATCTATGCAATCTGTCGGCCGTCTGCGATGTACGTGCAAAATACTCAGCACTATGTTCACACGCACCGAGCATGGGCCTAATGCAGTCTCGCCACTCTACTCGGTGCGTGTCATCAAGGCATTAAACTTATGTATTTTTTGGCGGTTTTTGAAAATGTAGTTTATATACAATAGCATGTATTTAACTAGCCTATCATGTGATACGTGCATGAGAATGAAATAGAAAAAGATAGACATTTAAAAAAACGGCTACACTTGATCCCAGAAGTATCCATGACAATACCAGCTTACAATTAGGTTTTGCTTCATGGCTTTAGTATTATAGGTACGAGTATAACATTTTATATTAAAAGTTCGGTAGGTTTAAGCTTTCTATTAGTCTTTCATACATTTTTTTCGAGATTTAAAACGATGACCTCTGGAACTCGCTAATCCTGTTGATTTATTAGCTCAGTTTCTTTGTGAATCGATTACCCAGTTGAAGGTCGATTTTACCCTTTATTTTTTTTCTTCCGGAAATCCCCTCGGATACTTCCCCTGCCGGAGCCGGAAGGGGAGGTCATGTCGGACTCGAACCGACTAAAACCGCACGCCGACTGTGGGTCGTAGTGGTAGGCCGGAGGCCCAGGGGTGTCGATTTTACCCTTGGTTTATAGGACTTACTTATCTGCTTGCTGTTTGCAACAGGTAATTCAATAAATAGGTTACGTATGTTAGATAAGTACCATAATATTATATTTAGACTATAGTATAGGATCTACACTTAGGAATGTAAGTAGTTTAAAACTGCCTCTCACTATCTAATTCGGTTCTGAGCGATCGCAATTATTGCTAAATACAAATTAATTTAAATTGGAAAAATCCATATTCAAATAGGTCACAAATAGGTACGCCTTATCCTTCATGATGTTCGGTCAACCTAAATAGTAAACCCCATCCAAGCTTGTTGGAATTTCCTGACACGTCTATGACGTTCAAACACATCTACCCGTACTACAATATACATATTACAACATGAAATACATACATAATTTAATATCATTAAGTTGTTATTACACTAGTAAATTTAAATACCTGAAAAGTACTCCACATACAATAGATATTTAAACAAACACACACTTGTTTCCAAAGCATAATTCACTATTTTTCATTGTACATGTGTGGAGTTCCATTGAGGAAGGCTTTTTCGTTGTTTAAGTAGATATCTTCGCGGGGGTATTGCATGGTTTGAAGGTGTAAATGGAGTCGTCGAGCCAGTAGTAAGCTTGTGCGAAGTCCCCTTCACAGAGATAGGGGGCTCGGGTCCACGAGATCAGCTCAAAGCCGACCTCATCCTTCATGAACTTGACGAAACTCGCCACCTGCATTTCGAACTCAACGCCTTCAATTGGTAGACGTTCTTCAGGCTTATGATCTGCAGTCACTGTAACACAAAGGAGACGGTAATCATGTTTTGTACGTAGTCCTTTCTTACGTATGAGCGTGTACCTACACTGCATACCTTTATTTTGCTGGAGCCGAATGGGGCAGGTTATATAGGACTCGAACCGACTAAAACCGCACGCCGACTGTGGGTCGTGGTGCTAGGCCGGAGGTGAGGTTGTCATCGAAATATCCCTCGCACCCCGGCTGACCCTACACTGCATACCTACACCGACTGAAATTAATTTCATTTCCGAAAGTGTTTTGGAGAGGAAAACGGACTGAGGCTAGTAGCAAAAAAAAATGTTAGGTACCTAATTCCGTAATCGGGCCCGATGATGGCCCATGATACTTAATTCATTCACTCTTTTTGTGTGGAAATCACCAACGGTACCACAACTTCATCAGGTTTAGTGAAGTGACTATGTCGGGATCGAACCGTCTTTTACTAGGGATCCTAGGTACACCCTAGTAAGGAATTCAGAAACTCCGGTAGACTGTCCACCCGTAATAACGTACAACGTTCTTGCAATAAAATATACTTTTATGAACCAATAGTAAATGCAATACATATTAATTGTATGATTAGTAAATAAATAAATAAATAATAATAAAATACGGGCAAGTGGTGAAACATGAATTGTTTTCTTAATATTCAGAAAACAATTCATGTTTCACCACACCATTTAAACTTTGTAGGTACCTATGCTTTTAAACCGAGCATGGGGCTCGTAGTTAGGTGGTAGCAGGATAGGTTAGCTTATAATATAAGGCTAAGCAATACAAGCCAGGCCGGTTTTATGATGGGTCGTCAGGTATAATAATTGGAAACGCTAAAAAATACGTCGCTTCACGTAAAATATCGATGTTCGACCGTCTGATAGTTAAGACTAAGAGCCGATCCTAACTAGTTCGGACAAGGCTAGGAAGATGATGCTTCTACACAGAGGTCAGAGTATCCTCATAGGTACCTACCTTCCACGTAAGGCTTGTATGGCAGCACAAGGGCCAACATGAGTACGCCGCCAGGTGCAACCGCGTCTCGTGCCTGCAGTAACATAGTCTTTGGCTTGTTGCAGCGGTCTAGCAAGTTCAGCATACATATGCAGTCGAACTGTCGGTAGCGCCACCAACTCTCTGTGTCCAGTATCCTGGAATAAAACATGACGACCTTATTAAATGCAGTTTGGAGAGACATACCGGATGTAAGGAGAACGCTCCCGAAGCCGAAAACCCCTAGTAGTACTCCAGCTACATAACACATTAGCCTAAAAATAAAATCGATTTGGACAAAAAAAAAATACGATTTTTTTTTGAATTTTGAATTTTTTTATTTTGAATTATTTGCTCTCCATCGTGTTAGTAAAGTTAAATCAAACGGTAATTTCATAAAAAGCACATCACTACAAAGAAAAAACAACTAGCGCCAAGCGCGTGCTTTTTTGTAGTGGTGTTTTTTATGAAATTCCTGTTTCATTTAGCTTTACAAAAACGATGGAGAGCAAATAATCCATACTAATATTATAAATGCGAAAGTAACTCTGTCTGTCTGTCTGTCTGTCTGTCTGTCTGTCTGTCTGTCTGTCTGTCTGTCTGTCTGTCTGTATGTTACGTTTTCACGCCTAAACCACTGAACCGATTTTGATGAAATTTGGTATAGGGGTAGATTAGACCTTGAGAAAGGACATAGGCTATGTTTGGTCGCGATAACCGACATCCACGCGGGCGGAGCCGCGGGCAAAGGCTAGTTAAAAATAAAAAAAAATGAAAAAAAATTGGAAAACATTTTTTTTTGTCCAAATCGATTTTATTTTTATGCCAATGTGTTATGTACCTGGAGTACTACTAGGGGGTTTCGGCTTCGGGAGCGTTCCCCTTACACCCAGTATAATGATTAAGAACTGTATGTTCAGTATTTTACGTTAACTGCAGAATGAAGAAAAATATAACAAAAAGAATTTAAAGTTACTGTACGACTTGCCGAAATCCGAGTGTTTTATTTTTGAAAATGTATCACTTTTATGCGTATTACTTTTGTGCGTGATTGTATTTTAACTTTTTCAAATGAAGATGTACAAATGAGGTCGAATGGAACTCGTTGTTTGACAGAGGGTCTAATGGACACTAAAGTAAAAATGAAATCTAAGATTGAGGGTCCAATTCTAACATGGAGGTCCAATGGATCATATTTATAGATGAGGTCGAATTTTGAGGGTCCAGTGGGTACGTAGCCAGAAAATCTTCTTTATCTTCATCTTTGCGTTAATCCTAGTCGCATCCGAAGCTTTCAGCTTGGAGTCTGGGGTGTGCTTTAAATAAAAAAATAATACTTGCCTAATTCGGGATGAAGAAATGCGTAACAGAACCAAAGTGGATAAGTAACAAACAGGAAAAACAAAGGATATGTGTTTAATTTTAAGCATCACAAGTAAAATATAAACAGGAATATGTGTACAAGTAAGTAAGTAGGAATACGATTTAAGTTGTCGTATTCTTACGCCAAAATTCGTCTATCAGTCGATGGTGATAGAGAATGGAAAATTAATAACCATTTGGGAAAAATGTCTCTATAGTGATGACAATAAATTGGGGACCTAGTGCGCCTGGGCATTAGAAAGGTATTAGGTGGATGGGACAGACGCTGAAATTAAATGACGCACATTGGGAGATACAGCAGTGGACCACGGTGGGCTAATTGTTTATTGAAGTTCGGTGCAGAATGTTTTCGCAGAGCAGCAGTTACGTCCGGTCAATGAGATGAAAGCAACGATCTTGATTGAATACTGATTTGCTAAAATAACAACCTAAAGGATGATATCTTACTTATATCCTTTAAAAGCGAGACTTTTCCTCATACTAGCAGATATTTCAGTTGCATAATTTTGAGGGTACAGATGTGCAAAGCGGCGGCTGACTTCGCCATCTCCAGCGCCGACGTCCACGAGTGCGCCAGCGCCGATGGTACGTCCACCTGACTTGAGCAGAGCCTGCGCTTGAGCCTCCGAGAGCACAAACATTGAACCGCGACCCAGCCACCTGGAAAAGATAATTTAGGTATGCTTTATTTACTTTTTGTACCTTTGAAGTTTGCAGGTAGCAGCGGTTATTGATAGGAATTATTTACACTGTACATTGTTCAAATTGGTTATCAAATCACATAATATAAGGATCCTCGAGAGTCTTTAGAAGATGTCTTCAACATAATTTACTAACTATTTAATAAATATCAGAAGACGACGACGTTCGACGATCTTTTCCAAATATTATTAGTCAAAATTGTCTGTTTAGTTGAGGTTACCTATAGTCAACTAAGTAGTGAACCATCGTGCAATGGATACGGGGTAAGTAAGAGAAAATTGCTTCAAAGAACAGGGTGTGGTAACATTCCATCGCCTTGAGTGAACATGCGATGTTTTATTACTAGTGCAGTTTCAAAACTATTAATTTTCTTATCTAAGTTAATTGTTGAAATAATAAAGCCCGTTCGACGTCAGTACCTTCTAATTTAAACGTAGGCAACTTCCTTGAAAGCGATTTGTGAGCTAGTCGCGATGGAGCTTGGTAACAATAGGGCAATTATCCACTACCGTCGTTCGTGTGGTGGTGCCGTCGGTGGTGTATCGCGCCGGGTCCGCAATTACTAAGGATAAAGTACAAAGTGCGCTGCGGGCAACGGCGCTGCACCAGCGCTCCAGCAAATTGTGCGCCAGAGGCGAGCGCGCCGCGACCCGCGACGTCTTCATCGCGCCCCGGGCAGCGCCGCCCGCCTGGCCCAAGTGGATAATGAGTAAGAAATCCCGCTCTCATTAGCTGCGACCGAGGGACGGTTCGATCGATACGAATTCGTCTGTGCTGGGTAAAGGGATAATCGGCGCTTGGCTCGAGCTATGCTATTAGCCGTAGTACCATATATCACGTACGGCATTATCTGCGGCCTCCGGCGTCCGCGCTGCAATTACCACGGTCTGCACGCCGAACACCGTTCAGTCACAAAGCCTTATTATGCAAGCTTGATAAGTGTCTAATGTGACTAACCTTTGAATGTATTCACAATATTAATTAATCATCTGCATCTCTAAATGGTAGATATCCCGTTTCAATCATGTACTTAGGTAGCTAGTGGCTAGGATATTTTGTTATAGTACCGGGTGAAGACAGACGGATCTATGAAGCATTGGAGATGGTCTCTCGGGGCTCGTTTGTGGACAACGTACGGTGTCGATTGATTGCTTTATTGTCCCGTCGGTGGTGCGGAGGCGAGCGCCTATAGGCGACGCCACATACATGATACATGAAGCGCTTGCGCGTCCGCAACTAATGAGCATCGGCAACGCGTAATTGTCACTGACTCCAGCGTTAACTCGTGAGATTCCATCGCCGATGTGACAACGCACGATTGAGTCAACACGCAAAAACATTGCGAGAATATGACGCCGCCTGTTACTGTGCTGTCCGAGGAATCGCCTGATTGATTTATTAGGGCCATGACGAAGATAAGCACCGTTGTAGAGACGATACTTTACCAATTCTGGATCTTGTAAAAAGTTTCGAAATGGTATAATATGTAAGCAGGTACAGCTACCTAAAGTGACATACAGAGAAGTAGGAAGGCTTGTTGGTACGTATCTGTATCTACAGATATGGATCTACTCGTTGGATGGGGTAGAGTGTACTCATGTATTCAGACCGAGATGAAGTAATAGGTAACAGAAACCACAAGGAAGAGCGCGGGTCTGTCGAGTGGAGTTGAAAATTGTGCGGCAAGGGGTGACGTGTAAATCGAGTAGAGCAGTACGTAGGTGGATAGGCGGGTGCGGGGTATCTATTTCAATAGAATGCGGTGGCTTGCAACAAGGAATCCGATGCGGTTATCGACGACGGAGGTGAGAGATGTGTCGCCGGCGGCGGGCGGTCTCCTGCGGGGCGCGGGGGATAGCGCTCGTATCGCGATTGCATCGGAGAGCAAACAAGCGGGCGGGGTGTCGCCGCGGCCGGGGGCGCTCAAATCATATTACCCCCGGCCTCACACTCGCGTAGCGCCACACACGTCATTTGAGTGTGCGTCGCTATGGCGACGGCCCGGGCCGTGCATGATATTAGTACGTGTGGCATCATCTCCGGTCGTTTAAACTTAACGCGCCGCCGCCTAGCGCGGGAAATTAAAACCGGCTCCGGACCGGAACAAGCAATCGACCCTCCGCGAGTACTCGGTGCGACTCCGGGCGGAGAGCGAGCGCGATCGTCTCGTCTGTGATGAACTAAAGCGACTTAGAGCGAGTATCTTATATGGTTTGATATTAATGATGTGTTAGCATGCACTTCGGAGGTTCGTTCTCCTACTCATAATCTTGATTTGGCTTTTACGGGAGGGACTAATATCTGAACCCCAGCCACAAAAGAATTCTACGCTAGAGCCTCGTCCGTCAATTAGCAGGAGTGGAGAAGATCTTGGTGTGTATCTCATGTCTCCTATACCTACGCAATAAGTACTTATTGGTACAGTATTACATTAGTGAAAGTTGCTGCGTACTGCGCGTAGATAGGTAGGTATCTATGCTGGAAATTTTTCAAATTTTAATTGTTCGCAACGTGATATGAAATTGTAAAAAGATGCCAAGAAACCCGGCTCTACATACCTGCCTGTACTGAAACTATAATTATAACCGGAGAATTAAGCAAGTATAGCTAGTATAGTACCTATAGCAAGGCTTTTAATTGGATAGTAAGTACTTATACCCAATTTACCTACATAAGACATACTTAATATGAAATCTAGGCTAGGATTCTTTGTAGGATCAGGCAGTTTCACGTAAATTTTAGTAGGTAACTGCCGAAAATGCCATGAAAAAAAAAGTAGGCAGGTGTAGGTACTTAGGTATAGAATATCTCAGTACATTGTAGAGCTCTACTAGATAAACATTAAAATGGAACATATGAGATAGAAGGCGCCACTCCCTGTATGTAGATACCTACACATTTGCTTTACTCAAAGACATTGTCGCTTTCAGGCACCTCATTAGAGCGCGTCCCATGCGAGCCTACCCACGGCCCACCCCCTCCCACCCCACCCTTCACACCCCTTAACACACACACGGGCGGGAGCAATTCTTTCTCTGAGCTCGCAAACTTGGATGGATAATTACACTTAGATAAGCACCCGTCCGTTGTATGTGTTTTACGATCTCGAGGGCTTATTTTAGAATTTGAATTGAATCACTTTACGAAATAGGAAAAATAATAAGTTGAGTAAATAAAAATAAAATCGTCGAAACCACGGCACATTGAAAGAAATTTTAGCTCTTATAGGCTGCAAACTGCGTACGAAAAAGCAATGTGAGTGAAATTTAGTTGGCATTAAACGATCATACCGCTGTCTGCCGTATCTTTATTGGCCAGTTATGTCTGATTCGCTGGGGCACGCCACCAGATCATCCACTGTTAGTGCCTGGCAGGGCAGGCAAATATACACATGACAATTCGAAAAGTTTCCGCCTAACATCAGACCGCAATAAAAATCAAGTTGTACGGCATACAATCGAACGTCACAGAAACGTAACGCGCGGTGTCATAACCCCGAACAGCACTCAAGCTGCAATAAACTATAAAAAGTGGATAGTAAAATGTATAAACAATGAGAGCACGGCTAAAACGTTTTAGTGTTAAGAGTGGGCCCATAAACCGTTGACACGCACCCGTAAAATATTAACGATACCTACAAGAAAAATGACGACTATCAATGTAGGTACCGATTTTCGGTCGCGAGGACGCGCTACAAATAATGGCGGTTCCGAATTTATACGCGGACCCGAATTGCCCCGATTGAATATTTTACCAGGCCACGAATGCGTCCGACGATATTTTTCTATTTCGACGCCCATTTTTACTATCAATTGTTTAGTTTCCCCTTTAATATTATTCCCGTCTCAGTTGTTTTTGATTCTCTTTTGTAAAGTATTAGGTACAGTCAACATCAGATCGATCTTGACGAACAAGGTAGGTACTAAAATGATCTTAATTAATGCCTTGGTTTACATCTTTCCTGTTGACTGATTGTTCTGATATTTGGTAATATAATTTACTTGGTAGTATGGTACTAAGATTTTGATTTGATATCTCAATTAATAAAGCACCTACTGTCACTAAATTTACACACGCCTTCTTGGGAAAACAGAGATTACCTCCTTGAGAGGTACCTAGAACACGAGTAGTAAAATTTCTCCATAAAAAGATTTCATTTCTTAAACTTAAACGTTTTGTGTTTTGTTTACTGACGATGCAAATGTTTGTGAGGCTGCTGGATGTTTATATCTTTAGCGTTTCGGAAACACAATAACCTTTAAAAGGTGTAAAGGCGTGGGCTCAATTCGAGTCCCAGTCAGGGCTTAAAATAACTCCTCGGAGGCGAATGGTTTATTGCTTATTGAGTAGCTCTGACGAAACGCGCCTCCGACGATAAAACATGGCCAGAGTGGAATCTCAGTCAATATCACAATATACGCGACGACATTGAAATTATCGCTCGGTGGGAGGCGCGCGTCGGCCTGCGAGGTGGACCTAACTAAAACAAAATAAGAATAGTTTGAAACAATGAGCATTGTCGCGATGTCTGTGCTGTGCGTGCGGCGTGCGGCGTGCGTGGTCGCCGTGCGGCCGGCGCGGTCCGGCGGGCGAGCGCGGGCGCGGTGCCGGCACCTCGTTAGCGGGAGGCGCGCCATTGGCCGCCGCGCGGTGGGCGGGGCGCGCGACAAACTGCGCGCACGCAAATAGCGCACCCGCACACAAATTAAAACAATAAAATGAAAGTAATAAAACAAAGTGAACCCCGAAGAGTATCCACTATCGAGAGGCTTAATGGCCGAGCGGAGGCGGCTGCGGCGCCCTCGCGATTTATTGAGCGATGTGCACAGCCTTATCCGCCTGCCAAAATCGCAACCCGTTCACACGATAAGACGAAAATTTAGGTAAGTCACAATTTTTTGTAGTAAAGGTGCGAATACAAAAATACACCTATCTTAAACACACTGAGATAGAGATCATGATCTCTACCTTAGTACAAACGGTAAGTAGAGTTCGTTACACAGGTAGGGTAGTTCCAAGAACTTGTCGGTATCTAAATATGGATGTAGGTACATTTATTACAAGTTATTTAATCTTGTAAAGTTAAACGCATAAGTACTTACTACCTTTCTTCATATGCTAAGTATAAAGGTTCTACTTACACCTAGCATGAATGAAGTTATACTAAAGTAGGATCTAAATATAAAAAAAATTAAATTAAAAATTTAAAAAACCCCCGTCACAAAAAACACCTCCAAAAGGTTAAAAATAAATGAATAAATTTTGATTCAACGGTTGCCATGTCGGGGGACCCTAACTGGTTAAGCATTCCGTTATATTATCGGAACAATTCATGGTCCCCCGACATGGCAACCGATGAATCAAAATTTATTCATTTATTTTTAACCTTTTGGAGGTGTTTTTTGTGACGGGGGTTTTTTAAATTTTTAATTTAATTTTTATTTGCTACTTTTTAAATTGATCTACTAGTCAAGCTCTTTCATTTGATACCCATATTGAGGGAATTATAAACAAATATGAATTCCGACATGTTGTGGCGGCGGCCATCTTGGACCGATTTTTTTCAAACATAGCTAAGAACACTCCCGACTAATATACCTTTCAAACAAAAAAAACTAAATCCAAATCGGTTCATCCGTTTGGGCGCTACGATGCCACAGACAGACACACACACACACACACACACACACACACACACACAGACACGTCAAACTTATAACACCCCGTCGTTTTTGCGTCGGGGGTTAATGACTTACTAAATTATGAATAAAATTGTTGGCTTCTTAGGTCATGGGCACAGCCAGAAGGAGAGGAATTCAAATCAAAATAGAAGCTCTAGAAAAAGAAAGAGTTTTAAATATTTCATTGGGGCCCAATTAGAAGTCCAACAATATTTTCGTTCAGAAATCTAAATAGTAACGAAATTTTAATATTTGAAAATATTCATCTACTTTTGACGCTGACTATACAACATTCGTAATAAATAGGTAGAGACGTTTTCCCTATTAATGTTCTTTATCATGATTAAGTATGAACAAACCTACCTACATATCTGAAACATTACAAACCAAACTCGTAAATAGAGATTCGTTTAAAGATTTCAGTGGCGTACTTACAAATTGCATTTGTGAAACCCCCTAGCCCAGGGTTTCAATGAGGAAATTCCTGCGCTGACTGCGCTCGGTTCGCTCGTAACGAATGTCGTCTCATTTACTAATGTGTCACATGCAGCCGGCGTTGTTTCACAGGCTGAGGCGGCCGAGGGGGTGAGGCTGGAGACGATAGACCGGGGAGGGGGGAAGGGGGCCGTGAGGGTGGGCGAGATGACCAATGGCGTCGCGCAAGTGCGGGACTTGGATGCAACGTTAATTACGATATCATGATCTAGGACGGGATGGGAGGTATCCGGGGCTTAGGTAGCAGCACTTTGTTGTTATTTTGTTTATGTATAGGTACCTATATGTACTTTGGGGAGGCTCTGTTGACTACGTATGACTAGGTATATTAAACTTTGTCAGTAGTAAGTACCCTAGGTATCAAGCACAGCCTGACTGGCTACCTTTTTTAAGACTTGCCCAAGATGGCATAGTCTTAAAAAAATTAAATCAGTGGATAAATAGCTGATAGAGAGTGAAACTCTAAGTAGGTAGGTGCGTATGTGTTAAAGAATGAAAACATTAAAAAAAAAAAATGTAAACAGTAGCTACCTACCTATTCATATTATCCATTTAACATTTTCATGTTAGAATAATATATTGGTCACTCACAAAAGGGGCAACCCTAAAACCATTTCACCGACGTGTAAGGGTTTGCTTAGAGTGTAAACAAGAGTCCTTCGCTATAAGGGGATACTCTGCCGCTGCCGAACTGAAAATAAACATGTGAAGTGATTATGAAAAGGATGATGATTACGTAGAGGTAGTTAGTGGAGGCTTCATTAGGTGTCAGGCTGCAAGTGTGGGTGCGGGGGAGATCTCATCTCGCCGGGTGCATCGCTGGCTGCGCGCGCAAACAAATTAAAACGTAAGACGCGCCCTAATCAATAGCCGACTCCGCCGCGAAGCCGAATTAACTCGGCCGAATGAAAAAAATGAACAAAATTATATTCGCGCGAGACCTCAAACCCCGACCGCCGCCCGCCGCCCGTAGGAAATTGCTTTTCTTTCAGTGGGCGCGCACACACGCTCGCGCGGCGCGGCGACGTGAGCGCGAGAGGGTTAGCTCCGACACACACAATATTATAATTTACGTTTCCTCGTATATCGAGGTGTAAGTAGGTACTTTACCTGGGCGTTTCGCGCCTGCTCAGCCCTCGGCTCACGCTAAATCTGAGCTTTATACGTTCACTTGACGCGACGAGAGCAATATTAGTTTCGAGTCAACTCCTTCCCTACTACAATATTTATTAACGCTCCACCAGCTCCATACGTGCCTTTTTTCATTTCCCTTTCGTTAAAACATGTTCAAGTAATAGAAATATTGCATCGGGATATATCCTTGGGGTATATATATCTGATAATTTCACTAGAATATTTTGAGGGTCGTGTTGTCCTCAAATATTTATACATAAACGTATGCACAAGATTCAAAGGTTGTTATAAGATTTCGATCTAATGAAATCTTACTACCTACCTTTATTAATAGATTTCATAACGATCTATCTATAATTTATTGATTAACTTTAGCTGTAACGATCTCTAAACTAAAAGTAAAGATGAAGAAAAGACAGTATCCTCACTAGGCGCAGCAGCAGCAATTACGACTATGTACTTGCTAGACATCCCGGGCTCGATCTCGGTTTGGGAAGTGTTATTGAGTCTTTCAGTTACACATTTTAGCATCGTCAAAGAGTCATTAAAAGAGTTCGTTTGAAAGGAACATTTCGCCTACACTGTCAGTACGAGTAAGTATGCGTTAACATATAACCAAAAAGTATTTTGATCAGTTGCTTGGTTGTTGGGATTCTTAATGAAGTAAATTGCAAGGAAGCTAGGTATACACACTAATCAGTACTTACGCACGTCTGTTAATTATTATGTACCAAATTTCTAAACCAATTCACCGATTTTAAGTCATATCTCACTTGGTTTTTACGAGTTGTTTCATTGCTCAAAACGGAAAAAATTAACGCTGGCGAAACAAACCGCTCCGTGAGTTCTTAACCTAAGTGATGTTGGTAGATAGAGCTTAGTATTATACCATCATATCTATACATATGGATAGATATTAGAAGTAAGTACATACACAACAAAGGCCCCCAACTATGTACAAACCCTACCTACTCCTTACACTAGGTATATGGGCCGGTTTCAGTAGGTACGAGAGTCCGGTTTCATTAACGGAAAGCTCGGTGTAATCTACGCCAGCCGCCCGCCCAATTAACGCGTTGGCGATGAGATGGCCGCCCGCCCGGCGCCCCACCGGCCAATGGCAGCCGCGCGGGGATTAATTAAGTAACTTCCCGTCTGCGGCACCCCCCTCCCCCCGCACACCCACCTACGACCCGTGCACCTCACCCCCCCGCGCATCCATGGAGTCTGCGGACACGCCCGGAAAACTAACCACCTAATGAGGGGAGATGACCTCACGTGTTTGTGTGCTTTGTCTACTGAACGTATGTGCAAATGTTCATTTGTGTGCAGGTCTTGGCCTTTTGTGTGTCTGTTATGTAAGTGGTGGTCATTTGTTGTTGGTACATTATCTACAGTCCACACACCGGGCCGGGAACTTTGTCACGTGTCATCTAACGCAGTAGGTTCGTACATACACAATGTACACTTGTATAGTACATTACATACAGTACATCTAACGTTAGAGTAATTGACATGCATTCAACCGACACTTTCACAATGTCCATTCTTAATAATGAAAGCTTCGCGTATTCGACGAGAACGTACTGGACATTAGTTATGGGCAATGAGTACGGAGTTTTGTATTGGCTCGTTGAGTAACATTCGTCTTACGTGTTTAGAAGATGTGGCCAGTTTGAAAAAGTAATACATATCTGACGGTATTGACAAAACATAATTTTATTTTAGTTAATTTAAACTAAACACAATACAAAAATGTTCGCTATAAGCTAATAATAATTCAAACACCAGTATCGATCCTAAACATAAGAACACTTAAAAAAAAGAAAACCGTATCAAAATCAAAAGTTTGGGAGCTATGATACAAAACACAGAAAAAGCCCGATACAAGGATTAAAAAAAATCTTTTTTTGTTATTTTTCCATCTAACTGTAACCGATGCATTAGATAGGTATTAGAGATAAAACCTGCTTCTTTGTTCGAAACGATCAAACTACCCATACACAGGAATATATTCCTCAGACAGGGGGTCAATTAAGCAAAAAGGTCATGTGTCGGAAGCGTATATGACAGATGGGAGGGTAGGAGTTAGGGCTGTGTTTGCCTATCTCGCTTTCATCTGGACTTCGATCGAACACATTAAGGCACTATATACTTATCTACCTACTAAATATGTATCTACAATAGATGATTTTCACAAAAATATTTGCTTTTAAGCTTAAGCAGATTATGCGTGTAGCTTCCTATTCATATATGCATTTACGTATAACTAAAAAACGGGACTTCTATAGGTATCGCGTCTTTGCAAAAATATTAGAACTCTATTATTCCTAGAAAACATGAAAGCCTAAAAAAGAAAGGTACACTCGTATTTGAAGGAAGATGCAGAGGGGTATTTTGGTTTCACGTACTAATTAGGGTATGAGTTTGGTTTAGAGCAGTGGTTCTCAAACTTTTTAAATGACGGAACCCTTTTGGGAAGCAAAATACTTGATGGAACCCTACAATAAAACAATTATTTTTATAAGTGTATTCTTTATTAATCAGCATAATAAAAGTACAATGTATCAGTTACTAATTATTATTTACTTCACCACTTGGTAAGGACAATAATAGAAAACATTAAAAAAGAAAAAATCTAACTAGTGGGAGGTATGAAACTGTTTTTTATTTTTCATCAATTGCTTGATATCAGGTTTGATGGAAGAAAGTTGGAGTCTCATATCAGCTTCGGCGTCCAGTCTATTGCGATATTTTGTTTTCGTGGCTGCGTAGGTAGAGAATCCTGTTTCGCACAAATATGTAGTTGGGAACGGGAGAAGAATATCCAGAGCCATTTGGCCAAGCATTGCATATTCATCTTGGATTCTGCACCAAAAATCATTAAGAGGCGTCGTTTTGAACAATGACTCCATACTTGTGTCTGATGACATTTCTAAAAGAGATTCATATATCTCATTTGACATGTTTTCAGGCTTTTCCAAGTTGGGTAAAAAAGGATTATGAATCCAGGAGTTCACTTTAATTTTTGTATTGTGTTCTTCGGGAAAATACTTTTCAAAAGATGCGCGCATCGAACTGAGATATTGGACCAATTCTTCAAACACATTATCTTCAAACATTTCTGAGTCGTTTTCGTTAACAAACTCACTGAGTAACGTAAAACTTTCTATTTCTTTCTTACCAATGCAAATGATCCAAAAATCTAATTTTCTTTTAAAAGCAGTTATTTTATTATAGGCCTGAAACACTGTTGTCTGTTTACCTTGCAACGATAAATTTAATTCGTTAAGTTTTTGAAAGATATCCGCCATAAAAGACAATCGGAACAACCAAGTTTTATCATACAAACGGTTCTTCAAATTAAAAGAAGTATCTGCTGAAAGAAACATTTGTAACTCGGCTCTAAGTTCAAATAGCCTTGTTAAAGTTTTTCCCCGAGACAGCCATCGCACTTCTGTATGGAGCAGCAGTGTTTTATGTTTGCTGCCATAATCTTCACACAATAATGAGAACAATCGGGATTGTAGTGGTCGTGATTTGATAAAATTAATTATTTTTACCGCTTCATCCATAACTAATTTTAGATTAGACGGCATTTGCTTCATCGCAAGTGCTTGTCTATGCAGAATACAATGACTGGAACTACAATTAGGCGCTTTATTTTTCATTCGTGACACTGCTCCTGCTGTTTTACCTGTCATCGCCTTGGCCCCATCTGTACAAATGTCAATGCAATTGTTCCAACTGAGATTATGTTCTTCAAAAAATATATTTATTTTATTAAAAATTTCTTCCCCGGTAGTGTTTGTAAGCAGCGATGAACACATAAGCATGTCTTCTTCAAAAGAACTTTTATATGGATATCTCACAATAACCAGCAGGATAGCCAAACCAGCGACATCAGTCGACTCGTCCATTTGCAAAGCGAATCGTGTATTTTGTAGACGTGTAACTAGTTCTTGTTTGACGTAGCTTGCCAGATCATGGATTCGTCGTGAAACAGTATCGTTTGATAGCGGAACAGTAGAAAGATGCTTTGCAGATTTTTCATCAAGCATACATTTTGTTATGTCTAATACACATGGTTTTATTAATTTCTCAGCGATAGTGTGCGCTTCACCTGCTTGTGCAATGCGATAGCTAACTAAATATGATGCCTCCGTGGCCTTTTCGTTGGTAGTTTGTGTTACATGCATCATATTTTTTTTGACTTACTAATAACTGATCTTTTTTGCGAACAAAAAATTCTTTATTCTTGTCTTTAGTCTCGGGGTGTACGGTTTCTAAATGTCGACGCAATTTGGCAGGTGCCATGGAACTATTAGGAAGCAGTTTACTACAGAGCATGCAGAGAGGTGAGCCGTTGGAATCAACAAATCCGAAACTGATATAAGATTTCATATCATACTTCCTTTTTTTCGTCTTTGAAACCGTCGAGCTTGACGTCGTGGCACTCGTGGCATCATCTTCTGGATCGGTGATTGCTAAATTCTCCGCGCGCATTGCTTTTGAACATTCAGCGTCATTAGAAGATGTTGTTGGAACACGTTTAACACCTTTAAGCCAACGTTCCATTCTTCTTTATTTATAATGTTACAAGTCAGGATAGTGGGGTTTAAATAATGCACAAACGTTACTGCGTATAAGAGACTAAATTTAGAACCTACAGGGAAGAAATGTATAAAACTGAGACAACAGAATACAGCAGGCAGTAAAACAATGAACACTAGTTTCTCGCTAGCGAGCTTGTAAGTAGGTAGTAACTTATCGCTCCGAACGCTAATCATCAACTGACGACGCCAACGCGCGATCGCCGCTTTTATACTTAGTCCTAGACTCGATCTCAAATATTCTCGAAAATACTCGAGTCGGCACCTTTGATAAACAAAAAGCAAAAATAAAAACAGAAATTTAAAAATAGCGTTGTAAACAATATCGACTTTATCCTTTGAAGTTAGAGACGAAAGTCGCTTGTTGACAACTATAGCGTCTAATTCAGAGGCGGCTTTTATCAAAGAGACTGATCGCTTACAAGTATACTACCCGCTCGTTTTAAGTTTGCCGCTGGCGATAGGTATGAGTGTATGACGTTCGAAATTTTTTATTTAATTGTAACAATAAAAATTGTGTACGTTAGATATTTGGGTAAAACTATGACACATTATAAGTTTTGTTGTCACGTGGGGGAGGGTACGCGCATTCCACAGACCGGCAAACTTAGAGCGAACGCGTTGTACAAGTATAAAATTGTTGAGACCAAACTTATGAGATATTGTACCAGCTAATGTAACACAAGCTTATACAAATACAAATAAATAAATAAATAACATTCATAGCGTTTTGTCTCCGCGCGGCCGCGGAGTCCGCACAGCCGCGGAGCGACCAGAGAGAGGTGTTTTGATTTTTTTATTTCTAAATTCTTGCGGAACCCCGACAGAGGTATCACGGAACCCTAGGGTTCCGCGGAACACACTTAGAGTATAGCTGGTTTAGAGGATCACACGGCAGTCGTTCCACAAAAACTAAATGAAGAGTATAGGAGACCGGTCCCAGGGCTTCGTTCAAGTCTTGCATACCAATGGAACTAAGGTCGTGATGGTGATAATGATGAGGGTATCTAACCAACAACCAAACCACGATTCTACACACCTGGTAAATCCTAAGAAAACGCAACTCTACATGAGAACTTACAGCCAACGAGACTAATATAAAATAATCAGTATTCCTTACAATCATATATTAGTAACAATAGAAGTGAACAGTTTTGTCTCGATAGCAAATTGTATGCAGGGGGAGGCGAACGGTTTCACTGTATAGGAGTCTGCTTTAACTATTCAATAGTTTTCAATCGAACACCGCTGCTGTGGTGTTGAGTCGTGCCGAGACGGTTATCATTACAGCGCCTTCAAGTTTATTGAACTCGTAACAGAAGGCGAATCTTTGGCCACTAAATAACTATACTTAAACTGATAAACTCAGGTTACTAATTGTCTTTCTTTAGTTGGATTTATCTACACTACATTGATAGTTGTTTTCGGGATGGCATAGGAATCTATCCCAAGGATTTCCTCCGCTGATCCACCCAGCCCATCGACCAGAATATATCTAGTAAGTTTAATGTTCCTCCTCTGGGCACCAAACCAACCTTGATCTTGGTGGGCCCCATATCGTCGTTATTAAGTAAATCGTAGCATTTTCCGGTTGGGTCAGTATGTTTGCCCTAGGAAAAGCAAGCATCTACAATCTTAAACTATTAAAAAAGCGAATGCGATGTTTGTTACCCAATCACACAAAACAGCTGAAAAAATCTGAATAAAATTTGTCATAGAGAAGCTACGGTCGCAGCCAGGATCAGAGTATTCGCGGGTGCAGCCGCGGTTTCTGAAAATGTACCTATGTATAACAATACATCAAACGTGAAGTTTGTATGTAGTATGTGTGTTGTGTGTATACAGACAGCATCGAAGTAAGTACACATTTAAATATGTAGTCAACTTCATAAATAAGTTAACAGCAATGAAACTTTTATGGGCCATATTCTTTATCTTGTTTTGAATTTCATCATCGCGTCTGCAATACGAGATTTAAGTGTTAAGCCGGCTTTTTTTTGTATCCCTCCCAATATTTTAGAGTCGGTTATGCAATCTTGAGATTGGATTCAAATAACGTATCAATGGGAAATTCTTTTTGTATGTCGATTACTTCACCCTTGATTATGTAATCTTTTTTTAATAAAAATAGAAGGAGATTGGTGAAAATGTGTCATATTGAATGTGATCAATAAACTCACGCCTCAACCCCCAAAGGGTGTAAATATACGGAGGTGTATTAAAAACTACATTATGCCAATTATGATTATTTTTATTTAATATTTTAACACACACAATGTAACATATAATTTACTGGAGAAATAAGCAGAGGTTCTGCTTAGCGAATAGTGTGTAGGGTAACGTAAATCTATTCCTGTCACTGTGTACTTGTTGCAGATTCCATGCAGAACTCAGAATGACTTACTAACATTTTGCTCAACTCAGGAATCGAACCACAGCAATATCACTCGCTGCCACTGAGCTATCAAGGCGACACTGTTATCATAGACATATCTTTTCAATCAGTACTAAATTACAAAACTTACCTATGACCTCTTAAAATTCTATGTGTAGTTGTTCATAATCTAAGGAAGCATGGGATGTGGGGGTGCCAAAATAACTAATAGTTTTCGCGGGGGCGTGTTAGCATTTTTCTTCTGTCGGTGACGGCCGAGGGGGGTGGCGGGGATCCCGGGCGTGTGCGGGCGCAGGGAGGGACGAGGCTGGAATAACTCTCTTTCAGGAATGGCTACGCGGATCATTTATACTTCATCGGCTTTGTTAATAACAGTGTTGTAAGCCCCCAACAATGAAACGAATGTTTGTTCTCAGCTAGAGAGTGAGATTTTATACCTGCCAGCAGCAGATTATTAATGCACCCTTTGAGACTTGGCAACTTATTTTATTAATTTGTATAGCTTATTTGACCGCTTAACGAAAGAAGCTGTTGAGAGTTGTGTACCCATACTTCTAAATTTTAGGCCAGTGAACTAACCTGCTTTAGGGGTATAGGAAAAATAATATGACACACCATCGTATTGATGATGACAACATTGATTAATCATTATTGAGAGTAAAACATCTTCTTTGCTCCACCTTCAGGAGATTTTTATATTGTTTGCATAATACGAGCCATATTACAAAAGCATGATACAACATACCTATGTATCTATTTCATTTTATTATAAGATTGATCACAATGTTCCTCGCCTGAATTATCCCTATTACTTATGAATGTTCTAAAGTAGGTCCTAAAGTGGGTACCCATA